>CM055121.1:267008196-268208196 GCA_029206835.1 Rana muscosa | reverse complement strand
GACACTTCTGTCATTAAAGCTTAAGTTGAGATTTTAAAAAATCGGCACAAAGGACAGTACTTACCTTTTTGATAAAAAGTGTCCCTAGTGCTGGGTCCAGCTGTCATAGTGGAAATCTGACATTCTCTACCCCCCTTCCCATACTCTGCAGCTTTCCGATGCTGCAGGGGTTAATGGCCAGCTCTGACCTTCTAACAGGCACTCCTCAAGAATGTCAACTATGCCCGCCCTTTCCTCCCCCCTCCTCTATTCATAGAAGCTGTACTATAGCATCCATCAATGAAAAGTGTGCTGTATATATGGAGGGCGGGTGGATGAATGAAAGGTTTGCCTCCTCCATTCATTGCTTTTTCATTCACAGAAGCTATAGTAAGCTTGTGTGAATGGGGGGAGGGCGAGCATAGTCGCACTCTTGGTGCAGGTGATAATAGAGCCAAGGGACTTGTCATAGCCAGTCATAAAGTATGCTGACTATACCCACCTTATTCATAGGTGCTGTAAATGAATACAACATTGCAGCTTTCGTGAATTTAAGGAGATCTATGAATGGAGGACCCTTCATCCTAGTTTTATATATAATTGTATTATATTTGACTTTTTAATTAATATCATGAATTTTTTAAATGAATATGAATTTGTCGGCCATTATCGGCACCTTTAAGAAAAGCTCAAGAAAAATTAAGCCCTTTAAACTCTATGTACGTCTTCACACTGGTCTGTTGTGCTTTTGTTGTGGTGTCAAAATCTTGCTTGCTGCGTTTTTTGGTCCGATAAAATAAAACGCACCTCCCTGGTGAAATGCATTAAAAACGCAGCAAGAACGCATCAATAATGCACCTGTGTTGTGTTTTTTGATGCAGTTTTTGAGTCACTTGACCTATGAAAAACAAACCATAAGCACAGTAAAATTGCGTATGTTTTTGGCCTCATTATCGGCACCTTTTTCCTTATCGCCATAATGCCGAAAACGCAATTTTCGGCTGATATGTTTCAGCCGCTAAAATTTCAGTGCATCTCTGATGGAAACTATAGTATAGTGTTTATGAATGGAGGAGGGGGACGTGAAGCGTGAGCACGGTCGGCACTCTTGATAAGTGCCAGGTGATGGGTATTAACCCCCGCAGCACCCGAAGACTAGGACTGAGGGGTATGGGAGGGAGGCAGAGGCCTTTGGATTTCCACTATGACTGCCGTTGTCCTGTCGAAAAATGCTGCCCCCCCCCCCCCCCTGGAATTGCACATGCGCAGAACGAAGCCTCAGAACAGGTGAATTTACGATCAGCTGTTGTCTCACGTTGCCGAGGCACGTTAATGTAGGAGAGGGGCAGATAGATACATGAAGGGGGCAGATATTTACATGATGGGCAGTGCTGGGGGTGGAATTTTTATCGATGGGCAAAGAAATCCGCAAAATAAATCTTTATCTGCTATTCATTTTAAACGCTTGCGGCCGTGTTCAGTCAATTGAAGGGCGGCTTTTTCTATATTGGATAAAGATTTCTTTAGCAAATTTCTTTGGCCCTCGATAAAAATTCCGCCCCCCCCAGCACTGCCCATCATGTAAATATCCACCCCTCTCCTACATGAACGTGCCTAAGCCACGTGAGACAACAGCTGACCGTAAACTCAGCTGTTCTGCAGGTCCGTGCAGCGCATGCTCAGTTCCACCCGGGCACTATTCGATAGCCGGGCACTTCTCAACAGAACACCGGCACCAGCACAAGGGACACTTCTCAGTACTGTCCCTTGTGCTGATTTAAAAACAAGAATTGGAAGATTTTCTTTTTTTTCTTGTTCTGGTGACAACTTCGAATTTTGGATATCTTTACCTCCCTTTCAATTCCAGTGGTAGTGGTCACCCTAGGGCAGTGATGGCGAACCTTGGCACCCCAGATGTTTTGGAACTACATTTCCCATGATGCTCATGCACTCTGCAGTGTAGTTGAGCATCATGGGAAATGTAGTTCCAAAACATCTGGGGTGCCAAGGTTCGCCATCACTGCCCTAGAGAGACTGCATCACTCTAACTAGGATCCAGACAGCAGTGGAAACAGGCAGGGGTCCAAATCGTCATTCCAGCCAAAGCTTTAGAAACGTTTTTTATTCACATTTTCATGTAATAAAATTCGAAAGAATGTAGTCTTGTTGTTGTTTTTTTTTTTTTTTTTGTTTTTTTTTTTTTTTTCCATTCGTCTTTTTATTTAATTTAAATCCATTTTATAAAATTTTTCCAGTTCACTTATCTTCCGGGAACAGGATTACTTTTCTTGACACCCCAGGACATGCGGCATTCTCAGCAATCCGAGAGAGAGGGGCGAATGTGACCGATATTGTCATATTAGTGGTCGCGGCTGACGATGGAGTAATGAAGCAGACGGTGGAGTCTATTAAGCACGCCAAAAATGCTAATGGTAAGAGATAATGATACAGAATAAAAGTGCTAATTTTTTTTTTCGTACATCACGGGACACAGAGCGGCATACTAATAACTATGTGGGTTTAAAGGCCTACCTTCAGGTGATGGACACTGGCACACCCAAGACAGGATGTCCCCTCCCCTATATAACCCCTCCCATACCGGGAGTACCTCCGTTTTTTTCACCAGTGTCTAAGGTGTTGATCACGGTTAAAGATGTGTTATGAGAAGCTTCGCTACAGGGTCCTTTGTGGGCCAAGCAAGCTACCTTACCGGATCCGATCAAAGTGCCTGCGGCCAAAGTGGACGGTACCCGGGCCTCGGTGCATAAGAACGAGGTTCTGCCTGTAATGCCTCTCTTCGGAGGGCTGGATCCTGGGTCCCAGTACTTTGATAAGGCCATATACCAAAAGTCTCTGGCAGGATGCGAGACCAGGGGAGTAGAATTCCTAGCCAAGGACCCCGGTCCCTGAAGGTCTAATGACATTACCCGCCGTGATGGGTGAAGATTGGGCTATCTGTCCCCAGCAGAGCCCTGTGGCGAGGAAGGTGAGGGGAGGTCCCTGTGCCAACTTGGTTCAAACAGGAGATCCTTTATTAGAGCTATTGTGTTGTACCGTGTTTTGCCACTAGAGAGTGTTAACAGTCTCTTTTGTCTGCCTAGCCTATAGTCTGTGTCAGTCAAATGCCACTGTGTTTCAGGGCACTTTTTACTGGGGAATCTGAAAAAACTTTTAATGTATTACTACCCTGGATTTGGTCAAGGAACATGCCTACGGGATGTACCCAAATATTAAGGTCTCTCCTATTGTCTTTAGGATAGCAGACTTTTTTCTTACCATGCATGCTGGCTAGTAACACCGATGCCGTTACAAGGAACATCCTGTCGTTTCTCTGAACGTCTCACAGGCGGCGGGTGTCCGGCGCTCCCCCCTCCTTCTCCTCTCTCCTCCTCTCTCTCTGGCACGTCAGGTGCTGACATGTGTGCGCGGGAGGCCGGTGTTATACTACTGCTCGTTCGGAGCAAGTGAAGGAGGTGGGCGGAGCCTGGCGGGCCAACGCTCCGTGGCCTCCGTGCTCATCTGCGCAGGCGCAGGGCGGCCCAGATTATAAAACTCAGTCTGTAGATCACGCTCTGGCTGGCGGAGGGACACAGGAATGCGGACAAGCTAAAATACTGACGGTGCATGCAAGTACAAGTTAAGACCGTACAGACTGTACAACATATAGTGCTGGCAGTACAGGCATACAGCGATTGGTGTATACAGGCATCCCCAAACACAATAGCTCTGCATCAGGCTGGTTTTTAAATAGCGGCATTTTTTGCTGGACTATAACTCAGCAGTGTATGCAAGTTTGGCTGTGAGTACCTCTGCTTTGTGCTCAGGACTTTCTAAGGGCTCTGGAACTAAAAATCCTAAAAAGCTAAAAGGTTTTGAGCTACAGACAGCAATAAAAACCTGGCAGGGGCTCTAGCCGTCTGGAATTTCCCCCAAAATGATGACTTTGTTTATGCTTTAAAGATGAGTTCAAGATAAAATCCTTGGAATGATCTGTAATTATTTCTTACATTGGTCTAATTTCAACCTTTCTCTGGATTTCAGCTTTAATGTGCGATATAGATATATAAAATCTATATCTATAATTTTCACTATATTATTGAAAGTATTGGGACACCTGCCTTTACACGCACATGAACTTTAATAACATCCCAGTCTTAGTCCGTAGGGTTCAATATTGAGTTGGCCCACCCTTTGCAGCTATAACAGCTTCCACTCTTCTAGGAAGGCTGTCCACAAGGTTTAGGAGTGTGTCTATGGGAATGTTTGACCATTCAGAAGCGCATTTGTGAGGTCAGGCATTGATGTTGGACAAGAAGGCCTGGCTCGCATTCTCCGCTCAAATTCATCCCAAAGGTGTTCTATCGGGTTGAGGTCAGGGCTCTGTGCAGGCCAGTCAAGTTCCTCCACCCCAAATTTGCTCATCCATGTCTTTATGGACCTTGCTTTGTGCTCTGGTGCGCATTAATGTTGGAGGCCATCCCCAAACGGTTTCCACGAAGTTGGGAGCATAAAATTGTCCAAAATGTCTTGGTATGCTGACACCTTAAGAGTTCCCTTCACTGGAACTAAGGGGCCCAACCCCTGAAAAACGACCCCACACCATAATCCCCCCTCCACCAAATGATTTGGACCAGTGCACAAAGCAAAGTCCATAAAGACATGGATGAGCGAGTTTGGGGTGGAGGAACTTGACTGGCCTGTACAGAGCCCTGATCTCAACCCGATAGAACACCTTTGGGAGACTGCAAGCCAGGCCTTCTCGTCCAACATCAGTGCCTGACCTCACAAATGTGCTTCTGGAAGAATGATCAAACATTCTCAGACACACTCCTAATCCTTGTGGATGGCCTTCCCAGAAGAGTTGAAGCTGTTATAGCTGCAAAGGGTGAGCCAACTCCATATTGAACCCTACGGACGAAGACTGGGATGCCATTATAGTTCATGTGCGTGTAAAGGCAGGCGTCCCAATACTTGTGACAATATTGTGTGTGTGTGTGTGTGTGTGTGTGTATATAATAAATATATATCTCTATCTCTCTATCTCTCTGTATATATAGAGAGAGAGAATCACACAGTATATATAAAGATGATATGTTTGTTTTTTTTCCTCCATATTTGTGTCCTAGTTTCCATCATCCTGGCCATAAACAAGTGTGACAAACCTGAAGCTGATCCAGAACGAGTCAAAAGGGAGCTCCTGTCCCATGATATAGTGTGTGAGGAGTTTGGAGGAGATATCCAATCCATTAATATATCTGCACTTAAGGTAATGCCAAAACGGTGTGTATATACTGTAGATTTGTATTTTCAAAGCGATGACTTGATTAACCCTCTCCGGCGTGCAGAACGGCACTGCAGCAGCAAAGGCTCCCGTCAGCCAGTCAATAAATTGTCAGAGATAAAAGGTGCCAGCAAACAGCCAAAGATCCCTATCAAAAGATGCTAATGAGTTTTAATTAATCATTATCACTTTATTGTAATGGCATCAGGGTTTAGTGCAGCATGACAATGTAGTAAGTAAGGAACATTAATTAAGGCTCAGCGGTTCACACATGTCCGGTGCGACTTTCCCCTCCGTTTTCTCTGTGAATTTCCCAAGCAGCGGTTCAGCTGCGATTTTAGATGTTGTTTCAAATGGGAATTTTTGGAACTGGCTGGCACCGGCGTCTTTAACATTAGCTGGTTGTTAAGGAGCGGGCCGGGAAGCCGTGTGCTGCATCTTTAACAACGGATGACTCGTCAGCTGTCAGCGAGGTTTCCTGCTGACAGCTGAATGTAAAGCCTCGTACACACGATCGGATTATCCGGTGGGAATTGTGTGATGGCAGGATGTTGTCGGAAAATCCGACCGTTTGTACGCTCCATCGGACAATTGTCGGATTTTCCACAGACAAATGTGGGATAGCATGCTTTAAAATTGTCTGCCAGCAATTATGTGCTGTCGGATTATCTGATCGTGTGTACACAAGTCCGTCGGACAAAACTCCAAAGTACAAACACGCATGCTCAGAAGCAATGCTCACCATAACACAACATTAGCAGAAGTTGCCCAAAGGTTGGCGCTAAAGAGCTGAAAAAACGTAGTTTCATGTTTGTTGGCCGACAATTTTTTGCCGTTTGTATGCAATCCAAGTTCCTGGCCAACGCCCTTCGAACAAAAGTCCTACGCTTTGTCTGATGAAAATCTATACTTGTGTATGAGGCTTTAAACATTGCCGGTCAAAAAAAAAAAGCGTGGGGGTCGTGTGTCCCCCCCCATCTATCCATACCAGGCCCTTTTGGGTTTTAAAAAAGGGGTTTGGTATAGATTCGGGAGGGGGGGGCCACACGCTGTGTGTGGGTTTTTTTTTTTTTTTTTTTTTTTTTCGATTAAATTCATGTTCAAAACTGATTCCCATAGAAGGCAATAGACTTGAATTTGCATCTAAATCACACCTCAGTGCTCAAAAAACACAATTTTTTTGCAAATCTGCATTGCTGCTGTACCGCAAATATCTGAACCGGCTCCAGAGAAAGCCGGTTTGATTCACATGTCATGCAAATCAGATGCGATTAAAAAAGCATCCCATTCGCATATCTGCGAACAGAGCCTAAAGCCCAGCTCTGGGGAAAGTAAAAATCCTCCCTTGCTGTGGGGCTGCCTCTGCACTAAAAGGATTGAATGCTCGTTTACATCTAGGGGACTGGGAAAAGCCAGACCGATCCTCTGCAGCCTTTTCTTTCCTGTGCTCCGGTGGTCGGGGCCCATAGCCCTGCATTGGACAATAGGATGCCAAGGAACAGTCCAACACTGGAGCATGGGGGGGGGGGGGGGGGGCACTGTCTGCCAGAGGGAGTAAAGCTCCATTCACACCTAGGCGTTCCGGAACTTCTTTTGGGCGACAGGTGTCCCGCATTTTTGTTTGCGCAATTTGTTGTTGGACAATTGTGGCAAAATTGCACCACGATTGGGGTGCCATTGAAAGTACCGGGATTGCAAGTGTGTTATGCATTTTGCGGTGATTCGGGACACCTGGGTGTGAGCGGAGCCTTCGTAAATTGTAGACATGTGCACTGCCGAAAAATTTGTTTTCGTTTCATCAGTTTTTTTTTTGTTTTTTTTTTTTTCGTTTTTCAGGTAATTCGTTGTGATCAAAATTGGTTATTTCTAATAAATTTTGTAACATCAGAAAATTCGAATTCGTTATGGTCCATTCGTTTTAGATGCGGTATTCGTAAATTCGAAAATCCGAAACAATAACTAACTAATAAATTTTAGGTATTGGAATTTCCTTTCAAATTTAGCTGTTGGTGAACGTAATGAATACAAATTTATCCGATGTTACGAATTATCCGAAATAACGAATGCCGCATCTAAATGAATGGAATGTAACAAATTAATAATTAATAATAATATTAAAAGTTTTATTATTAATTCGTTACATTCCATTCAATTAGATGCGGCATTCATTATTTTGGATAAATTCATATTCGTTACGTTCACTAACAGCTAAATTTTAAAAGGAAATTCCAATACCTAATAATTTTAATAGTTATTATTATTTATTATACACGATTTATATAGCGCCAACAGTTTACGCAGCGCTTTACAATGTAGAGGGGGGACAGCACAATTACAGTACAGTTCAATACAGAAGGGACAGGAGGGCCCGGCTCGTAGAGCTTACATTCTGAAGGGAGGGGGTAGTGGCACAAAAGGTAATAGCTGCTGAGAATGATTTGATGGGGGTGGCTCTGGGACAGTTAGGTGGTCGTGGGATAGGCTTCCCTGAATAAATGAGTTTTCAGGGATCTCCTGAAGGTGGAGAGGTTAGGGGCTGATCGACCATACCGGGGCAGGGAGTTCCAGAGGATGGGAGAGGCTCTGGAGAAGTCCTGAAGGCGAGCATGGGAGGAGGTAACAAGGGAGCTAGAGAGCAGGAGGTCCTGGAAGGAACAGAGGGGATGATTTTGGCGATATCTGCACATGAGGTTGGTGATGTAGATGGGGACGATGTTGTGAATGGCCTTGTATGTTGTGGTTAGCATTTTGAATTTTACACGGTGGGGTAGGAGAAGCCAGTGAAGGGATTGGCAGAGAGGAGCAGCAGTCACAGATCGGTTAGTGAGGTGTATTAGTCTAGCAGCAGAATTCATAATAGACTGCGTAGGGGGAGGCCATTAAGGGAGAGAGTTGCAGTAGTCAAGGCGGGAAATAATCAAGGAGTGAATAAGTTTCTTTGTGGTGTCATTAGTCAGGAAGGGTCGAATTCTGGAGATGTTGCGGAGGTTAAGGCGGCAGGATTTAGCCAGTGATTGGATGTGGGGGCTGAAGGAGAGATCAGAGTCCAGGATTACACCCAGCACCCTGGCATGTGTGGAGGGACCAATGATTGTGTTGTTGATTTTAATGGTGAAGTCACACGGGGGGGGGGGGGGGGGGGGGATCGTGAAGGAGGAAATATAACAAGCTCAGTTGTAGAAAGATTGAGTTTGAGGAAGTGGTGCGACATCCATACCGATATGTCATTCAGTAAGTTTCGAGGGGGTGAGTTGAGGAGTGGAGAGAGAGATCTGGGTGTCGTCGGCATAGAGGTGGTATTGGAAGCCATGGGAGGTTATCAACTGGCCCAGGGAAGAGGTATAGAGTGAGAATAGGAGTGGCCCAAAGACGGAGCCTTGGGGTACCCCAACAGAAAGGAGCGGAGGAGATGGAGTTGAAAGTGACACTGAAAGTGCGCTGAGATAGGTAGGAGGAGAACCAGGATAAAGCAGAATCACTGAGGCCAAGGGAGTCTAATTTGCTGAGGGGGAGCAGGTGGTCAACTGTGTCAGAGGCAGCAGAGAAGTCTAAAGCCCTGTACACACGATCGGATTTCCTATGGATTTTAAACCGATGGATTTTTCCATCAGTCTTGCCTACACACCATCAGTCAAAAAACGATCGTCCCAAACGCGGTGACGTAAAACACTTCGACGAGCCAAGAAAAATGAAGTTCAATGCTTCTGAGCATGCGTCGACTTGATTCTGAGCATGCGTGGGTTTTTTATCCGATGGAGTTCCCCACAGACGATAGTAATTTGCTATCGTTATTTTTTCCATCGGATAAATTTAAAACTTGTTCTATTTTTTAACACCGATGGAAAAAAGACCGATGGGGCCCACACACGATCGGTTTGTCCGTTTAAAAAAAGTCCATCGGACTGTTTTCAACAGTAAAACCGATCATGTGTACACGGCTTAAGAGTGTAAGTATGGAGTAATGGCCATTGGTTTTAGCAGTTAGTAGGTCATTGGTGAGTTTTAGTAGTAAAGTTTCAGTAGAATGTTGTGGGCGGAAGCCAGACTGTAGAGGGTCGAGAAGGTGAGGTAGTGACTCATTCGGTCATGGACAAGGCGTTCGATGAGCTTGGAGGCAAACAGGAGCAGGGAGATGGGTCTTAAGTTATTCAAACACCTGGGGTCTAGTGATGGTTTTTTAAGTATGGGTGTAACCAGTGCATGTTTGAGCGGGGAAGGAAAGGTGCTGGAGGAGAGGGAGAGGTTGAAGATGTGGGTTAGGGAGTTGAGGATAGAGCGGGAAGGTGGTCGCAGTAATTGAGAGGGTCCAGGGGACAGGTAGTGAGGTGGGCCATGGAGAGGAATTGATCAACTTCATCGGTGGTAACTGGGCAAAAGGAGGAGAGTATTGAGGGTGGTGTTGGACCTTATGTTTTGGGTAGGGGAGGAATTTAAATGCTGGCCATCTCCTTGCGAATGGAGTCGATTTTGCTTTTGAAATGGTAGACAATCTGTTGAGTGGTAAGCAAGTTGGTGGGTGGGGGCAGTGGGGGGGAAGTAAGGAATTAAGGGTAGAAAAGATTTGACGAGGTTTCGATGAGAGGGTTTCGATGAGAGTGTTGTAGTAGGATTGTTTAGCAGTGTGGAGGCAGGAGTTGTATTTGAGAAGGGCAGATTTGTAAAGTCTTGCAGGGATTTAGATTTACGCCACGCTCTCTCAAGATCACGGCTGCGTCTCTTGAGACTTCTGGTGTCGTCTGTTTGCCAGGGTTGTGGCAGATGGGACCTGGTTCTGCATGTAGAAAGAGGAGTAAGTATGTGTAGGGAGGGTGACAATGTGGTGTTGTAGTTGTGAGCAGGACAGGGGTGCGATTTTTTTTTTTTTTTTTTTTTTTTTTTTTTTTTTTTTTGTATTAAAGGCCATCAGTAGCAGAGTGAAGAAGGGAAGTTTATTATTATTATTATTAATTAGTTCGGGTTTTTGAATTTTCCGATTTTCATTCTTCTTTTCTGATTTTCAAATTTACGAATTTTCGGGAAAAAATTTGTTAAATGGGTTTTCATTAATTCAAATATTTCCAAATTAACGAATTTGTCGAATTTCTTTGTAAAAACGAATTTGGAAACTAAGCGAATTGCACATGTCTAATAAAACCGCTTTTCCTATAGCCTAGACCTAAACAAGCATTTAAATCTTGCAGTTTGGTGGCAGCTCCCACTGTAAGGGAACATTTTTACTTTTCCCAGAGTTGGATTTTAAAGCAGAACTTCAGTAATTTTTTTTTTTTTTTTTTTTTTTTATCTTTCCATCTAGTAAATCTTCTACCCTTGTTTTAACTATGGATGGTAAAACAGTTTTTTTTTTCTGCCAGTAAATACTTGTCTAGTCATTAGCCTAGGATTATGACATCATTCACAGCTCTCTCTTGCTCTCCTGAGACTTTGCCGAGGGGGGGGGGTCATAAGAGGGCCAATGAGAGCTGCAGAGCTTGAGGTGTTCCTCTGTGTGTCTGTGTAAATTGAGGAAGTGAACAGGCAGCAGCTTCAGCTGCCCACAGTTAAAATGGCTGCAGCCAGACTCAGTGGAGGGAGATTTCTGCAGCATATTTGGCAAGTACAGAATCACAGTATATATAAAATAATATGCAAAGAGGTTGGAGGGAAGCTTCAGAATGGCAAAGATGTTTTTATTACAAATTATGTGAGCAGACTGCAGCTCCTCTTTGAGGGGTAAGGAATGCTGAAGGTGAAAAAACTTGTCCTCTCTCCTAATTTAATAATTTTTCAAGGACCAATTATGAAATAAGATTGTCTTCGATTGGTTATTTTTTATACTATATGTCATATCTTCTGCTTTTAATAAAGCATCCCTTCCATTTGCAAACCATATGATTTCTTTCTGTTTATGACTTGTTATCAGGGGGAGAATCTTCAGGCCCTCTCTGAAGCCATAGTGACGTTAGCGGAAGTGATGGAGCTGAAGGCTGACCCGGCAGGCTTGGTGGAAGGAACGGTTATTGAATGCCGGACAGACAAAGGAAAGGGGTAGATATATCGCTCTTCTTCATCACTACATTCCAATTACCCGAACGACTCTCTCTGAGCTGGCGATACATTATGGAGCTGATTTGCTAAAACTGGAGAGTGCAAAATCTGGTGCAGCTCTGCATGGCAGCCAATCGGATTCTAACTTCAGCTTGTTCAAATAAGCTTTGACAAAAAAACCTGGAAGCTGATTGGCTACCATACACAGTAGGGGGTGTGCATCTTCATTGGTCTCACGATTCGATTAGATCCCACGATGCATCACGATTACATAGTAGGTGAGGTTGAAAAAAGTCCATCAAGTCCAACCTATGTGTGTTATGTAGCGATACCCCCAGCTAAGGGAGCCGCTGATATGATTTTCGGGCCTGTAACACACCGCTGTCAACCCCCAGCAATTGGCTCTACCCTCCCTCGGCACAGTTAGTAGGGGATGATAGGATTGGGAGGCCTGCAACTTTAGGCAACACAATCCAGCAACAAAAACACACAGTGATATAGCGAACACTGACCGTTTCTTCTGCACAGTAATAAAACCGACAACTAGTCTGATTAATCCTGGTACTATTACTGAAGGAAATGATTAAACAGATTATCACAGTATACTTTAGCATATGCAGAGCCCTGCAATGAAAGGGTGTTCAACAATAGGCAGATATACAACCCTGTACAAAGATAACTAACAGCCTCCTCTTTGCAACTCTCCTCCCTCGTGGGCAAGATGTCGCCCAGCAATGTCTACACTGATAAGTCAGGCCTGACTGTAACTATGTGTAGGTTCCGTAGAGAAGAATCTTCGCTAGCAAATGGTGGTGCACTTTTGGAGACAAATTGTAATTCACGGAAATGAAAGTTGACAAACTTGGTGAATAAAGATAAAGTCACTAACTCTATTCAATGCACTGTCCCTCCGGTGTGCATATGCAAACTCTAATGGGTGAGTCCCGAACAACAAACACTAGGCCTAGAGATCCTGCACTAATCTCTGAGCAGGTGCTCTCTCACCCAACCGGACCAGTCCACGTCCGTGTCTTCCGTTGCTGTGTCTCGGTACACAGGTTCCACGACAACCGGTCCTCCTGGCAGCAGCAGACGGATAGCAGGATGTGACGTCCCTCAGGCTCCTCGGTGGAAACGGAAGGCTCTTTGGTAATACAGGGCCTAGGCTTCAGACCCTGTGCAGAACAGCAGACTCAGCAGAGAGTTCCACTTGCTGGGCGGGCGATGTCCAAAGAGACGGTACTCCGGTCCGCCCTTTTCTTAAATACCCCACCCCAGCAGTCCTTGCGCGGGGAAATGCATCCGGGGTATGGTAGTCTCTGGGTTCCTCAAACAACACCCTGCTACAGTTATTATATGTCAGTATTACCTTGTATATCCCTGTATGTTGTGGTAGATCAGGTGCTTATCTAATAGTTTTTTTGAAACTATCGATGCCCCCCGCTGAGACCACCGCCTGTGGAAGGCAATTACTGCGCATGGTTTTTATCCAAAACTTCAAGCAGTCAGAAGAACTCCTATTTTTTTTTTTTCTTTTGACAGCTGAGTGAGCAGAGAACTCTCTACACTTGTTACATGAATGAATCGGGAAATTCTGCATAGAGATCATGAGGGGGGTTGAATCGAGATCACAATTTTTTATTTTTTTTTAACGATTAATCGTGCAGCTCTAGCTCTCTGCCCCCTTTTGTTCTGAAAGCTCCCACAAGCTAATACATTCTGAACTTTGAACATCTGTAGAGAAGAAAAGGCTCAGATAAACAGGTACAACTTACGTTGGAGTTTTTTTTTTTTTTTACCTCTGTGTATCACCTGAGGCCAGTCACTTCACTGGGTATATGTGAGGGTCTACAACCAATTTCATTGGGGACACAGATTTCCCAAATCAAGGTGGGACAAGCAGAGCTCTCCCTTGTCCTCCGTGTTGAATCCCTCCATGTATGGCAGCTCCTGGTGATTCCTGATTCTGTGTAGCTTACATGCATCCAGACTGTCTCATTCTTGTGTAAGGAGAAGCTTTTTGGCCATCATGTAGACCAGTTTTGTGAAAATGATCCTATGCATGATCAGGAACATTGTCTTCACTCTTTGTTCCAGGCCAGTGACCACAGCCATTGTGCAGAGGGGAACCCTGAGGAAGGGAGCGTTGCTGGTGGCGGGAAGGGCCTGGGGGAAGGTCAGGCTGATGTTCGATGAAAACAACACCATGCTGAGCGAGGTGGGGCCCAGCATGCCTGTGGAGATAGTTGGCTGGAAGGATCTTCCATCTGCTGGAGATGAAATCCTGGAAGTGGAATCCGAGGTACAGTATGTTTATTATAAACCGCACATTGATCTGGCTGTACAGGTTTGAGGATAGAATTTTATGGTGTACTCGAAGGAAGATTTAACTACTTCAATACCGAAGATCGAAATACAGTTGTATTCGTGACAGTAGTATCCTAGTAGTAAACCTCAGACATGAAATCTGATCAAAGTGTACAGTTGTGCTCATAAGTTTACATACCCTGGCAGAATTTATGGTTTCCTGGCCATTTTTCAGAGAATATGAATGATAACACAAAAACTTTTCTTTCACTCATGGTTAGTGTTTGGCTGAAGTCATTTGTTATCAATCAACTGTGTTTACTCTTTTTATATCATAATGACAACAGAAATTACCCAAATGATCCTGATCAAAAGTTTACATACCCCAGTTCTTAATACCGTGTATTGCCCCCTTTAACATCAATGACAGCTTGAAGTCTTTTGTGGTATTTGTGGATGAGGCTCTTTATCTTCTCAGATGGTAAAGCTGCCCATTCCTCTTGGCAAAAAGCCTCCAGTTCCTGTAAATTCTTGGGCTGTCTCGCATGAACGGCACATCTGAGATCTCCCCAGAGTGGCTCAATGATATTGAGGTCAGGAGACTGAGATGGCCACTCCAGAACCTTCACTTTATTCTGCTGTAGCCAATGACGGGTCCACTTGGCCTTGTGTTTTGGATCGTTGTCATGTTGGAATGTCCAAGTACGTCCCATGCGCAGCTGATGAATGCAAATGTTCCTCCAGTATTTTTTGATAACATTCTGCATTCATCTTGCCATCAATTTTGACCAAATTTCCTGTGCCTTTTTGTAGCTCACACATCCCCAAAACATCAGCAATCCACCGCCGTGTTTCACAGTAGGAATGGTGTACCTTTCATCATAGGCCTTGTTGACTCCTCTCCATATTGTAGTGTTTATGGGTGTGGCCAAAAACCTCAATTTTGGTCTCATCGCTCCAAATGACTTTGTGCCGGAAGGTTTGAGGCTTGTCTCTGTGCTGTTTGGCGTATTGTAAGTGGGATACTTTTTGGTCTTTGCGTAGCATCTCTGAGGAATGTTTCCAACACCTTGTTGGATCTATATCATGAAGAGTTAAGGCAGTTCTGAAGGCAAAAGGGGGTCCAACCCGGTACTAGCAAGGTGTACCTAATAAAGTGGCCAGTGAGTGTATATATAATATATGGACAGCGATTTCAATGCTGGGCAACCTCAGCTGTATTTCTATTTTACTGTGATAATAGGTTGGCTAGAAGGTGTCTGCTATGAATAACCTTGAACCTGTTCCTCTCACTTTCCAGCAACGGGCCAGAGAAGTTGTTGATTGGAGGACTTGTATGGATGAGGAGGAAAGGGTCCAGAAGGACCTGGAGGTGATCTCCGCCAAACAACATGAGCACCGAGAGGCTCACAGGAAGACTCTGGATACTTTCTATGGCATGAACTGGAAGCAGAGAAAAAACGCCTTGTACAAGACCAAGAAACACAACATACCCCCGAGAACATCGGAGAGGATGACGGGTGACAACCCCACCGTCCCCCTCATAGTAAAAGGTGACTCTCCATGTGATCCGTTCTACATATCACTACATTATATTACTGACAAGATGAGCCTGATTGAGAGCCACCATCCTCCTCCCACCTAAAACCAGCCTGTACATTCTATATTCCACACTACACTGTGCTACACGGTATATACTTCACACCGCTCCACTTTGTACAACGTGCTATTCAATATATACTCAACACCACTAAATCTGTACACTGTGCTATACATCATATACTCCACACTGCTAAATTTGTTCACTGTGCTATACATCATATATTTCATACTGCTAAATCTGTACACTGTGCTATACATTATATATTTCATACTGCTAAATCTGTACACTGTGCTATACATTATATATTTCATACTGCTAAATCTGTACACTGTGCTATACATTATATATTTCATACTGCTAAATCTGTACACTGTGCTGTACATTCCACACTGCTAAATCTGTACACTGTGCTGTACATTATATACTCTTTAGTGCTCCACTCTGCTTCACATTACATACTTTACACTGTTCCACTCAGTACACTGTGCTGTACATTATATACTATACACATTGCTGTGCTGTATGTTGTATACTCCACACTCTTCCTATTGTCTCCTGTGGCCGATCAGGTGTGCGGCAGGTTGCATTCATTATCGCAGTCCCTCCTGTGTCCATAGGGGGCAGACTTTTTTTTTCTAGTTTAGTAAATGTGTTCTCCAGAAGCGACCTTCCCTTGATGTTGTCCGCCCCCTGCCAAGTATTCCTCCATCATCCGGGGAGTCAGCGCTTTACTAATGCCTTGGCTGCCCTCTACAGGGTATAATGGTCCGTTGCACCTCCTCACAGGTCATTTAATATAAAACATGTTGCATATTTCATTCAGTGTTCTTTGTACGGTGGAGTGGAAGGGTAGCACATAAGGATGTCTCACTGTCTCCCCCATTCCTTTTGTCTAGGAGATGTAGACGGGTCTGTGGAAGCCATTCTGAATGTCATTGACACATACGATGCTGAAGAGGAGTGTGAGCTGAACTTGGTCCATTTTGGCATCGGGGACATCAGTGAGAGCGACATTGTTCTGGCAGAAACATTTAATGGTAAGATAACAAGGGACAGGATTTATTTTATCTTTTAGATGTGAAAGTGTATCTAAACCCAAGAACAAAAAAAGTTGATCGTATTGCAGCTTACTGGTCCTTGGATGTGGCGTCTGCATTCATTTTTTTTTTTTTTTTGTTACATTATTTCACCTTTATTTTAACCACTTCCCGTCCAGCCAATAGCCAAATGATGGCTGGGCGGGACCTACGTGGGGCCGTGAACTGTCACCAGCTGTGTCCACATGACACAGCCAATGACTAATCAGCGTACCAGCCCTTTCCCGGTACCATGTGATCTCTGTGACCAATAACAGCAGATCACATGACAATTGTAAAAAAATGAGTGGCTTTGATTCATGCCATTCATTGTGTACAATTGTGTTGCTAGTTGTGGTTGGCCACAGTGATCACGTGGTACAGACAGGACGAATCACAGCCTATCTGTACCATGTGATTAGCTGTGGCCAATCACAGTAGATCACATGACAATTTTAAACAATACATGGCTTTGAAAAGAAAGGAGGGGGAAGGAAACGATGGGTTCACTGGGCACCCTGGGACTTTTAAACTACGGTGCTTAGTAGAGAATAACACAGAGATTAAATAGTAAAAAATATATAGTTTTATTACAATACAAAATAGCATAAAAAAACATCCTTGCAGATGTATGGCTAGATGGCCATATGTGTGAATCACTGCTAGGTTGCCACTCGACTAGTTTAGCTACACAGAGCTTCCTCAGGAGTGATTGAAACTATAGCAGGTTACACTGAAAGCACACAATACATAAAATTAGCATAAGGATCGGTTGAATAATGAATGCATTGCAATTGTTATATAGGAAAATATATGAGGAATGCAATTCAAGCAAAACCTGGTATAATAACAAGATTTTATTCTAAAGGGGAATATTAATATGCATTATATACCATGACCCACACTGGACACAAGTCACACTCGCCAAACTACTGGATTATTGACACATCACAGAAGCAAAGACTGAAAGATTCTGTCCAAACCAACGAATTAAAGAGGACGACATTTCCCATCAATAAATTAGTCTCCTATCCACATCCGGTGACCCACCAAACACATAGCAACCAAAGGGGTTAAGAGTGTGAATAAAGCTCAACCTGTAGTGATAATACAGGAGAGCAAAGGTAAACATCTATGAATCAAATTGAAAATCAAAGTAAATATAATGAACTAGCTTGACAACCTACCTGAATGTTGCAGATCGCAACCAATATGCCAATGTAATATAGATATCATTTAATGTTGATATAAAAAGAGAAAATGGCACTGCTGTTGAGAAGGTTTGGTGCAGGTAATGAAGACACATGGACTAGATAGGAGTGGTGAAACCCCCATTCGCTGGAGATAATGTAGCAAGGCTTGCTATCAGCAAAAGAAAAAAAAAGGGGAACAGAGTAAGTACCTAATCCACTGAGAAAACAAATAGATCAGAGTGGACATTGACTGTCCCTGAGCGCCTACCTTAATTAGGGCAGTCTGGCGGATATCACAGCTGGACGCTCCCCAAGTGTGGGGAGGAATCCTGGCAGAGTGTCGGCGGCACACGCCGCACTATTTAAACCCCCGCCGCCGCAACGTCTGACATCATCGCCGCGACGCGGACGTTCTGAACAGCCTATCCTGTGCGCATGCGTGGCACCAACTGATTGGTCCACAGCATGCGTTACCTGGGCAGCAGATGGCGCGGTGCATCTGACGTCCTTAGGACGTGTGCGTCACCGCCCCCCATGCCACAGAGGTCCGCAGCGCCATCTTGGATAAGGGAAATGCCTAGTATGGAACTGTTAGCAAAGCGAAATGACGCTGAAAAAGAAAAAGTGTGGAAAAAACAATGATGGGACTGCGGATCAAATGGCACAGCCAAGCTGACTAAGGGAAACCTCAGTGGCCAGTCGATTGGCATTACGACTGTATCTCACTGGGGACCCCGGGCGTCCGTATGGTTGCAGTTGGGTGGGTCAGAGAAGGAACTTGGAAAAGGAGAGTGCTTGATGGAGCAAGTTGAAAAAAGAGATTAATTGTCAAATCGATGACTATGTCATTATAAGTACTACAATAATTGAATTTACATCAAAAAATTAACGTTAGTGAAGAGAATAAAGTATATAAAGAATAGTCTTTGAGCATGTCAAAAAAACCATTCCCACATTTATGGGAATGGGAACAAGTTGATAAATGTTAAAGTCCAGAATGGGTCACGGCTAGAGTTACAGCAATCGTTTTATATGAGATCTATATCAGCCTAGAGATATTAACATGGCAGATATCACTAAATATTGTTTGCACAGAAATGATTAATTTACAATAATCATAATGCAAGATATAGACAAAAAAGAAAAACAAAGATACAAAAGAAAAAAAAGACATTTAATGAAGGCCGCCTTCTGCATGGCCCCAAAAAAATAAATAAAAATAAATAAAAGCAAACCCGGGGATACGCCTAATCACTAAATTTTCAGATCAACATCAACAAGTGCGTTCAACTTTACAAAAATATTGGTACTTGTTAACTAGTGACGATCAGATCTCCAAACATATTAAATCCTATCCGGAGATCACCTAATTGCTGTGATATCCGCCAGACTGCCCTAAATAAGGTAGGCGCTCAGGGACAGTCAATGTCCACTCTGATCTATTTGTTTTCTCAGTGGATTAGGTACTTACTCTGTTCCCCCTTTTTTTTTTTTTTTTGCTGATAGCAAGCCTTGCTACATTATCTCCAGCGAATGGGGGTTTCACCACTCCTATCTAGTCCATGTGTCTTCATTACCTGCACCAAACCTTCTCAACAGCAGTGCCATTTTCTCTTTTTATATCAACATTAATGATATCTATATTACATTGGCATATTGGTTGCGATCTGCAACATTCAGGTAGGTTTTTGTCAAGCTAGTTCATTATATTTACTTTGATTTTCAATTTGATTCATAGATTTTTACCTTTGCTCTCCTGTATTATCACTACAGGTTGAGCTTTATTCACACTCTTAACCCCTTTGGTTGCTATGTGTTTGGTGGGTCACCGGATGTGGATAGGAGACTAATTGATTGATTGGGAAATGTCGTCCTCTTTAATTCGTTGGTTTGGAAAGAATCTTTCAGTCTTTGCTTCTGTGATGTGTCAATAATCCAGTAGTTTGGCGAGTGTGACTTGTGTCCAGTGTGGGTCATGGTATATAATGCATATTCATATTCCCCTTTAGAATAAAATCTTGTTATTATACCAGGTTTTGCTTGAATTGCATTCCTCATATATTTTCCTATATAACAATTGCAATGCATTCATTATTCAACCGATCCTTATGCTAATTTTATGTATTGTGTGCTTTCAGTGTAACCTGCTATAGTTTCAATCACTCCTGAGGAAGCTCTGTGTAGCGAAACTAGTCGAGTGGCAACCTAGCAGTGATTCGCACATATGGCCATCTAGCCATACATCTGCAAGGATGTTTTTTTATGCTATTTTGTATTGTAATAAAACTATATATTTTTTACTATTTAATCTGTGTTATTCTCTACTAAGCACCGTAGTTTAAAGTCCCAGGGTGCCCAGTGCACCCATTGTTTCCTTCCCCCTCCTTTTTCTTTTCAAAGCCATTTATTGCTTAAAATTGTCATGTGATCTACTGTGATTGGCCACAGCTAATCACATGGTACAGATGGGCTGTGATTCGTCCTGTCTGTACCACGTGATCACTGTGACCAACCACAGCTAGCAACACAATTGTACACAATGAATGGCATAAATCAAAGCCACTCATTTTTTTACAATTGTCATGTGATCTGCTGCTGCTAAGCACCGTAGTTTAAAGTCCCAGGGTGCCCAGTGCACCCATTGTTTCCTTCCCCCTCCTTTCTTTTCACTTCCATTAACTGGGATGTGGTGCTTCTAAATTTGACCGAGCATGCCCAAGCCAATATTTAATAAATGGCTTTGATTCATGCCATTCATTGTGTACAATTGTGTTGCTAGCTCTTATTAATCACATGGTACAGACAGGACCAATCACAGCCCATCTGTACCATGTGATGAGTTGAATGTGGTAGGTGTGGCGCTCTCCTTAGGAGTGAATAAATCCTTAAGGCAGAAGACTAAGTGCTTTTATGTTCACCCTCTTATCACTCGAAACCCAATTGTAATAGGCTTGCTAAAACAGTAAATTATATGAACCTTCCTTAGTATCAAGTCCTCAGTATAGTACTGAGGACTCAGAAATGAAAAAAGGGACTGAGAACACCAATGTGAAAGAGAGGGGAGCGGAGGACCCCGATGTGAAGCAGCGTGGGGACTAAGGACTGTAATGTGGGGGGGGTTAAGTACTCTGATGTGAAGGGGGGAGGTTGAAAGGAGGACTGTAATGTGAAGGGGGGGGGTGGGGCTGAGGACTCTGATGTGAAGGTAGACACCATTTTAGACCGCTAAAAACAACCTTTAGAGATGCTTCATGCTGTACTATGGATAGTAATTTATGTAACAGGTTAGATTGAATACCAAAATCTCCCCTCCTTTATTCATCATGTATCTTGTTTCTTATTCTCCAGGTAGTGTTTACGGATTCAATGTAAATGTCAACAAATCTGTGCAGCAACTCGCAGCTAAGAAGGACATCCCCATCAAACTCCATAAGATCATCTACCATCTTGTTGAAGACCTGAAGGAGGAGCTCAACAGTAAACTGACCCCAATAACAGAAGAGATTGTCAAAGGTATTTCATCCTTTTTATCCCCAACCTCCAGTACCCCTAACAGGTCACATTTTTAGCATTTTCTTCACCTTGCACAGGTGCTTTAAATCAACGTCAGTGGCTTGGTGTTTTCTAAGGGAAATTCCCCAAATTTAGCCGGTTGGAGTTACAGTACTTGAAGACTGAGGATGGGAACCACAGCTTAATAGAATCAGATAGGAATGACTGAGGATGTGCTGCGACGTTTGTAACCTGTAGGCGGGATGCAACTTATTGGGATGAAGGATTGTGACATGGCTAGAAGTGTGTCGGTGCCACTTGTTGGTGAAAACCGCATTTTCTCATAAATGCAGTAAAAATTTTCTTTGTATATGCAGCTGCTCTGGCAACCTTCATAGTCATGTAGGTTGAGTATAAGAAATTTTGGTTCCCACAATTCTAGGGGCGGTGTAGTGTGGGTTTTTTGTTTTTCTTTCTGTCACAAGGAATGTAAACATCCCTTGTGACAGCAATAGGCATGTGACGGGTCCTCTTTATGGAGAGATCTGGGGTCTAGAAGTCCTCCAATCCCTCCTCTGACCCTAAAAGTATTCAAAACATCAAGATCGTTGTGTTTGAACGTTTTTTTTTTTTTTTAGTTTTTTAAATGGCGCCGTTTACACCCGAGTAAACCAGAAGTGATGTCAGGTCATCACTTCTGGGTTACCATTGCAGAGAGCTGATCAAGGCCAATCCGGTCTTTGTTGGGCTCTATAACCAGCCAGCTGTCCCATTGGGTCTCTCAATGGGACGGAAGAGCCAGAGAAGGCTGCGGTAGGGGAGGGGAGTCCCTTCCCGCTGCTTGTAAAAGCAATCCAGCAGCTATTTAGCCACTAGGATTGCTTTTACAAGAGAACTGAGTGCCGGTACAAATGTTATAACCACTCACAGTCCAGAAATGGATATACCATACCTGGCCAATGCCCCTGGAAGCTGGAAATCACTGAAATACACACCACTACTCCAGCCATCTCTACTACCTTCTGGGTCCTGTGCTGAACAGCTGGCCTGAGGCATTCTGAATGAAGAAGGTCAGCCGTTCAGCATGGACCCCGTTCAGAGAATGCATCGCATTTTCTGAATGGATGAGGTGGAGAGTGTGACGTCACCGCCCTGCTCCTCCACCTCATCCAATCAGAGAACGCTTTGCATCCATTCAGGAAATGAAAAGCATTCTCTGAATGGCACCTGTGCTGAACAGCCAACCTTCTGTGTTTGCAATGCATCAGTATGGGGGCTCAACACGGGGACCCACAAGCTAGTGGAGATCAGTGGAGCAGCAGTGTGAGTAGATATTGTATAGACAGGGCCTGTTTAACCACTTTAAGGACCGAACCTCTTTTTCCGATGGGGTGTTTACACGTTAAAAACAATTTTGTTTGCTAGAAAATTACTTGGAACCCCCAAACATTATAAAAAAAAAAAATTCTAACACCCTAGAGAATAAAATGGCGGTCATTGCAATACCGATGGCTCCGGTAAGCGGCCTAGGGCACGGGAGAGCGGCGGGAGGGGGGCCCTCTCCCGCCGCCGATAACGGTGATATTGCGGGAAATCCGCCGCAGAGACCACCATTGTAAACCGGACCGCCGCCTGAAGAGGATATCTGGGTTATGGCAGCTAGCTGCTACCATAGCAGAGATATCCCTCTTCAAAGTGCCGACGTATATAGTCGTGCGGCGGTCGGAAGTGGTTAAATTGCCTGAAAGGAATAGAACATTTACTGGCACACATGTCTCAGAGGAAACCCTAAGGCCCCTTTCACACTGAGGCATTTTTCAGGCGTTTTAGCGCTAAAAATAGCGCTGTAAAAACGGCTGAAATAATCCTGCCCCAGCATTCTCAATGTGAAAGCCCTGAGGGCTTTCACACTGAGGCGTTTTGCTGGCTGTGCGTTGGAAAAAATCCTGCAAACAGCTTTTTTGGAGAATCTTTGGGGCGCATAAAATAGTGCTGTAAAAATGCCTATCACCATTGAAATGAATGAGTACCGCGGTAAAAACGCCCAGAAGCTGTGGGAAGGTCACATGACCGCAGTAGAGTGGAGAATTGTGGGATACCAAGAAATCCTTTTTACTGCTAAAAACGCATAGGTGTTAGCGCTATTTTTAGCGCTAACGCAGTAAAAATGCGGTAATAACGCTAATCGTTTTTAGCGCATTATTGCAACGCCTCAGTGTGAAAGGAGCCTAAACCTAACCTCATAGAGTGTATGATTTACAATAATCTCAGTTGTCTGAGCTCTGCAATGGACCATTAATCCTCAGTATTGTTTTTCTTCTAGGAGAAGCGTCTGTCCTGGCTCTGTTTGATGTCACTGTGGGGAAGAAGGTCACCCAGGTGGCGGGGTGCAGAGTTCAAAAAGGCGCCCTAGAAAAAAAATTGAAATTTAAACTAAAGCGCAATAATAATGTTCTATGGACAGGTAAGTGCAGAGTCTTCTAGTATTCTAAAAGCGTATTTCCACTTTTTGTAGACAAATTGAGAACGCCTAATTTTATTTGTTACAAGTCCCCATTCATATAGCAGAAATTAAAAAAATAAAAAATTTAACAATTGCCATCTACCTTTTTAGATGCTCTTTTAGGATAGTCCCAGCAGTGAAAAATCCTACTTGGCTCTCTTTGTTTATGAGGGGATTGGGGAGCTGTGTTTGAAATATTAACCCCAAGTGTACTGTGCTGTCAGATCTCATTATCAGTTAGAAGTTAGATTTGAACACCCTCTGTCCTAACAAGGGGATGAAAGATTTAGAAGCTGGCCTTCTTCTTAATCACTTCAGCCCCGGAAGATTTGGCTGCTCAATGACCGGGCCACTTTTTGCGATACGGCACTGCGTCGCTTCAACTGACAATTGTGACGTCGTACCCAAACAAAATTGACGTCCTTTTTCTTTACCACAAATGGAGCTTTCTTTTGGTGGTATTTGATCACCTCTGCGGTTTTTATTTTATGCGCTATAAACAAAAAAAAAAGCAACAAATTTGAAAAAAAACACTTTTTTACTTTTTGCTGTAATAAATATCCCAATTTAAAAAAACCTAATTTCTTTCTCAGTTTAGGCCGATACGTATTCTTCTACATATTTTTGGTAAAAAAAAAAATCACAATAAACGTTTGGTTTGCGCAAAAGTTATAGTGTCTACAAAATAGGGGCTAGATTTATGGCATTTTTATTATTTTTTGTTACTAGTAATGGCGGCGATCAGCGATTTTTATCGGGACTGCGACATTATGGTGGACACATCGGACACTTTTGACACATTTTTGGGACCATTGACAACTATACAGCGATCAGTGCTATAAAAATGCACTGATTAGTGTGTAAATGTCACTGGCAGGGAAGGGGGTTAACACTAGGGTGCGATCAAGGGGGTTAACTGTGTTCCCTCAGTGTGTTCTAACTGGGGGGGGGTGGAACTGACTAGAGGAGATGACAGATCGCAATCTGCCTCTCCTCTCCTCACAGAACAGGGATTTGTGTGTTTACACACACGTCCCTGTTCTGGCTCTCATGCCCACGATCGGCACCCCCGCAGTGCAGCCCAGCGCACGCGCCTGCTATCCCGCTTAAAGGGACCAACGTACAGCTACAATGGTTTGCGGGATTGTGCCGACCTGCCGCTGTATAATGATGGCGGCTGGTCGGCAAGCAGTTAATGAAAGGGGCACCCAACCTGTCCTCCGCTTTTCTATTGGGACAGACTTAGAAATGCTTAATGTCAGCATGGACACTTTCTCCGAAGAGACATCTAAAGGCCAAGAAATATATATGTAAAAATTGTGTGTGTGTGTGTGTGTGTGTGTGTATATATATATATATATATATATATATATATATATATATATATATATGTAATCATAGGCGTGTGCCGGGTGTGCCTAGGCACACCGTAATCACCCCATGTGCATTAGCATTATCCAGGTTCATCTTCAGGAACACATTACACCCGTATTTAGGGTGTATAGTAATATGCTCCCAATCAACTGGCTCCCACCACCAGCGCCCCTTCCTATGACAGGAAGTGACGTTCGTGTGTTTTGAGCTTTGGGGTGCACACCCTAATGCAATAGGCTGCGCACACCTATGTATGTAATATAATACATTTGTTGACAAGCTGCCGTCATAATACGGAGGCAGGTTGGCTCCCCTGCGCAAATCGCCGTAGCTGTATGGCGGGCGCTTTAAGGGGTATAGGGGGCGTGTGACGTAGGAGCTGATGCACGTGCCCGGCGGCTGGGATGTCCACCGGGCACCCGCAATCGCTCCTGAGAGAGACAGAACCTGGATCTGTCAATGTAAACAGACAGATCTCAGTTCTGTCAGGAGAGAGGAGACCGATCTGTTGTTCCTACTGATTGGGAACAACGATCAAGCTCCTCCTCCAGGAAGTCCTATCCCCCCACAGTTAAACACCTCCCTAGGACACACATTTAACCCCTTAAACGCCCCCTAGTGTTAACCCCTTCCCTGCCAATGACCTTTACACAGTAATCAGTGGCTATTTTTAGCTCTGATCGCTGTATAAATGTCAATGGTCCCAAAGAAGTGTCAAAAGTGTCCGATCTGTCCTGTCCGCCGCAATGTCGCAGTCCCGCTAAAAATCACTGATTATCGCCATTACTAGTAAAAAATAATAAAAATGCCATAAATCTATCCCCTATTTTGTAGACGCGATAACTTTTGAGCAAACCAAACAATATACTGTACACTTATTGCGATTGTTTATTTTTTTACTAAAAATATGTAGAAAAATACACATTGGCCTAAACTGATGAAGAAGTTATTATTTTTTTTTTTGGGGGGGGTGGGATATTTATTAGCAGAAAGTAAGAAAATCTATATTTTTTTCAAATGCCACCAAAAGAAAGCTCTATTTGTGGGGAAAAAAAGGACATAAATTATGTTTGTGTACGACGTCACACGACCGCGCAATTGTCCGTTACAGCGACACAGTGCCGTATCGCAAAAAATGGCCCGGTCATTAGAGGGTAAATCTTCCGGGGCTGAAGTGGTTAAGTATGCTGCATGAATGGGAACACATAGTTACAGTTTTTAAAGAAAATTATGTTCCGCTCCAGGCATGCCCTCCCTCTAACCCTTTGGCATCGGGTGCAGGCTCCCAGCGGTCACAAACACCTCCTGTATGCAATACTCCAATCCTTACAGAGAAAACGTGGTCGGGGGGAGCCTAGATTATTTAAGTATCTGGTGCAATTAACGCGTTTCACTCCTACATAGCGCTTACTCTACAAATGGGCTCCATGTAGGATTGAAATGCATTAGGGTTGCAAGTGCCAGACAGTACAGTCTATGCACTGGATACTTAAATAACCATGAATATTGTCTTTTTTTAATAGTGAATGTCTTGACCCCCCCCCTCCACCCTTCTTATTGCTTAAGTAATAGAGTACTGCATACATCGTTTATAAGGTTGGAGAAAAAAAAAAACACAGATCCATCAAGTTCCACCTATGTGTGTGAGTTTTATTCTGCCTAAAGAAGACATCTAGAAGTTTTTGGAAATTGTCAACGTTCTTGGCTAGTAACATTTCCTGGGGTAGGGAGTCCAACATTTTTTACTACTTTGAGGAAAGGGTTCTTTACTGTTAATCTAAGGTCAAGCCTCCTTTCTTCTAAATCAAATTGTGGCTGTGTGACCTCCTTAAAGTGTTACTAAACCCAGGACCCTGTATTCACTATATTTGATCCCCCACAGTACACAGAACATGGAAATGCAATTATTTTAGAAATTATAAACTGCTCAATACCTTTTCTCATCAGCAGTTAGAGCAGTCCTGTGACTTCTATCAGTGTCTGGTTGAAGCTTGTAGGAGGAGTTTTCTGACTGTCCTATTAGACTGCAAGGCCCCTGTCCCACTGTCTGGACAGTGCTGATTGGGCGTGTGCTGATCATATGCACCCTCCCAAGAAAACAAAAACCTCTCTAGCAATACACACCAAACTGAGCATGTGCAGCCTGACTCCATAGGCTCTGTGTTAACAGGAAATTATCAGGGGACAGTGGAAGAAGGGGAGGATCAGAGAAGACAGGATCAAACAGCCTTTTTACACAATGCGGAAGGATTAACCCCTTAGGTTCCACAGTGGGTATAACAAGCATGCTCTACTTCATATACAGACTCTGATTTTACTGTTGTGGGTTTAGTAACACTTTAACCACTTGCCTACTGGGCACTTTCAACCCCTTACTGCCCAGGCCAATTTTCAGCGCTTTGAACACACTTTGTTTTGAATGACAATTGTGCGGTCGTGCAACACTGTACCCAAATAAAATTTTTATCATTTTTTTTCACACAAATAAAGCTTTCTTTTGGTGGTATTTAATCACTGCTGGGGTTTTTTTTTACAAAAAAACCCTTGAAAATTTTGAAAAAAAATAAAAAGTTTTCTTAGTTTCTGTCAGTAAATTTTGTAAATAAGTAGTTTTTCTCCTTCACTGATGTGCGCTGATGAGGCGGCACTGATGGGCACTAATTAGGTGGCACTAATTAGGTGGCACTGATGAGGAGGCACTAATATGCTGCACTTTTAGGTGGCATTGGTGGCACTGATAGTGCCACTGGTGGGCACTGATGAGCAGGCACTGAAAGGCAGGACTGACTGGCATCACTGATGGGCACTGATTGGTGTCACTGATGGGCACTGCTGGGGCTTTACTGTAATCCGGGCACCTGGGATGTTGTCCCAGAATGAGAACAGCACCGCTCCTCCGTCATTTCATGGTGGGCGGGCGGCAAGTGGTTAAGTGTCCTCAGAGTAAACAGTTTATTAGTTACTAGAGTCCCCTTTTGATATATTTGTACATTGTAAGCAATGTACAAACATATTGGGGTGTTTTCTCAAATTTGACTGCAAAAAAATGGACGTACACTTTAAATTTCACAATTTCTCTCTGATGACATTGGCTAAAAATAATGTTCCTCTGCAGGCTGCTTATCATCCCTGAAGCACCACAAGAACGATGTGCAGAGTGTGAAGACAGGGGTAGATTGTGGTCTTAATCTGGATGACGGTGACATTGAAGTAAAAGTTGGAGATGAAATCATTTGCTTTGAGGAGAGAACGATACCGAGGAAAACATCATGGGATCCTGGATTTTAATCAGTCCTTTTCTTGGTAAATGTCCTTTTTTTTGTTTTAGACTGAACTGACCTACAAAATGTTGAGGTCAAGGCCAGCCATAGGAGGATATGATGGCAATTCCTCTGCACAGCAGTCTTGGCATCGCCACCTAGTGCCGCTGTTCTGTCAAATTAGCCAACTCATTAGAAACTCCAACCACTGCACTAGGCGAAGAACTTGACCTATAACCGTAGCGCCTTAGTAGGGCCCCTGCCCTGAGTGGTCATGGAACGGGCCTGGGCGGCTGTACACCTGGATGGAGGTTTAATGGAGGCCTTGTTGGCACCTTCCTCTGGGGGTGGAGCTGGTCGGGTCCTCGTGGGGGGCACCATGGAGTATATGATTTTGACCTATAGCATGGGTCATGTTCCTACTCGGGATCACTTAGGGGATACCCCCCCTTGGAAATGTGGCCTTGTATGCTTCCCCCCCTTCCCTAATCCCCCCTACCCATTCCCCTTTTGTTTTCCCTGTTTTTGTAATCAGACAAGTTGATGCATTTATTTCTGCTAATCTGCTAAACCCTCATCAATGAGGCATTGTTGGCTATGTTGTATTCCATGTGTCAAAAATAAAGATTGTATAAAAAAAAGAAACTCCAACCACGTCACTTCCGGTTTATTTAAACCATCAGTAATTGGAGATTTTGACGAATAACTGTTTGGACACAACACCGGCAACCGAATACAGTCCGGTACAGGAAGATTTGTTTTGACAGCACAGCGAGGACAAAGTTGTCACTGCCTCGGAGGCGGCCATTTTTTTTGGCTAGTATTGGAGCGGAGTAACAATCTCCGCTCATAATATCGTGCACCGGACTCTATTCGGTTGCCGGTGTTGTGTCCAAACAGCAGTTTGTCAAAATCTCCAATTACTGATGGTTTAAAGAAACCCGGAAGTTAAGTAGTTGGAGTTTTTGATGAGTTTGCTATGTTGACAGAACACCGGCCTTCTAAGGAGGACAATCCAGAGGATTTTATCTCGGGCAGTCAAATTCCCTCTACGATTACTGAATATCCTCCTGAAATATAGTTTTGGGCAGTGGCGGCCCGTCCATACGGGGTGCAGGGGCGTCGCCTCCTAATCTACATGCAGGGCGCCAGACGCATGGATTCCATCTGTTTTTTTTTTTTAGCACATGATTAGAGCCTGAGGCTCTAATTGGCTTCAAATAAGGCTTGGTTTGGAGGCTTAGGACTTCCTGGCCAATCGGGTCTCAGGACACACTTCCAGATCAGCCAGGAGGAGAAGCAACGGCCCGACTCTTCCTTCCTCCTGCCTCCTAAGTTAAGGTCAGTCTCTCACGGGGAGTGGCAGTGGATTGCCGGCGCGTTCTCCTACATCTATGCCAGGGTGGGGGGGGGTGCTTGCGGTGATCGCCACTTTCCTGTTCATCTGCCCTGGGGGGGTTGGGTGCTTGCGGCGATCGCCGCTGTCCGTCTCCCACACTGAAATATTTTAAGTGACGTTAGTTTGCCGTTATGAGGCGTTCGTTTGAGGCCCCCCCTAAAATATTTAGCACCAGATGCCACTGGTTTTGGGAAACCAGATGTGGGTTTAATTTTCAATCTAATTATTATATTTACTAAAAATGTTGGTGGTGAGGTCTCGGTTTTAGAGCCTCCTGTTGGAGCTGAGATCTACTGTATTGATTTCCCTGTTAAATGAGCTGTTTATCACAAACAGGCATGCTTCATCAGAAGGTTCCGCCATCTTGCTGTAACTGTCTTAGTCCCCATGCACATGGTATATAGAGCTCTGGCATTAAGGTGCAGGCCGAGCACACAGGTGTCTTGTCCAGCCCCACTGCTGGCACCCTGTCAAACTCTATGCTGGGCAGTACATAGCGGTACAAACCTTTTAGAGTAGTATGCATTTGTGGATGAATGCCTGGAATGCAGACAAAGATTTTTGTTAGGTAAACGGGTAAAAAATAATTCCCTGTGGTGCAACTGCGCCCGTACTGCAAGGGTTCATTAAACTAGCAGTCCGTCTTTGCAGTGCTGGTGCAGCCCCACTACAAGGGAAGATTTTCATATTTTCTTGAGCTGGGCTTTAAAGCTAAAATCCAGGAATCCAGCCAATCTGTAAAATGTGTGGGCATACTATGAGTTAAGTCCACGAGGTGCATGCCACCTCTTTTCTCTTTAATTTTTATCTAACAATTTTAGTCTCCAGGAACACAGCTTTTGCTACACTCCCAGAGCTCTGACATTAGAGACACTATCTTTACACATGCATTTCTGCCCGCCCCTCCCCTCCTCCTGCCCATTAACAGGAGCCTTTGTATTTTGTGAATGAGTTCACGTAGCACAAAGCGCTGTGTGATTGGGCAGGAGGAGGGGAGGGGTGGGAATAGTGGTTGCAGCGGCTGCTGAGGTAGAAACCAGGAGATACAGCACTGAAGTGCCAGAAATAAAGCGATCGCAAGCTTTTGGCCCTACGTAAATATGTGAATTGTAAATTAAAGAGATAGGGGGCGTGTCCAAGATGGTGACATGAGCGGCTGAATTTTTGAAAAAAAGATCCATTTCCACAGGTGATAATCCCTTGAGTTCTTCCCTGACAACACCTGGATGGGGTGCAGATCCTCCCGAGCGCAGTCCGGTAAGGGGAAAAGGCTTAAATTTCTCCCGATCGCAGAAAATCCACGGCCATCTCCTGGCACGCACTTGGAGACACGATCCAGGCGCTGCTCTCACGCGGCCTCACAGACTTACACTATGGAGTCGGCTGACTCCAGGCTGCCCTGGCTAGCGGAGGTGATGGCGGCAATTGCAACATGTCCGTCGATCCTCACCGCCAAGATCGAGGAGGTACAACTGGACGTAGGCCTCATACACCAAGACATGGAATACTCCGCTCCAGAGTTACGGAGACCGAACAGCGGATCGGCCAAATGGAGGACGAGGTCCTGGAACATTCGGCGGCTCTTCGCACTCTCCAGACCAAGGTAAAGGCCCTTGAATACAGGGCGGAAGATGCCGAAAATAGAAACAGGAGGAACAACCTTCGAATATTTGGCCTGCCTGAGGGAGCTGAGGGGGGGAATCCGACAGGCTTCGTGGAGGGCATGCTGCGCACTCTCCTTTCTGATGCCCACTTCTCCCACCACTACACAGCGGAGAGGGCCTATCAGGGGCTCCCCTGAGAACCTTCATCCTCCGCATGCTGAACTTCCGTGACCAGACTGCTGGGTGAACTGCGCTACGCAAATCGATTGACTCTGAAAGCGGCAATGAGAACCCGCAACATCCGATACAGTGTACTCTTCCCGGCGTGCCTTCGGGTCCATTATGGAGAGACGTCCCGCTTCTTCCACTCACCGAGGGAGGCCTCCGCCTGGTTGGATTCCCTACCACCAAATCGCTGACCTGGCTACTAGTGAATACTTTATCTCCATTTAACACTACGCTTGGGGCATCCTAGCCTGCGGCAGGCCTGTCCATTTCCCTGGACCTGTTGTCCCCCTTGAAAATTCGCCCCCCCCCCTGCTGCCTGTTGGGACCCTACTTTTGAGCAGGCTTCCTCCTGGTTCTTCCCCCTGATTATCCCCCCTCTATTGACTGCCCTGCCGGTCTATTGCAATCCCCCTGAGTAACATTTGTCGGGACAGTAAAGCAGGTTGTTGGGGGAGGTCTGCACTGTTAAACTTAGGCTTTGGCCTACTCTTGGGTCTACTCCCTTTTATTTTATACTTATCTGCAATACAAGTTTTGCGCCCCTGACAAGATCAGGAGACTCAGTCAGTTCTCTGTCTTTGTTTACCAAGGCATTAGCAGAACACCTAGCACAGTGGTTCTCAACTCCAGTCCTTAGGGGAGATGCAGACTAGAATACTGCTATCACTGAGCAGCAAATTATATCACCTGTGATGTATTTCAGTTATCTTGCAAACCTGGCCTGTTAGTGGGTCCTGAGGACAGGAGTTGTTGGATTATACTTTTATTGCTGTGGGGTACACAGAGAATCTCTTCCCCTTGTTTTTCTTCTGAGACTTTCCCACAATCCCCACCAGCATTCACGTGACCAACGGAGGTGATTGCCGTGGAGAACTGATACGCTCGATTGGACCCCCCCAGATGAGAGCCGGAGGGGTTCAGCTCGCCTCTTACACGGGTCCCCTCTTTGTAGCCAGCGAGCTGATTTGGGACTTGGGATTGGAAGCTCTTCCAAGTTCTGGGGGAATGAGCAGGGTGGGGGGGGGGGTTAATTGTTGCCCTTTCAGGGCTGGTTTGTTTGTTTCTTGTAGTTCTACTTTAAGATGTTTGACCGCTCACTTATTATTTGTTCTGCCTGATATCCCAGCATCACATGTGCACTGTGATTGCTCCGTCTGGGTCCGAGTGCCAGGTCCACTTGGGTTTCATTCACAAAATCCTAACTTTTCAGAATTTGCCAGCACCCATGTCTGTCCTTTAACATTATGTCTTAGAACACCAGGGGCCTGAACTCTCCAGTCAAAAGGTCACTGGTGTTCCATTTTATTAAGACATATAGCCCTCACATCTGCATTCTTCAAGAAACCCACCTGGTGGGCAGCAAAACTCTAGCTCTCAAAAAAACGTGGGTGGGCTGCCACTACCACTCCCCTTTTGCAAGGGGTGTCAGTATACTGGTAAACAAGACGCTACCCTTCAAGCTCCTGGGTATGGCACTGGACCCGGAGGGCAGATATGTCATTATTAACGCTAGAATTCTCTCTCAGACATGGTCTATTGTGGGTCTATACCTGCCACCACCAGCATCACTTTAGCTGTTGAATAATATAACAGCCAAAATAGCAGACTTTGCCTCAGACCATGTAGTACTGCTAGGTGACTTCAATATGGCTCCCGACCCAAGTTTGGATAGATTAGCAACCGCCACCACCCACTACTCTCGCCTGGCGACCTGGGCTGAGACTTATGGTTTGAGGGTGTCTCCATCTCGAGACATCTGTCAATCTCGGGCCTACACTTGCCACTCTGCATCACACCGATCCTTCTCCCGCATTGATCTGATTTTTGCCGGGAATTCTGTCCTGTCTAGGAGGTCAAGATACTGCCCAGAGGCATATCGGACCACGCACCTTTGCTATTGAGAATAGGTGCCCCGGGCTCCCCCACAGACAAACTCTGGAGGCTATCAAGGTTTTGGGTTTTGGACCCAGATGTAGACGCACAATTTAGAAGAGAGATGGAGGGATACTGGGCAATCAACCCAGGCTCAGCGGAGACCACGGTGGTGTGGGATGCTTTTAAGGCGTTCACGCGAGGGCAATACCAGACCATTATCGCTAAGATTAGGAAGAGAGAAGGTCCGCCTTAGTTAAAGCTGAATCTGAAGCTGCCACACAGGAGGCGCTCTACATTTGATCACGTGAACCCCAACACTACATCCGACTAGAGTCCCCGACCAGGGAGGTTCTCTCCCTTTGTACTTCCCTCACTCAGAAGAAGCTACTTGCACAATCCCAACGCATATTTGAGCAGGGGGGAAGATCAGGGAAACTTCTGGCTTGGCTCTCTAGAGAGCAATCAGGTGGGATCAGCATTCCCCATATCCTCGGCCCTAATGGCGATCTCCTGTACACCTCCGAGGAGATTAACCGCTGCTTCGTCACATACGATCAATCACTCTGCATTTCAAAAGTGACCTATAGCGAAGACGAACTGACATCCTATTTAGAGGACATTGATATCCCAGTCTTGACTGATACCTATAGGAAAGGACTGGATAGGCCCATCATGGTAGAGGAGACACTTAAAACAATGCAGTCGGTCAAAACCCCTGGCCCCGATGGTATACCTGTAGAGCTCTACAAACAGTATGCAGACATTCTGGTCTTTAGACTCCATGCAACGATCGTCAAATCAGCGGAATTGAAGTCACTTCCATAATCTATGGGAGAGGCGGTCATAGTAGTGATCCCGAAGCCAGGGAAGTACCCTTCCTTGTGCTCCTCCTACCGGCCTATCTCCCTATTAAACGTAGACGCGAAAATACTAGCCAAAATATTGGCCAACAAACTAAACACAGTTATAACAGCACTTGTCCATCCCGACCAAACAGGATTTTTTTCCCGGGTAGGGGCACTGACATCAACATCAGGAGACTCTTTACCCACATTGCCAGAGCAAGGCGAGGGGCTGGTGGCCTCTCTTGACGCGGAGAAAGCCTTTGATTCCGCTGAGTGGAGGTATCTGTGGGCAGTTCTCTCCAAATTTTGGCTTCGGCCCTAAATTCATGTCATGGGTTAAAATGTTGTATGCTAATCTGCAAGCCAGAGTCTACAGAAACGCTTGTCTATCAGAATCATTCCCGCTGAACCGTGGTACGAGACAGGGTTGTCCCCTATCTCCAGGGCTATTTGCCCTGGCAAAATAACCCCTGGCCGCCATTATTAGAGCGGACAGGGAAGTGAAGGGGTATACAGTTCGGGACCATTGAAGAAAAACTTTCCATTTATGCGGATGATGCCCTGCTTTATCTAGCTGATGCATCCACATCCCTCCGCAAAGCGATATCCCTATTTGATCAGTTCAGTGACTACTTGGGCATATGCATGAACCCACTACACCCGATACCCAGACACCGCTCAAATGGGTGGAAGATATTAAATATTTAGGGATTAAGGTCACTGGTGAGATGGGAGACTACATGGGCCATAACATACAGCCTCTTATGTCACAGGTAACCACTAAATGTGCAGCATGGTGCACATTCCCCCTGACACCTGTAGGTAGGGTCAACCTATTGAAAATGGTGTATCTACCTAAATTTCTATATTTCTTTAGGAATACCCTGACCCATGTCCCCAAAAGCTTCTTTAAGAGACTAGAGGGGTTGCTGGTGTCCTTCGTCTGGGCCGGGAAGCCCCCCAGGGTGGCAAAACTAATACTGTACCTCCCCCTTTCGGGTGGAGGTCTGGCGCTTCCCAACTTTCAAATCTACTATTGGGCGGCTGTCCTTGTCACTGTTCGTTGGTGGTTTTCCAAACCTAGGAAGAACCCAGCGGGTTACATTAGAAGCGGCTATCCTGGGGTCATATGCTGCCCTGAGCAATCTTGCATTTCGGGGGAGGCAGGCCGACCCCTACGTAACTACCCCCATGAAGACCACGATAAGGGCCTGGCAGGAAGCTAGAGCAGTATATAGAAAACCCTTCCACATATCCCCTCACATGCCCTTATGGGGGAATCCAATGCTACCCCATCTACATACCTTACCGGATTCTTCATTATGGGCAAAGAAAGGGATCACAAATTTAAAACAAAGGACGGTAAACTTATGACATTCCAGGAATTGAAAGCCCTGTACTCGATACCTAACTCGTAGGAATTTAGATACTGGCAATTGAGACATGCTTTTCGGGTCCAATTCCCGGAAACAATAACGTTGGAGTCTGACTCTGTGGAGCGTCTCTTGGTTTCCAGTACAATGGGGAGGCCCCTCTCCTCTCTATACCTCTACTTGACGGTAGCCCATGACATCAAACCAACTGGATCCCTAGACAAATGGAAGACAGACATACAGACTCTTGATGATGAGGAGTGGGAGGAATGTGTCGCCACCTTTATCCCCTCGATGATAGCGGCGAAAGACAGATTTATACAACTCACATTTCTCTACAGGGCCTATTACACCCCACAGAGACTAGGTAGGCTCATTCTGGCACATGGTCTGGTCATGCCCCAAACTCCAACCTTACTGGGAGGCAGTCGCTGAAACCTTGAGCAGGATGTGTGGAACACAGATCCCGCTGGACCCCCTGACCCTCCTACTGAGCCACTTGGAGGAGGTGCAGGGAGACGGGTACACTAAGCTCTATCTGTCATTCTCCCTGTTCTATGCTAGAAGGGAAATACTCCTAAGATGGAAGTCGGTGGAACCACCCACAAGAGAATCTTGGTGCCTTTCCATAAAAATGGTACTGCCCCTCTACAGACTTGCTTATGAGAGCAGACAGTGCCCAGTGAAATTCGGGGGTGGATAGATGCCAATGGCTAAAATACTAGGAGTGGAACTGGGGGATTACATGGGAAAGAGATCGTCTTACTTGAAGTCACCCCCCCCCCCCCCCCCAGTAATCTTGAGGTAACTTCAGCATTGAAAAATGACTCGCAGATACGTTGTCGAATTCTATACTTTTTGTATCCTAGTCACCTGATTTCATTGGCCTGTTTTCATTGGATCCCTTGCTTTGTAGGTTGGCTCCTAGGGGTTGGGCACCTAAAGAGAAGACCTCATTCCTTAACCACTTGCCACCACATCTAGCATTTCTCTCCTACATGTAAAAATAATTGTTTTGCTAGAAAATTTGTCAGAACCCCTAAGCATTTTATATATATATATATATATATATATATATATATATATATATATATATATATATATATATAATCAAAAAAAAAATTTATAAAGAGATCGTAGGGAATAAATTGGCTTGGTTGCAATTTTCTATGTCGCACAGTATTTGTGCAGCAATTTTTCAAAAGTTTTTTGGGAAAAAAAAAACGCTTTCATTAATTAAAAAAAAAACCGCAATATTTACCCAATTTTTTTTTGGTATAATATAAAAGATGATGTTAGGCCAAGTAAATGGATACCAAACACGTTGCGCTTTAAAATTGCGCACACTCGTGGAATTGCGCCAAACTACAGTAGGTAAAAATCTCCATAGGCGAACGCTTTGAAACATTTTTTACAAGTTACCATTTTAGAGTTACAGAGGGGGTCTAGCACTCAAAATATTGCTCTCCCTCTAACGATCACAGCAATATCTCATGTGTGGTTTGAACTCCGTTTACATATGCGGCTGCGACCAGGGCTGGTGCAAGGATTTTTGACACCCTAGGCGAAACCTCATTTTGTGCCCCCCCCCCCCCATGGCTCCGCCCCTGACTCCATCCCTCTGCCCTGCCCATGTGACAGGAGCCGGTGCTATACAGGAAGCATCGGCTCTACTTCCCCTAGTGCAGGTTCTGTTTTTCACACTGATGCTCCGGGATGGGGAGTTGGGATACCGCAATCTGGGCATGTCGACCCACCATCCCAGAGCAGGAGGTAGCGATCCACATCAGAGGGCCAGCAGTTGGGCACCCCTGCTGTAAGGGATGCATTGTGCGGAAGGCAGAGCTGGCTGTACTGGGACGATCACCAGAGAGTCTCAGAGAGACAGACCAGTCGGTCACTGATGATCATAGAGGCGCGCAGCGGCAGGGGATGTTTGCTTTTGTTCTGTTGGGAGACTCGGGACATGTCCTCCAGGCTCCAGTGCTGTGCCTCTAATTACACTATCGATCAGATGGATCGGCTGCCTGAGACTGAGTTGGTTACATGCTGCAGCCTGCAGAGCATGCAGATGCGGAGGAAAACTAACAGCTGGGCGCCCTAGGCGGCAGTGCACCCTAGGCGGCTGCCTAGTTTGCCTAGTGGTAGCACCGACCCTGGGTGCGATCTTCGTATGTGTTTGCTTCTGCGTGCAAGTACGAGGGGGATGGGGACACTTTTAAAAAAATATATATATTTTATATTTGTTTTTATTTTATTTTTACACTGTTCCTTTTAATTTTTTTTTTTTTTGATCACTTTTATTCCTATTACAAGGAATGTTAAAATCCCTTGTAATATGAATAGGGCATAACAGGTCCTCCTTTATTGAGACATCTGGGGTCCATAAGTCCCCACATCTCTCCTCTATGCTGGAAAGCCTAAGATAAAAAAATAAAATAAAAAATTGATCTCAGGCTTTTTAGCAAAACAAAACGGTAGTGTTTACATCTGCTGGTGCCGGAAGTGACTTCATGACGTCGCTTTCGGCCTCTGAGGGTCATGGCCGGGGACCATGTGGTCCACGGGCAGCTGTATGGTAAACTGCCACCGGCAGATTCAATCTCTGGCTCCCCGATCGCACAGGAGAGACTGGAGAAGCACTGGAGGGCGGGCATCCCCTCCCGCCGTCCCTAAAAGCAATCAAGCAGCCGCTTTGATGGCTTTTACAATGTAGGGAATCACCGGCTGAAAAAAAAAAAAAGGATATCAGGATGATCCCTATAGCTGCAGGCATCATTCAGATATCTTCATTCAAAGTAAATGATGTCTACCCAGAGGAAGTGGTTAAATGTATTTTGTTTTCAGCTGTTTTACTAACTGATGCCTTCACACTTTGTATATTTTCACAGTAAATATCTTGGGGAGTCCGTGGCAACAGCTCTAGCCAATCCTGAAGGTCTGGAGTTTCTTGTGCATAAGAAGAACTTGAAACCTTGTTTGGTCCGAACCAAACAAAACATGACACCGCGGGGGCGGGCACAGAGCAGGGGGACAGATCTAAAGAAACCAATCAGAAGCCAGCTTTCCTTGACCAGACTTGCCAAAAAAAAAATCTATGAAACCTGACCAGATGCTATAATTTTATGTCTGCACCATCAGATCCTCGGAGATTGCAAAAAATTTTGGAAAAAAATGAACTTATGTTGGATATCTTCATTCAAGCCCACGGTGTCTTCAAAGTAAAAATGAATTCCAGGACTGTGCATATCATAGATGTACACACTGGTCTTGATCTATGTTTGCCTATGACATCTGGATGATTGACATACATCCTGATCACATTTTATGTCTGTAGTGCTCGTCAAATCATTGCTGTCTGCAGACCGCATATTACAACATATGGTTAAAATAAATTTATAGAGGCTTTGTGTATATGGCCTTTAGATTTCAGTGTGACCCCCATACAAAAAATGAAGCATGCTGCTTCTGGCTCTGGTTGGTCCTCATCTACTGTCAGCCGCTGGGAGTGCAGGAAGGGAAAGGGCTTGTCTCTGCCCTCTAGAAGTCAATGAGGAAAGAAAAAAAGGTCCAGAGAGACCCACATCACACAAAAATCTCATGTAAGGAGTGGGAGCAACCTCAGCCTAGACTGTCCAGGCCACGCCCCACTCCTAACGTGTTTCACTCCCACCCACAGGAGCTTAGTCATGACTAAGCCCTGTGGGTGGGTGAAAAGCATCAGGAGGTGTGGCCTGGACATCACACAAAACCCTCATGTAAGGAGTGGAAGCAGCCTCAGCCTAGACTCTGTCCAGGCAATGCCCTCTGACGTGTTTCACTTGCCCACAGGGCTTAGTCGTAACTAAGCCCTGTGGGCAGGGTGAAACGCGTTAGGAAGCGTGGCCGGTGACAGCATCTCGGCTAAGGGTGCTTCCACTCCTTACATGAGGGTTTTGTGTGATGTGCGGCTCTCGGGACTCTTATCGTTCCTCATTGCTTTGAGAATTCAGTGACCAATGAACATCAATCAGATTTCAATCCCACTGAGCGAGATTGGGTGAATTCTGATTGGATGCTGTGGATCACTGCACTTCAGAAAACACTGTCACCTGAGTATTTATTTCAAAACAATGTTCTCATAAGGTTATATGTGCATTTAATGTGTTTTAATAAAGTGTAACTAAAGGCAAAACTTTTTTTTTTTTTCGATTGAGTGTAGAGGTATTAGAACCCCTGTTAGTTTTTATTGCTGTCTGTGCCGCCGTTGCGTATATCCCCCCTCTCTATTTGTTCTGTTTACCATTATCATTAAAAGTGAAAGAAAATCACACATTTTGGGTTGTCCCCAGAAAAGGGACACTAGTTCTCGTGACCTGGGGGTGGCCCAAGAAACTCCCTAATTTGCAGGCATTTCCTCTCACTTCCTGTTTGGCTATGGGACAGGAAGTGAAGGGAAATCTCTGCAATGGGAAAATCTGACAGCGGCTGTGACCCTCCCTTGCTCTATCCAAAATGAAAAAGAAAGCTTTGCCTATAGTTCTACTTTTTTTTTAAGTCTTTTACCCAATAAAGCCTCCCTTGTGTAGACATTCAAATGGCCTAAGACTGCTGCTGGGTGTCGCCATTTTGGATATAATGTCAGCAGATTCAGAGCATTCCCCATCACTCCTTCTCCAGCCGCTACCTAAAAGGCTATGCAGGAGCTATGAAGAAAGGGAGAGGAGCTGGGCCAACACAGACAGAAATTGGATGCTTCCAGAAGAGAAGAGGGCTATGATGTGCAACCATAGAGAGCTGTGCTAGGGAATAGTAATGAGCTCGGGCATGTTCAGATTCTAATCTGAGCCCGCCAGAAAGTTGTGACCTGTATTGGGTCAATCATCTGCGGCCAAGAAATTCCCTACGGTCCAGCTTCAGAATTACATGTGGTTGTGGGGTGTGGAATGCCCTGATCACAGATAAGCCCAGTACAGTGACAGCTACCTGGCGGGCTTGCTTATGTGTGTTCGGACTAGGATCCAAACATGCCTGAGCTCATCCCTACAAGGGAACTGATTCTGCATGGAGTAGTTACATTTTCTAGCAAGGCCACAGGCACATTGCTGGGGAATAATGTTTAAAGCTGATTACAGGGTCTCTTTTAAAGTGGTTGTAAATCCTGTACAACCACTTTTCCCTACAGGTAAGGCTTACCTGTAGGCACTGGAAATATCTCCTAAACCTCTATGGTTTAGGAGATATTTGCTATATACACCGACATCATCGGTGCATGCGCACTGAAGAAAGGGCACGATCCGTGCTGTTTCTATAGTGCTTGTGCCGTGACCGTTGGCTCCCGCGCGCATGCGCGGGAGTGACGTCACGTGACCCCGGCCAATAGCAGAGCCGGAGTCCACGGCGCCAGAAGGAAGAGGGGTTGAAGATAGATGCGATTACACAGCGGTGACATCGCGGGCTTCTTCTGCAGGTAAGTTGCACATAATGGGCTATTATGCGATGCATAATAGCCCATTATGCTTTTACTTTGCAGGGAACAAAGAGGAAGTAAAACCCATCAGCGTTTACTTCCTCTTTAAATAAACCTGAATATCTTTTACATAGTTTATATACATGAAGTCAGGATATGCACTATATACCTTTTGTATAAAGTATATATTTAAAAGCAAGGACACCGCGTGTTACATAAAACTGATGTGTATTTAAAAAGTCTTTGAGACTGAGCAGATTCATATTTATTTTTCGAAACTTTTGTTAAAAAAAAAAGATAGAAATTTGTCATCCTGGAGGAAATGTTGAGATTAAATTTCTAACAGACTTCAGTTGTATGGGCCTATCTTTCAGTGTTTACTTTTTATTACAGCACCTACTTCCTATAATTAGATCCGTTGGGGCAAATAGAACTATTTTCACTTTTACTCATTGCAGAACAGAAAGACTTTGAGATAAGGCGCATTTTTAGACAAAGTGCACTTAGGTCAGTGGAGTTGGGGGGATCAAAAAGACTAACAGATCCCACCTTCCCCCTCCGCAGGAATAAACTTACCAAGAAAGAATAGGCCAGACAACGATAACCTCTCCCTCTGTATTGTGATCAAACACAGCCGATTAGCAGGTCCCGGCCATGAATCATTGGCCGGTACCTGCTGACAGACTCCTGCTGTGTACAATCACACGTGGAAACAGCCACGTACCAGTACGTCGCATTGCCTGTATGAGATGGCTGTCCACAGTGCATTGTGGGCGGTCCTTAACTACTTTAATACAGGGCACTTATACACCCTCCTGCCCAGACCAATTTTCCGATTTCAGTGATCTCACACTTTGAATGACAATTACTCAGTCATGCTACACTGTATCCAAACAAAATTTTTATCATATTTTCTCACAAATAGAGCTTTCTTTTGGTGGTACAGGCATACCCCGCTTTACGTACCCTCGCGGGTACGAACACATTGGAGTCTATGGGAAATCTTGTTCAGCTTGACATGACACTGCTCCTGGTTTTTAACATTGGTGTCTATGGGTAATCTTGGCCAGCTTGACATGGTACTGCTCCCGGTTTTTAACATTTAACATTGGTGTCTATGGAAAATCTTGGTCAGCTTGACATGGCACTGCTCCCGAACCATAAATGACAGGGGCACCAAACTTTGGGAGCACCGAGAGGGGACCCAGGACTACAACATATCTGATTTTTGAGGTTGGCCAGCTTGCCTAGGTAATCGGTTATGCCTGTAAATGTCTATTGCAATGCAGTACATGTATTGAAAAGTGAAAAAAGTTTTGCTTTACTTTTAACCACTTAAGCCCCGGACCATTTGGCTGGCCAAACACCAAAGCACTTTTTGCGATTTGGCACTGCGTCGCTTTAACCGACAATTGCGCGGTCGTGCGACGTGGCTCCCAAACAAAATTTAGGTATTTTTTTCCCACAAATAGAGCTTTCTTTTGGTGGTATTTGATCACCTCTGCGGTTTTTATTTTTTGCGCTATAAACAAAAATAGATTGACAATTTAGAAAAAAAAGCAATATTTTTTACTTTTTGCTATAATAAATATCCCCCAAAAATAAATTAAACTATTTTTTTTCCTCAGTTTAGGCTGATACGTATTCTTCTACATTTTTTTGGTAAAAAAAAAATCGCAATAAGCGTTTGATTGGTTTGCGCAAAAGTTATAGCATCTACAAAATAGGGGATAGTTTTATGGCATTTTTATTATTTTTTTTACTAGTAATGGCGGCGATCAGCGATTTTTATCGTGACTGCGACATTACGGCGGACACATCGGACACTTTTGACGCCATTTTGGGACCCTTGTCATTGATACAACGATCAGTGCTATAAAAATGCACTGATTACTGTAAAAATTACACTGGCAGTGAAGGGGTTAACCAATAGGGGGCGCTGAAGGGTTAAGTGTGTCCTAGGGATGTGTTCTAACTGTGGGGGGGTGGGCTACGTGTGACACGACACTGATCACCGCTCCCAGGAAGCTGTGATCGGTGTCCTGTCACTAGGAAGAATGGGGAAATGCTTGTTTACATCAGCATTTCCCCGTTCTTCCTCTCCGTGAGACGATCGCGGGTATCCCCACGAACATCAAGTCTGCGGGACCCGCGGTCGGACTCGCGGAGCTTGCGGCGGTCGCGCGCACCCCCCACAATGCCACATCTCAAAGGGGACGTACAGGTACGTCCATATGTCCAGCCGTGCCATTGTGTCGACGTATATCGTCGTGAGCTGGTCAGCAAGCGGTTAAAGCGGAGCTCCACCCTAAAGTGGAACTTCCGCTCATCGGAACCCTCCCCCCCTCCGGTGTCACAATTGACACCTTTTCAGGGGGGAGGGGGGTGCAGATACCTGTCTAAGACAGGTATTTTCACCTACATCTGGGAGTCCTCTCTGCGGGAAATCTGCAGGAAGCAGACGTGCTTCCCGCAGAATACCCGTAGTGTTCTGGGAAACACTTGGCTCTCAGAACACAGGAGAATCAGTCAGAATGGCGCAGCGCGACTCGCGCATGCGCCGTATGGAACCGGACAGTAAAGCCGCAAGGCTTCACTTCCTGGTTCCCTCACCGAGGATGGCGGTGGGGGCAGCAGAGTGACGAGCGATCGCTCGTCCTCTGCTGCGGATGTCGCTGGACTCCAGGACAGGCAAGTGTCCTAATTTTAAAAGTCAGCAGCTGCTGTCTTTTAATATTTTTTTTTTTGGCGGAGCTCCGCTTTTCATTTTACATACATGCTCTGGTCCTATTGTGTACTTAAAATTAGGGTATGCCTGTATTTAATCACTGCTGTTTTTTTGTTTGTTTGTTTTTTGCGATATAAGTGAAAAAAGCAAAAATATTTTTCTAATGTAAAATTTTCCAAATAAGGCATTTTTCGTCATAAATTTGGGCCAAAATGTATACTGCTACAGATCTTTGGTAAAAATAACCCAAATTACTGGATATTATTTGGTCTGTGTGAAAGTCATAGAGTCTACAAGCTGTGGCGCCAATCACTGAAAATTGATCACACCTGATCACAATTGATGGACTGATGGCCTCTCATTTCTTGAGACACCAACAAGCCAGGAAAGTACAAATACCCCACAAATGAACCCTTTGTTGGAAAGTAGACAGTCCAAGGTATTTAGTAAGAGGCATGGCGAGTTTTTTTAAGTTGTAATTTTTTCCCATAATTCTAGGGAAAATGAAAAGAAAATAGGATTTTTTACTCACCGTAAAATCCTTTTCTCTGAGTCCATGGACCGACACAGCTTCTCTATTGACAAAGTGGGTATTATCCGTTAATTAGGAGTGACTAGGCAGAAAAACTTGTAAAAAGTGTTGCATCACACCTTCTACAGTACCGCCCAGGGGGCGGACCCTCTGGGTATAACCCTCTCAGTCTGCATCTTCGCAGATCAGTTCGTCAAAAAGCAGTACAAACTTAAAAGGAGGGGTGGGTGCTGTGTCGGTCCATGGACTCAGAGAAAAGGATTTTACGGTGAGTAAAAAATCCTATTTACTCTTTCGTCCATGGACCGACACAGCTTCTCTATTGACAAAGTGGGATGTCCCAAAGCAGTGTCAGAGAAAAAACGAGGGGTGGTAACAGCATAAAAATAAACTTCACCCCAAACACAAAACAGCACTCCTCCAACGGAGGAGTTGCAACTCGAAACAGCCGCTTGCAAAACCTTGCGGCCAAAAGAGGCATCCGAAGATGCACCTACATCAACTTTGTAGAATTTTGTGAAAGTGTGAGCGGACGACCAAGTCGCCGCTTTACATAATTGGGAAACAGACGCTTGATGTCGGAAAGCCCAAGAGGCACCTATTGCCCTGGTCGAATGCGCCGTGACAGGAAAGGGGGGCGCCTGACCCTTTAAGGCGTAAGCCTGGATTACTATCTGTCGGATCCACCTAGAGATGGTGGCCGATGAGACTGCTTGGCCCTTCTTGGGACCAGCCACCGAAACAAACAGTGAGTCTGACTTCCGGAACAGGGAAGTAGCAGATAGGTATACTCTCAAAGCTCGGACAACGTCCAAGGAATGCAACGCCGACTCCTTAGGATTCGACGGCTGAGGACACAAGGATGGAAGTACAATGTCTTCGTTGAGATGAAAAGCCGAAACGACTTTCGGAAGAAAGGAAGGCTGCGGCCGCAGCACCACCTTATCCTTGTGGAAAATCAAATAGGGAGCCTTGCAGGACAAGGCTGCCAGCTCAAAGACTCGTCTAACTGACGTAACAGCCACCAAAAAGACCACTTTCTGAGAAAGTGTCAACAGGGGAATATCTCTAATATTCTCAAACGGTGCCTTCTGAAGCACCGAGAGGACCAGGTTCAAGTCCCACGGAGGTAACGGGGGACGGACTGGAGGGGCCACATGTCAGACCCCCTGCACAAATGTACTCACGAGAGAGTGAGTCGCCAGGGGTCGCTGAAAAAAGACAGCCAGGGCAGATATCTGTCCCTTTAAATCGTACTTGGGGCAAGCCCTTGGTCCACCCCATGCTGTAAAAACAGCAGGATTCTGGAAACCAAATAGGTATGCGGATGCCATTTCATTTCCTCACACATGGAGATGTAGGCCCTCCAAGTGCGGTGATAGACCTTCCTAGAGGACGGTTTTCGAGCACTTCTCATAGTAGAGATTACTGAGTCTGACAGGCCCCGGTCTCTCAGTACCTGGTTCTCAACAGCCATGCCGTTAAAGCCAATGACTGTAAAGCAGGATGGAATATGGGACCTTGCGATAGCAGGTCCTTCCGTAGTGGTAGGCGCCAGGGGACGTCTGCTACCAGACGTACTAGATCGGCGTACCAAGGACGCTGAGGCCAATCTGGAGCGATTAGGATCATTGGAATTCCCTCTGCCTCCACTCTGCGGAGCAGAAGAGGAAGAAGCCTTAAGGGAGGGAAGGCATAGATTAGCCGATACTGACCCCACGATGCTACCAATGCGTCCGTTGCGTCTGCCCATGGGTCTCTTGACCGGGCCACAAATCTCAATACCTTCCGATTGAGTCGGGAAGCCAGAAGATCTACGTCTGGTGTGCCCCATCTTTGGCAGAGGAGTTGGAACACCTCCGGGTGTAAGGACCCTTCTCCCTGGTCCAGCATCTGGTGGCTCAGGTAGTCCGCCTGCCAGTTTTCCACACCCGGAATGTACACGGCCGACAGTGCCGGTACGCTCCTCTCTGCCCACTTCAGGATGCGAGCGATCTCCGATGTTGCAGCTGAGCTTCTTGTTCCTCCTTGATGATTGACATATGCCACTGCTGTGGCGTTGTCTGACTGGATCCTGACTGGACGCCCTTGCAGCCTCTGAGACCATTTGAAGAGGCACAGCCTGATCGCCCGGATTACCAGGACATTGATCGGCAGGAGGGCTTCCTCTGGGGTGCAGCGACCTTGCGCCGACTGAACACCCCAGACTCCCCCCCCCCAACCTGTAAGGCTGGCGTCCATCGTGATCACTATCCAGTAAACCGGAAAAAATGACTTCCCGGCCATTAGAGCCGGTGCTGTCAGCCACCATACCAGGGATCTCCTGACTATGTGGCTCACTCGGATTTGATAATCCAGAGATGATGGACATCTGTTCCATCTGGACAGAACTTCCTTCTGTAACACTCGAGTGTGGTATTGAGCATATGGAACCACCTCGAAGGAGGCTACCCTGAGGCCCAACACTCGCATGCAAAAAACGGAGTGACGACCAATTCCTGGAAGTCAGCTGCCGTACTGCAGCCCGGAGGGTCTGCAACTTCTCCACAGGGAGGAATACCTTTGCCTCTGAAGAATCCAGAATCAACCCCAGGTACCCTAGGCGTTGAGTGGGCACCAATACTGACTTTTGCGTGTTTAGTATCCAACCACAGTCTCGAAGAGTCTGACAGGTAATGGACACGCTTACCTCTAATTCTGAGCTTGAAGGGGCCTTCAGCAGAAGGTCGTATAAGTAGCCTGTGATAGCGATACCCCGCTGTCTTAGAAGTGCCAGAATCGGAGCGAGCACCTTGGTGAACGTCCTGGGTGCTGAGGCAAGGCCCAACGGGAGGGCCACAAACTGGTAGTGGTCCTTCCCGATAGCAAATCGCAGAAACCTCTGGTGTCTGGAGTATATGGGGACATGCAGGTATGCGTCCTTGATGTCCAAGGAGGCCAGAAAGTCACCCGGATGGAGAGCCGTGACTACAGATCGAACCGACTCCATCCGAAAACTTTGTACCTTCACAAAGCAATTGAGGGCTCTGAGATCCAAGCTTGGACGAACCCCCTCCTTCTTCGGCACAATGAACAGATTTGAGTAAAAACCCCGTTCCAGTTCTGGAACTGGAATAACTACCCCGCGTTCCAGTAGACCCTGGACGGCCCCATACAGGGCCTCCCGACGGGTCGGTAGTAGCTGGAGATTGGAGGTGTTGAATCTGTCCGGTGGACAAGAGAGAAACTCTATCTTGTAGCCTGAGGAGATTACTTCGCAAACCCACCTGTCGGAGATTAGTGCTGTCCACTGAGTCGCGAAGACGTCTCCCCACCCGAGAGCTGGGTGGGGGTGGAACTTCATGCGGACGCAAATTTGTCCGCAGGCTTATTGGGTATGCGGGACCAGGGACGCTTTTGTCCTTGGGCAGGCGCTTTATCGGCCAAGGGGTCTTTTCCCTGTCGCCCTAGGGGGACGAAAAAACCACTTGTGTGCAGTAAAGGAGGGCCCTTGCCCTTGGCGTGGCCCCTTACCCTTGCTAATTTGGGGAAGCAAAGTGCTTTTACTTCCTGTGGCATCCTTGATGATGTCATCCAGAGAAGCCCCAAAAAGTCTGTCGCCCTTAAAAGGCAGATCCAACAGGGCTTTCTTGGAAGTCTGGTCCGCAGACCAGCCTTTTAGCCAGATCAGGCAGCGTATTGCTACTGCATAAACCGAAGTTTTAGACAGCAGGGGAATAGTATTCATGTCTGACTCGCAGACAAACCTAAGGCCCTGGACCAACAGGTCGGCCAATGTTATCTCATCAGGAGGAGCATCTCGCTCCTTAACCCCTGGAGTAGCAATCTTGCCCATTCAGTAAGTGTGTGAGACACTAGGGCCCCCGCCAATGCCGGGCGTACTGCCGAGCCTACCACTGAGTATAGGTAGCAAGCGAGTGCTTCAGCCTTCTTATCCACAGGGTCCTAGAAAACAGGAGCCCCTTCTACAGGAATTGTGGTGGCTCTATTAAGTCTGGACACCGGAGGGTCCACTATAGGGGGGAGAGGTCCATTTCTTCAGAAAACTCTCCTCAAAAGGGGTACCGTACCGCAAACCTCTTTGGGGCTGTAAAGACCCTCAGTGGGTTCTCCCATTCCTTGTATAAGAGTTTATCAAAAGACACACAAGGGAACACCTTAGCAGTGCGGGCAGGTCTATGAAACCCAAGTGGACCGGAGTCTCTGCTGCTTCTGCAGTATTTTCCAATTTTAGCATATCCCGCACTGCAGTAATAAGGTCAGATACCAAAGCCGTCTCGCGTACTGACCTGGACTTGGAGTCATTCTCACTGTCCGGTCACGGTCTGCAGTCTCTGATGCGTCAGAATCTGGGCCCCGAGCCGTAGCTGGACCTGGTTCTGCACCAGAATTGTCCCCAGAAGCTTGCAGGGGATGGGGCGTTTACTACCCCCTGTATTCCCGTGTGCTGCTTCCACCCTGGCAGCAAACGCCTCTAGGATTGCAGTCATAGCGTTCATAGACACCTCAGGGGCACCAGCTGCTAAATCTGGTGTTTCAGGGGAGAAGACATCTGGCTCAGATGCCATGCTGACCACACGCTGACACTCACAGGGCTCCAGGCAAGATATCAATAGGCCACCCTCCTGTGCTGCAGAGAGGCCGGGTCACCCAGAGGACTCACCACCCTGGATAGGTACTGCTATGCTGCGCCTGTGATGCTGTCCCTCTGCTGCTGTGTCAGTCTGCTTCTTTTATCAGCACTTCCTGTGTGAATTTTCGCGCCAGTGTAATGCACCCTAGAGGCCGGAGGCTCTCGAAAAATGGTTGCCAAAAACGTCTGTATGGAAGATAATGTGGGCTCTAAGAAAATGGCCGCCGACAGAAGATAGAGGTCAAGCAGCCATAGCCCACAAAAAGATGGCCGCCGAACGGCAATATCTGCATACAGGGTGGACAAACATGGCCGCCGATCAGCTGATAGGGGCCAGTGGGTGTGGCCGAACCACAGGAAGATGGCCGCCGGGCAGTCACAAGAGGCCAAACTTGGCATGGACCACCTCAAAATGGCCGCCGACAGCATGGAGGAGGAAGGACACAAACACAGGTAAGAAAAAATGACATTTCTTTTAAATGTTAGTTACAGCCAGCCCCGCTCCAGTGGGACCCCCTAGGTGACCCCCAGCACCCAGCAACCTTTAGCTAGAAGCCCAGGGAGGAGGGAAAGGCAGGGAGAGAGGGAAGAAAGGGGCCACAACCACTTACTTGATCTATCCAGGAATGTCCAGCTAAATCACCCAGCCGAGGCAGGGGAGTTTTACTTACCTATCCTGCATGTATTCTGCTGGAAGACATTCCAAACAGATCATCGTCCGCGCACGGAAGGTGACTGTTGGCCAGGCATGCTGTGATTAGACCCAGAAGGGACGATCATATGTATGCCCTGGAGCATGACGCTCACCGGCCAGGCTGCTGCGACTCGGCCGTAAGGTCAGCCGAAGCTGAGCGGTCCGATGCAGGCCCTGGAGCGTAAGCTCACCGGCCACCCGTGGAGCGACGGGCATGTCGTGGAAAACCCAGCGCGTAGCTAGGGTCGGCACACGCTCGATGGCCGAAACTGGGGAGACTACAAGGATCGAGGATCCAGCCTGTCACCCAGTCGGCAGTTGATCGAAGATCGCAGGAAACAACAAATGTAGCAAAAAAAAATAAATATATATATATATATATATATATATATATCTTTTTTCCCCGGACCAATGGGCCCGAAGGGAGCCATGTCCTACTCCTTGCTAGACAGAAAAAAACTGATCTGCGAAGATGCAGATTGAGAGGGTTATACCCAGAGGGTCCGCCCCCTGGGCGGTACTGTAGATGGTGTGATGCAACACTTTTTACAAGTTTTTCTGCCTAGTCACTCCTAATTAACGGATAATACCCACTTTGTCAATAGAGAAGCTGTGTCGGTCCATGGACGAAAGAGTAATATAATTTTTTTTATTTAATTTTTTTTTACACAAACTTGTCATATTAACAGGAGGAGTAGCAGAATGTATTTTGGGGTGTAGTTGCAAGTATGCATATGCTGTGTGAGAGAAATAACCTGAGTATGGTGATGCCACATGTGTGAGACTTTTACACATCCTGGCCACATACAGAGGCCCAACATGCAGGGCCTAGGCGTTCTAGGGACATAAATTACACATATAATTTCTTGATGACCTATCACACTTTTGAAGGCCCTGGAGCACCAGGACAATGGAAACGCCCTCAAAATTACCCCATTTTGGAAAGCAAACACCCCAATGTATAATATATGAAGTATTATGAGTTTTTTGAATGGTTCATTTTTCCACACGTTCTTTGGAAAACATGGAAAGAAAATGAAAACTTTTTTTTTTACAAAGTTGTCAATTTATAAGATTTTTCTAACACATAGCATGTATATAGCAAAAATGACACACCAAAATACATTCTGCTACTCCCCTACCGAGTATAGCGATATCAGATGTGTGAGACTTTTACACAACCTGGCCATATACGGAGGCCCAACATCCAAGTAGCACCTCCAGGCGTTCTAGGAGCATAAATTACACATGTAATTTTCTGACTACCGATCAAATTTTTGAAGGCCCTTTGTATTTCTAACACATAGCATGTACATACCAAATAACAAAAGATTACCTGTGCTTTTAGTAGTTTGGTGGTCCATAGAGGAGAGTATCGGTCCAGGCAGGGATGTGGTCAGCGACAGCAAATGCAATCATTCAGGCAGCAGGCAGAAATACTGTCAGCACAGCCAAAGCATTGGTCCAGGTAGTAGGCAGAGATGTCCAGGCAGAAATACTGTCCATAGTCAGTAGAGGCAGCAGCAGAGATATGGTCAATACAGCCAAAGTATTGGTCCAGGCAGCAGAAAGAAACATGGTCCATAAAGTCCTGGGTCATTACAGGCAGCGATATGGTCAGCACAGCCAAAGTATTGGTCCAGGCAGCAGGAAGAAACATGGTCCATAAAGTCCTGGGTCATTACAGGCAGCGATATGGTCAGCGCAGCCAAAGTATTGGTCCAGGCAGCAGGAAGAAACATGGTCCATAAAGTCCTGGGTCATTACAGGCAGCGATATGGTCAGCACAGCCAAAGTATTGGTCCAGGCAGCAGGAAGGACCATCAAGCTTAGGGCCAGGGGGACAGGGGTAGAGGCTTCTCCCACCCAAATCTCTTTGAAGCCTCTGGACTCCAGACCCTGTTCTGGGAACACAGAAAACCAAAAACAGTTTTTCTCTACTCAGAATGCTATACTGAAGCCCCTCACATATGTGAGACCCCTGTGTACTAAATGTAGCAAGATCTCAGACTTCCTTTGGTCTAATGAGAACCTCCAGGGCCAGAGATAGCTGACATCCTTTTGTATATGGTTGGTTGCAAGGCATAGTGGGTGTAATGCAAGGTAGATTGTTTGGGTGCCAGACACTTCTTAAATGCAAAAGAGATTTTATTTCTCTTAACAGAACTTTGGGAAAGCGGGTTATGGCCAGAACACCCTTAGGTAGTTCCAAGATTAATTAGCAGACTCCGAAACTTCAACAGGAGGACAGTCATGCAGGGAAAGGCATCCAACTAGATGCCACATCTGCATGTGTAGGAATGCTGTCTTCTATGGTAACAGTCTTGAACAGTTCCTAACACAAAATGTAACAATTGCTTCACTTCCACCACAATCACTTCTTGTAGTTCTTCAGCCCACTGAGCTCCCAGTCTCTCACTAGACTAGATGATTCAATGCCACTGAATCCCTTGAGCTCCTCCAATCTTCACGGTGGTATCTTCCTTAAGCGTCACCCCCGCCTCTCTGCTGGGTCCCTAGCTTGGCACACAAGATACTTCTCAAGCTTCACCCCACTGGTCTGCTCGGTCCCTAGCTTGACATACAAGGCTGCTCTGCAAGCGTAACCTCCGCTGGCTGGGTCCCTGTCTTGATACCCACTGAAGTTTCCCAATTCTTCACCATCCCTGGTTGGTGAGAATACTGCTACGGTACTTGCTTCAGCTACTCACTGTGGCCCCTTAGTGGCGACAGATTCCCCTCTACCTCTGACCACGACAGGTTCTCCGGCCAGCAGAACCGTCACTTCTGGTTGGACTGCAAGCTGCAATCCCAACCCTGCGCTGCTCTCTTGCTTCTGGATAGGCCCTCAGACACAGCCTAGCAGCCAGATGTGCCCAGGATAGACCAAAACTCCGGCCTAGCAGCCCGAGCAATACAACACACGTCCACCCAGACAGCCGTCCAGGTGTAATCACCTGACTCCACCCAAATATATAAGGTTCCCCCAGCAGGACAAGGGATTCAAGAAAACCCCTGCCCATTGGCTGGGATACCCCATATACCCATAATCTGACCTTGTTTTGCCCTTTTCATGTCAAGCAAAAGGAACTATAGTTAGAAGAACAGATGCAAGAAAATGCTAGGAGTATAGAATAAAACTAATTTAAAGAACTGCAGGAGAGAGTGGACTGGGGGGGCCGGGTGTGAGGGGCCAGGGTTGTATGAAGGGGGCTGAGATAGGCCGACCCGGGCTGGGCGTGGCACTCTTGGCTGGCCCTCCCCAGAAGGAGAGGGGGGCTGGGTGACACGTTTGGAGCCCCACCTCAGAGATGAGATTTGGCGGTGGCTATGGTATCCAGGGCCACCAATGAATCCGAGGCCAGAAATGGGCCAAAGGGGGAGGGGGGATGGCAGGGGGGATGAGGTACCTCTTATACTATACAGGAATCCCGACGAGGGAAGGGGACTCAGTGTAGATGACAACAATAAATTATATTACATACAATGTACAGGGATTAAATACACCCTCTAAGAGACATAAGATCCTTAAAGAGCTCAAACACGACGACGCTGATGTGGTGTCCCTCCAGGAGACCCACCTCACATACGATATAAATGTGAAATTGTACTCCGCAGATTTTCCCATATGGTATTACGCTGATTCAACAACAAGGAGAGCAAGGGGTGTGGCAATTGGATTTGCCAAAGCTATGAGGTTCAAATTGGAGGACAGGTTGACGGACCCGAAAGGCAGATATATCTTCCTGAAGGGTAAATTGTGTGAAATGACATGCACACTTGTAAATATTTACTCCCCCAATAGGAACCCCATAAAATTCCTGCAAGAGGTATTAGGAAAACTGATGGATTTTAAGAAAGGATACGTAATAATGGGCGATATGAATTTTTGCATGGACCCGGGAGTGGATAGTACGTCCCGTGTACAGGAGACGAATAATGCACAGTTAAAAAGGATCAAACAGAAAATGCACGCGTGTCAAATAATTGATATATGGAGGGCCCTGCACCCTAAAACACAAGACTACACATTTTACTCTCCTGTGCATGGGACGTATTCAAGAATAGATTACATCCTGGTAGACCATAGGGCCCTGGAGAATGTCATCGAAATTTCCACTTTATCAGACCACGCCCCTGTGAGAATGAAAATGACCTTACCGGGATTTCAAAGACAACCATTTACATGGCGATTAAATGAATAACTTTTCCAAGATAAGGAAATAGAAGTAGTAAGGAAAGAAATAGAGCAGTATTTCTTAATAAACGATACCCAGGATATATCGGGGCCCACTCTTTGGGGGGCCCATAAAGCCTATATCAGGGGCATATTAATCGCCATAGGGGCAGGAAAGAAAAAGAGAAAAAAAAAAATTCAAATGCTAATAGATGAAATATATAAAATAGAACAGGGCCATAAAAAACAGCAGGGAACACAGCAGGAATTATTTCAATCTATGCTAATCAAGAGAGATGTATTAAATGTTGCAGGCGTAAGAAAGTGGACTTTGTAGGCATCAATTGTAAAAATTCACAAGTATATTTATTAGCAACTTTGATACAAAAAGTTAAAAAAAGAGAAAAAGAACAAAACGCAAAATTAAAAAACTCTAGAAGACTACAGTAACGACAAGTTATTCCAATAAAGGTCCAGAGTTGTCGTCACATGTTACAAAGGGCACGCGAGACCATAGTACATCATACAAACATAGTTAGATCGACATGTTTCGCGAGTGGTTGCTTCTTCAGGAGCTAATAGAAATTCTAGGAAGAAACAGACTATTATTGTTTTTTTTGTTACACAGCAGAAAAAAAGAAAAGAAAAATATAAAAATGATCATAAGAATACAAACATATATGAAATCGCATGTGCATTACTACACAATTACAAAGACAATCTGCCAGTTTTCCTTTGTCTGCTGCACCAATGTGCTGTGGGTGGTGATGTGCGGCCAGGTAGCCTAGGTGTCACACTCTGCGGCTTGGAGCAGTATTGACGGTCACTTTCCCCCTTGTCTCTAGCCCAATGCCTCCTTTCTTACATCTAGCTAAATGCTCGAGGCAGTTCTCGCTGGCGCCATAGGCTGGAGCTGGCGGCCAATCTTCTCCTCCTGGACGCTCGCTATCCTGGGAATTGCCTCTATGGTGCGGTTCTTTGAGCCGCGCATGCGCATGGTTCCATTGGATGCGCACGCCCCTGTGAACTGGCCGGGTCACTTGATGAGGAAGTCCCCGCCGCACACTCGATTGGGGCACATATTTAAAGCTGTGCGTGCAGCCCCCACGCTAGGGCACCAACACCATCTGTGGACTTCCTTACCCAGACGTTCTTCCAGCCCTTACTACGTGTGGTATGTACTCTTATATCCTCCTTGATGCACCTGCTTACTATCTAAGAACTATCCCTAGTAATTTACATACTGGAAATTGTTTCTGTCTCCATAGGCGTTCTACAGATACTGCCTGCATTGCAACTTGTCTATCCATATGCCAAACACCAGGCCTATCCTTTAAGACTCCTGGCATTCCTTTATGGTTTCAAATGGCTAAAACTTCATGATTCTATTGCCTTGCATATTACGCTAGGACTGCGCTACCTTAGACACCTGCAGTGCATCCTGTGTAGGTGTTCTTTTGACCAATTGTTTAATCAAGAGGTAAGGTTTTGTACCGCACCAGTCATTTGCAATTTATGGGCTATATTCCTTGCATATATTTATATATACACTTTTATTATTTCTCTTATAAGACAGAACTTTCAGTAACATATGGAATAAGGTGCATCTGGAGGTTACAGTGGCAGACCACCTAATCATCACTTGACATTACTTTTAACCACGCCGTACTACCAAACACAGTAGGCTCTACTCCCCCCTCCCTCTTTTTTCCATACCTCGTTACTTTTTACTATTCTATCCTCTTACTGGCACTTTGTTGCTGGTTACCTTCCTACACACACACACTCTCCCTTTAAAATTTTCCCTATTCTCTTCAATTAGTTGTGGATGGAATAATTATTGTATTGATAGTTTCACTAATCAATCACCATCTACATACTATCTATATGGATTACATTTATCTACCTCTATTTTATCTGGTGTGCCCCCACATCCCTTTCACTGTGCATGCAAGGCTCGTGTCATTGGCTTGGACGCTCTCCGGCTTCACCCACATATCCTGGGTGCTTTGTAACAGTGTAGTAATGCACATGTGATTTCATAGGTTTGTATTCTTATGATTATTTTATTCTGCTGTGTAACAAAAAAAAAAAAAAAAATAGTTTGTTTTTTCCTAGAATTTCTATTAGCTCCTGAAGAAGCGACCACTCCTGAAACATGTCGAGCCAACTATGTTTGTATGATGTACTATGGTCTCGCGTGCCCTTTGTAACATGTGACAACTCTGGACCGTTATTGGAATCAAATGTCATTAATGTAGTCTACTAGAGTTTTTTTATTTTGTTCAGCTTTTTGTATCAGTTACAAATATACAATTTTTACAATTGATGCCTACAAAGTCCACTTTCTTGCGCCTACAAGATTTAATTCAGTATTTTTGGGACGCGGCATTGCGCTACCTTTGACACCTGCAGTCCATCCTGTGTAGGTGTTCTTTTGACCAATTGTTTAATCAAGAGAGATGAATTAAAGGATTTAATGGAGCAAGAGACGAAAAGGGCATTCAGTAGAATAGCAAAAGAAAGATACCAGTGGGGGAACAAAGTAAACATCTAGCTAGATTACAAAAGAAAAAAAATAAATAAATCCAGAAACAATATAGAAATGGCACATTACACGACTAAAGAGATAGCAGAAAGTTTTATGTGGCTCTATATGCAGTAAATCAGAAGGAAGAACCGGTAAATGAGAAAATAGAACAAAAAACATTTTGTAAAAACGCCAGACAGATTACCTACAATATCCGAAAGTGAAAGGCTAACATTAGATAAACTGATAATGGAGGACGAAATTAACAACGCGTTGTCAGCCCCGGGGAAAAGCCCTGGACCTGATAGGTTCACGACTTATTACCTAAAAATGTATAAAGAGATCCTGACGCCAAGGATGTGCCAGTATATGAACAGACTGGGTGGGGGTAGAGTATAATATGAGCAGGGAGGCCCTCCATGGCCTCAATAACAGTTAAAAAAAAATATTAGTACAGAAACTACTTTTGTGAATAGGAGCGGAAACGTGGCATCGCACCGATTAGGACCGGTACCATTGCCGACATGTCAAATCACTGCAATGTGAACCAGGGCTAAAACTGCAATAGGGTGGTCGTCAAGTGGTTTAACCACAACTATTCCTGGACAGACCTTTGCTAGTTGCAAAATGAGACATTGCAGCATCTCCACAAACATGTCTATGTAAAAATCCTATAGTGTAAGTTCACCTTTTTTCATAGACAAGTCAACCAATTTAGGAATGAAACACATGGACACAAGCACTGTCTGTCAACTGGTTTTTATTAACACATGTACATTTTATTTGTCTTCAGGCTTGTTGAAGCAATAAGTCAGACAACACTTTCCACAGTAGTGCCTGTCGAAGTGACTGGCCATGAAGACTCCAGCACCGCACTCATCAGATGGACATTCACGCCTCAGGCGGTGGATTTTGCCATTCTCATCAACCTGCGAGACATAAAAATCGTATAAAAAAAAAAAAAAAAAAAAAAAAAAAAGGTGAAACACAAACCTACACATAAAAAGGAACCTTAGATCACTACAATTCAGTGTCCAAGTTTTTTAGATTGTAAGCTCTAATGAGAGCAGGGCCCTCCAATTCCTCTTGTACCAAATTCAAATTCTTATGCAACTGTAATGTCTGCCTTCATTTTAAGCGCTGAGCAAACTGTTGGCGCTACATAAATCCTGTACAATATAAGTACTTTCCCACATTGCTGCTCTTACTCTCCCCCCCACTGACCTATGTCATCAATCTTTGTGCACCCAAATTTCTTGAGAACCTGTTGCCTCCATGCATGCCATTGATCTATAGCACTTCAATTCCTTCATTGTGAGCACATTAACTTAGTGGACTGCTTTCACATTTACAGAGTAGTGACTCTAGATCAGTGTTTCTCAACTCCAGTCCTCAAGGCGCCCCAACAGGTCATGTTTTCAGGATTTCCCTCAGATGAAACGGCTGTGGTAATTACAAGGCAGTGAAACTGATCAAATCACCTGTGCAAAATAATGGAGAGCCTGAAAACATGACCTGTTGGGGCGCCTTGAGGACTGGAGTTGAAACACTGCTCTAGATGGCGTTTCGAGACCCTATTCATGCCATTTATTGCCATGTAGTGACTGGGTACTAAGCCAAAAGATTTTACAGCACTTTCAAATCAGGTACACAATATACTGACTATTCTATGGCAATGTACCATGCAAATTTTCTTCTTAAAAGTAGACCTTCAGTTATTTTTTCATCTTTCCAGCCATTAAATCTTCTGCCCTTGTTATTTTAACTTTGAATAAAACATTTTTCTGCCAGTAAATACCGTATACAGCCCACTTCCTGTTTATCTGGTATTTAGCCTAGGCTTATGACATCATGCACATCTCTCTCGTGAGTTTGCCAGGAAGGAAAGGGGGGATGAGTCATAAGAGGGCCAAATGAGAGCTGCAGGTGTGTCTGTAAATCCAGGAAGTGAACAGGCAGCTGCTTCAGCTGCCCAGTTAAAAATGGCTGCAGCCAGACTCAGTGGAGGGAGATTTCTGCAGCATATTTGGCAAGTACAGAATCACAGTATATATAAAATAGGCAAAGTGGTTGGAGGGAAGCTTCAGATTGGCAAAAGATGTTTTTATTTCAAATTATGTGAGCAGACTGCAGTTCCTATTTAAAGCTCATAATTGCAGCCATAGGGTTTCAAAAGACATCTGATTGGAGAGTTTGAAGGCAATATTTAATATTCTGCTATTCAGACCTGCAGCTTTCTTACCTTGTAGTACTTGAGCACAGCAAGCTTGACCTTCTTTCTCTTATGCTTGTTCTTCTTGGGGGTGGTGTAAGACTTCTTCTTCCTCTTCTTAGCACCACCACGGAGCCTCAGCACCAGGTGAAGTGTGGACTCCTACAGGATACAAAGGCAGATATAAAAGTCTAAATATGACTAAAAAAAAAAAAAAAAAAAAAAAAAAAAGTCAACAATTCAAGGCCACCTAACTGGAAAAATAAGTCATGTTTTTGAGGTGGCATACCGGGGGTATTAAAAATTCTCAGAAGCCACTGCCCTGATGAAAGTGATCTGAGCAGCCGATTAGCTGCTGTATCACTTTTAGAAGCGGTGCAAGGTCACTCCCGTCGCTTTCCAGTGGTTCCTATCTGGCTCATCGGGAAGCACAGGAACAGATCCAGCGGTTGCAGCGGCCAGCCATAGAAATTAGCAGAGGAAAGATGGCCTCGGCTCAACACTGACCTAGGAGCGATGTAAAGCATGCTTTTTTTTTAAAGCACGATTTTTTTTTGACCCGATGCTTTTCATTGTAGAGGAGAGATGTGTGGTCTTATAGGCCCTAGATCTCTCCATAAAGGAGTTCTTGTTATTTACATTTCTTGTGACAGCAATAAAAATTTACACATTGCTTGCAGTTGGAGGATTTTATAGATTGTAAGCTCCATGAGCAGGGCCCTCCTAATCCTGTACTGTAATGACACTACTTATATTGAGTGTGTTGCGATGCACTACATAAACCTAGCTGCAAATCCACATTTACATTTTAAATAGAGGTCGACCAATATAATCGGCTGGCCGATATTTGGCCATTTTTGATAAATCGGCATCAGGCCGATTATCAAAATTAGGCCGATATTTTACACTGGCTGTCCCTTCTCCACACTCAGCAGCTCTGGCAGCATCAAGTGCCGCGCTGAGTGTGTGAACAGAGAGGAGGGAGAGAGAAGCTGTCAGCTTGATGTCGGGGTAGGAGGGGGCGGGGCGGTGTAGCAGATCACTTCACTTCCTTGTTACTTTTACTATGGTCAGTCCAGGCAGCTCCTCCCGTCTGCACTTATCTCTCTGCCTTGCTGCATGATCACACAGTAAGTCAGCACCAATCCTCCTTGCTCCTGTGCCTAGTTCATTTTCCCTTATCTGCTGTCCTCTCCATAAATCTTCACTACACTTATCATGCTGCCTCCTGTCCTGTCTCAGCTCAGTGTTCCACACACACAGATCTTACACCCTTTCCATCCCAGTTTGCTTTTAGCTCTCAATTGTCCTGTCCCCACCATGCAGCCTAGCACATTCCCTGCATTCTGTCACTAATAAAGACATTAGCACTTAAATTTACCACCCCAACCTCCTCACCATTCTCTCTTTTATAATATCTTAACCTCCCCCTTCACATTGTAGCAATTTGACAAGTCACATCCTATTGCCGGCAAGGCACTGTTCAAATCAATGCGACACTGACTTTGAGTTGCCACATAAATTTGAAAAAGTAGTACATGCACTACTTTTGCGATTTAGGGTGTGACTTCAATAGCCACACAGATGTCTTCAAAGTCACAACCCAAAGTCGCACTGAGATGCAGCTCTGAAATTGTGCGATTTCAGGTTAAGTCGCACAATTTCAAAGCCACAGTCAATGAGAACGGGGGGCTAATAGTAGGTTCACACTGGTGTGCTGTGGTCTGGCCACAGTGCGATTTGTATATTCAGTTTACCCAGAGTTTTAGGTGCGCTCCCATTCAATTCTATTAGACTGTCTGTTTTCACGAAAGCAAATTACAGTCTTGCGTGCTGCATCTTTGATGCGCAATCAGAAAACACACAGTCCACTAGAATTCATCAGGAGCACACCTAAAAACTGCAAGTAAATCACACATACAATCGCACTGTGGTCAAACCAAAGCGCACCAGTGTGAAACCGCTATACAGCTAGGTTCACGCGCAGTCAGGATCATGCACAAAATTGTGGTTTTCTTGACAAACACAGAAGCGCACTGTCCTTTAGTAGATACACAGCAGTGCCATTGATTGTTAAAGGCACCCCCACTCATCACACATGTGGTTTGGTACAGGACATTTTTAGAAAAGGGTCTTGGACTTCCTTTTCACATTTCCAAATTGGCACCACTGACCACTACCCCATATGTGTGCACCCATTACTCTCAGGTTGCTGCAGCGCAACACTTTAAGTACTAATATAGTGCATGTCACAAACATTACTCAGTGGGGGATCGTTCCTCTGATCGCCGCTGAGCAGGCGAATGACAGGTCCGTCTCCGCTCACTGTGCTGAAATGGACCTGTCAGAGACCTGCTCTCTATGGGGAGATCGGATGAAAACGGATCGATAGGCTTTCCATCTGTCTGGATTTCACTGACAGGATCGGGTGTCAGCGGACATGTTACCGCTGACATCCGCCGCTCCATAGGAGTGAATGGAGGTTCCGATCAGGTCCGCCTGAAAAACTGACAGACCTGATCAGAAAGCCTGTGTGAAAGGGGCCCAAGTCCGAACCCGAGGGGGCGCACTTTGCCCTGGGCGCTGGATGACCTTGTCCCAGCACTGGTTACAGTTACACTCGGCTTAGTGTGAAACCTGCCAGTGTCACCGCCACCGCAAATCAGTGCCACCCGCCACTTAGTTCCACCAGCCAGTGCCACCTGCACCTGCCAGCCAGTGCCACCCGCCCCACTGCCAATCAGTGCCATCTGTCCCAAACTAGTGCCATCTGTCAGTTCCAAACCAGTGCCACCTGCTAGTGCCAGTGCCATCTGACAGTTCCAAACCAGTGCCACCTGCCAATGCCAACCAGTGGCAGCCAGTGCCATCTGTCAGTTCCAAACCAGTGCCACCTGCCAGGTCCAACTAGTGCCATCTGTACTGAGGACATCAAGTGTGTGCTAGAGTGACAGGAGTAAGCAAGGAGTGGAGTGGGTGAGCTTTTTTTTTTTAAATCGGCCTAAAATATCGGCCGCCCCAATTTCTAAATATCGGCATCGGCCAGAGAAAAACCCATATCGGTCGACCTCTAATTTTAAACCTGTCAAAACCTGGACAATCAGGATATTAAAACTACTTTCCAAAATGCTCAGTGGATCCAAAGCTATAGCCGGTTTACAAGCAAACATAACTTTACTAGCATCCCTTTTGATAATAAGGCTGCGTTATCACAAGAAAGTCATAGGAGGTGGGGACAGCCAAGCTCAACTTACAAGTCAGAAATTTGCAAATAAAAATCCAGTTAGCTAGTTTTTTTTATTAGGCTTCATGTACACGGGACATTGTTCAACCTCTCCTGAACGATTTAATTTGACAGCTAGAAACTAGCGTCTAAAAATGGGCGTTTAGCCACGTTTACATGCCGCCTTTGCGTCTAGAAGCATTTAAATTATTTTTTTGTTAAAATGAAAAACGTCTCTAAACGAAACGCTGCTAAACGCGAGTTGCCGTGTTTAGCCGCTTCAACTGCCTCTAAACACAGCTTCTGAACGCTTTTTTTGGGTTCAAGAAAAAGCCTCTAAACAAAACTGCCTAGAAACAACCCAGTGTATATGTACTGATAAGATAACAGAGGAGGGTTCAGGAGCAGTTGAAAAAAAATGCCCAACTTCTCCTAAACGTTGGTTTACCAGCAGCAGTGTACATGACGCCCCAGATGAAAAAGACAATTATCACTAAAGCTATCCTCTGCTCCTATTACACACTTAGGCCCCTTTCACACGGGCGGATCCGTGCAGATCCGCCCCGTGAAGCTCCGCTTGCTCAGCGGGGATCGCTCCGTTGATCCCCGCTGAGCCGACGGATGACTGGGCGGTCCCCGCACACTGTGCAGGGACCTCCCCTATGGGGAATCGGATGACGACGGACCGTAGAGTCCGTTGTCATCCGATCCGCTGACGGAAGGAAGAATAGGGTTTTCCTCCGTCACACTTTGGCGGAGCGGATGTCAGCGGACATGTCTCCGCTGACATCCGTGCTTCCATAGGGGTACATGGAGGATCCGTTTCAGGTCCGCCTAAAAAAACTGACAGGCGGACCTGAACGGACCTCCGTGTGAAAGAGCCCTTAAGCAGGCCATACATGGTCAAATTTCGAACAAATTCTCTTCTCAAAAGCAGAAAGTTTGTTTTTGTGATCCGATGATGCCACCATTGATTTTTGAAATTCGGCCCGACCAAACCTTCATGTTGCTACAGAAAATAATTTGTGGCCGGGAATATTCTTTTCGGGAATATTCTTGCAAATGCGCTTTTTTTTCCTATTACATGTCTCGCACGATTCTCCCATCATTGATTAGAAAAGTTGCTTTTTCAAAAAAAAAAAAAAAATTTAACATGTCCGATTCCTCAAATTTGATTGCTGCATGAAAATCAGCTGTTGCTGCAGCCCACTAACGGAGTGAAATTCGTACGAAAATTCTTTGATACGATTTTCGAAAGAAAATTCTTTCGAAATTCAAACCGTGTATGGCCGGCATTAGAGACACTTTGGAGAATAAAAATCTTGTATCTAGCCAGGTTAAGCTGAGCTTCCAATACTATGACTAGACATCTCCAAAAAGGATCTGAAGGATAAATGCCTTTTCTTCAAAAGAGCAAATCATATTAAATAGAAAAAGACTCCCAATTAACAGTCAAGAAAACAATCTTGGTCACAGATATTTACTGGAGCAATAGAGACCCACCTTCTGAATGTTATAATCTGAGAGTGTGCGGCCATCTTCAAGCTGCTTGCCAGCGAAGATCAACCTCTGCTGATCAGGAGGAATACCTGTAGGGACAAGCACACATTAGACATCCGAAAACCAAAGCATTGGTCACTGAAACTAGAAGGGAATGGAAATTTACACTGGACATAATCCGTTACTGCCGCTGATTAAAAAAATCTACATTTTAAGCAAAACTGTTCATTTTTTTGGTACATGTTACAGCATCTGCAAACTCCACCCCCACCACCCTCTTCCTGTGACAGCAGCCAGGGGTTTTCTCCCCGCACCTGTCACAATTTAAAAAATAAACCACACAGGATGTGGGAGGCTCGGTCCACATGGTCGCATCATTCATAGTTTCTTGTGAATGGATAGCCTATAGAGTAGCATCAGCTTTTGTGGGTGACGGCTTCTAGTTGTCAAACTGCAAGGGTGCTGGTGAGCGCTCTCGTAGTCCATTGAGCTACCTAAACGTCAATAACTGCCTGCATCAGACATACGGGAAGACAATGTACTCACTGTGCAAGAGGCCGAGACTGCACCTAGAATCTGCAGATACTGGGTGCAATGCTTTACAGGCTCCCAAGAATAAATTGCTTTTTTTTTTTAAGCCTGCAAGGTGTGTGCAATAGATCCTAATTACGTAGCTATGCACCATCAGCTAACATTTCAAGTGGCTTGAATGAAGCCTCGTACACACGACTGAGTTTCTCGGCAAGAACCAGCAAGAAACTTGCTGGGAGAGCTTTTTTGCCGAGTAAAATCGGCCGTGTGTACGCGGCTTTCACTTTTCTCATCAAGAAAACTGGCAAGAATCTCGACGAGAAAAATAGAGAACCTGCTCTCTATTTTCTCGTCAGCATGTTTCTCGACGAGAAAAGTGTGTGTACACTTACCTGTCGCCGTGGAAACCCGCGCATGCTCGAAAGCTTCATAGGCATGTAGCAAGATGGCGGCAACGGCATTGAATGCGACGAGCGCACGCTCGTCGTAGTCCATGACGTCACTGCATTCAAAGAACCGCGGGTTCTTTGAATCGAGCGTGTGTACACTCGGCCGGGACAAGTTTCTTGTCCAAGAATCTCATCAAGAAAAAAACGAGTTTTTTCCTGACGAGATTCTCGGCCGTGTGTACGAGGCCTGAGACTTTAATGTATAAATGAGGGCGTGGAAGATCTGAACACAGGCTGTGCAGCTCCAGATGCTCCTCTCTTCTATCCCATCAAATACTATTAAACAATTTTAAAATGATCCCTTACATCAATGGTGCAGCAATTATACCCATAACAGGCAATCTTTTTACACTGCCCTCTTACAAATTCACTTTAGAAGTATTTTTTGGGAAAACAAGTATCTTTTCCGGTGAGGGTGTTTGCCAATTGCCACCTTGCACAGGAGGTATTACATTTATGGCACCACTCTGTGCCACGATAAAGTGACTAACATGTTCAGTCAACACGGCTCAGTCAGCCATTCAAGAGGTTGAACTGAGCAACACAGAAAGACCAGCAGAAGGGCCGGATGGCTTTACGGCACTTTAATACAGAAAACTGGCCGTTGTGGTAGCTCCGCATTTAACAGCCATGTATAACTCTGTTAAAGATGGTCGCTCCTTTACCCCGGACCTCTTAACGGCTAACAGTTATGATCCCTAAACCGGATTGCGATCATTCCTCCTGGGACAATTTTAGGCCCCATCTCCCTAATTAACATTGACATGAAAATTTTGACCAAAATTCTGGCTAATCTCCTAAACTATTTTCTCCCTCGGTTAATCGGGAAGGACCAGGTCGGTTTTATACCTCAGAGACAGGCTGGTGATGCTATTCGGCGTATATTACAACTCCAAACACATAGCTCATACCCGCTCGCTGGAATCCATGCTCTGGTCTCTGGACATAAACAAGGCCTTAGACACTGTCGTGGCCTTATCTCATGTCGGTTCTTCAGCATTACGGCTTTGGGTCTTCGTTTTTGCACTGGATGTCTGTCTTATACGACCCCCCCTCGGGCAAAAATTAAGTATTATGGATTTGAATCTTCGCTTTAATAATATCAAGAGGGGCACCTGTCAGGGATGCCTCTTTTTGTATAGGCTCTGGAACCCCTGGCGGAGGCGATTCGTTCGCACCCGGACATACGAGGCATCGAATTAGTGGGTCGTTCACATAAAATATCCCGATGATATCCTTCTTTGACCTCCCCCAGAATTTCTTTACCAAACTTACAATCCCTTTTGGATACCTTTGCTTCCCTTTCGGGGCTCCGGGTTAATCCCTCCAAATCAAAAGCATCATCGGTTAATCTCTCTCCTGGTTTGTTGAGGGATTTACAGTCGGCGTTCTCCTTCCAGTGGGTCTCCTCGCTACCCTATCTGGGAATCCACCTTACCCCTACATACTCCAGATTGTACCAGGCTAACTTTCCACCCTTGTTCAAAAGACTAACGGATATGCTGTTGTCTTGGTTCGGCAGAACAGCTGTTCGTATGTCCTACCTCCCGAAACTATTATATTTTTTCCCCACGTCTTGCCTGTTCGGGTTCCCTCGCATACAACGTAGAATTATGCAATTTGTATGGGGCTCGACCCACCCTTGAATCGGCAAACAGGTTTTGTTTGCTAAGGGAATTAATGGTGGTCTCTCGGTTCCTAATTTACGGGCCTATTATATAGCCACTAACATAGCCCCACTTTCGTGCCTTCATGAGACCTATCAGCTTCCGTTTTGGGCTATGCTTGACATCGACCCTATTCCTATCTCATTGCCCTGGCTCCCTCCTGTGCACCGTCCGGCAGTCATGGGGCCCTGCTTGGCCCACTCCATGCAAGTATGGGACTCGGTAAAGTACTCTGCAGGGTTGATCTCTCCTCATCTCCCACTCTTATGACTCTTACACTGCCCGCTATTTCCTCCAGGTTGTGATAATACCTCCCAATTTTCATGGTGGACCAAACAGGTTCACAGATGTTCACTCACTGTTAAGGCCTACTAGAATTTTGGCATTTGACACTTTGCGCTCTTCTCACGGTATTGCCTTGCGAGAGCACTATCGCTATTTACAACTTCGCCACTTTCTTCAGAGTCTTATTAAGTCTTAATCCACCTTATACTTTGACCCCCTTTGTAGAGCCAGACCCCATTCACCGGGCCTGATATCACTGATATATTCGGCTGTGATATCTACAAAGAAACCCCCATCGAGGCCTTATCACCTTCAATGGGAAAAAGAGTTGGGGAAGTAGTTGGACCCTGAGGACTGGCAGGCGATGACACCAACTCTGTCCAAGTGCTCACGTAATGTGTTATTTTTGGAAAATGCCTATATAACAGGGATATGCAATTAGCGGACCTCCAGCTGTTGCAAAACTACAAGTCCCATCATGCCTCTGCCTTTGAGTGTCATGCTTGCTGCTGTCAGAGTCTCGCTATGCCTCATGGGACTTGTAGTTTGGCAACAGCTGGAGGTCCGCTAATTGCATATCTCTGAAATATATATATATATATATATATAAAAAAAAAAAAAAAAAAAAAAAAAAAAAAAAAAAAAAAGGTATTGTATAGGTTGTACTACAACACCAGCAAGATTGGCTCACTTTATTCCAAATTATTCTCTGATTTGTTTTAGGGGGGGGGGGGGGGGGGGGCGTGTTCCCAGGAGGGCTCCATTGCACATATTTGGTGGTCATGCCCGCGGGCGTGCAGACTGTGGATAAGGGCATACACTCTCCTCCGCAATCCATTTCAGATTAATATCAAAAGGGACCCTTATGTAGCTCTCCTTGGTAAGCCCATTGTGGAATTACTGCATCCAGAAAGGCAACTAGCCCAGTATCTCTTTACTGCAACTAGGTTGACAATTGCGAGAGCATGGAAAACCACCGCCCTCAGCTTTGAGGCAGTCAAAAACCGCCTTAACGATGTCATGGATAACGAGAAACTGCTATTCTTTCTGATACGCATGACAAGTTTTAGAGTCTGGCAACCTTGGATCACATACTACCACCCTTCCAGGTTTGACGCTGCATTACTATAGGACTCCTCGTGCGCACCCAGAGGACCTCCTACTGCCCTCTTTTCCTCCCTCTTCACGTTCTACTCCATTTTTTTCCCCCCTTTCTCCATTCTTTCATAGTTTATTTGCCGTTAACCTTTCCTTTCTAGAGTATGCCAACCTTCAGGTTCTATTGTTGTGTATTGTACACTCATTCTACAGGTTTACAGACAGCTGGGCATGGCCCGGGTTCTAGACTATCTGGTCCTAGGGATTCTTTTAATTTCTCCTTTGAGTATAGCAGAAGATCACGGCTCATACTTCCTTTATGTTGATGAGGGCTTTCGAGTCCAGATTTGCTTTGCATATTGTATGCAATAACACTATTGTAAACCTGTACTGTTGGTTTGTATGACAATAAACTTTTGTAAAAGACCAGCAGAAAATAAGTGCCTGGGACCAGCACAGACGGTTCAGGAAGGCTTCATGTGATAGGCAAGTCTGCCATAATGTGCCAATTTGGGGAGTGCGTGCGCGCTTAGATCAGATTAATACTGCTTTAGGCGTGTGTAGTAAAAGTAGGCAGCTATAGTATTTGTAGCAGCCGACACTTCATACCCTGATGAAGCCCCTCTTTCAAACACAAGTAAAAGAAACAGAACCAACCTTCCTTGTCCTGAATCTTGGCCTTGACATTTTCAATAGTATCAGACGGCTCGACCTGGAAAAAGAATCGTATAAACATCAGACATGACAATACTTCACATTCTCACAGTATAACTGTCGTTTTTCTTTTAACCAACTACCATATACCTTAACCACTTGTCCCCCGCCCACTGTCAATTGACGGCGGGCGGAGGACACTCTCGTTCTGGGAGGACATCATATGACGTCCTCCCTTTAAAACTAGCTAGGGGGCGCGCCGCGTTCCCAAGGCCCCGATGCGCGTGCCCGGCGGCCGCGATTGCCGCCGGGCACCCACGATTGCCCGGGAAACGAGCAGGAAAGTGGATCTCTGTGTGTAAACAGAGATCCATGTCCTGTGAGGGAGAGGGGACCGATGGTGTGTCCCTTGTACATAGGGACAACCATCGGTCACCTCCCCCAGTCAGTCCCCTCCCCCCACAGTTAGAACACATTGAGGGAACATATTTAACCCCTTCCCTGCCAATCACATTTATACAGTAATCAATGCATTTTTATAGCAGGGATCGCTGTATAAATGTGCATGGTCCCAAAAGTGTCCGCCGCAATATCACAGTCACAATTAAAAATCGCAGATCGCCGCCATTACTAATAAAAATGCTATAAATCTATCCCCTATTTTGTAGACGCTATAACTTTTGCGCAAACCAATCAATACGCGCTTATTGCGATTTTTTTTTTAATGCCAAAAATATGTAGAATACGTATCGGCCTAAACGGAGGAAAATTTTATTTGGAAAAAACATGGGTATTATAGCAAAAAGTAAAAAAAGTGGTTTTTTTCCAAACTGGATGCTCTTTTGTTTATAGCGCAAAAAATAAAAAAACTGCAGAGGTGATCAAATACCACCAAAAGAAAGCTTTATTTGTAGGGAAAAAAAGGACGCAAATTTCGTTTGGGAGCCACGTCGCACGACCGTGCAATTGTCATTCAAAGTGTGACAGCGCTGAAAGATGGCTTGGGCAGGAAGGGGGTTTTCGTGCACAGTAGGGAAGTGGTTAAAGAGTTCCACTCATTTGTCTCCTGCCCCCCCCCTCCGGTGCCACATTTGGGACCTTTCTTTGACAGGTATCCTGTCCCTGGACCAGTGCATTATGTAAGCAGCTCAGCTCACTCCTCCCGCCAGTCCAGTAGGAGAGCGCAGCGGGTTCCCTTACTGGCAATGGCAGCACATGACAGCTGATGGAAACATCACTGGACTCCAGGACAAGTGTCCCAATATTAAAAGTCAGCCGCTACAGTATGTGTGTAGCTGCTGGTTTTTATTTTTGCAGGGGAGGGCGGAATTCCACTTTAAGCATGTCCCCCTTGCAGAGCTGGAACCATGCCTCTGCAAGGGAGGCTCTCTCCTTTCTAGAAATGGGCTTTCGTCTGTATTACAGCCTCAGCCACATCACCTGGATTTGGTGACCGATATTTCTTGCGAGGAACACCTGGTCATGGCCAGTTTATGTTCTTTCCACTTTTGGATTATGGCCCCAACAGTGCGCACTGGACCATTAAGAAGTTTAGAAATCCTTCTGTAATCATATCCATCAGCATGTTTTGTAACAATAAGGTTGCAAAGGTCTTGAGAGCTCTCTGCTTTTACCCATGAGAAGTTTGCGCGACACCTTAGTAATGAAACACCTTTTTAAAGGCCAGCCGTTAAGACTGAACCAGCTGATATTTGCACTGACAAGGGGCAAGATTGTTTTCCAATTACTGATAGATTTCAGCTGGCGTCTTGGCTTTCCATTCCTTTTTGCACCTCCCCTTTCTTCATGTGTTCAATAACTTTTTCCCCTGTCATTCCATTTTATTAAACAGAACTTCATTTCTGAACTGGTTTTGGTGTCTGTATATATTTGAATTGTTACCGACATGTGAGGAAAAGGACATATCAATAGCACCTTCAGAAATTTACCTAGAAAAATGGTGACCTGGTCGCAACTCCACGTGCCCGAGCCAGCCAGAAAGCTGACACTCCGCAGCGCTAATCACAGGCAATGACATTTCCTGATCCGCAGCTGCACAGATTGGAAAGTCTCACTACCTGCGATCAGCGCTGCCGATTACGCTTCCTGGCAGGCGCGTGGAGTTGCGAACACGCCTGAGCCCATCCTTAGTGTTCAATGCACGCGTGTGTATGCACCCCCAACTTTTGTACACATTGGGATTTACTATAGCTGGAGTGCAAAATCAGGCTCACTTCTGCACAGAAACCAATTAGCTTCTAACCCCAGTGTGTTCAATTAAGCTTTGGTAATAAAACCTGGAAGCTCATTGGTTTCTATGCAGAAGTGAGCCCGATTTTGCACTCCAGCTATAGTAAATAAACCCCATTGTGTACTTAAAGCGGAGCTCCACCCGCAAATTCTCTTATTTTATTTTTTTTTAAAAGTCAGCAGCTACTAACACTGTAGCTGCTGACTTTTAATAAGGACACTTACCTGTCCTACTCTCCCGCGCTGATGGCCCCCCACCGATGCCGATCCCGCACCACCATCAACACTAAGGGAAACAGGCAGTAAAGCCCAGCGGCTTCACTGCCCATTTCCTACTGCGCATGCAAGAGTCTCGTGCCGACTTGTGAATGGGCAGCTGCTCTCTGGGATTACACACACACACACAGTTCCCAGAGAGCCCCATTCACTAGAAGAGAAAGGAGTCCCACCGAGGCAAAGGAAGAGGCAGATTAGGGACTTCTGCACAGCAACAGGTATTTAGGACGAGTATAAATTTCAATTTTTTTTAGGATTTTTAGTGCTAAAAAAAATTCTGGGTGGACCTCCGCTTTAAAAGTGGGGTATGCCTGTATACACACACACCGATTCACCCCCCACCCCAAAAAGGTGAACTTATCCTTTAACAGCAACAGTTTCAAGCAACATTTTTGGCTCCTGGAAGAAGAAAAAAGTAGCCTCCCAAAACCACTGCTGTAAAGCCCAATTCACATTGGTGCGCTCCAGGGATGCGCATTTCTGCGCATGTTCCTGGAATACATGAAAACCCAGACATCACACCAGCTGTGCCATTAATTACCAGCACCCCAATTGCAGCCAGGAAAGCAGTTACATGAACACCAGCCAAAGATCAACACCTCAAAAGAGGTGCAAGAACCTTTGGTGCATTATGCATGCAGACAGCAGCCTATCCATGTGAATGGACTACCACACAGGAGGTGAATGGGCCCTGAGGCTTGCATGTTGAATGGACATCACATTTCATTGAGGCCCCTCTGGCAGTGGCAGCTCTGGGTCTCTCCATTAGAACATAGTGGTGCTGTATAATATACCAGAGAGTGCAAAATCTGGTGCAGCTGTGCATGGTAGCCAATCAGCTTGTTCAGTTAAGCTTTGACAATAAAACGTGGAAGCTGATTGGCTCCCATACACAGCTGCACCAGATCTACTCTCTCCAGTTTTAGTAACTCTCCCAGCACGTGGAGTGGAGATCAGACACGTGGGGGGTCCTCCATGTGTGCCCGGGCTGCCTGTCCCCCCTCATCTCCTCTCCCTCACACAGCCATGGCCGCCACACGCACCTCGAGGGTGATGGTCTTCCCCGTCAGCGTCTTCACGAAGATCTGCATGGTGATGGCGGATCCACCTGTGACAGGAGAGATGGAAGGTCATTATATACACCGACTACACCCCGTCCCGCCCTCCTCCGGGGCCCGGTACACCGGCTACTACCCCGCCGTCCCCGGAGCCGATCCGCCACACTCACCTCCTGCTAATGGCGGATCCTGGAGAGAGGACCTCCTTCCGGCCGCTACGGGGTTTTCCTAGCCGCGCCACAAGGCCGGTGGGCAGGGCGAGCTGTCCGCGGCGATGCCTGAGTGAAATATCACGTTATTCACAGCGGCGGGGCGGTTTGACGTTCAAATGTGTTTGGGTTACTTTGTGTGTCAATAAAAAATATAATAAATAATAATAAAAACTCCTTCGAATTGGTTTTGAAGTAGGCTGAATTGAAGGACCCCACCATTGAGGCGCAATGCATTCTGGGACTAGTAGTTCTGTCAGATGGTCTGGTTTCCGGTATGCTTATTCTCATTTCAAAACAACCCGATTATACTTTAAGGAGATATGTATAGTCATAATTACACGGTGCGATGAGCTAGAATGCTATTTATTTTAAAAGACATCACATTTTTAATAAGTACGATGCGCGCGCACAACCTCCCCCTGTGAGTAACTTCCCGTCCCTCTGGCTTGGTGACGCCCCATCTCCCTATGGGCCCGCCCCTCTGTCATTCTGAACCGCTCTAGTTTGGTAACGCCCTCTTTCACCCAGTTGGTCCATCCTTCTGTCATTCATAGCAGCTCTGGTTTGGTAACGCCTCCTCCCCCTGAAGGCCCGCTATTCCTGGTAACGCCCCCTAACAACCATCTTAGTAACCGGCATATATAATACACAGAGTGCCCTGGTAGAGCCCTGTATACAGGGAGTGAGCCTGGAGTTGGGTAAGAAGTGCAGGGCTCACAGCTCAGTGGCTGGGCTTAGCGATATCATATAGGTGAAATCTTTGTAAATCATGTCCAGAGGCAGGCCTAGACTAAGATGAGAAATGTCTGCCAATCAGATGCAGTTATTTGGGGCTCATTTACATCAATGCGTGATAAAAATCCTTTTTTAACATAGTTTTCAGTGTAAACGTGTGATTGGCGACACGCCTGGGAACTCTTGGGGTTGAGGGACCTACCCATAAAACTCCTGGGGTGCAGAGATACACCCGGGAACTCCTGGGGTGGAAGGTCACACCCAGGAACTTTGGAAGTTGAGGGGCCCACCCGGGAACTCTTGGAGTTGAGGGACGCACCCGGGAACTCTTGGAGTTGAGGGACGCACCCGGGAACTCTTGGAGTTGAGGGACGCACCCGGGAACTCTTGGGGTTGAGGGACGCACCCGGGAACTCTTGGGGTTGAGGGACGCACCCGGGAACTCTTGAGGTTGAGGGACGCACCCGGGAACTTTTGAGGTTGAGGGACACATGTGGGAACTCTTGAGGTTGAGGGACGCACCTGGGAGCTCTTGAGGTTAAGGGACGCACCCGGGAACTCTTGAGGTTAAGGGACACATGTGGGAACTCTTGAGGTTGAGGGACGCACCCGGGAACTCTTGAGGTTAAGGGCCGCACCCGGGAACGTTTGAGGTTGAGGGACACGTGGGAACTCTTGAGGTTGAGAGATGCACCCTGGAACTCTTGAGGTTAAGGGCCGCACCCGGGAACTTTTGAGGTTGAGGGACACATGTGGGAACTCTTGAGGTTGAGGGACGCACCTGGGAATTCTTAAAGGGTTGAGGGAAGCACCCGGAAACTCTTGAGGTTGAGGGACACATGTGGGAACTCTTGAGGTTCAGGGACGCACCCGGGAACTCTTGAGGTTCAGGGACGCACCCGGGAACTCTTGAGGTTCAGGGACACATGTGGGAACTCTTGAGGTTAAGAGATGCACCCGGGAACTCTTGAGGTTCAGGGACGCACCCGGGAACTCTTGAGGTTAAGGGCCGCACCCGGGAACTTTTGAGGTTGAGGGACACATGTGGGAACTCTTGAGGTTGAGGGACGCACCTGGGAATTCTTAAAGGGTTGAGGGAAGCACCCGGAAACTCTTGAGGTTGAGGGACGCACCCGGGAACTCTTGAGGTTCAGGGACGCACCCGGGAACTCTTGAGGTTCAGGGACGCACCCGGGAACTCTTGAGGTTCAGGGACGCACCCGGGAACTCTTGAGGTTGAGGGACACATGTGGGAACTCTTGAGGTTAAGGGAAGCACCCAGAAACTTTTGAGGTTTAGGGACGCACCTGTGAACTTTTGGGGTTAAAGGACATATCTGGGAACTCTAGGGATTGAGGGACACACCTAGGAACTCTTGAGGTTAAGGGACACACCTGGGAATTCTTGGGATTGAGGGACATACCCAGGAAAAGCCAACAAGATGTTCCCTAAGGGCTCTTTCACACGGACGTGTTTGTGTACGGCCTCCACTTTGCTGAGCGGGGATCGCTCCGTTGATCCCTGCTGAGCAGGCAGATGACAGGGCGGTCCCCGCACACTGTGCAGGGACGGACCTGTCAGAGCTCTGCTCTCCACTATGGGGGATCGGATGAAGACGGACCGTAGAGTCCATTTTCATCCGATCCAATCCGCCAGACGGATGGAAAACACTGGTAGTCAGTGAGATGCTCCCTTACATTGGTGACATTGAGATGCTTTTTTACATTGGTGGTCGGTGAGATCCTCCTTTACACTGGTGGTCAGTGAGATGCTTCTGTACATCGGTGACTAGTGAGTCGCTCCCTTACTTTGGTGTCAATGAGATGGTCCCTTAGTTTTAAGGTCAGTGAGATGCTCCCTCATTGAGAAAAGGTCCCAATTACACTGGGGTCGGTGGGAAGAATGTTCCTTTCATTGGTCCTGACCTTAGGAGAACTGGTTGCAATGTGGGAGTGCTTACATACTGGGAAGTGTGTGGCTAACAGTCAGACTCCAGAGCTGGTGGGACACCTGGGTTATCATTAAAGTGATTGTAAAGCTTAGTTTTTTTAAATAACAAACATATCATACTTACCTCCACTGTGCAGTTAGTTTTGCACAGAGTGGCCCCAATCCTCGAATTCTGGGGTCCCTTGGCGGCTCTCGCAGCTCCTCCCCACATCGTATAACCCCTTAGGAGAAGCGCTCTCCCGGGGGGTTACCTTGCGGGCGCGCTCCCGAGTCCAGCATTTGGTGTCCATAGACGCAGAATGTAGGACACGGCCCCGCCCCCCAGCACCTGCGTCATTGGATTTGATTGACAGCAGCGGGATCCAATGGCTGCGCTGCTATCAATCGATCCAGTCAAGACCTGAGAACCCCGGGCAGAGGAAGAGCGCGTCTCTGCCGTGGGAAATTCCAGGGCTCAGGTGAGTAAAACTGGGGGGGCTGGGGGGCCGGTCACTAGAAGAAGTTTTTTCACCTTCATGCATAGGATGCATGAAGGTGAAAAAACACAAGGGTTTACAACCCTTTTAAGGAGTTGAGTTGGACCTACACCTACCTCTCACCTACCTGGGAAGAAAATAGCTGTACAATGAAAGTAAGGTGTACTTGAATACCCAGAACTGAAGTTTGATGTTGTACTATAGAATTTCCCTCTCCTTGTTTTCCTGATGAAGCTGGATACGTGAAACGTGTTGGGAAAGGAGACATCTGTGAAAATGTATTGAATGGAACCCCCGGACTAATTGACACACGTTGTATACAAAGTAAATCAGGGAAAAAGAAGAATTTTTAGCACTTATTAGAATGTGAGCCAAAACATTCAAAATTTTTGCATAAATAATAAAGTGTTACTAAACCCACAACAGTAAAATCAGTCTGTATATCCATTAAAGCATGCTTGTTATACTCACTGTGGAACCGAAGGGGGTTAATCCTCTGCATTGTTTAAAAAGACTGTGTGTGATCCTGTCTTCTCTGATCTTCCCCTTCTTCCGTAGTCCCCAAGCCATCTCCTGCTAGAACAGAGCCTTGGGGACAAGCTGCACATGCTCAGTTTGGTGTGTATTGCTAGAGAGTTTTTTTTTTTACTTAGGAGGATGCACGTGATCAGCACAGGGCCAATCAGCACTGTCCAGACAGAAGGTTAGGGGTCCTGCACCCTCATAGGACAATAATCCTCCTACAAGCTTTAACCAGACACTGATAGAAGTCATATGACTGCTATATACTGCTGATGAGATAAGGTATTTAGCAGTTTATATTTACTAAAATAATTGTATTTCCATGTTCTGTGTACTGCGGGAGACCAGATATGGTGAATGCAGGCTCCGGGGTTTAGTAACACTTTTTTTTTTTAGAAATCTGTTTATTAAAGGGGTTGTAAACCCTCAAGGCTTTTCACCTTAATGCATTCTATGCATTAAGGTGAAAAACCTCCTGTGATGCAGCCCCCCAGAGCCCCCCTTTACTTACCTGAACCCGGTCTTTCCAGCGACGGGGACAGTGTCTAAGGTCCTAATTGGATAGATTGATAGCAGCTCAGCCATTGGCTTCCACTGCTGTCAATCAAATCCAATGACGCGGTAGTCGGGGGGCAGGGCTGAGTCCTGCTGTCTGTGTCAATATACACAGCAGCAGGACATAGGAGCGCCAGGGGAGAGTGGTTCTCCAACGGGGCACACGAAAAGAGGAGGAGCGCTGCTGAGGGACCCCAGAAGAGGAGGATCGGGGCCACTCGGTGCAAAACCAACTGCACAGAGGAGGTAAGCATGACATGTTTGTTTTAAAAAAAAAAAAAAAAAAAAGCGAAGCTTTAGAGCCGGTTCACACCAGGGCAACTCAGGATCCGACTTCAGGTCGCCCCAAGTCGCCCCAAGTCGCGCTGTAATGTTAGTCTATGGAGCCGTCTTTATGCACAATACAGAAGTCGCTCCGACTTCAAAAAAGGTTCCTGTACTACTTGAAAAAGACTTCTAGGCGACTTGTACCCATTGATTTCAATGGAAGTCGCCTTCAAAGTCGGATCAGTGTCTTAACTGAAGCAACTTTACAGGAAGAGAAAATAGTTTTCTCAGGCAAACCCCTCCCCTCCCACAGAGCTGATTATTGTTTGATTGGCCACTGGCAAAGTCGCCTGTCCTGGAGGAAACTTGAAGTTGCCTTGTAAAGTCGCGCTGGAAGTCATGTTGCCCCAATGTGAACCGGCTCTTAGACATCCTTTAAGCATTAAACAGACAAACAAAGTACAGCACACAACAAACCATATCAAATCACAGCGGTGTAAGCCCGCGCAGGGGCAGCAGCAGAGAAGAAAAATGCAGGTTAAACTTAGTCACATGCGGGATGAGTTTAGTAACACTTTAACTTGGGCCCCATTCACACTTCTGCGACTTGTCATGCGACTTTGGACCCCAAAGAGGTCCTCCTGAGGAGAGGAACAATCTCTCCAGGGCCTCAGACTGTTTATTATCTCCTCAGCCACCTTCTGGACACTCTTCTCCATGGAATGGATTGGCTTGGCCATGGTAAATATTCAAGATGGTCATTTGAATCCCCTTCCCTATATTCTGGAAGCTTCTTCCACAGGCAGGGGGAAGCAATCAAACTCCCTGCCAGTGAAACCCTTAACAGACAATCACTGCTCCCTTGACTACAGAAGGAGCCAAAAAGTAAATTTTCCCACCATCCTACGCAAGGAGGGTGCTACACACCTACCAAGCACCCCATTTAAAAACCCACCTGATAAGCCTTGGGGTCTCTCTTTTTTTTTTTCTTTTAATCTATGATGCTTATTATTAGTAATATTGAGTTTGACTATGACAGTCGGCATTTACCAATAAACCTCACCGTACAAACTGGCAAGGGAAATCAAATTCACATACTGTATGTACACTGCGTGTTATTTATATATTTTACAAATCCATACCTCCCAACATTTTGAGATGGGAATGAGGGACACCTACTTGCAAGCGTATGTAGGCATAGGACACGCCCCTGACACACCCCCTTAAAGGAGAATTAACCAAAAAAAGGTTAATTAAATCCACAAAGATTTTTTTTTTTTTTTTACCACTCCTATTCCTTTATATTGGCTTTTAAACTTTATTAATGCAGCAATTTATAATTTGGGTGAAAGGTTTAGCACTGTGAAACACTTTTTGAAAGATAACAAAAGTGCATTTTATATACAACTCTATAGATCAGACCAAAATGAGGGACAAGTGAGGAGAAATGAGGGACAGAGGGACATTGCTCCAAATCAGGGACAGTCCATTGAAATCAGGGACAGTTGGGAGCTATGCAAATCTACCTATGTTATATAATATGTTGGTAATAGGACCCTTTTCTTTTGTTTTTGGCATAGATCATAAGAAGTATTGTATGTACCAAAAATGAATCCTTCTATTGGAAGATCCAAGAATCCGATCCTCCCGCCCATCCTCAGTGCCAGGGATAAGAAGCTTCTGCTCAGCATTGAGGACTTCATAAAGATGGAGAATGAGGAGCTGTCAGCTGTTGGTCAGTTGGATGTTGAACAGCAATATGTTATCTATGGACAAGTCTTTGATAAGGTGAATAGGAATTTGCTGAGCTCGGGTTAGTCCATCCATTTTGAAAGCAAAGGTACCACATAGAATGAACCCTAAGGCCCCTTTCACACTACTGCGACTTCAAAGTCGCGTGATTTTACAACGATTTTGCGGCCGTGATTTTGCCGCAGTTTCAAGGAATGCCTGTGTAAGTGGCATCAAAATCGGACCAAAGTAGCGCAGGGACTACTTTGAAGTCGGAACGACTTGAAGTCGTACTAATATGAATGGTTGTCATTGGAAATCATGGGAAACGACTTGTCATGCTACTTTGCCGTCACAAATCGTAGGACAAGTCGTATAAGGCCCCTTTCACACGGGATGCATCAGTAATGATCCGCCCCGTGAACCTCTGCTTGCTCAGCGGGGATCGCTCTGTTGTTCCCCGCTGAGCTGGTGGATGACTGGGCGGTCTCCGCACACTGTGCAGGGACCACCCTGTCAGAGCGCCGCTCTCCTCTAGGGGGGATCGGATGACGATGGACCGTAGAGTCCGTTGTCATCCGATCCGCAGACGGATGGAAAAATAGGGTTTTCCTCCGTCACACTTTGGCGGATCGGAGCGGGTCGGATGTCAGCGGACATGTCTCCGCTGACATCCGTGGCTCCATAGGGGTACATGGAGCATCCGTTCAGGTCCGCCTAAAAAACTGACAGGCGGACCTGAACGGACCGTCCGTGTGAAAGAGCCCTAAGTGTGAAAGGGGCCTAAAGGGGTGAGTGTTCAAACTCTTGTGTGCACATACAGTGCATCCGGAAAGTATTCACAGCGCTTCACTTTTTCCACATTTTCTTATGTTACAGCCTTATTCCACAATGAATTAAATTCTCTATTTTCCCCAAAATTCTACAAACAATTCCCCTATAATGACAATGTGAAAGAAGTTTGTTTGAAATCTTTGCAAATTTATAAAAAAAAAAAATGGAAAAAAAAAAATCCCATGTACATAAGTATTCCCAGCCTTTGCCATGACACTCAAAATTGAGCTCAGGTGCATCCTGTTTCCACTGATCATCCTTGAGATGTTTCTACAACTTGATTGGAGTCCACCTGTGGTAAATTCAGTTGATTGGACATGATTTGGAAAGGCACACACCTGTCTATATAAGGTCCCACAATTAACCACTTAACGACCGCCCACTGTAAATATACGTCGGCAGAATGGCACCGACAGGCAGAATCACGTATATGTACGTGATTGCCTTTGTATAGTTGGGGGGTCCGATCGGACCCCCCTTCTTTACAGTGAACGGTCGTTTTACCTTCGGGAGCGATCCGGCATGAGGGGACGGCCGTTCGATTCCGGCCACCCCCTCTCGATCGCTCCCGGCGAATGAGAGCTTCCCCTGCCTGTGTGCCTGTTTACACAGGCTGGAGGAAGTGATGTCATCTCTCCTGCGGCGCTCACATATACCGAGCGCCGTACAGGAGAAGATGCAGGTTAGTGCACACAACACTACACTGACACCAGGACACATAGGTACATAAATCGCCCCCCCAGGCCCCCCCAGACACCCCCAGATCACCCCCAGCCCCCAGTCACAGTGTCACTGATTGCAGTGACCATTTATTTAGTGATCACTACAATCAGTGACATTTGTGACTGTAAAAGTGTCAGTACATTTAGTTTTAGGTCCAGTGTAGCCCCCTAACCCCCCCTAATAAAGGTTTAACCCCCTGATCACCCCCCAGATAACCCTTTCACCCCCTATCACCACGGTCACTAAGCGATCATTTTTCTGATCGATGTTTTAGCGTCGGTGATGCTGATCGGTAGCCAGTAATTTTTTTTAGGTTCGCCGCAGGTTTTTATAGCGTCGGGTACCCCCATATATTACCTAATAAAGGTTTAACCCCCTTGATCACCCCCCAGGTAACCCTTTCACCCCCTAGCACCGCCGTCACTAAGCGATAATTTTTCTGATCGCTGTCTTAGCGTCGGTGATGCAGATCGGTAGCCAGTAATTTTTTTTAGGTTCGCCGCAGGTTTTTATAGTGTCAGGTACCCCCATATATTATCTAATAAAGGTTTAACCCCCTGATCGCCCCCCAGGTAACCCTTTCACCCCCTATCACCACTGTCGCTAAGCGATCGTTTTTATGATCGTTGTCTTAGTGTCGGTGATGCAGATCGGTAGCCAGTAATTTTTTTTTAGGTTCGCCGTCAGGTTTTTATATAGCGTCAGGTACCCCCATATATTACCTAATAAAGGTTTTAACCCCCTAATTGCCCCTAGTTAACCCTTTCACCAGTAATCACCATATAAGTGTTACGGGTGACGCTGGTTAGTTAGTTTGCTTTTTATAGTGTCAGGGCACCCGCCGTATATAACCCAATAAAGGTTTAACCCCCTGATCGCCCGGCGGGTGATATCAATTAGGTTTTAGCGTCAGAGAGGGTCTGAGTCACACCCCAGGCAGCGTCAGGTTAGTGCCAGTAGCGCTAACACCCACACGTGAAGCATACACCCCCCTTAGTGGTATAGTATCTGAACAGATCAATATCTGATCTGATCAGATCTATACTAGCGTCCCCAGCAGTTTAGGGTTCCCAAAAACGCAGTGTTAGCGGAATCAGCCCAGATACCTGCTAGCACCTGCGTTTTGCCCCTCCGTCCAGCCCAGGCCACCCAAGTGCAGTATCGATTGATCACTGTCACTTACAAAACACAACACACATAACTGCAGCGTTCGCAGAGACAGACCTGATCCCTGCGACTCCAGTGCTGTAGGAGGTGATTTCGCCACCACAGTTAAAAAAAAAAAAAGCATATATGCCGAAGCATTGGGGCAGCAGGGGCGGAGGAGCGATTTTGCTCCTAATGCCGCGTACATACAGTCGAAATTCCGACGGAGGCTTGCCCGTGGAAAAGTCTGACCATGTGTACGCGGCATAACTTTTGCGGGAAGATGCCCCCATGTTTCGGCATATATAAATGGTGCATGTATGCCCATCATTAGAAGTGGGTGGATGAAGGGCGGTATTCTAATGGTGGGCATACCCACCGATCAATCTCTTTTTTCGTTCAGCCAACAGGCTGCATGAAAAAAAAGATTACAATACATGTCCAACAAGGACCAGCAACGTACTGGTATGTTGCTGGACTTTGAATGTTTATACCAGAATGATGCCTGCGGGTTTAGGTATCATCTTGGTATCATTCTTTTCAGCCAGCGGCCGGCTTTCATGTAAAAGCAATCCTAGTGGCTAATTAGCCTCTGGACTGCTTTTACAAGCAGTGGGAGGGAATGACCCCCCCCCCGGATATAAAAAGCGCCATTGGGAAATTGGGAAAGCATTTTATCACACCGATCTTGGTGTGGTCAGATGCTTTGAGGGCAGAGGAAAGATCTAGGGTCCAATAGACCCCAGTTTTTTCAAAAAAGAGTACCTGTCATTACCTATAGCTATCATAGGGGATATTTACATTCCCTGAGATAACAATAAAAATGATAAAAAAAAAAAAAAAAAAAAAAATATGGAAGCAACAGTTTAAAAATAAAATAAAAAAGCAAAATTAATAATAAAAAAAAAAAAATAAAAAAAAAAAAGCACCCCTGTCCTGCCCTGCTCTTGCCCAATGGCGAACGCAAGCGTCGGTCTGGCGTCATATGTAAACAGCAATTGCACCATGCATGTGAGGTATTACCGCGAAGGTCAGATCGAGGGCAGTCATTTTAGCAGTAGACCTCCTCTGTAAATCTAACGGGGTAACCTGTAAAGGCTTTTAAAAATGTATGTAGTTTGTCGCCAATGCGCGTTTGTGCGAAATTTTAAAGCATGTCGTGTTTGGTATCTATGTACTCGGCCTAAGATCATCTTTTTTATTTCATCAAACATTTGGGCAATATAGTGTGTTTTAGTGCATTAAAATTAAAAAAAGTGTATTTTTTCCCCAAAAAATGCGTTTGAAAAATCGCTGCGCAAATACTGTGTAGAAAAAAAAAATGCAACACCCACCATTTTATTCTGTAGGGCCTTTGCTTTAAAAATATATATAATGTTTGGGGGTTCAACATAATTTTCTTGCAAAAAAAATATGTTTTCATGTAAACAAAAAGTTTCAAAAAGGGCTTTGTCTTCAAGTGGTTAGAAGAGTGGATGTAAGCTTCCTAATGTTGTGTATAAAATGCCAGAACAGTTCAAAACCCCCCCAAATGACCCCATTTTGGAAAGTAGACACCCCAAGCTATATACTGAGAGGCATGTCGAGTCCATGGAATATTTTATATTTTGACACAAGTTGCGGAAAAAAGACAATTTTTTTTTTTTTTGCACAAAGTTGTCACTAAATGATATATTGCTCAAACATGCCATGGGCATATGTGGAATTACACCCCAAAATACATTCTGTTGCTTCTCCTGAGTACGGGGATACCACATGTGTGAGACTTTTTGGGAGCCTAGCCGCGTACGGGACCCCAAAAACCAATCACCGCCTTCAGGCTTTCTAAGGGTTTAAATTTTTGATTTTTGATTTCACTTCTCACTGCCTATCACAGTTTCGGAGGCCATGGAATGCCCAGATGGCACAAAACCCCCCCAAATGACCCCATTTTGGAAAGTAGACACCCCAAGCTATTTGCTGAGAGGTAGTGAGGAGTCAAATCAAAAATTTGTGCCTAGAAATCCTGAAGGCGGTGATTGGTTTTCGTGGTCCCGTACGCGGCTAGGCTCCTAAAAAGTCCCATACATGTGGTATCCCCGTACTCAGGAGAAGCAGCAAAATTTATTTTGGGGTGCAATTCCACATATAACCATGGCATGTGTGAGCAATATATCATTTAGTGACAACTTTTTGTAATTTTTATTTTTTTTTGTCATTATTCAATCACTTGGGACAAAAAAAAATATTCAATGGGCTCAACAGGCCTCTCAGCAATTTCCTTGGGGTGTCTACTTTCTAAAATGGGGTCATTTGGGGGGGTTTTGTGCTATTTTGGCATTTTATGGCCTTCAAAACTGTGATAGGTAGTGAGGAGTGAAATCAAAAATTTACACCCTTAGAAATCCTGAAGGCGGTGCTTGGTTTCCGGGGTCCCGTACGTGGCTAGGCTCCTAAAAAGTCCCACACATGTGGTATCCCCGTACTCAGGAGAAGCAGCAGAATGTATTTTGGGGGGCAATTCCACATATAACCATGGCACGTGTGAGCAATATATCATTTAGTGACAACTTTTTGTAATTTTTTTTTTTTTCGTCATTATTCAATCACTTGGGACAAAAAAAAAAATATTCAATGGGCTCAACATGCCTCTCAGCAATTTCCTTGGGGTGTCTACTTTCTAAAATGGGGTCATTTGGGGGGGTTTTGTACTGCCCTGCCATTTTAGCACCTCAAGAAATGAGATAGGCAGTCATAAATTTAAAGCTGTGTAAATTCCAGAAAATGTACCCTAGTTTGTAAACGCTATAACTTTTGCGCAAACCGATAAATATACGCTTATTGACATTTTTTTTTACTAAAGACATGTGGCTGAATACATTTTGGCCTAAATGTATGACTAAAATTGAGTTTATTCGATTTTTCTTATAACAAAAAGTAGAAAATATCATTTTTTTAAAAAAGTTTCGGTCTTTTTCCGTTTATATCGCAAAAAATAAAAATCGCAGAGGCAATCAAATACCATTAAAAGAAAGCTCTATTTGTGGGAAGAAAAGGACGCAAATTTCGTTTGGGTACAACATTGCGCGTCCGCACAATTTACAGTTAAAGCAGCGCAGTGCAAAATTCTGAATTCACCTCTGGTCCTTTAGCTACAAAATGGTCCGGGGCTTAAGTGGTTAACAGTGCATGTCGGAGCACAAACCAAGCCATGAAGTCCAAGGGATTGTCTGTAGACCTTCAAGACAGGATTATAGCGCCAGTGTTTCTCTGTGGAGAGAGGAGAACCTTCCAGAAGAACAACCATCTCTGCAGCACTCCACTAATCAGGCCCGTATGGGGGAGTGGCCAGACGGAAGTCACTCCTCAGTGAAAGGCACATGACGGCCCGCCTGGAGTTTGCCAAAAGGCACCTGAAGGACTTTCAGATCATGAGAAACAAAATTCTCCGGTTTGATGAAACAAAGATTGAACTCTTTGGCCTGAATGGCAAGCGTCATGTCTGGAGGAAACCCGGCACCGCTCATCACCTGGCCAATACCATCCCTACAGTGAAGCATGGTGGTGGCAGCATCATGCTGTGGGGATGTTTTTCAGCGGCAGGAACTGGGAGACTAGTCAGGATCGAGGGAAAGATGAATACAGCAATGTGCAGAGACATCCTTGAAGAAAACCTGCACCAGAGCGTTCTGGACCTCAGACTGAGGTGAAAGTTCATCTTCCAACAGGACAACGACCCTAAACACACAGCCAAGATAACAAAGGAGTGGCTACGGGACAACTCTGTGAATGTCCTTGAGTGCCCCAGCCAGAGCCCAGACTTGAACCCGATAGAACATCTCTGCAGAGATCTGAAAATGGCTGTGCACCGACGCTCCCCATCCAAGCTTGATGGAGCTTGAGAGGTCCTGCAAAGTAGAATGGGAGAAACTGCCCAACAATAGGTGTGCCAAGCTTGTAGCATCATACTCAAAAGCCTTGAGACTGTAATTGGTGCCAAAGGGGCTTCAACAAAGTATTGATCAAAGGCTGTGATACTTCTGTACATGGGATTCCCCCCCCCTCCCCCGTTTTTTATTTATAATAAATTTGCAAAGATTTCAAACTTCTTTCACGATGTCATTATGGGGGATTGTTTGTAGAAATTTGAGGAAAATAATTAATTTACCGTATTTATCGGCGTATAACACGCACTTTTTTTCCCCTTAAAATCAGGGGAAAATCGTGGGTGCGTGTTATACGCCGATACTCCGTCGAATTCCCCTGCTGAAAACGAGCGAGAGGAGCGAGCGGAGCCGAAGCCGAAGTACAATCGGCTTTACTCGGCTCCTCTCGCAGTCCCGCCCATCTCTGACTGCGCCGCTGACATAGAGAAAGCCGAGTGTACTTCGCCTAGTCTCGGCTCCTCTCGCAGTCCTGCCTGTGACTGTGAGCAGACACGAGTCTAGGCGAAGTACACTCGGCTTTCTCCGTCAGTGGAGATGGGCGGAACTGCGAGAGGAGCCGAGTCCAGCGGAAGTACACTCGGCCCCGCTCGCTCCTCTCCACAGAAATCGGCGCCAAATTTTAAAAACCGCCGGGACTGACACGATCGCAAAGGCACTGGGCACGGCTGCAGATGGACAGATGGACACTGGGCACGGCTGCAGATGGACAGATGGACACTGGGCACGGCTGCAGATGGACAGATGGACACTGGGCAAGGCTGCAGATGGACACTGGGCAAGGCTGCATGCTGCATTTAAATGTAAGTTTTTTTTCCTTAAAATTCCCTCCTAAACTTGGGGTGCGTGTTATACGCCGGTGCGTGTTATACGCCGATAAATACGGTAATCCATTTTGGAATAAGGCTGTAACATAACAAAATGTGGAAAAAGTGAAGTGTTGTGAATACTTTCCAGATGCTCTGTATCTCAGTTTTTAAAGAGGAACTTTACTCATAACAACTCGATAAAAAAAATAATGTTCTTTAGATAGGAACATAAATTCCACATTAATAATTATTTCTTATAATTACTTTTTCCGGGTGGCTCCTTCCTCTTGCTGTCACCCTTGCATGCAGGGACCCGATGCACGTGGCCGGTTGCTGCAATGTCCACCGGCCACCCGCGATCGCTCCACAGAAAACCAGAATGGGATTCTTTGTATGTAAACAAACAGATCCCCGTTCTGACAGAGGAGTAGAGAGAGATCTGCTGTTCCTAGTGATCAGGAACATCGATCTCTCTCCTCCTCCAGTCAGTCCCCTCCCCCCACAGTTAGAAACACCCCCCTAGGGAACACAGTTAACCCCTTCGATCGCCCCCTAGTGTTGACCCCTTCCCTGCCAGTGACATTTATATAGTAATCAGTGGCTATTTTTAGCTCTGAACGCTGTATAAATAAATCAATGGTCCCAAAAAAGTGTCTAAAGCATCCGATCTGTCTGCCGCAATGTCGCAGTCCTGCTAAAAAGCGCTGATCACCACCATTACTAGTAAAAAATAAATTATGCCATAAATCTATCCCCTATTTTGTAGACACTATAACTTTTGCGCAAACCAATTAATATACGCTTATTGGGATTTTTTTTTTTTTTTTTTTTACCAAAGATATGTAGAATAATATATATTGGCCTAAATTGATGAGGACATTTTTATTTATTTTTTTTGGGATATTTATTATAGCAAAAAGTAAAAAATATTAATTTTTTTTTTCAAAATGGTCACTTTTTTTTTTTCGTTTATAGCGCAAAATACCGCAGAGGTGATCAAATACCACCAGAAGAAAGCTCTATTTATGGGAAAAAAAAGGACATCAATTTTGTTTGGGTACAGCGTCACACGTCCGCGCAATTGTCAGTTAAAGCGACACAGTGCCGAATCGCAAAAATGGCCTGGTCATTAAGGGGGGTAAATCCTTCCGGTCCTTAAGTAGTTAAAAGAGATTATTGTACACAATCATATTGTATAATGTGTGGCCAAGCTTTAGACTGTCTTTATTTCTTGGTATTGGCATAACGAAACATTATGTGTACATACAAAAAAAAAAAAGTAAACCCGGGTGGACAGCTTTCTTTCTCGTACATCACGGGACACAGAGCGACATAGTCATTACTATGTGGGTTATATAGATACCTTCAGGTGCTGGCACTGGCAACTTCCAAAACCGGAAGTACCCTCCCCTATATAAGCCCCTCCCATCCGGGAGCACCTCAGTTTTTTGCCAGTGTCTAAGGTGTTGGCCAAGAAGTAACATGTGTTTTTCACTGAGCTTGCGTACAGGTTCTTTTGGGCCTCAGTAAGCTATTCCGGATCCGACCAAAAAAGCTTCATAGCTAAACGGTCGGTACCCGGGCCTTGCAAGAGAAGAGCAAGGTTTTGCCTGTAATGCCTCTCTTAGGAGGGCTGGACCCTGGGATCCAGAGCTCTGGTCATACCCACGACCAAGATGTTTTCTGTGCAGGGTGCTATACAGGTCCAGGGGAGTGGAATCCTTGGGAACCCGGTCCCTGAAGGTTTAATTACAATGCCTGCCGTGATAGGTGAAGTTTGGGCTTCTGTGGACCAAACAGAGTCCTGCGGCGAGGAAAAGGTAAGTGGGGGCCCTCAGGAACTTGGTTCTATTGGGGGACCCCCAAGCCTATTTTGTCTTTCTGCCTGTTACCTAAGGTATTCCCGCTAATATTCTGTGTATGCCTGTTACTACTGAGAAAATGTAAAAATTTTAATAGTAGGCAAGAAAAAAAAAAAGTAAGACCGCGGTACCTGTGTTAAACACTAGAGGCCGCTATGGTTCTTTTTTCTTGTAAATGTGGATTTTTTTCTTCCGAAGTCAATCCAGGCAGTTGGTAAGTTCTCTTTGGGAAGCTGTCTCCTCTGTCCTGTTACTGCGCTCATCCATCCCCGGGCCCTGCGGCAGGGACCCTGGCTCCCATCTAGCTCCTTATTTTTTTCAAAAAAGGCGCCGAAGGCGCACGTGCCCGCGCGCGTGCGCGCGCACGCGCCTCTCTATATAGAGGCGATCTGGAAAAAGGGGCGGAGCGGGTGGATGACGCTCAGTGTGCGCCGCGGCGCTACTGCGCATGTGCGGGCGTCCAGCATGTTTTAAAGCACAATCACAGCTGGCTATTGAAGTGCACAAACAGAGCTAGCAACAGTAAAAAGGCACACAGAGGCGGTTGATGCAGGCATCCCCTAGAAAGGCACTTTAGTAGACACCAACTGTAATATAGCAGCAATTGTGCTAGACTATTCTCAGTAAAAGTGGTGTATTACGGCTGGAATACCTCAGCTTTGGGCTTAGGAATATGCCGTCCAGAAGCTCCGAAACTAAATCTTCCAGGAAGCGAAGGGGGTCTCCATCGGGCTCTGAGGATCTTGGGCATGCTTCTGCTGCACCAGTCTCCCCTGAAAATTCAGAGGTTAGTGACCGTAGAGACCCCGCAGGAGTACCTGGTACTGTGGCTGTCCTCAGTTCACCTGCTCTTGTGTATGTAACAGAGGAGGTTTTTTTCCTCAGCTCTGGGAGGATTAGAAGAGAGATTGTCAACATTAAATCGCTGCCTCCCTGTCACAGGGAAAGCACGCCCGATCTCCGTCTCCTCCTTCAGAGTGCCTGTTAGCGGAGCAACAGTCCCATACAGGGATCGACCTGCCTGAAGGGGATCAGGATGAGGTTGATTCTGTTATAGAGGAATCAACAGTGGAAGAACCTTTCTCAGCATCACATGCTGAAAGATTATGGGTTCAGTCTTTGACTAACATGGTCCGATCAGCATTTAAAATGCACCTTGCGGAACCATCAACCACTACTGTCTCCTCGTTGGGGTCGCTAAAAGCTCCCCAGACTGTTTGTTCCTTTCCACTTCACCCTTTACTGGAAGGGCTCATGTACCAGGATTGGGAACATCCTGATAAAATATTTACTCCCCCCAAGAGATTTCCGGTGGTCTATCCCATGGAGGATAAGTTCATCAAAAAATGGAGGGTCCCTACAGTGGACGCAGCCATCTCTTGTGTGAATAAATCACTGACATGTCCAGTGGATAATGTCCAAATGTTCAAGGACCCAATAGATAAAAAATTGGAGTCCTTATTAAAATCTGCTTTTTCTACAGCAGGCTTGGTGACACAACCAGCAGTGGCAGCTATTGGGGTCTGCCAAGCAGTGAAGGATCAGTTAAAACAGGTCTTAAGGGACTTGCCGGATCAGCAGGCCTTTGCCCTAGCTGATCTACCTAGAGCCTTATGCTTTGCAGTTGACGCCATAAAGGATTCAATCCATCAGGCCTCCTGCCTTACGCTGTCTGTAGTACATATGCGCAGGCTTCTATGGCTCAAAAACTGGTCTGCTGAAGCTCCCTGTAAAAAATTGCTGGTTAGCTTCCCATTTCATGGTGAACGCTTATTCGGGGAAGACCTGGACAAGTATATCCAGAGAATTTCCAGCGGTAAAAGCACACTCTTGCCGGTTAAAAACAGAGTTAGAGGTCCCTCTTTTAAGAGGCCTGCTTCTCCAGTCCCTGGGGCATCGGCTGTTAAACAGTTCCGACGGCCTCCTCGGTCAAATCCCGGGGGTAAAAATCAGTCACAGGACAATCACAGGGTAATAAGAAACCCTGGGTCAGGTACAAAACCTCCCCCAAAGTCAAATTCATGAAGGGTTGCCCCCACTCAATCGGGTGGGGGGAAGACTCCAGTTGTTCGCAGAGACCTGGTGGGACACGATCAGAGACAGATGGGTGCTCTCCGCAGTAAGTCTGGGATACAAATTGGAGTTAAAAGACTCCCCTCCTTCCCATTTTATAAGGTCAAACGTGCCAAGGGATCCCCAGAAGAGAGGATCCCTCCTGTTGGCACTAGAACAATTATTGCTCCAAGCAGTAATTATAGAGGTTCCCCTGGAAGAATGGGGGTTCGGGTTTTACTCAAACCTCTTTACAGTTCCGAAGCCAAACGGGGACGTGAGGCCCATATTAAATCTAAAAGGGCTAAACAAATTCCTGCATATCAGGACTTTCCGGATGGAGTCGATCCGATCGGTGGCCACTGCCCTACAAGGGGAGGAATGGTTAGCCTCGATCGACATCAAAGATGCTTATTTGCACATTCCCATCTTTCCAGCCCACCAAAAATTTCTACGCTTTGCGGTAGAAGGGCGCCATTTTCAGTTCAGAGCCTTACCCTTCGGTCTGGCCACAGCACCACGAGTGTTCACAAAAATTCTGGCCCCATTATTGGCCAATCTAAGAACACGAGGTGTAATGATAATGGCATATCTAGACGACTTGTTGCTGATAGACCACTCAGTGAAAAAACTAGAAGTGGTCGTTCACAAGACAATCAAGTATCTGGAATCTCACGGTTGGATTATCAACCGAGACAAGTCAGGCCTAAAACCAGTCAAAAGTCTGGAATACTTGGGGCTAAGGCTAGATTCAGGCCAGAGGAAAATATTCTTGCCTCGAAAAAAGGTGTTGTCTTTGAGAGATTTGATCCACTTAGTGGGTACAAAAAGACAGCCGTCCATACGCCTGTGCATGAGGCTGCTGGGAAAAATGGTGGCATCATTCGAAGCAGTACCCTACGGTCAATTCCATTCAAGGAATTTGCAAAGGGCCATACTGTCAGCCTGGAACAAGAAAGTTCAGGCCCTAGACTTACCAATGTCCTTGTCCCCTTCCGTTCGCAAGAGCCTCCGTTGGTGCTTAGTTCCCCAGAATCTGGAAAAAGGGAAATCCTTCAGTCCGATTTCTTGGAAGGTGGTCACTACAGATGCCAGCCTTATAGGCTGGGGAGCAGTACTGGAGCAATGGTCTCTCCAGGGCAGATGGTCGGATGCAGAAAAGGCCCTGCCCATCAATCTCTTAGAGATACGAGCAGCCCGGTATGCCCTAGTAGCATGGACATCCAAACTCCAAGGGTCCCCTGTCAGAATTCAATCAGACAATGCCACAGCAGTGGCATATATCAATCATCAGGGGGGCACCAGGAGTCGTGCAGCCCAGAGGGAAGTAAATTGCATCCTGAAATGGGCAGAAAGATATGTCCCAGCCATATCCGCGGTATTCATTCCAGGAGTGGAGAATTGGAAAGCGGACTTTCTAAGTCGCCAACAATTATGCCCAGGGGAATGGTCCCTTCACCCCAAGGTTTTCCGGACAATATGTCAGCGGTGGGGAACACCAGATGTAGATCTGCTAGCATCCAGATTCAACGCAAAGGTGGACAGGTTTGTCTCTCGGACAAGGGATCCCCTAGCTTGCGGCTCGGATGCCCTAGTGTTCCCTTGGGATCAGTTCAAGCTGATATATGCATTCCCACTGCCACAATTGTTACCTCGATTACTCCGCAGAATCAGGGTAGAAAAGAAACCAGTGATTCTGGTGGCTCCAGCGTGGCCCCGAAGAGCATGGTACGCGGAGATTGTAAAAATGTCTGTGGGGAGTCCTTGGACCCTCCCACATCGTCCGGACCTGCTTTCGCAAGGACCGATATACCACCCTTCCTTACCAGCCCTAGGTTTGACGGCCTGGCTATTGAAGCCCACATTCTAAAAAAGAGAGGTCTCTCTAATCCTGTGGTATCTACCATGATCAATGCCAGGAAGCCGGTATCTAGGCAGATCTACTATAGAATCTGGAAGGCGTACATCGCCTGGTGTGAGGCCAAGAAATGGCATCCACGAAAGTACGTAATAGGTAGGATTCTGGACTTCCTACAGTGGGCTGTAGATAGGAAGCTTGCCTTGAGTACTATCAAGGGTCAGATTTCGGCCTTGTCAATATTTTTTCAGAGGCCCTTGGCTTCGCATTCACTAGTCAAAGCCTTTATACAAGGAGTGATGCGTATTAGCCCTCCGGTTAATATTCCCATATGTCCATGGGACTTAAACCTGGTTCTGTCGGTTCTACAGAAACAACCATTTGAACCATTGCAGCACATTTCCTTGGTTCTTCTCACCAGGAAATTGATTTTTCTAGTAGCCATTTGTTCGGCTAAAAGAGTGTCGGAATTAGCAGCTATGTCCTGTAAGGAGCCATATCTGGTTATCCATAAGGACAGAGTAGTATTACGTCCTCATCCAGCCTTTCTTCCTAAGGTGGTATCGAGGTTCCATTTGAACCAAGATGTGGTTCTTCCTTCTTTTTTCCCCAAACCTACTTCGGTAGAGGAAAAGTTATTGCATTCTTTGGATGTAGTAAGAGCAGTTAAAGCTTATCTAAAAGCCACTGCTCAGATTCGCAGAACGGATACTTTGTTTATTCTGCCGGAAGGCCCCAGAAAGGGTCAGGCAGCGTCAAAATCTACTTTAGCCAAGTGGATTCGACAGGTCATAATACAAGCCTATAGCTTGAGAAGTAGACCGCCTCCGTTCAAAGTTAGGGCGCACTCCACGAGAGCAGTTGGAGCTTCATGGGCAGTGCATCACCAGGCCTCCCTGGCTCAAATCTGTAAGGCCGCAACATGGTCTTCAGTACACACGTTTACTAGATTCTACCAGGTAGACGTTAGAAGTCAGGAGGATGTCGCCTTTGGGCGCAGTGTGTTGCAGGCCGCAAAAGATCCTCATGTCTGATAGCGCTCAGCTTATATATGGTGTATCCCCCCCCTCACTGGGCATTGCTTTGGGACATCCCACATAGTAATGACTATGTCGCTCTGTGTCCCGTGAGGTACGAGAAAGAAAATAGGATTTTTATAACAGCTTACCTGTAAAATCCTTTTCTTGGAGTACATCACGGGACACAGAGCTCCCACCCCTCTTTAGGGACACTTATTGCTTTGCTACAAAACTGAGGTACTCCCGGATGGGAGGGGCTTATATAGGGGAGGGTACTTCCGGTTTTGGAAGTTGCCAGTGCCAGCACCTGAAGGTATCTATATAACCCATTAGTAATGACTAAGTCGCTCTGTGTCCCGTGATGTACTCCAAGAAAAGGATTTTACAGGTAAGCTGTTATAAAAATCCTATTTTTCACTTTAAAGTTTAAACCTTTATTTCTGAACGTTTTGTATAGAGAAATGGTAGCTTGCATCTGAGGCTTTTCACACATCTTTCTATCATGCTGCTATTTCCCAATTGTCCACAAGATGGCATCAACACCTAGAAAAGCTTCACATATTGAATACAAGACCTGGTGATCTGCCCCCCCCCCCCCCCCACTCTGGATAAAGGAGCACAGTGGGCACCTTTGGACAGCAGCACTCTCAGTCTAGGGGGAAGGGCATGTTAGATGGGCTAGCAGATTTAAATATACTAACGAATTAAAGCCGAACTCCAGCTATCACTTTTTAAGCAATTACAGCAAAATTTGTATTTATTTATTTTTTCCTTTTGGGATAAAAGTTTTACATGAATAAAAGCTGATCATTGTAAGCACCCCTGCCCGTGGTATATGGTTTGTCTCGACCCTCCAACTCCTACATCTGCAAGTTTTTATTGCTGTCTGCGCCCCCATTAGGGAGATTCACCCTCTCTATTTCTCATGTTTAACATTATCAATGAAAGTTAAAGAAAATGCCAAATCTTTGGTTGTCCCCGGAGCAGGCGTAGGGGGGAAATCTTCCAATGGGGACAACCAGGGATTCCCTCACTTTGGAGAAATTTCTCTCACTTCATGTTTGGGCTATAGGACAGGAAGTGAAGGGAAATTTCCCCAATACCTTTAGTTTAGTTGTTTGTGAGGTTGTCACATTCTAGCTTGTGGATAGGCGACTTTTCCCTTTCTTGGAGCGAAGGTTAAAGTGATATTAAAGTCAAGTTTTTTGTTTTTCCTTAACAAACATGATACTTTCCTGCTCTGTGCAATGATTTTGCACAGAGCAGTCCCGACCCTCCTCTTCTTAGGTTCCCCGCCGGTGCTCCTGGCTCCTCCCTCCTGCCAAGTCTCTCCACAGCAAACCGCTTTCTGTGGGTGCACCCAAGCAGGCTTGCTCCCGAGCTGCTGCTCTGTGTGTTCATTTAGTCACTGAGCCGCAGCTCGGCCCCACCCCCTCTCTCTTCCTATTGGCTCACTGTCTGACTGACAGCCAATGGCTCCCGCTGCTGTCTCAGCCAATGCGGGAGAGTCCCCAGAGAGCCGAGACTCTTGTGCACATCGCTGGATTGAGATGGGGCTCAGGTAAGTATTAGGGTGGGCTGCTGCACACAGAAAGTTTTTCACCTTCATGGCTTTACAACCACTTTAATTATTCATTAACCACTTAAGGACCAGAAGGATTTGCCCCCTTAACCCCTTGCTGATCGCTGCACGACGATATACGTCGGCAGAATGGCACGGCTGGGCATATGGACGTGTATATATACGTCCCCTTTAAGACCCGGCATTGTGGGCGCGTGCACACCCGCCGCAAGCTCCGTGAGGGTGATGGTGGGTCCCGCGGTCTCGATGTCCGCCGGGAGTCCCGCGATAGTCTCACGGAGAGGAAGAACGGGCAAACACTGATGTAAACAAGCATTTCCCCATTCTGCCTAGTGACAGGACACTGATCACAGCTCCCTGTCATCGAGAGCAGTGATCAGTGTCGTGTCACACGTAGCCCCGCCCCCCCACAGTTAGAACACATCCCTGGGACACACTTAACCCCTTCAGCGCCCCCTACAGGTTAACCCCTTCCCTGCCAGTGTCATTTACACAGTAATCCATGCATCGCTGATCGCCACCATTACTAGTAAAAAAAAAAATATTAATAAAAATGCCATAAAACTATCCCCTAATTTGTAGAAGCTATAACTTTTGCGCAAACCAATAAATAAACGCTTATTGCGATTTTTTATTTTTTTTTAACCAAAAATATGTAGAAGAATACGTATCGGACTAAACTGATGAAATTTTTTTTTTTTGGGGGGGGGGGGGATATTTATTGTAGCAAAAACAAAAAATATTGTTTGTTTTTTTTTCAAAATTGTCGCTCTTTTTTTGTTTATAGCGCAAAAAATAAAAACCGCAGAGGTGATCAAATACCACCAAAAGAAAGCTCTATTTGTGGGGGGAAAAAAAGACGTACATTTTGTTTGGGAGCCACGTCACACGACTGCGCAATTGTCAGTTAAAGCGACGCAGTGCCGAATCGCAGAAAGCGCTCTGGTCTTTAGGCAGCCAAATGGTCCGGGGCTGAAGTGGTGAACGACCAGGCCATTTTTTGCGATACGGCACTGCATTATTTTAACTGACAATTGCGCGGTCGTGCGACGCTGTACCCAAACAAAATTGATGTCCTTTTTTTCCCACAAATAGAGCTTTATTTTGATGGTATTTGATCATCTCTGTGGTTTTTATTTTTTGCGCTATAAACAAAAAAAGACAGACAATTTTGAAAAAAAAAATCGCAATAAGTGTATATTGATTGGTTTGCGCAAAAGTTATAGCGTCTGCAAAATAGGGGATAGATTTATGGCGTTTTTTTATTTTTTTACTAGTAATGGCGGCAATCTGCCATTGTGTGTGTATATATATATATATATATATATATATATATATATATATATAATGGCAGATTGCCGCCATTACTAGTAAAAAAATAAAAAAATGCCATAAATCTATCTATCTCATATATATATATATATATATATATATATATATATATATATTTATTTATTTTTTCCGGGACTGCGACATTGCAGTGGACAGATCGGACACTTTTGACACTTTTTTGGGACCATTGACATTTATACAACGATCCCGGTCTTGGCTCTCTGTGGAGCGATCACGGGTGGCCAGCAGACATCGGCTCTGTCGGCGCGTGCCCAGGGCCGTCTTTAAGGCAGGGCAAAAGGGGCAGCTGCCCTGGGCCCTGTCATTGTTGTGGGGCCCAAAGCAACTGCCTCATACTTGTTAACTATCCCAGTTTAAATTCCCTTGTCCCTTAAAGGTTTTAGTCCTGTGCTGTGTCCTGATATCTCAGTGTGAAGTGCTGCTACTAATGCTGCCCAGCTCTGCCCTATTGTTGTGTACAGATGACTCACCTGCAGACCCTGTGTTTACATGTAAATTACCGTCATTCATATTTAAATAGCGGCGGCATTCATATGTAAATAGCTGAGGCCGGCGGCAATCATATGTATATCATGCCCCTCTTCAGTGAAGAGATGATGTGCTGTAACCTCTAGCAACCAATCAGTGAGCAGTATTACTGTACAGTAATCTCTAGCAAACAATCAACAAGAAGAAATCATGTGCTGTAACCTCTAGCAACCAATCAGTGAGCAGTATTACTGTACAGTAATCTCTAGGAAACAATCAACAAGAAGAAATCATGTGCTGTAACCTCTAGCAACCAACCAGTGAGCCGAAATGTGTGCTGTAACCTCTAGCAACCAGTCAGTAAGTGGTAATGATACACTGTAACCTCTGGCAAGCAATTGCTGCCTGATCTGATACAGTAAATTGATTTTAAGTCTAGCTGATATTTATTGTATGTTTTAGAGCAGGTGGAGAGAAAAATTGCATGGGGGGGGCCCCAAGAATTTTTTTGCTCAGGGTCAAATCAACATTAAAGACGGCCCTGCGCGTGGCCCCTGTCACTCTTAAAGTGGCCAACGTACACCTACAGCGATTCGCACAGGAGAGCCAACCTACCGCAGTATAATGACGGCGGTGGTCGGCAAGCGGTTAAAGTGTAACTCCCCCCCCCCCCCCCCCCCAAAAGGGGAAGTTCAGTTTTTCTGCCTCCTCCCCCCTCCTCTAACTTTAAGGACATCACAAAGTGCAGCGTGGCTCGCGCATGTGCAGCTGGAAGCTGGCAGTGAAGGCTCAAAAAGTCACAGCTGGCTTACCACACTAGACATGGCAGCACCGAGGAACTAGCCCAGATGAGGACAGTGCTGGATCCCTGGACAAGTGTCCTTTTAGTTGGAAGTCGGCAGCTACGGTCTTTGTATTTGTAGGGTTCTTCCTTCATCCCACTCTCATTTATTTTAGTTAATTGAGCATTGTACAGAATATAAAGACATTCTTACTGCAATCAAGCAAGAATATGACGAGTTTATTGAGGCCCTGAGGAAGGGAGATATAGATGCCACCCATCTCCAGGTCAAGCTGAAGAGCCTGACATCTGAGCCCACCACTCTCATGTATTACAGGAAGAGAGCCGCGGAGCTGGAAGAGAGGTGAGGATATGAGAAATTTATCAATTAAATACTTACCTCTTCCCTGTGGTCAGAGGATGTATGGCTGTCGGCTGCTGTTTCCAGCATAGGGAGTTTAATTAACCACTTGACCTCCGAAAGGTTTTACCCCCCTTTCATGACCTGGGCATTTTTTTTTTTGCTATTCAGCACTGCTTTAACCACTTACAGACCGGGAGATTTTTTTCCCCCTTAATGTCCAGGCCATTTTTTGCGATACGGCACTGCGTCGCTTTAACTGACAATTGCGCGGTCGTTCGACACTGTACCCAAACAAAATTGACGTCCCTTTTTTCCCCACAAATAGAGCTTTCTTTTGGTGGTATTTTATCACCTCTGCGGTTTTTATTTTTTGCACTTTAAACAAAAAAAGAGCAACAATTTTGAAAAAAAACTACAATTTTTACTCTTTGCTATAATAAATATCCCCCCCCCCCCCAAAAAAAAAAAATTAAAATTTCTTCATCAGCTTAGGCCAATATGTATTCTACATATTTTTGTAAAAAAAAAAAAAACATTTCCAATAAGGCCCCGTTCACACTGGGGCGGGAGGTGCGGTGGTGGTAAAGCGCCGCTATTTTTAGCGGCGCTTTACCGTTGGAATTGCGGCGGTATTCGGCCACTAGCGGTGCGGTTTTAACCCCCAGCGGCCGAAAAAGGGTTAAAAACCACCGCAAAGCGCCTCTGCGGTATAGCCGCGGTGTCCCATTGATTTCAATGGGCAGGAGCGGTAAACACACCGCTCCAAAGATGCGGCTAGCAGGACTTTTGGAGCGGTCCTGCTAGCGCAACGCTCCAGTGTGGACATGCCAAATGTGGCATGTCAGGGGGTCACCAGTATTTAAAGCGGACGTTCCATTTTTGGGTGGAACTCCGCTTTAAGATCTAAAACTTTCTGCCTTTACAACTTTTTTAAATGTCTTATTAAATTTAGGCCAATATGTTTTCTGCTACATGTCTTTGGTATTAGAAAAAAATAAATAAAAAAATCCCAATAAGTGTAAATTATTTGGTTTGTGGGAAAGTTTTAGCGTCCAAAAACGATGTGATATATTCTGGAATTTATAGATGCTATACTGTAAATGGCAGTGAGCACCGACTTATAGCGGGACTGTGATAACTGACACTATCTAGGAGGGTCACTAACTGACACTGACATCGTTAATGACACTAATACAGTGATCAGTGATAATACTGTACACTGACACCTAGGGGCAATCAAGGGGCTAACTGTTTTTTATATGAATGCATTCTATGCATTAGGATAAAGAACCTTCTGTGTGTAGCAGTACCCCCCTAATTACCTACCTGAGCTCCTTCTCTCTCCAGCGATGTCCACGATCCTCTCAGCCATCCAGGACACTCCTCCTGATTGGCTAAGACAGAGCCAATCAAAGTCAGCCAGCCAATCAGGGGAGAGAAGGGCGGGGACATGGTCAGGGCTCTATGTCTGAATGGACACACAGAGCTCTGACTCAGCTTGGGTGCCCCCTGTAGCAAGCTGCTGGCTGAGGAGCACTCAAAGGAGGGAGGGGCCTGGAGAAGCAAAGAGGGACCCGAGAAAAATAAAGGATCCGGGCTGCTCTGTGCAAAACCAACTGCACAGAGCAGGTAAGTATAACATGTTTGTTTTTAAGAAAAAGGAGCCTTTACAATCACTTTAATAATTTGGCAGTTTTTTTTTCTCCTTGCTTTTCTGCAGGAGGAAACGGTCAGATCGCTGTTCCTGGGTACCCAGAGTTGTTTGTGTGATTGGACACAGCTGATGAGCAGCTTTCTGCCGAAATCATTGGCTGAAATCTGCTGCAAACTCATGCTGTGTCCAATCACGGGAAAGGGTCAGCAGATCCAAAAAGATAGCCCATTCCATGTACAGTAATACCTCGGATTGCGAGTAACGCGGTTAACAAGCGTTTCACAATACGAGCTATTATTTTTTTTTTTAGATACTAACTTGGTTTGCAGGTGTCTCACAAAACGAGGAGGATTCAAGCCTCTGCGGTGTGCAGTACCGCATTTTGCCAGAGGTGCGGGGGCGCAGGTGACACTCAGAGCCGCTCGGATGCACTCAAACACTCGGAAATATTTAGAAATACTTAGTTCCTGAGTGTTTCCGAGCCTCTCCAAGGCTTCCCGAGTGCATCCAAACGGCTCCAGACAGTCTCCCAAGTATTTCAGAGTCTCTCCAGCACCCCCCTCCCACCTCTGGCCACATGCGGTACTGCATACAATAGAAGTCAATGTGGAATGAATTATCTTAGTTTCCATTGACTTCTATGGGGAAACTCACTTTGATATACGAGTGCTTTGGATTACAAGCCTTCTCCTGGAACAGATTATGCTCGTAATCCAAGGTTCCACTGTACTGCTGTTATTGAACCTTTGATCATACAGCCATTCATGGTTTTGGGTATCACCACTTCTTCTATGGTTTGTTCTTTATCTTGAACAATTTTGACATAATGTTTATTTTTAAACATGTGCCTCATGTGAGAAGTTTTTAACCGCTTGTCACCCGGCCACCGTCAAATGACGGCGGCAGGAAGACACTGTTTTTCTGGGCGGACGTCATATGACGTTGCACCTTTAAAAGCCACTAGGGGGCGTGCGCCCGCCGCGTCACTGGGGACCCGATGCGCGTGCCCGGCGACTGCGATGGCCGCTGGGCACCTGCGATTGCCCAGTAACCAAGCAGGACCGTGGATCTGTGTGTTTACACACACAGATCCACGTCCTGTCAGGGAGAGGAGACTGATGGTGTGTCCCTTGTACATAGGGCTAACCATCGGTCACCTCCCCCAGTCAGTCCCCTCCCCCCACAGTAAAAATCACTAATAGGGAACACATTTAACCCCTTTCTCACCCCCAATTTTTAACCTCTTCCCTGCCAGTCATGTTTATACAGTAATCAATGCATTTTTTTAGCACTAATCGCTGTATAAATGTGAATGGTCCCAAAAATGTGTCAAAAGTGTCCGATGTCTCCGCCGCAATATTGCAGTCATGATAAAAATAGCTGATTACTAGTAAAAAATAAATAAATAATAAAAATGCTATAAATCTATAGCCTATTTTGTAGACGCTATAACTTTTGCGCAAACCAATCAATATACGCTTATTGCGTTTTTTTTTTTTTTTTTTTACCAAAAATATGTAGAAGAATATATATTGGCCTAAACTGAGGAAAAAATAAATAAATAAATGGATATTTATTATAGCAAAAAGTAAAAGATAGTGTGTTTTTTTTCTTCAAACTTGTCGCTCCTCTTTTGTTTATAGCGCAAAAAATAAAAACCGCAGAGGCGATCAAATACCACCAAAAGAAAGCTCTATTTGTGGGGAAAAAAGGACGCAAATTTTGTTTGGGTACAGCGTCGCACGACCGCGCAATCGTCATTCAAAGTGTGACAGCGCTGAAAGCTGAAAAATTGCCTGGGTAGGAAGGGGGTGAAAGTGCCCAGTAGGCAAGTGGTTAAAGTGATATTAATAAAATAAATTTTTATAACATATTTTCGTTATCTTTGGTATCCTTTTAAAAGTCCCATTCTAAAGCCCCGTACACATGGTCTGACTTCCATCTGACTTTTCCGTGTTTTTTTTTTTTTGTCCGAACGGAGTTGGCCGGGCACACCCATAGCATACACACCACAGGACTTTTCTGCAAACTTTCCCAAAACTTTTTCCAACATCACATGGTTTTTCTGCTCTTTTCTGTTCTTTACCGCCACCCTTTGGTCAACTTCTGCTATTGTTGGTTGATTGTAACATTATTTGTTTTGTCCATCGGACAAAAGTCCGATGGTTTTCTGTACACACGGTCGGACTTTGCTCCATCGGACTTTTTTTTGTCCGTTTGCAGATCCAACATTTGTCCGATGAAAAAAAAAAAAAAAAGTTTGTCCGATTGAGCGTACACACGGTCGGATTGTTGGTCCAACTTGCTCAAAATGAAGTTTGTTGGCCAAAAGTCCGACTGTGTGTACGGGGCTTTAGAGATACTTTGATATTATATAAAAATCTCTGCAGTGTACACAGATCACCCAGAGGGGAATGTTACACTTTAATGTTTTTTTCCTAACAGAAATATACACAGAAACAAAAACAAAATGGTGAAAAAGTCATACTAGTAAGAATCTACCATGCACTGAACTGGTAGATGGATTTCTTTATCGTACACCACGGGACACAGAGCTAGTCATTACATAATGGGTTAAGGGTCACCAGCGGTGATTGGACACTGGCACAACCAATGGAAGACAGTTCCCCTCCATATAACCCCTCCCATCAGGGAAGTACCTCAGTTTTTTCGCCAGTGTCGAAAGGTGTTGGACGCGTTAGGAGGTGCTAAAGGAAAGCTCTACCAAAGAGACCCTCTGGGGGTAAAAGAGCTATGCTTTCGGATCCATCCAAGACGCCTACAAATGAGCTGAATCTGGATGGGATCCGGGCCTCATCCATGAGGCGTCGCCTGTAATGTCTCTCTTCGGAGGACTGGGCTCTAAGATCCAGCACTTTCGCTATTTCGCTATAAAGTCCTGGTAAGAGTCTTGTACAAGGCCCAGGGGAGAGGTATCCTTTAAATAGGAACCCATATCCCTGAAGGTTGGCACACATAGCCCACCGTGAAGGGTGAAGTTTGGTATCTGTCTGAAATCTTTCAGCAGAAAAACCTGCGGCGTGGATAAGGTGAGATTAGAAGGTCCATAACTAGGTTGGGACCTTTTTCAAAAAGTGGATGTCTTCTTTTTTTCCACCACTGGGGGGAGTAAAGAGCTGAATATACTCACCTCACTCTGTTCAGTGTCGGCTTCGGCGAAGTACACTGCTCGTCACCTCCGCTGCTGAGCTTGCTGGGGCACCCCGATCCTCCTTTCGGTGGCCGACCAGACACCTGCAGATGCAGGTAAGTGGGAACAAGGGCTGATGAGAGTCCTCACTCACTATGGCCACCGCCATAGCGCTAAGGGCCGCGCGCTGCGCGCGCGGGAGCGCGCTTTATCGGAGGGGGGGGGCGAAGGCGTGCGCGGGCACGTGGCGCGCGCAGGCACAGAAACGGCGCCAAATTTAAAAGACTGTCAGTGTGAGAAGCACTGCAGCAGCAAGCAAGCTCGTTAGTTCTCTTGTTCCTGGCAGAGAAACACAGCAGCTATACAGGGACGTAAGACTTCATGTGGTTGGATTGGGTACTTCCTAGAAGACATCCATGTTATCCATGTTATCCATGTTATGCATAGTTATGTGTTAAAAGTTGCATACTTAATGTATTTGCTAAACTGAACACGGTAGTATATGCATTTAGGTACCTTGTATTTTGTCTAAACAGTAAGCCTTCCAGGGGAAGTAATGCGGACAAAAAGAGATAAGAAAGCACCGCCGCCTGAGAAGAGGCTCTAGCTGTGCTGACTCGGTACCTTTCTCTCCTGTGTTGCTAAATGCACCTGTACAGGATGAGCCATTACCTGTGTCAGGTATGGCGGCTTCCCCAGTGAAGCCTGGGCCGGTATATGTCACTGAGGACACTTTATCAGCTGCCCTAAATAATCTGGAGGAAAAAATTGCTACCTTAATCGCTAAGTCCTCTAAAATGGACAATAAGCGAAGCAGGTCTCTTCCAGTATTGGACCTCCCTTCAGAAGTACCTGAGGGAGGAGGATGAGGAGGAGGAGGCTACATCAGCAGAGGATGAGGAGCCAGATTTTAAGGTCACAGGTACAATGCTATAGCAGTGCATTTAAGTTAACCTCTGCGGAGGTAACGGAATTACCTGTCTCCTCCCTAGGGTCATTAAGATCCCTGCAAGGTGCATGCTCCTTCCCGGTTCATCCGTTACTAGAGGATCTAATATACGCAAACTGGCAACATCCAGATAAGCGTTTCTCACCTCCAAAAAGGTTTAACATTCTTTATCCTATGGGGGAATTTTTTTTTTTAAAGAAATGGAGCCTGCCTCCGGTAGATGCGGCTATTTCTTGTGTAAATAAAAACCTGACATGTCCGGTGGATAATGTACAAGGGTTTAAAAGATCCTTCTGAGAGGAAGTTGAAATCCTCCTTCCTTTTGGCCGGCTCAATTACCCAACCTGCAGTAGCAGCAGTCGGTATGTGTCAGGTCATCAGCCAACAGGTAAAGCAGGGGCTGAAGGAACTGCCTTCAGAGCAGGCTAGAAATTGGGAAAATTTGCCTGAAGCCTTATGCTTCACAGTGGATGCCATGAGAGATTCTATCATACAGGCATCACGCCTTACACTCCAGCTGGTACAGATGCGCAGAGTACTTTGGCTTAAGCATTGGTCAGCGGAAACCCCATGCAAAAAGCTGTTGGCAAGTTCCCTTTCCATGGCGAACGCCTATTTGGGGAAGATTTAGAAAAATATATACAGAAAATATCAAGTGGTAAAACGACTTTTACCTGAGAGAAAGAAAAACAAGAGACCTTGTTTTAAACGCTCTCTCTCCCCAGCTCCCGGGAAATCTGACTCCAACCAGTGGCGGCGGCCTGTTTTAGCCGCCCACAAAAGCCAAGGGGCAAGCTCAGAAGAACAAGAAGCCGTGGGGTGCAAGAGCTAATAAGCAAGCCCCCAAAACCTCTCAGTGAAGGGGCGCCCCCGCTCGGCCGAGTGGGAGGAAGGGTTTGTCAGTTCTCAGCGACTTGGCGGTCAGAAATCCAGGACAATTGGGTGGTATCCACAATATCCTCAGGGTACAAACTGGAATTTCGAGAGATCCCATCTTCTCAATTCCGAGGTTCAAGACACTCCAAGGATCCACAAAAAAGAGAATCCTTCTTCAAAGGTTTGAATCACTTAATGGCTCAAGGGGTAGTTACAGACGTACCCCAAAAAGAGCGAGGTTCAGGTTTTACTCAAACCTCTTTGTGATTCCAAAGCCAAATGGAGATGTCAGACCCATCCTGGATCTATAATCCCTAAATCGGTTCCTGAACGTTCGCCATTTTCAAATGGAAACGATCCGATCCGTGGCCGCCACTTTAAAGGGCGGAGAATTCATGGCGCCCATAGATATCAAGGACGCACATTTACACATACCCATCCTCCCCGCTCACCAAAGATTCCTAAGGTTTGCGGTAGAAGATCGCCACTTTCAATTTGTGGCTCTGCCGTTTGGTGTAGCCACCGCGCCCATAGTATTCACAAAGGTGCTAGCTCCTCTGTTAGCAAACCTAAGAACACGGGGCATTGCGGTAACAGCCTATCTGGACGATCTACTAGTAATAGATCAGTCAAAGGAGGGATTGGGTCACGCTGTACACACTACAGTAGGATACCTGGAGCATTTAGGATGGATTATAAATTTACAAAAATCCTCTCTCCAGGCCCAAAGAAGGATAGGGTACCTGGGCATGATCATAGATACAGCCCAAAACAGGGTATACCTGCCAGAACCGAAGATACAGTCTCTGAAAGACCTGATCCACAAGGTCAAAGCAAACAAGAGGCCGTCTATTCGCCTTTGCATGAGACTATTGGGAAAGTTGGTAGCCTCCTTCGAGGCGGTCCCTTACGCCCAGTTTCATTCGAGACTACCTCAAGGCAATATTTTAGCTTCCTGGAACAGGAAGAGCCAAGCTCTGGATATACCCATGCGCCTGTCCTCACAAGTACGCCACAGCTTCGATTGGTGGCTAGAAGCCAGGAATTTACGGAAGGGAAAGTCCTTCCTCCCAGTGGCCTGGAAGGTGGTATCTACGGATGCCAGCCTATCGGGCTGGGGTGCAGTATTCGAGGAGGCTTCTACCCAGGGAACCTGGGCCAAGACTCAGGGGATCCTGCCCATCAATGTGCTAGAGATCCGGGCGGTATACCTAGCCCTCAAAACCTGGACATACAGGTTACAGGGCTACCCAGTTCGGGTTCAATCCGACAATGCTACTGCAGTAGCTTACATCAATCACCAAGGAGGCACCCGCAGTCGGGCAGCCCAAAGAGAGGTGAACCGGATCTTGGCATGGGCAGAAGAGCATGTACCTTGCCTTTCTGCAATCTTCATTCCACGGATAGAAAATTGGCAAGCAGACTACCTGAGTCGTCAGCAGCTGCTACCAGGAGAGTGGTCTCTTCACCCCGAGATCTTTCAGGCCATATGTCTGAGATGGGGAAACCCAGATGTAGACCTGCTAGCTGCCAGGTTCAACAAGAAATTGGACAACTTTGTGTCCAGAACGAGAGATCCTCTAGCCTACGGGACAGACGCTCTAATAATGCAGACGCTCTAATAACTCCATGGAATCAGTTCTCACTGATCTATGCATTCCCTCCGATCCCTCTTCTACAAAGACTGCTTCGCAGGATCAAGGAGGAGGGAATACCAGTAATCCTAGTGGCTCCAAACTGGCCCAGGAGGCCTTGGTACGCCGAGATTGTAAAAATGGCGATAGGAAGGCCCTGGAAGTTTCCACTTCGACACGACCTGCTGTCACAGGGTCCAGTATTCCACCCTTCCTTACAAAGGCTAAAGTTGACGGCCTGGCTGCTGAGACCCACATTTTTAAAAAGAGAGGGGTCTCTGGTCCGGCTCTTTCTACGCTCCTTAATGCTAGAATGCCAGCCTCCAGACTCATCTATCATAGAGTCTGGAGAGCATACGTTTCCTGGTGTGAATCCAGATGTTGGAATCCTCAGAAATATGAAATAAGTAGGATTCTTGCTTTTTGCCAGTTAGGAGTGGATATGAAATTAGCCCTTAGCACCATCAAAGGGCAAATATCGGCTCTATCAGTCTTCTTTCAGAGACCATTGGCAACTCACTCCCTAGTTCGGACATTCATTAAGGGGGTACTGAGGATAAATCCTCCAGTTAGGACTCCCTTGTGTCCATGGGATTTGAATTTGGTATTGTCAGTGTTGCAAAAGCAACCTTTTGAACCTATTCGCCATATCCCTTTAATTATATTGAGTAGGAAGTTGGCCTTTCTGATTGCTGTAGCTTCTGCTAGGAGAGTATCAGAACTAGCAGCTCTTTCTTGTAAAGAGCCTTATCTAATTTGTCACAAGGACAAAATCGTACTACGACCCCATCCGGCTTTTCTACCTAAGGTGGTGTCGGCTTTTCACTTGAATCAAGACATTGTTCTGCCTTCCTTTTTTCCAAACCCGCGGACGGCGGGGGAAAAATTATTACACTCTCTAGATCTAGTGAGAGCGGTAAAGGTGTATCTGCAAGCAACCACTCAGATACGTAAAACAGATGTTTTGTTTATTTTTCCAGATGGACCCAAGAAGGGCCAAGCGGTATCAAAATCCACCATTTCCAGGTGGATTAGACAAGTAATTATTCAAGCTTATGGTTTAAAGAACAGGACTCCTCCTTTTCCTGTTAAGGCGCACTCTACCAGGGCGATAGGTGCTTCATGGGCAGTGCACCACCAGGCTTCGATGGCTCAGATCTGTAAAGCTGCAACTTGGTCTTCAGTCCATACATTTTCCAAATTCTATCAAATAGATGTGAAAGGACATGAGGATTCCGCCTTTGGGCGAAGTGTGCTGCAGGCAGCAGTATAGGGCTTCTGGTCCGCAAGCGGCCTGTTTTGATCTGTGTCTCCCCCCCTTCATATGAGCATTGCTCTGGGACGTCCCATTATGTAATGACTAGCTCTGTGTCCCGTGGTGTACGATAAAGAAAATAGGATTTTTATAACAGCTTACCTGTAAAATCCTTTTCTTGGAGTACACCACGGGACACAGAGGTCCCCCCCTTCTTATGGGAACCTTACTGCTTTGCTACAAAACTGAGGTACTTCCCTGATGGGAGGGGTTATATGGAGGGGAACTGTCTTCCATTGGTTGTGCCAGTGTCCAATCACCGCTGGTGACCCTTAACCCATTATGTAATGACTAGCTCTGTGTCCCGTGGTGTACTCCAAGAAAAGGATTTTACAGGTAAGCTGTTATAAAAATCCTATTATTTTTACTATGTTCATTGTATAAGGAGGATGCATGACCAATCCCTTTAACGCTCCTAATTACGTTGTAACTCTCCATTCCATCACCTTCCCCTTTCCTTTTCCACCTACATTCATCTGATATAACGAGATGTTTTTTTTTTTCCTTAGGATTGAATTAATTAATCAGGACTCTCATAGGATTGAACGGAAATTGCAGAAACTTCTGCGACAAAATAGCGTGAAGAGCCCTCCAGTAAAAGAGAACTTACCTGAAAAGGATGAAATAAACCCCTCCGCTCTGATCCCAGGTATGGTCCACCTGTCCTCAGCAAACCATCATAACCCCAGCCAGTTTGTAGCACCGTGATATGGGGGTGTCACAGCGATCCACAGCTTCCTTACCTGGGAACAGCACCAACGCAGGAACACTTTGTGGGGTGCACTGGTGAACCCCGACATTTTACAGTGAATTAGCCATACTAGAAATGAAACCTTATCATCAAAGATCCCTATCAGTATAGAGAAAACCATATCTACGGTGAACCACTGTCTTATGCAGGCCATACATGGGTCGAATTTCGAAAGAATTTTCCTTTGAAAATCAGAAAACGTGTGCGTTTTTTGATCCGATGGTGCCACCAATAATTTCGAAATTCGACCAACCAAGCCTTCGATTTCACCTCTTGTTGCTACAGAAAATAATTTTCGTGGCTGGGAATCTTCTTTTCGGGAATTTTCATTTCTTGCACATGCGCATTTCTTTTTCGATTACATTTCTCGCACGATTCTCCCATCATTGATTAGAAAATCCTTTTTCTTTTTTTTTATTTCCAATATGTCCGATTAATAAAATTCAATGACCGCACGAAAATCGTCTGTTCCTGCAGAACACTAATGGTGCGAAATACGAATGAAAATTCTTAGATAAGATTTTCGAAAGAAAATTCTTTTGAAATTCGACCCATTTATGGCCGGCCTTATTGTAGCCACCGTTCCTCTTCTGTCTCCCCCTGCAGTGCTGCCAGCTACTCCTCTCCCTCACGGCTGCACTGCAAAGGAATTGCTTCTGGCACATACGTCCCTTCCATCTGCTGACTGGGCCCCCCCCCCCCCCGTGTGTCCCTTTCCCCCACAGCGCTGCTGGCGTTTCTCCTAACTCATCAATCACTCCTATGTCCATTCATCACTGAAGCATGAGTACAAAGTACATTTACTATGCTTCGGGTTGTGAATCAGCAGGAAGCCTCAGAGTGCCTCCTATTCATCCATATGTGCAGCTGAGGCTGTAGAGAAAGAGACTGATAAATCTATGTCCTCAGTCACTTTGGCTGAGGGGGGGGGGGCTGTCAGGTAGACTGTATGAACCCCCCGTGATTCCTAACAGCATCCCTGGACAAATGTCTTGCAGACATTCACTGAGCAAACCGCACAGTGAATCCTTTATAAATAAACCTTAGTGAAGGGGTAGGGAACCTCTGCATCTCCAGCTGTGGTGAAACTACAAATCCCATCATGCCTCTGCCTCTAGGATTCATGCCTGTGATTTTCAGGGTCTTGCAATGTCTCATGGTACTTGTAGTTTCACCACAGCTGGAGATGCAGAGGTTGCCTACCCCTGCCTTAGTGTGTATGCTAAGGCTACGTTCAACTAATACCAATATTTCAGTTTTGGGTGAATGCTAACAGGCTGTTATATTTGTGGTAGCATATGCATGGATTGTGTGTATGCTGCCATGGATAGTCACCAGGAAAGGAAAATTACAGAGCGATAACTGTCCACCTAAAGCCAAAGCAAATTTCAGCACAGCATGCTTACCTACAGTATACTGCAAAAAACCTGGAGACTTATGATTGCCTTTCTGGACCATAATTCTGAGAGAACGTTTTCTATAAGGCCCCTTTCACACTGGGGCGGCTAGGTGCGCTGGCGGTATAGCGGCGCTATTTTTAGCGCCGCTATACCGTCGTTTTTACCGCGATATTCGGCCGCTAGCAGGGTGATTTTAATCCCCGCTAGCGGCCGAAAAAGGGTTAATACTGCCGGCAATGCGCCTCTGCAGAGGCGCATTGCCAGCGGTATTACCGCGGTTTCCCATTGCTTTCAATGGGCAGCAGCGGTAAAGGAGTGGTAAACACACCGTTCCTTCACCGCTGCAAAGATGCGGCTAGCAGGACTTTTGGAGCAGTCCTGCTAGCGCACCGCTTCAGTGTGAAAGCCTTTGGGCTTTCACACTGAAGACTGCAGGGCATCAATTTTTTCAGGCGGTATAGCAGTGCTATTTTTAGCGCCAAACCGCTTGAAAAACGTGTCAGTGTGAAAGGGGCCTAAATACACTGGACAGAAAGGGATTCATCGAGTGAGGAGGACGCCTGGAGCTTAGGGGTATCGGCATCCCGGACTCATTCAAGACCCCGCAGAGGGTTATATCTGCAGGCGCTGGTGACCTCGCTACTAATAGGAGGTCCTATCCATCTGGTAAGAGTTTTCATTTCTTCCGGTGTGTACCCCAAGGAGAGGCCCATCTCAAATCCCCTCGGTGGTGGTGGAAAATCTAGAATATCTTCTCATCTTTTTGTGCACTTTTCTTTCTTCACTTTTCCGAATTGGATTCACCGATCATGATATATGAACTTTGTGCACATGCTTAATTAATAACTTTGTTTGAATTTCTTGATCAGTATATGTGGACTTTCATTGATTTATTTATCTAGATATATTCATCTATATGTATTTACATATTGGTAATCTCCATTTGTTCACCGAATGATTTTTTTTTTTTGCTTTATTTGTGTATCATTTAAAGCAGAGGTCTCCAAACTGCGGCCCTGGGGCCGGATGTGGCCCTTTGCTTGCCTCTATCCGGCCCTTGGAGTACTATTCCATCCACAACTGACACTAATGTTGAGGCACCATTCTTCCCATTGACACCAGTGGAGGAGCACTATTCCTCCCACAGATACCAATGCTGGGGCGCCAATCCTTTCACTGATACCAACAATGGGGCGCTATTACTTCCACTGATGCTGGGGCAATTTCTACTGCCAATGACCACAGTCCGGCCCCCTCTAAACTCTGAAGGACAGTAAACCGGCCCTTTGCTTAGAAAGTTTGGAGACCCCTGATTTAAAGTATATGCACTATATCAATTTAGGGTATTTGAGGAATTAATTTCCTTATAGTAGTTCGACTTTTCCCTTTACACATTGTTATGTTTGTTGGAATTCATTAATATTATTACCTTTTATTCATAAAGCAATATGATCTCATGTAACACTTTACAATAGGATATACGGTAAATGGATGTGTGTTATTTACAGTGCAAAACATAACACAGTGGGGTTGATTTACTAAAGGCAAATAGACTTTGCAAGTGCAGTTGCACTCCTTTTCCCCAGAGCTTAGTGAATGTGGTGAAGCACTTCTGATTTCCATCATCCAATCATATGCAGGCAAAAATCCTTCTGTTTTTTTACATTTTCCTTGAACCCGATTGGGTATTCTTTACAAAGTGAAAGTGGTTGTAAAGGCTCATGTTTTTTTACCTTCTGTGTTCAGCAGCCCCCCCTAATACTCACCTGAGCCACATCTTGATCCAGAAATGTGCACTAGAGCAGCGGCTCGCCTGGGTCTCTTCCTCCTCATTAAAGGGGAGAAATAAGGTCTGGTGCGACCGCTTAACCACCTCCATCCCTAAAAATGTAGAAACAAAAAAGGTAGCCTTGGGACTTTAGGTGAGGTGGAAAAGATGGGCTCATGCTCACACAAATAGCAATAAAAAACAATTTATTAGTTACATAGTGTTAGATGACAAAGCGGAGACAGCAATAAGTGTGCGTCGCCAGGCATAAGAGCCAAAATTGTCTTAAACATAGTACAAGTAGTTGTTACAGTACAAGTATACTACATCCATGGTACAACAATGCAAAAGATAGATAAAAATGTTTAGCTCGTGAAGCCACAGTGCGTATGGTGGAAAAAATGCTCAGGCAATAGTAAAGCAAACAGTACAAAAGCTCATGTATAAAAAAGTAAATATTAGAAACATTATGTAGGCATAGTGGCCGACAGAGGTGGTCCTCACAATGTGCGAGTGCACAAAAGCATCCTGAGTCCCTACGCGTTTCGCGAGCTCCTCTCGCTTCTTCAGGGGCAGATGCATAATCGTTGTATCTGTGGTGGGATACAAGAATTTGAAGTGAGTAACCTTGTTGAACTAATAGTATGAGGGGGGGGGTGAGTTGGGTCAGACCAAAGGGAGACCTCATACTCACCATTGCTGAGGACTGTAGAACCGAGCACTAGATGTCGAGATGGTGGTAACTCACATGTCCAGGGTGGGGGCTGAGGGGGCGGAGCAACACAGATATCGCCACAAGGGAAGGTCCGGATGAGACAGCACAGACTGGTGGAAAGAGTCTGGCCAGTGGACATGGTGGCCCCCAAAAAAGTGGATATGTCTAAAAATGATGTATATATAGAACAAAATAAGTACCGTATTTATCGGCGTATAACACGCGCCGGCGTATAACACGCACCCCAAGTTTAGGAGGAAATTTTAGGGAAAAAAACTTTTAGGAGGGAAGTTTAAGGAAAAATAACTTACATTTAAATGCAGCCTTGTCAGTGTCCATTGCAGACTTGTCACAGTGCAGCCTTGTCAGTGTCCATTGCAGCCTTGTCACAGTGCAGCCTTGTCAGTGTCCATTGCAGCTTTGTCACAGTGCAGCCTTGTCAGTGTCCATTGCAGCCTTGCCCCAGAGTCCATTTCAGCCTTGCCCCAGTGTCGCCGTGCAGCCTTGCCCCAGTGTCGCCGTGCAGCATTTTAAAATTGGTGCCGAGACTGTGCGGACGCCGCCGAGGACACCGGGGACGCAGGGACTGGGCGGAGCCGCCGCCGAGATACACATAGCCGAGTGTACTCGGCTATACTCGGCTTTTCTCGGCTCCGCTCACAGTCACGCCGAGTCCCGCCCTATGATGGACATAACACAGGTCCAATGGCGGGACTGGGCGTGACTGTGAGCGGAGCCGAGAAAAGCCGAGTATAGCCGAGTACATTCGGCTATGTGTATCTCGCTCCGCTCAGTCAGCGGAGACAGCTCAGGGATGTGGGTATCGGCGTATAACACGCACCCACGATTTTCCCCTGATTTTCAGGGGAAAAAAGTGCGTGTTATACGCCGATAAATACAGTAACACCAAAAAACATGTGAGTAGCAAGCAAGATAGGCCAAAAAGCCAAAAAGATAGTTAATGGTGATAGAACACCCATAAATGTATGATGTATAAAAGTAACCTTGCTGCAACACGCTATGATGTGGATATGGAAGATAGTGAGAAAATTGAGAACAAATTTCAAATACTAGGGGCCAATGAGTGATGCTAACAAGCTGGAGGGCAATATAAACAAAGGGGGGTGTCATGGTGAAACACACCTATACTGCTGGCATAATTAGTTAAAAAATGTGTCAGACAAGGTGTAAGAGTATACTTTGCATTCAAAGTTGCAAGACCATTTATGGAGTTGCTGAGTATATGGAGACAATACCTTAATGTGAATGAAACACTGATGCCAGCAGTAAGAACCATTGAGGAGCCTCCCAGCGATGTGACCACTGCACAAGACAGACCGCAAATGCGGATCCCAGCTGTGCAAAAACAGCCGGACCTATATCCCTCGGGCAGCCCCGGAGCTCCGCCCCCAGCGTCATGTATGGATATGGACGCAGCGGCGTCATTGCGACGCCGACTACCGTCCATCCAGGATGTTCCACACAGCCCAGCCAACAGCGTCAAATGACGCTGTGGTGTGGGCGTGAAAAACATGGCGCCGATGCGCCGGGTGGCCGCGCCCATCAGTGGTGACAGGCGGGGGCAGCAGGAGGTCACAAAGTACCTCCCTTTGGCGCATCGCAGCCCCCGACCCAGAACACAGGACACGCCACCATACAGGAACAGGAGTGCGAGGGGAACAGCCTTGGGCAACCCCCAGGGCGAATGTGCTGATGCTGATTGGCCAACACTGGACAGTGCATAACAATGTATGCACTGCAGTACTGGATGGAGGGTGGCACTCGAACCATGGGCAGGGTAACCATAAAAATAGTGTATCCCAAACCTGGTAACAGGGGCTTGTTGGGTGTCTAGCACCCATATAGAAAAACTACATAAAGTGTAACGATGGAAAACATTGGATGTCACAGTGAGCAAAGCCCAAGGGCGCATCAGACCATATTGGGGGCTGTGGGTGTCTACCACCCGAAGTAACAGAAAAGGGGAGAAATAAGGTCTGGTGCGACCGCTTAACCACCTCCATCCCTAAAAAGGTAGCCTTGGGACTTTAGGTGAGGTGGAAAAGATGGGCTCATGCTCACACAAATAGCAATAAAAAACAATGGCTCCCACTATTGTCAATCACAGCCAGCAGTGGCAGCTGGTGGTAATTTTTTTTTGGGGGGGGCAAAATATCTGCCACTTCCCGCCCGGCCATCATTCTGCTATAGGTACTTCTGTTATCCTGACTGGGCGTCATAAGACGTCCAGTAGGATAACATGCTGGCACGCAGCGCGGCTATAGGAGGTGCTGTGTGTCAGTCTGTCACACCGTATCTCCGATTGTGGTATGTAGCCTCTGATGGAGGCTTCTTACTACGTGATCAGCTGTGACCAATCACAGGTGATCATCGCGTGAACCAGGAAGTGCCGGTAAACGGCATTCCTCGGTTCGTGCTGACAGGGAGAGCCGATCCAATCATTGATGCCAATCATTGCCCAGCAGTAACACCTGTCAGTACCTCATCATCAGTGCTGCCCATCTCAGCCGCCTGTCAGTGCCCATCAGTGCCACCTATTGGTGCCTATCAGTGCTGCCTATCAGTGCCCCCTCAGTGTCTTAAGTGCAGCCTCATCAGTGCCGCCTCATCAGTGCCCATCTGTGAAGGAGGGTTTTTTTTATAACCGAAACAAAGAAAATGTATTTTTATTTTTTAAATGACGGTCTTTTTATTTTATTTTTTTTAATAAAAAAAAAACAACCCCAGCAGTGATCAAATACCGCCAAAAAAAAGCTCTATGTGTGGGAAGAAAATGATAAAAATGTAGTTTGGGTAGTTTTGTATGACCGCGCAATTGTCATTCAAACTGCAACAGCGCTGAAAGCTGAAAATTTTCCTGGGCAGGAAGGGGCGAAAGTGCCCGGTATTGAAGTGGTTAAAATCACTTGAAGCTTCACGTCATTTACTTGCAAAGTACAAAGTAGCTTATTTTCCCTTTAGTAAATGAACCCCATTATATAGCATATGAGGGCCCCCTGCGAGATCACGTGTATTGACCTGTAAGGTTACTGTTTCCTTTTCCTAGGTATGTCTATAGAAGATTCTCTTGATATGAGTGCTCTTGAAAAATACCAGCAACAGTTAGATCAAAAGAAGCAACAATTAATTGCCAGCATGACTACCAAATATGTTCCCATCCAAAGGAAACAGGAACTGGATTTAAAACTAAGCCTTGCTTTGCAGGAAAGGGAAGAAGCTGAACAAATAAACAAGAGACTGATGGACAGGTAAAACACATATGGCAAAATAATCAATATGATGTTTTGGTGTCCTTTAAAAATGGAACTAATGTAAAAAAAAAAAAACGAAATCAGATAAAAGAACTAAAAAACAGATAAAATAACTCGCAACATGCATTTTATTTTTTTATTTCCACCTCAGAACTTCCTTTTTCAATTTTTCCCTGCTTCTGCCGCTATATTCCCTTTTTCTCTCTGTGCCCCTTGAGCCACTGTGGGACCTATAGAGTCCTGTGTGAGTCTCTGCAACATGCGCGCTCCCACTCCATACTACAACTCTACATGCAACATGTGCACTCCCACTCCATACTACAACTCTACATGCAACATGAGCGTTCCCACTCCATACTACAACTCTACATGCAACATGAGCGCTCCCACTCCATACTACAACTCTACATGCAACATGAGCGCTCCCACTCCATACTACAACTCTACATGCAACATGAGCCTTCCCACTCCATACTACAACTCTACATGCAACATGAGCGTTCCCACTCCATACTACAACTCTACATGCAACATGAGCGCTCCCACTCCATACTACAACTCTACATGCAACATGAGCGCTCCCACTCCATACTACAACTCTACATGCAACATGAGCCTTCCCACTCCATACTACAACTCTACATGCAACATGAGCGTTCCCACTCCATACTACAACTCTACATGCAACATGAGCGCTCCCACTCCATACTACAACTCTACATGCAACATGAGCGCTCCCACTCCATACTACAACTCTACATGCAACATGAGCGCTCCCACTCCATACTACAACTCTACATGCAACATGAGCCTTCCCACTCCATACTACAACTCTACATGCAACATGAGCGTTCCCACTCCATACTACAACTCTACATGCAACATGAGCGCTCCCACTCCATACTACAACTCTACATGCAACATGAGCGCTCCCACTCCATACTACAACTCTACATGCAACATGAGCGTTCCCACTCCATACTACAACTCTACATGCAACATGAGCGCTCCCACTCCATACTACAACTCTACATGCAACATGAGCGCTCCCACTCCATACTACAACTCTACATGCAACATGAGCGCTCCCACTCCATACTACAACTCTACATGCAACATGAGCGCTCCCACTCCATACTACAACTCTACATGCAACATGAGCGCTCCCACTTCATACTACAACTCTACATGCAACATGTGCACTCCCACTCCATACTACAACTCTACATGCAAAATGTGCACTCCGACTCCATACTACAACTCTACATGCAACATGAGCGCTCCCACTCCATACTACAACTCTACATGCAACATGAGCGTTCCCACTCCATACTACAACTCTACATGCAACATGAGCGTTCCCACTCCATACTACAACTCTACATGCAACATGAGCGCTCCCACTCCATACTACAACTCTACATGCAACATGAACGCTCCCACTCCATACTACAACTCTACATGCAACATGAGCGCTCCCACTCCATACTACAACTCTACATGCAACATGAGCGCTCCCACTCCATACTACAACTCTACATGCAACATGTGCACTCCGACTCCATACTACAACTCTACATGCAACATGAGCGCTCCCACTCCATACTACAACTCTACATGCAACATGAGCGTTCCCACTCCATACTACAACTCTGCATGCAACATGTGCGCCCCCACTCCATACTACAACTCTACATGCAATGTGCACGCTCCCACTCTGTACTGCTAGTCTACATGCAATGTGCACGCTCCCACTCTGTACTGCAAGTCTACATGCAATGTGCATGCTCCCACTCTGTACTACAACTCTACGTCCAACATGCATGCTGCCACTCTGTACTACAACTCTACATGCAACATGCGCGCTCCCACTCCGTACTACAACTCTACATGCAATGTGTGTGCTTTTACTCTGTACTACAACTTTACATGCAATGTGTGTTTCCACTCTGTACTACAACTCTACATGCAATGTGTGTGCTTCCACTCTGTACTACAACTTTACATGCAATGTGTGTTTCCACTCTGTACTACAACTCTACATGCAATGTGTGTGCTTCCACTCTGTACTAGAAATCTACATGTAACATGTGCGCTCCCACTCTGTACTACAATTCTACATGCAACATGTGTGCTCATACTCCATACTACAACTCTACATGCAATGTGTGTGCTTTTACTCTGTACTACAACTTTACATGCAATGTGTGTTTCCACTCTGTACTACAACTCTACATGCAATGTGTGTGCTTTTACTCTGTACTACAACTCTACATGCAATGTGTGTGTGCTCCCACTCTGTACTACAACTCTACATGCAATATGCCTGCTTCCACTTTGTACTACAACTCTACATGCAACATGCCTGATCCCACTCTGTACTACAACTCTACATGCAAACTGTGCGCTCCCGTTCTGTACTACAACTCTACATGCAACCATTCAGAGCGCTGCACACACAGCCAACAAAAGAGGGATACAGAGCCTCTGTCATATACCACTGTGGAGGAGGAGAGGCATGGCTTGTACTCTGCTCTCGCACTGGCTGCTTTTTTTTTATGATTTAGGAAAAATATTTTTGACTTTAATACCAGTTTAAATCTTTCACCTAAATGAACTATGTGTTCACTGCCAAAGTAACAATAGATGTAAAATTACATAGCAGCCTATAAAATTAAATACTAAACTGTATAAACTGTCTATGGGCTCGTTAACACTTGCTTTGTTCTCTGAAGATCAATTTGTATCCGGATTGCTCTTCAGAGGGCATTTGACAGACATTGAGGAGGTGTTGTATTGGCTCCTCCTTTAACCCCTTGAACCCTGCACTATCACTCGCCACAACAACGTGCATTGCACATGGTTGCAGGATGTTTGCGCAGAGCGGCACTATTCACTTGAAAGGGCCAGGGGATGTGTACACATCCCCCCCCCCAGCCACTGCCTCTGCAGCTAAAGGGGGGAGAGGTTGGGGGATGGAAAAAACTCATCTGTGTCTTACTGCCCCTCAAACACATGAACAAGCCCTAAATGTTGCTTTCCTGGCAACTCTTAACTATTTAATGTGTTGCTAAACCCACAGCAGTAAAATCAGTCTGTATATGCAGTAAAGCATTGTGAGGTTGTTATACTCACTGTGAAACCTAAGGCATTAATCCTGTGCATTGTGTAAAAATTCTGTTTGATCCTGTCTTCTCTGTTCCTCCCCTTCTTGCACTGTCCCCAATCATCTCCTGATAAGACAGTGTTTGGAGTCACTCTGCACAGTTAGGTGTGTTCTTTGGAGGGTGCATGCGGTCAGCACAGGGCCAATCAGCACTGTCCAAACAGGGGGTCAGGGGTCCTGCAGCCACATGTGACAGTCAAAACAAGGGAAACGCTGCTCCAGATGAGTGGATCCAGGTTGATGAATTAAAAGGGTGGGACTCCTCTTGCGGGTGCACGCCCCGGCTCGCCAGCCGTAGAGTATATATGTGAACTATCAAAAGACCATTTATTGCATGTCCCAATAAAATTGCATGACATCCACCACCGGACAGTAGCCAATACATACATACATAGGACAGTCAGGGTAGAATGAAAACTTCTCCTACAAGCTTTACCCAGACACTGATAGAGCTAACAAGACTGCTATATACTGCTGATGAGAAAAGGTATTTAGCAGTTTATATTTACAAAAATAATTGCATTTCCATGTTCTGTGTACTGTGGGAGATCAGATATAGTGAATGCAGGCTCCTGGGTTTAGTAACACTTTAACTCAGAGCGCTAATGCATGCAAGTGCTACTTCACAGCATCTTTAGTTGGGGCCCCACAGGCGTGCTCACAGGATGTACCAGGTGTGCCTGGGCACACGCTAATTACCCCCTGTGGTGCAGATTCCCCCTGTTTGGACCCCTAACATTTCACCAAAGACCCCTAAAGGCTCCTTAAAAAAATAATAAGGTAAAGTAAAACATTTTAAAAAATAAAAACTATTGCAAGCAATCTCTTCCCTACTGACACCGTCCATTGCTCTGCTGACACCGTCAGAATATATACACATGCAAATGTGTTTGAGTTTTGGGGTGCACACCCTAATGCAATAGGCTGTCTACACCTATGAGTTGGGCATACAATTGTGCTCATAAGTTTACATACCCTGGCAGAATTTATGATTTCTTGGCCATTTTTCAGAGAATATGAATGGTAACACAAAAACATTTCTTTTACTGATGCTTAGTGTTTGGCTGAAGCCATTTATTATCCACCAACTGTGTTTACTCTTTTTATATCATAATGGCAACAGAAACTACCCAAATGACCCCGATCAAAAGTTTACATACCCTAGTTCTTAATACCGTGTATTGCCCCCTTTAACATTAATGACAGCTTGAAGTTTCTTGTGGTATTTGTGGATGAGGCTCTTTATCTTCTCAGATGGTAAAGCTGCCCATTCCTCTTGGCAAAAAGCCTCCAGTTCCTGTAAATTCTTGGGCTGTCTTGCATGAATTGCACGCTTGAGAGCTCCCCAGAGGGGCTCAATGATATTGAGGTGAGGAGACTGGGATGGCCACTCCAGAACCTTCACTTTATTCTGCTGTAGCCAATGACGGGTCGACTTGGCCTTGTGTTTTGGATAATTGTCATGTTGGAATGTCCACGTACATCCCATGCGCAGCTTTCTGGTTGATGAATGCAAAATGTTCCTCCAGTATTTTTTGATGGCATACTGCATTCATCTTGGCCAAATTTTGACCAAATTTCCTGTGCCTTTGTGGCTCACACATCCCCCAAAACATCAGTGATCCACCTCCGTGTTTCACAGTAGGAATGGTGGACCTTTCATCACAGGCCTTGTTGACTCCTCTCCATATTGTAGTGTTTATGGTTGTGGCCAAAAAGCTCAATTTTGTCTCATCACTCCAAATGACTTTGTGCCGGAAGGTTTGAGGCTTGTCTCTGTGCTGTTTGGCGTATTGTAAGTGGGATACTTTGTGGCATTTGCGTAGTAATGGATTTCTTCTGGCGACTCAACCATACAGCCCATCTTTCTTCAAGTGCCTCCTTATTATGCATCTTGAAACAGCCATAACTGAAGTTATTTGTGGGTTTTTCTTTGCATCCCAAACATATTTCCTGGCAGTTGTGGCTGAAATTTTAGTTGGTCTACCTGACCGTGGTTTGGTTTCAACAGAACCCCTCAATTTCCACTTCTTGATTAGAGTTTGAACAGTGCTGATTGGCATTCTCAATTCCTTGGATATATTTTTATATCCCTTTCCTTTTTTATACAGTTCACCTACCTTTTCCCGCAGATCCTTTGACAATTCTTTTGTTTTCCCCATGACTCAGAATCCAGAAAAGTCAGTGCAGCACTGGATGAAAGATGCAAGGGTCTGTCAGGAGTCCAGAAACTCATTGACCTTTTATACACACACACTATTTACAAGCAAACAGATCACAGGTGAGGATGGATACCTTTTAATGGCCATTCAAACCCCTTTGTGTCAACTTGTGTGACTGTTATCAGGCCAAAATTACCAGGGCATGTAAACTGTTGATCAGGGTCATTTGGGTAGTTGGTGTTGTCATTATGATTTAAAAAGAGTAAACACAGTAAATTGATAATAAATGGCTTCAGCCAAACACTAACCATGAGTGAAAGAATTTTTTTTGTGTTATCATTCATATTCTCTGAAAAATAGCCAAGAAATCATAAATTTTGCCAGGGTATGTAAACTTATGAGCACAACTGTGAAATCCCCATCCCTCCTCCAATTTTCTTCCATACAAGGAAATTGGCTTCTGAGTCGCTCTGCAGGAGCCGTCTTCTACTAAGTGATAAGAACATAAAACACATCATCTGCATCACTTAAAGGATAAATCCTGACGGTATATTGTAAATGTATTTATAAGACTGGATCTAGACCAGGCATGATTGAGAAAATATGAGTCCCCCATCCCTTTTAAATGACCCCTCCATGGGAGATTTGATAATAGTTGCTACTAAGTAAATGCTTAAAACTTTGTAGCTGATCACTTAAAGTGATTTATACATTGTTGTGAATGTCTATTCAGCTTCATCTATTCCGTGTCGTGTATAATTCATATGATGTAATAGTTTAGATTCTCATTTCTTTTAGTTACCGGAAGAAAAGAGTCGTTGCGGATGCGATATCATCTTGGGCAAAATCGAATAAAAATGTTGGCCTCTATGAGACATTAGCGGAAGTGATAGAGAAAGAAAGTGAATTAACAGGTATATTGTGTCCGGATATATGCATTGTATTCGTTTCCTTTTGTCACCAACACCTGTTAAGATGCTTGAGGGTGTATGTATATGACCATGTCTTCATTAAAGTGGTTGTAAACCTCAGACATGAAATATGAACAAAGCAGATTTCTCTATAGTGTGTACTTATCTCAATCCAGAGCACTAAGTGTCATTTCTGTCTGCTGCTTCTTTCCTCTGCTATCAGAATGAATCTTTTCTGACAAGTTTTCCTGATGTAGCGATACCCCCAGCTAAGGGAGCCGCTGATATGATTTTTGGGCCTGTAACACACCGCTGTCAACCCCCAGTAATTGGCTCTACCCTCTCTTGGCACAGTTAGTAGGGGATGATAGGATTGTGAGGCCTGTAACTTTAGGCAACACAATCCAGCAACAAAAGCACACACACAGTGATATAGCGAACACTGACCGTTCTTCTGTACAGTAATAACACCAACACTGATCTGCTTAATCCTGGTACTTTTACTGAAGGAAATGATTAAACAGATAAACAGTATACTTTAGTATATGCAGAGCCCTGCGATGAAAAGTGTTCAGCAATAGACAGATATACAATACTGTGCAAGGATAATTAACAGACTCCCCTTTGCAATTCTCCTCCCTCGTGGGCAAGGTGGCGCCCAGCAATGTCTACACTGATAAGTCAGGCCTGACTGTAACTATGTGTAAGTTCCGCAGAGAAGAATCTTCGCTAGCAAATGGTGGTGCACTTTTGGAGATAATATTGTAATCCACAGGAATAAAGGTTGAACTTGGCGAACAAGAATAAAGCCACTACTGTTAATACATGCACTGTCCCTCCAGGGTGCATATGTAAACTCTAACGGGTGAGTCCCGAACAATAAACACTAGGCCTAGAGGTCCTGCACTTATCTCTGAGCAGGTGCTCTCTCACCCAACCGGACCAGTCCACGTCCGTATCTTCCGTTGCTGTGTCTCGGTACACAGGTTCCACGACACCCGGGTCTTCGGTCCTCCTGGCAGCAGCAGACGGATGGCAGGATGAGACGTCCCTCAGGCTCCTCGGTGGAAACGGAAGGCTCTTTGGTAATACAGGGCCTAGGCTTCAGGCCCTGTCCGGAACAGCAGACTCAGCAGAGAGTTCCACTTGCTGCGCGGGCGATGTCCAAAGAGACCGTACTCCGGTCCGCCCCTTTGTTAAATACCCCACCCCAGCAATCTTTGTGCGGGGAAATGCATCCTGGGTATGGTAGTCTCTGGGCCTTAAAACAAACACCCGCTACACTGACACAGAGAGAAAAATGGTGACGGGGAGGAATTTCCAGCACACAGCCTGTGATTGATTGCTTCAGCTATGTTCCTGTGTGCTGTGTGAAGAGGGATGGGGTGTCCCTACCCTCCAATCAGCTCTCACTGAGCTCTGCAGAGTGTAAATTCAGCTCCCCGCTTTCTGAAAATGCACTTTGTACAGCTGTAGAGAAGAGGAGACTGCAGATAAACATGTACAACTTACAGTATGTAGGAGGATTTATTTTGTCTCTGTGTTTCACCTGAGGTTAGTCACTCCACTGTATAAATATAAGGATTTTTTTTTTTCTTCAAATAAAAATAACAAAGATGTTATACCTACCTGCTCTGTGCATTGGTTTTGCACAGAGCAGCCCGGATCCTCCTCTTCTGGGTGTTGAAAGAACAGCAAGTAATGTAACCACTTGCCGACCGCCTTTTCGCATATATACTGCGGCAAGGCGGCTCAGCTGCGCAAAGCGATGTACCTGTACATCGGTCCGTGCATGTGGTATTGTGGGTGGGGACTCGATGTCCGCCGGCCACCTGCGATCACAGTACAGAGAGGCAGAACACGGATCTGCCTATGTAAACAAGGCATATCTCCGTTCTGACAGAGGACAACACAGAGATCTGCTGTTCCTAGTAATCAGGAACAGCGATCTCTGTGTTGTCCCAGCAAGCCCATCCCCCGCACAGTTAGAACATACCCAGGGAACACAGTTAACCCCTAGATCGCCCAACATCACAGACACCGGCGGGGCTTGCTGTGTCCATCTGAAGGGCTCCTTTGCTGTGCCTTCATATCTGCATGCTGGCGGGACTTTACTATCTGCCACACGCAAGGGCTGTTACACTTCCCTCTATCACTTCCTTCTATCAACCTGGGATTCTACAGCCAACCACTGGGAGTTGTGATAGTTCCCTTCACGGGACATCTACATGCCGACGGACTGATGTTAACCCCTCCTCATCTGGATTCAGCAGTGGTATCGTTGTACACATTTTTATACCAGTATCATACTTAGCTACATGTTTTTATGACTGCTTTTGCTACCGTTTGGTATTACTCGCACCATTTTTACAGTTTATGTAGCTACATTGATTTTATCTCCAGTGCAATATTTATTTTGTTACCTACTTGAAGACTATAAAAGTTTTAATGCTATTCCCATCGAGCGCTGCCTTTGTGTGTTTTATGTATCCTGTTATCCATTTTTCCAGTGGTTGGTAGCTGCACTGGGAATCAGCCTGCAAGGAGATCAGCTAAAAGTAGTTGGATCTGTATGTGCGTTATAATTAATCAAAATTAGTTGATTAATCGATAAAAAAAAAAAAAAGATTAATTGAACACAAAAATTTTAATCAGTAACAGCCCTACTTTTCCATGATAAAGACCCCCATATGTAAGATATGTTCAGCTATTTCTCCATGAAAGTAACGATATTCTCTGCATACAAAAAGCTTCCAGCGCATGATTCAATACCCTGCCAATAGGTTATGGGCCAAGGCACAGCCTGCAAACCCAGCAGCACCCAGGCACCCAGGCGACGTGCTCCCGAGTCTCGCTGTTGAGTCCATTGACACAGACAGCAGGACTCGGGGGGGCCCCCCGCTCCTGGGTCACTGGGTTTGATTGAAAGCAGCGGGAGCCAATGCCAGTCCCAGATTTTGAGTAATCATCATAACAGGAATAGGGGAGATTGAATGAAAATCCCACATTTTAGGTTGTTGCCAGACTAGGAATAGAGGAGACTATAGAGTGGCGAAGTCCTAGCTGAATTGTTCATAATGTCAAACAAGGCAGCTAGATTTAAGGGACTTAGTGCAGCTCCTCAGCAGATAGAAGGAATAGTATGTAGTAATGTAAAGGAGACCCAAGAGGGCGCTTCTAAGTGCTTATGATTAAATCATATATTCGTAAGAAAAATGCAAATTAGCCACTCACATTAAGTAGCATATCAAGCTTAAAATGCATGAAGACCTGGGTCGTCTGAAGCAGATGGGAGGAACACCGCCAGTGTTAGGAGATGCGTTAAGCTACACTTTAAGCTACGCATTTCAAAGCAGCAACGCCTCTTTCTCAAGCCTGTCAGGCTTGAGAAAGAGTTGTTGCCGCCTTGAACTGCATAGCCACATCCCCTCCATGGACTCCAGCATCTGATGTCATTGGTTGATTCCTATGCTGTCAGACTGTCTCCTGAGCTGATTTATCTTCTGGTTTTGAGCTTTTGCATCTCCTAACACTGGCAGCGTTGCTTCCATCTGCTTCAGGCGACCCAGGTGCTCATGGATGACAGCTTTTAAGCTTGATATGCGCTTTTATTCCTACTGCATGTGAGTGGCAAATTTTGCATTTTTTTTACTAATAAATAATTTAAACTGCTGCACTTAGAAGCGCCCTTTTGTGTCTCCTTTATTTATACAAATAGTCAATGATCACTTCTCCTGGCAGTGAACAGGCTCCCATCTCTAGTGTGATTTCCTGTATGGACCATGTTCAGTGACGGGATGCCCATGACTGACAGCCAGCTTCTACCCCCTTGGCCTAGAATGGCAGCAGCTAATGGGAAATGTGCAGTATGTGAATGTTACTATGAGTCGATAATCTGAGGGTTTCTGATGGTATATATGCAATTGTAAGCTTATCCGTACTTTTAATGGATCTTGAACTGAGCATAGGTGTACTTTAACATCAGAGGTGAATACCTGATTTACCTGTAAAATCCAAATTCCAAATTGTAAGCGCTTGTGAGAGGAGAAATAGTATTTGCACTGTCAAAAAATGAATTTGTTTTCCTCACGGAAGTTTTTTTTTATGACTTTGTATTTAGCTACAGATGAGTCAGCACCCGCTAATGTGTTTGATGATCTGGAGCCAAAGAAGAGCATGGAAGCTGAATCCTTACTAGAATATGTAGAAAGGTAACAACGTGGCTTTTTGACATTCCTAATATTACACATTAAAATTAAAAACAACATTGCACTTAAGAATACAGCAATATAATTAGATCCATTTTTTTTATATAGCCTCATTGGCCTTTAATAAGTAGTCCAACCAAAGATAGACCAGTCAGCCTAAAAATGTATATACCAGCACAAGTGTATTTATTTATTTCAGTGTCGTCAATTTACACAGTGCTTTATATATATATATATTCTACTATACATTTACATCAGTCCCTGCCCTCAAGGAGCTCAAAATCTATGGTCCCTAACTCACATTCATCCATACACATGTAGCGGCCTCCTCACCCCGTCCTCTTTAGCTAGGGGTATGTCACGCGACAGAGTGAGGTGCGCTATGGCCCATGTCCTCCCCATAACTGTGCGTGAGGTGAAGGCCAATACCTGATGTTTCCTCGGGCCGGTGTGTCCTGGGCATGTACCGAGTCTGTTGTGCAGAAACCACCAAACCACCCTTTGCTCCCATTAACAGAGTCCATACACCGATCACAGTCCAACTGTTGGTTTATTTCGTATCTCCACATACAGGCAATGCGATGGCATGATACGGTGGGATGAGCAGGTCGAGGCACTGTACAGATTCCCAGTCCCTACACTCCCTGTGCTATGACCAAGGGTTGTAGGAGTCTTGACATGAATACCTCCGTTGCGTTGCAGCCCCTATCAGGGGAAGATGTCCTCCAAGGGAGTTACCGAAGGCCCATCCGTCACCGGGTTGACACTACACCGGGTCTTCGGACGGGTGCCCTCCCCAGCCTCCTCACCTCAGATGCGGGTCCCCTCGCAAGGGGCGCCCTGGAGCAACTTCACCCTCGCGGGACCCAGTCGGAGTCACCGGGTCCCAGGCCTCCTCAATAGTACCTCATCCCAGGCTGAAGGTGCCTGGGATGGACTCCATCTTCATTCCGGCCAGGCCTAGGGCGCCTAGGCCGGAACCTTGAACCGCCCGCACCCAGGCTGAAGGTGCCTGGGTGCGTGAAGAGATGATCCCCGAAGAGAGACCTCGTGGCGAGGGCGTCTCCCCCTTTTATCTCCTCCCGTCGATACCACGGTGGGTTCCCCGCCCCAGCCGTACCATCTCCAGGAAGGGACAAAGAAGGGTAGCACTGTGGTAGTGATTCTACCTTGAGCCTGTAGGTACTCCGCCACCCACAGGCAAAGGAGAATATTGCACCACCCAATCCTCCACGAATAACAAAAAGGGGTCTAAACCCTGCCATAATTACACACCTGGGTCACTCTACCCCCAGGTGTATCCCACTAACTTTGAAGACCCCGCTACACACATAAAAGAGAGAAGAGTCGGCAACTCCAAAGTCCTTGTTACAAAATTTTATTGGCTACAAATAAACATTAAAAATAAAACAGCTGACGCGTTTCGGCGTGAGCCTTACTCATACATACTAGGGTAAATTTATATAGGAGCCAAATAACCTACCTGCATGTCTTTGGAGTGAAAGGAAACCCACGCAGGCACAGGGAATGCATACAAACTCCAGGCAGATAGTGTCGTGGTTGGGATTTGAAACAACGACCCTAGTGCTGCTAGGCAGAAGTGCTAACCACTTGAACATCATAGCTTGAAACAATCACAGTAAATGGGCTCTGACTTAAAGGATAAGTTAAATTTTCATAACATGTTACTAAATCAGCAGCCCCAGTAATCCCTCTCCCCCAGAGCCCTCATTGTAAACAGCGTGCAAAGAATCTTCTCCCTGCACCCACTGTCATAATTTAAAAAGAGCGTGGCTGTGCGGTGCTCCGCCCCCAAGCTGCATCATTCATTCACAGAGTTCTGTGAATGAGAGAACTGCAACTACCATCATCTATTGAACTATGAGGGCGCTGGTGAGCGCTCTAGTAGTTCATTGATTCTTCCTGCCATTCAGTAACTGCCTGCCCATACAAGGTACGAGCACACAGCTACACTGAAAGTCTGCAGGAGCTTGACACTGCACCTGCGATCTGCTGATCACAGGTGCAATACTGTACAGGCTCCAAAAAAAATAATATTATAATAAATGTAATTTTTTTTTAAACCCGCAAAAAAGATGTGAATTTTTTTTTTTTTTAAAAGGTGAACAATTGTTTTGCACAGAGCAGCCCGGATCCTTCTTCTGGGGTTTCCCACTGCTGCTCCCGGCTTCTCCCCCCCCACTGCTGAATGCCCCCATAGCAAGCCGCTTGCTATAGCGGCACTCGTGCATGCTCGCTCCCGAGCCAGCTCTGTGTGACACTAGACATACAGAGCACGGCTCGGTCCTGCCCCCCCCGCTCTCTCCTCACTGGCTGTGATTTACAGCAGCAGGAGCTGAACCCAATTTGAGGGCAGAGAGCCGAGAGAACCTCTGCTCTCGTGCACATCGCTGGATCTAGATCAGCCTCAGGTAAGTATTTAGAGGGAACTGGGGGGTGAGCTTCTTGCAGAAGGTTTTTAACCCTAATGTGTAAAATGCATTAAGGTAAAAAACCTTCTGCCTTTAGAACCACTTTAAGAGGCTGGTTTTACATTACCAAAAAGGCTATTCTGTTTTCTAAGTGTTTTTTGCATCCTAAAAAAAAACTTGCTTCCTTTTGGCCTCTAAAGCTATCCATAGACTTCGGAAGGTGCCTAACCATGCAGGCACAATCCTAATGCCTACAGACAAAGTTTGCGCAGGGTGCTGTACCTGTAGAGAGTCTATTACAGCCTTTCTCAAACTTTTTAACATAGAGGGACCCTTGAAATAACTTTGCAGGCTTGGGGAACCCTGCTGATAATTACTATGCTATAGCTCATGGTACACATTATGTGATGGTTAGTGGGAAGAAAGCTACTTACATTTCTAGTCATTGATCCAAATGATCTAAAAAGATCATTGCTGCCAGTTATTACTCATCTGAGAGACAAACTTTACTTATTGCTCCAGAAATCCCTAGGAACCAATGAAGAAACCCTAGTTGAGAAAAGCGGGTCTATAAGGCCAGCGGAGATAAGTTCACAAGTATTTTCTATGAAGAAGCTAGGAGTGCTAATGTTGGTTTACAAAATAATAATAGCTATTGGGACAGGTTTTCTAAACTACGTATTTGATTGTTTTCCATAAACTGTGCCAAACTGGCAGATTTGGGGGCCACCTGCAGACATAAGATGACATCTGATCTGGCCAAAAATGCTTTAAAGCCCAACTCCAGAATATTAGTAAACCCCCTCCCACCCTCTTTTAATTAACCGCTGGTATGGAAAAAACCTATCCAATGCCCATTTTACTTGCGTTAAGCCACAGTCATGTGATGGTCCTTGTCTCTTCTCTTTACTTCCTGGGGGTTCTTTTTTGGGTGCCCACATCACTACCTGCATGATGTGAACATCTCCTATTGGTGGATGTGACGCCTCCAGTGGCAGGGTCCTCTCTCATAGGCTCTAGAGGCAGCAGAACTCAGAAGGGCAGCGAGGGGACCAGTGCCCAAGAAGATAATGATCAGGCAAAATGTCTGGTCCTCAGGTTAGAAGATTGGCTTGGCTTATAGAGGAAAGTTTGACTTTCACCCATTACAATGCAGGATTGGCGTAGGAAGAAGTGTTTGCAATCTAGACTGAGGAGTAAGGTGATTGATGCACAATTCTTTATTTTATTTTATTTTTTTCTCCTGGAGCCTGCAGGTAAAGTCTGGAGAGGCTTTAACTGGGCAAGAATCATACTCTCCAAAAAAATATGCTTGAAGAATATTATTTTAGTATAGAACTGTGCAAAATGGACCTTTACGGTGGAAGCCATGCCCAAAACAAAGTCAAGGCAATGGTAACGGACTACTTACCAATACTGCTGGTAGGCTCCCTGCAACTGATCTTTTCCTCGAGACTGATTACCATGCCTTGTTTCACACTGTGTCTCCATGTGGAAGTGGCCTTTTTTGTATAGCAACAGGGCATTGTTTTTTTCATGTCAGACATATTTCCCCAATGACGGGTGAACTGATAACTGTAGGGAGGGAGAGAGCATAACAAAGCAGCAGAAGAGGTGGAGAAAGCACAGATTCACTGAATAAATTAAATAGAAGCAGGGAGATCCTTCCACTGAAGGTCCTCAGGTACAGCTTCCTTTCCAACGCCCTTCAGAATAACAGCAAGCAGCAAAGAAATGTCATCACCAGTTTGTGGGTAGGGCGCAGCGTAGCAAAAATACACTCGGAGGCCGAGGAAGATGAAAATAGTGTATTGTGGGGTTCCAACAATTTACAAACGGGCCCAGTGGTTGGGCCCAGCCAACCGGAGCCTCTTACAAACAGTAGCAGAGGATTGAGGCCCTGGAATGATGCCGACAGCTTCTGCAGTGAGGTCCACAACCAAATCTGAGTTTTCCTACGAGGAGATGGTGTAGTCCCTGCCCTTTTCCAACTTCTCAGGAACTTTACCCTGCTGTTAAGCATTATCCCTGTCAGATGGGAAACCTGTCCCTACACTGACCACTTGCATAAAGCGCTCCAAACCCAGGAGCCAGAGCCTTAAATAGACTTTGCCTGACCCAAGATAGCTGCAGAGGTCTCATGGGATGCCAGCATCCAATCCGACGGCCACCTTATTGTGACCACAGGGGTTTCTCACCACTTCCCACCGGGTTCCTCACGACTTCCTTCCCCTTCTGCATTGCTGCTTTGGTCGAGCGCCACCTACAGTGAAGAATACAGACTTCACCTGCCTATAAGCTGTGACTATAGGGCTTAGGAAGACACATGAGAATAGCAGCCTTTGAAGGCAGGAATGGGCAGGATATGCCTTAGAACTTCTCACCTGCAGTTATGCAATTTTGAGGTTATAGGAACAGCAATGCCAAGGCAATATCACATATCAAGAATTGTACTGCTGCTTTTCAGGAGGAGGCAAAATGTGCATTTTCAGGGTACTACTTAGCTGCAATTGACCTTTCTATATATTTCCTAAAAGACAGCAATTGTCCATGTTTTTGCATATAGGTCCATTTTAACTCTTTCCTGGAAACCAATTATAAATGAACAGACGAAGCTGCCAAACAGTTTTCTCTTGGGAATAAGAAATGTTATTCTTGGCACAAACCACTGTGATGGTGACATGACAAAGCTAATTAACCTTATTTAATGTGATGCCCTTGTGGCAGCTAATAAGATGTCCTTTTTGAACACAAAGTTATATACTCCAGCGCTTAGAATGTATGCTTTGTCCTTTCCCAGATTTAATGAGCTGTTAGTCAGCGGACAGTACAAGGCTGCGGCTATCTATGCAGCTCATAGTCCCAGGGGCATTCTCAGAAATACAGAAACCATGGAGAGGTTTAAAGGTAAGACCAATCCTGTACTTTTTGTGTGGCCATATTAAACTGTAAAAACTGTGTATAGAAATGTTGTATTGAAACTAGCTTTTACCCATAGTGGGCAAGCAGGTTCACAATACCACAGGAGCATTTACTTTCCCACACTGCACTCCTGCCTCGGCCATAACGCTGTTTATTTTTTTTTTTTTTATTGTCCTTATCACTTTGGTTGAGCACTATTAAAATTAGACCAATCATGTAACCTATCACCACTGGCAATATACAACGGCCTGCATTTTATGAATGGGCCATAAAATGTAGGCCATGGTGTGCAGTATTACTGTGGGATATAACTGATAGTGATCTCCATTGTATAAAACATTTTACCTACCTGGGCCTCATTTCTGTAAATAAACTTAAAGTGGTTGTTAAGCCACTCTAACCTGTATACTCCATCAGCACTGCCCTCTATTGTAGTATCGCCCTCTGTGTGTGATTTATAAAAATAAATGCTGCAAATACCTAATTTCACTGCCGAAATTGCAATCACATGACTGGCCAGCTTTCTCCTTTCTTCCTTTGAGAGATGCAGCGGGAGGGGCTGAGATTCCTCTGCTGATGTCAGTCTGGAGGGGGAGAGGAGGAGAGAGCTGGCTGGTCATGTGATCGCAATCTCGGCTCTTAAATTAGATATTTACAATATTTATATTTATAAATCATTTACAGAGGGGGATACTGCAATAGGAGGCAGTGCTGATGGTGTATACAGGTTATTATGAGAGCAGCAGGAGGGGAAAGGGGGGAGGAGGACACAGGAGCAGAGAGGGGAGCAGATAGCAGGCTGCTGATGACAGAGGCACGTAAACTGACCACGATGTCAGGGCTCAGCAGCCATGATACACCATTGTCAATTTACAGAGGGGTGGGAAGAAACAGGTTTTTTAGGTGTTACAGGGGGCCAAATGAAACCGAACAAGCACTGTGTCATTTAAAAGGGGCAGGATCCGTTTTTTATTTTTTATTTTTTGGGGTTACAAACGCTTTAAACCTTTTTGGGAAATGTGCTTACTATACATATAAACTATGTGCAAGTACTCATGACATCCACTAATATGCTACATCTCAACTTTGTACCACTGCTTACCTGTTGTTTTTTTTTACGTTTTGGGTTAACCAAATGTAATTTCATTATTAGACACAATAAAATTGGTTTGATAAACCTTTAGGATGAAGTCTTTACACTTGGGGATTTTGGGGCTCTGATTCTTGGGTGTACTTTTCATAATGTGTGCAAGAAAAGCTACTTTCTTTCTTGTCCATTTAGATATACGGAAAGTCTTTCACCTTTTGGGTTATACAGTCACCAACAGGAGGATTAAACCCTGGCAAACAAAACTGTAGGCCAGCCCAGGATAACCCTTTCTACTACCAGATTGCCTGAGTAAAAGACTAACCTATTTTTGCCAGCACTTTTTCTTACTCTTTAAAGTAGAAGCTAAACCTACTCTATGCCACATTCTATGCCTAATTTATCTTGCTGTATAAAAAAGAAGAAATCACTATACTTACCTGTCCTGCAGCCGCTTTCCAAAGGGATTAATTTTGAGTGCCGATGTCATCTGCTGGGTGGAGTGTTGCGTGCATAACCTGCATGTCAGGTCACCTGAGGCCAGGTGACAGGTGCACATCACTGGGGTTAGGAGTGCACCCCTAAGGTTGTGCACCCTTCAGTTGACTGCTGCGGATGGAGCTCTGGTTGTTTCAGCAAAGCAGCTCCTCCTGAGCACCGACACAGATCAAACAGGGAGCTAGAGCATAAGATTCCCCAGGGCGCAGAGTCTAAGAGCCAGCAGGTTTTCACCAGAGCCTCTGATGGTGAGGATGAACTTTGCTGAAGCTGACTCCAGGTCGCGGCCCCCAGGGTCTCCCAGCTCATGCTCACGGCTGGCTCTGGTGAATGGAGAGGAAGCAGCAATCCAGGGCAACAAGGAATAGTCAGGAGGACAAGCCAAGGGTCGGGGCAATAAGCAGATAAGGATGGTCAGGTAAACACGCCAAGGTTGGGGCTACAAGCAGACAGGTATAGTTAGAATAACAAGCCAAAGTCGGTAGACAGAGTCAAACGTAGAGCACACAGCAAGAAACATACAGGGAAGCCTTAACACACTATTGCTCAGGCAAGGCTGGCTTGCTGTGCACGGAGTTAAGTAGTGTTTCCTGTTAGAGACTGGGGTGGAGCCATGCTGAGAGAAGATTACTTAAACATGCAGGTGTGAGTGCGGTCCTTAAGCTGATACACAGACCAGAGAGGTAAACAGACAGGGCATGAAACATTACTGCAGATTCATGACACTGCACCTAAGAACTGTATGATCTGCTTAGGCTTTGAGGGAAAATGTATTTACTAAAGCTAGAGAGTGCAAAATCCGTCTCACTTCTGCAGAGAAACCAATCATCTTCTAACATCAGTCTGCTTAATTAAGCTTTAGCAATAAAACCTGGAAGCTGATTGGTTTCTCTGCAGAAGTGTGACTGATTTTGCACTCTCTAGCTTTAGTAAATAAACCCCAAGGTCGCTTCAATTCTACTCTTATACCATTGTCAAGCTGCTGGTTGCAAGAGTACCCATCTTTCTCAGTGGAAGCCTAAGGAACAGACTGCAAAGTCTTGCCACTTTTATCAGTTATGAAACATCCCTAGATTTCTCAATTCCTGCACTATCCATGTCCAGACCCCCAAGCTTGGCTCCCAGCTCATGCATGAGGTCTGACCCCAGGCCCTATAAGGGAACTCTATTATAACCTGTGCACTGCAAGCCAGCCATGCTGATCAACATTGTTAGCTATTGTGTGTCTGGTTTCCTGCTTGCCGTGTGCTCTACGTCTGTCTCTGTTTTTTATTGATCTTGGCTTGTTCTCGACTATCCCTGCCTGCTTGTGACCTTGACCTTTTGACGTGTTCTAGGTTTATCCTTGTCTGCTAGTCGCCCGGCCTTTGACTTATTCCCTTACTATCTCTTGTTATCTTGGTCTGCTGCTTCCTCTCCATCCTCCTGTAGCCTACTGTGAGCGGGAGTTGGGAGACTCTGGAGGCGGCGACCTGGAGCCAGTGGCAGCCCAGTCCATCCTCACCACTAGAGGCTCTGGTGAACACCTGCTGGCTCTTAGACTCCATGCCCTGGGGAATCTTATGCTCTAGCTCCCTGTGGGATCCGTGTTGGTTCTCCAGTAGACCTGCCTTCCTTAACCACCCAGAGTTCCATCCGCAGCAGTCAGCCGTAGGGTCCACTACCTGCCGGTGCACTCCTGACTCCAACGGTATGCATCTGTCACCTGGCCTCAGGTGACCTAAAAGGGGTTTTCACTCCAACCAGTTTACTTTTCAAACCCAAAGGGGCATGCACCCCAAATTGGATCTAAAAACTCAGATTTTTTTTTTTTAAAGCCCATCCCTTAATTGGACTGCTTGTGGATATCCCAAAAGTAAGTCTACCTGTGTTCTCTGATGGACTAAAAAAAATTACAGTTGCTGAACTCACCATAAAATCCTTTTCTTGTAGGAACACAGGTCTTTGTTTACGATCATGTTCTCAGTAGTGCCTGCTAGTACACTGAGGCATGCTAGTAATCGGATGGGTTTTTCCTGGCTGGTTTACTTTTTTTTTCCCAGTTATCAATCCTCCTGTTAGTAGCAGGATAACCCAAAAGTGAAGGACTTCTTGTATCCCTCTATAGAATTCAAAAAATTTATTTTACAGTGGATACAAAAATCATATTTTCCTAATGTAATAAAGTAGCAAGTGGATTTATTATTATTATTATTATTATTATTATTATTATTATTATTATTATTATTATTATACAAGATTTATATAGCGCCAACAGTTTGCACAGCGCTTTACAACATAGGGGCAAACAGTACAGTTACAATACAATTCAATGCAGGAGGGATCAGAGGGCCCTGCTCATTACAGCTTACAGTCTAGAAGGGAGGGTCAAGTGGAACAAAGGGTAGTAGCTGTCGGGGATGATCAGATGGAGAAAATGAAAATAAAGTTGTTAGGTGTGGGCAGGATAGGATTCTCTGAAGAGAACCGTTTTCAGGGATCGTCTAAAAGCTAATAGAGTAGGAGATAATTGGGCAGATTGGGGTTAGGAGTTCCATAGGATTGGAGAGCCTCTGGAAAGGTCCTAGAGGCGAGCATTGGAGGAGGTGATGAGGGACTTAGAGTGGAGGAGGTCTTGAGAAGAACGAAGAGAAAGATTAGGTTGGAATTTTGAGACTAGGTCAGTGATGTAGGTGGGGGCAGTGTTGTGGATGGCTTTCTAACTAGTTGTTACTATTTTGAATTTAATTTGTTGGGTGAACGGAAGCCAGTGGAGGGATTGACAAAGAGGAGTAGCAGACACAGAGCGATTGGTAAGGTGGATGAGTCTGGCAGCAGCATTCATGATGGATTGAAGGGGGGGGGGGGGGGGTGGACTATGTAGAGGTTATGGATTGATTGTACAGAAATTTTAACTTGGGAATATTATTTCTATTGCGACTGAACTTTTTAATGATGGTGCAATAGGAATGTCATCATTTTGTATTGGGAACGTCATAATTTCTCATAATTTAATTTCTCATAATTTATTTTCTATGTTTTCTTGTTACAGCTGTTGTGCAGCCTAAAGACCAGGATCCTCCTTTGCTGTTGTTTTTTGAGGCTGTCATAGGGTCCAGTAATTTGGCCAGACATCCTGTAAATGCAGCACTAACACTGGAGGGAGTTAAATGTGCTTTAGCCAATGATAAAGTAGACCTAGTCGTTCATTGGGTAACTCAACAAAGGTAAGAAATACCATAAAAATCTTAATGGATTTATTTGTATTTAAACGTTTACTGTAGGGGAAAAGTCAGTAATCTCAATGATATTATGATCATGATTTTTGTCTCTACATATGTGCAAAACCCATCCACCACTAGAATGTTAGGAAAAAGAAGAGACAGGGGAATTGGCAAACATAACTCCTGCAGTCTTGGGGATCCCTGACAGGTATGCTGCATGGCCCCGGATGCACAGGCTCTGCGTTGGGGCTGTGCACCCATCCCCAAAGACCTGCCAAACTGGGCTGTGTAGGTGAGTAGGTACAGGCACTCTGCATGCAGCTACAGGCTAGTACAAAAAGATAAATCAATGGCTCTTCACATATAAAAGGCTCAGTCCCTGTGTGAATAGAGCCTTACTATGTTGTTTTTTTATTTTGTCATAGTTCCTTTTTAAGTCTCGCAATTGTGCTTTATGAAATGTCTATTGCCACACATTCCAGGTCAGTTCAGAATCATTACCAATGCATCAGAACTAATGCCGCGTACACACGATCGATTTTCTCGACGGTGAAAACACCGTCGAGAAAATCGACGGGAAAAACGAGGAACGGCTTGTTCCCCTACACACGGCCGTTTTTCCCGACATTTTTTCTCTTGGTCGAGAAAAACGACCGTGTGTAGGCTCCCCGGCAGTGTTTCCCTATGTATGAATGTGAATTGGAGATCTTAGATTGTAAGCTCCTTGAGGGCAGGGACTGATGTTGACAGTGCTATATACTGTAAGTACCTGAAATAAATAAATAAAGATGCAATTGCATTGTCCGTTGACACTTCCTCAGTCGTCAGTGAAGAAGTGTGGATATAGTGAGAGCGCCATAGCTTTAATGTGAATACTGAACAACAAATTGTAACAGTTGCCTAACCGGCATCCCATACCACCTAAATCCAGCACCAGTGCTAAGGTTTACTGTAAGGTACCCACAGACATGAGACAAACTTTGCCCAATCTGGCTACTTTCAGCCAGTTCTAGTGCTAACCTAATATTTACGTGTCCTAGGCAAAATCGTGGACCATTTCTAGGGCAAAATTGTGGACCAACTGCTCTTGGAGAACAATTAATGGGACAAGGTCAAGATCTTGCCCCAATAATTATGGTTCCCTCCTCAAGCAATCCTCTTAATTTCTGCAAGCCAAGCAATCATGGTTATGACAGTGCTGCCTGATACTGGGTCTAGAGTTAGGTCATCTGACTACCGTATGGGGGCTATAGGACACCTCTATTTCTGCTACGGTGATAAATTGGGCCTTAGCAGTGCTATACTAGAGAAGAGACAAAGGTAGATGGGTACACATAGTATATGTGTAGCGCAGGCCCCTGTCGGGCTCCGCTAATCTGCCCCAGGTTCTCTTCCTATTTGGGTGTACCAGCAGCCAGGCACACAACAACTCAGACAGTCTCACAACTCAATGACCAGGCAAGGAATGTTTTTTTAATATTTTAATGCTTGTTGAACTTGGTTAGGGTACTACAGAGTGAGCTTTGGGATACTCTGAATTATTGCATTAATAAACCAGAGGACACTTTCTGCCTTGTTTACACTCTTCAGGATAATTCCCCTTCTGACAAACAATAGAGGCAACAGCAACCCTGGGACTCCAAGCAAAGGAAAAGACCCAATCCAACCGCGCTGGAGCAGATACCCAAGGAATTAGAGCAACGAACAGTCAATAGGATCCTATATCCAGGCCTATACTCACAATGTTCTTGTATACTTGGATGCCTCTGTCCAATATCAACCAGACACTTCTCCAGTGAGTTTTCAGGCCAGATCCTTAGTAAATCCCTTATTTTGACTCCAACTCCAGCAAATAGGTCCTCCAGCTTTCACCGAGCTGGGATCTCAATGAACTCCTGCAGACTTCAGCTACACTGCCCAAAAGAACAGCAGCCTTTAAAGCTGGGATCTTCTCCTTCTGGACATGAACCCTGCTGCTCCAGGCATAAAACTATTTTTATGCACTCCTCGGCCACCTACTTGGCATTCTACCCCCAGGGATTGGCTGAGACCACAAATATTCAGGCCAAGGGTCTACCTCTTCCAACCCACTACATTCTAGAATCCTCTAGAAGGCAGGGAGAAGTAGTTTGACCCACAGTCAAAAATATTCACAAACCGCACCAATGTTTACAGAGGAGCCAAAGAACTAGATTTAACTGGGCCTCTCAAACAACCTATTCTAGAAGAGGTGCTACACACAGAAAAAAAAAATAATTATGCAAAATATATCTATGATTAAAAAAATTAAAATGGTGATCATTTCAAAAAGACAAACGTGGAAACCTACAAGGGATAAAGGAAAATATATTAGCAAGTATATTTATACTGAATTTATCACTAAAAGCATACCCAAAGGTAAAGCTACTCTTTAGTCAGAAATATTTCCGTGAAGCCTCGTACACACGACCGAGTTTCTCGTAAAAAAAACGACAAGAAAACTGCAGAGAGAGCTTTCTTGCCGAGAAAACCGTTCGTGTGTATGGCTTCTCGTCGAGAAAACTGCCTGGAATCTCGACGAGAAAAATAGAGAACCTGCTCTCTATTTTCTCGTCAGGATTCTCGTTTTTCTCGTCCGGTTTTTCATCGGCCTGTTTTGCGACGGAAAAAACGGTAGTGTTTATGCTTTTCAGAGTCTTAAAAAATCGCGCATGCTCAGAATCAAGTATGAGACGGGAGCACTCCTTCTGGTAAAACTAGCGTTCGTAATGGAGATAGCACATTCGTCATGCTGAACTGAAAAGCACGAGGCTGAAAAGCGCGAATCGTCTCTCACCAAATTTTTTACTAACATGCGATAACACAAGATCAGCAAAAGCAGCCCAAGGGGTGGCGCCATTGAAATCGAACTTCCCCTTTATACTGCCGTCGTACGTGCTGTACGTGACCGTGCAGAACAATGGCGAGATTTGGAATTGACAGTGTGTATGCAAGGAAAGCTTGACAAGAAGCTCGTGAAGCAAGCTTGACAAGAAGCTCGTGAAGCTTGACAAGAATCTCGTCGAGAAAATCGACAGGTTTTTTACGACGAGAAACTCGGTGTGTACGAGGCTTAAGCTGAATATCTGGGTCTGCCTTAGAAATCCCAGCTTGTAATCTGCCCTCAAAGGCGAGAGTTGGACAGCTCTGCTAGAGATCAGTTAATGGCTTTTCTCTCTTGCCTTGGCTGTGTAGGCTGACTATGTGCTAAGGGGATTCTCTGCATTTTAATAGGCAACACACTCTGTTATCTCTGCAGGCTGCAGGCTTACCAAGAACAATAGTTTAAGGATCTGTGCCAAAAAAAGGTTTACATGGCCATTTGACGTTTGGAGATTGATCGTCTATTGACTGATTGTATAATTGTTATTTTCAGTATTTATTGATTGCTCCTGGTAAATAAAAGGTTCTCATTGTGCTGTTTTACCCACTTATTTGTCCCCCCTATTTCTGTCTCTCTTTGTTGTAGGGTGACATTTTCTGAACCTCTCGGCGATGTGATTTGGGATTATGGAGAGAAAGAGCCACAGCACAAGGTCACATGCCTGGCACTGGCCCAGCTGATCTACAGAAAATGCTCCAGCCTTAGGAAGGCGGCTCTCTGTATGTGTGTACAAGGACAAATCCAGGGAGTCCTCGACTACACCTACCAGAGCAAACGCTTTTTATTAGGTAATCTGTTTTATGAATTGGGGTCACATGTTATCTGTTTAATATGGAAAAAGATAGACATACATTTAAAGGATAACTCCACTTTTGTAAAAAAAATAAAATAAATAGCAAACACTATAGCATAAATTCGTGCTACGGAAGCCGTATTGTAATATAATGTTATAAAAAATTTGTTTTCCATTTCTATCTGCAGCTGTTGTCATTTTCTGACAAATTCAATGAAATATGGCAATCTGGAGGTGTTCTTCACACTGGTGTACAGATCGTTCCCAAAAATGTAATTTATTTGGAGGATTAGTGTTAAAGCGGTTGTATACCCTGCTTTGTGTTATTTCCCTACAGGTAAGTCTATAATAAGGCTTACCTGTAGGTAAAAATGAATATCTCCTAAACTTACACCATTTAGGAGATATTCACCCTGCATGCAGCCGCTGATGTCACCAGCGCATGCGCTCTGAAGATCTGGCGTATCATGCCGGAACTCCAGAGCTTCTTGCTGCAACATGCGCGGGAGTGACGTCATCGTGGCTCCGGCCGCTCACGGCGATGGAGCCTGCGAACCCGGAAGAAGCCCTGGGGGAACATGTCGGCCCCCCTCAGCGGTGACCAGTCTCTGCTGTGTGGGCTTCATTCTAAGGTAAGTATTTCATAATGTGCTAGTATGAGCGGTTAACATAACAGGGAGAAACCCCCAGCACATGTGCAGATGCACCAGACAGCTCTGACGGATCCCAAAGACCTGTGCCACATCTGTGCAAGCATGGAATCCTGCAGCACACGTGTACCCTGCATCAAAACTGCCACCTGGGATTTGTTTTATGTAGACATCCCAGGAGCCAGTGAGGGCCGCAACACCATTCTTGCCTAAAGTGGGTAAGAAGCAAGTGCAGCCCCAAAAAATAAGGTAATAATCTCCAATTATCGGAGGAGGTGGTGGGAGGAGCCAGAAGGAAGAAGGTTGTCCTTAAAGTGATATTAAACCCTCAGTTTTTAACCACTTCAGCCCCAAAAGAGTTTACCCCCTTCCTGACCAGAGCACTTTTTGCGATTCTGCACTGCGTCACTTTAACTGACAATTGCGCGGTCGTGCAACATTGTACCCAAATAAAATTGACATCCTTTTTTCCAAAAGAATAACGACAATTTTGAAAAAAAAGCAATATTTTTTACTTTTTGCTATAATAAATATCTCCAAAAAATATATAAAGAAACTAATTTCTTTCTCAGTTTAGGCCGATACGTATTCTTCTACATATTTTTGGTAAAAAAATATGCAATAAGCGTATATTGATTGGTTTGCGCAAAAGTTATAGCGTCTACAAAATAGGGGATAGTTTTATGGCATTTTTTTTATTTTATTTTTTATTAGTAATTGCGGCGATCAGCGATTTTTATCATGACTGCGACATTATGGCGGACACATCGGATACTTTTGACACTATTTTGGGACCATTGTCATTTATACAGCGGTCTGTGCTATAAAAATGCACTGATTACTGTGTAAATGACACTGGCAGGATAGGGGTTAAACACTAGGGGGCGATCAAGGGGTTAAGTGTGTCCTAGGGAGTGATTCTAACTGTGGGGGGGGGGGGGGGTGGGCTACCTAGAACATGACAGAGATCACTGCTCCCGATGACAGGGAGCAGTAGATCTCTGTCCTGTTGCTAGGCAGAACAGGGAAATGCCTTGTTTACGTGGGCATCTCCCCGTTCTGCCTCTCCGTGAAACGATCGCGGACATCGAGTCCGCGGGGCCCGCGGGCACGCTCACGGAGCATGCGGCGGCAAATTCAAAGCGACGTACAGGTACATTACTTTGCACAGCCGTGCCATTCTGCCGACGTATATCGGCGTGAGCCGGTCGGCAAGTGGTTAAAACACATTCAGCAGTTGATTCAATCACTTACTCAGTATGCAGTTTCTTTATCTTTTAATCCTTACTTATGTTCCTGTTTAAGCTGGTGCCATGACCGCTGCCCCAGCTTTCCCGTTTTAGGGTGGCTCCTTTCTCTTGGAGCATCCTTTGGTGCTACCATTGCATGTACGGACGAGAGTTGGGTTTCCTTCCCTCCTCCTCCTCCCCCCACCTTCCTTCTCCAAACTAACAGACTGGCTGGAGGCTGCACTGTCCACTGTTAATGCTTTCCTATGAAGACTGGAAGTTCAGGGAAGCAGCACTGAGGGAGCAGCATTAAAAGTAATAAACTGCAAGTGCTGGGGAAAGAATTGTAACAAATAGTTTACTGCTAAATTAAAAATGGGTGTACTTGCGCGCTGCTATGTTGTCCTATTGAGTGCTATAAGACTCCAAAACGTACTAAGCAGATTGCTCACACCTATACACTCTCTAAATGTGTATCAATGTAGAAAATCATATTCAAAAGTGGTGCTGCGCTCCCATGTGCTATTATCCCTTTAAAAGCTATTTTCAAACTCAGCATATCATATCAAACCATACATAACATTAACAAAACAAAACAAACAGTGCATCAGTCCATAAACTGTCCCTTGGTATGAATTCACTTGAATATGCTCAATCTTTCATAAAAAAACAGGCTTGTGTTCACATATCCAAATGACTGCTTCCTTAAAAGATAAAGCACTATGTACAGCTTTCTCTCTTTATGATTTGGGCGTATGGAGATAAGTGTAAAAGAAAGAGGTTTCTAATCTCAGGATTGCCAGCTAAGGAGTGAAACCACATAAAACAGACCCCCAGAGAGGGACAAAGCGCATATAGACCATTGGTTGGTCTTATCCCCCAGGTGAGGGCACATCAGATGAGGGGATTATCACTAATGCATGTGGATGATTGGAGCACATAGTGGTGAACACTAATTAAAGGGACACTAAAGGTACACGTTTTTTCACCTTTATGCATTAAGGTGAAAAAACATCCGACAATACCGGCCCCCCCAGCCCCCCCGTTTTACTTACCTGAGCCAGTGCAACTGTTGCGCTCGCCCCCGACGTCCTCTTCGCCGCTCAGCCTGGTCGTTGATTGGCTAGAGTGGATGGATTGAAAGCAGCGCAGCCATTGGCTCGCGCTGCTGTCAATCACATCCCATGACGCGGCGCGCCGGGGGGCGGGGCCGAATGATACAGTGAGCGGCTATATCACGGGAGCGCGCCCGCAAGATCTTTCCACCACGTGAGAGAGCTTGCATGAAGGAGGAAAGTTCTTGTGGGCAGGAGCCGAGACAGCCGCCGAGGGACCCCAGAAGACCAGGTTCGGGGCCACTCTGTGCAAAACAAGCTGCACAGTGGAGGTAAGTATAACATGTTTGTTATTTAAAAAAAAGAAAAAAATCTCTTTACAACCGATTTAAGGAAACAGTTGTTTGGATATGTGAACACAAGCCATTTTTTATGAAAGATTGAGCATGTGCAAGTGAATTTATACCAAAGGACAGTTTATGGACTGTTTGTTTTGTTAATGTTATATATGGTTTGATATGATATGCTGAGTTTGAAAATTGCTATGCAAACAGATTTAAAGGGACACTAGCACATTAGCATTTGGGAGCGCGGCACCACTTTTGAATATAAGTTTACTGGGGAATATTTATTTTATTGTGCTAAAAGCGGAGTTCTGCCGAAAAAATAAATAAATTTAAAGTCAGCAGCTACAAATACTGCAGCTGCTGACTTTTAATATTAGGACACTTACCTGTCCAGGGCGCCCCCGACGTCCTCACTTGAAGCCAATCTGTCTCTCGGCTCCCTGGTGCAGGCGCCATCATCTTCAGTTAGGGAATCAGGAAGTGAAGCCTTGTGGCTTCAAAGCTTGGTTCCCTACTGCGCATGCGCGAGTCCCTACTGGTCCCTGCTGTCTTCTGGGATCCGTGTGTCCCCCAGAAGACAGCAGGGGGGACGGAGGAGGGGCTGCACATGGCGTAGATCGCCGCAGAATCTGCGGCGATCTATTGCCGGAAGTTGGAGCAAATTCCTGTATTAGACAGGTATCTGCTCCCCTCTCCCCCTCCAGAAAGGTTCCAAATGGGAGGGGGGGAGGTACCGGAAAACCGGAAGTTCCATTTTTGGATGGAACTCCGCTTTAAGCTAAAATAAAATAAAATAAAAACACAGCAAGGCAAAGGCGTAGCTTGAAGTTTGTGGGTCCCGATGCAAAAGTTGACATGGGCCCCCCACTACCACCCTCCACTCCACTTCCACCGTGCATGCAGATATACTCACCACACGGAAAGATACTCAAAGTTGCTTAAGAGTTTTGAGTCCCTCCTTACATCAGAGGACAGGGATCACCGCTGGAGAATCAGAGGACAGGGATCACCGCTGGAGAATCAGAGGACAGGGATCACCCCTGGCAGGTCACTTGACAGAGCTTCTTTGCCATCCAAGCACTTTATACAGCTCCTCCCCCCCCCCCCACACTACACAGGGCTGAAATCACATTCCTTTACACAAGTCTGTCAGACACAATCTTCACAGGGTGTATCTGGCTTTTATGTTGCCGTTCTGACCTGTGAAATTCTCTGGTTGGAACGACAGTGTAGTTGCAGTAGGCAGATACACCCTGTGCAGATCGTAGCTAACTGGCTGTGTTGGAAAGGAATGTGATTTCAGCCCTGCAGGGGAGGTGCAGTATAGAGTGATGTAATAGAAAAGGAGATCAGCAGCCAGGCATAGCATCCAGGGCAGAGGGGGTGGAAAGGGGGCTTTGGGGGGGGGGCAGCTTAGATCTGGGGTGCAAAGCCATGTGACACAAAATCTGGAGCCTGCAGCCCCTCAGGGGCCCCTTAGGAGGTGTTAAGGGATTTGTTTTAGCAATTTCTGAAGGTTTCTCTGTCAGTGTTGGCAGGTGTTGGGGGAAGGTCACCTCCTGGAGGTGTGTGTCTTTTTCCCAGTTGTCAGGGGAGTGGGGTAAGCGGACATCCCCAGGTGGGTGGGGGGTACAGAGAATCCCAGCTGGTGACTAGGAGACACTGAGCAGTGTCTTACCTCCACAGTGACAGTGGTCCCATCGTGGCTACAGGACGGCACTCTCCTCCTCTTAACTCGCTAAACTCGGTTACCATTCCATGTTGCTAACACACAGCACAGACACTTTCCCATGCTGGGCTGTTCTCACCCCATGCTCCTCTCCATTCAGGAAATGGTTCACAGCTTCTCCCCAGAAAATGAGAACAGAGGGGTGTGGACTGTAGAAGGCATAGTGGAAGCCCAGTACTGGAGCATGGCTGTGGTGCCCTAGGGCAGTTCGGAGCTGGACCTTGTGGAAAACATGATAATAATATCACAGAGGGGCTGCAGGGGCCCCCTGGATCTGGGGGCGGGGTTGCGATTGTGACCCCTGCAACCCCTTATGCTACGCCCATGCAGCAAGGGCTTAATACTACTGTAATGTGTAGCGGGGTGTTCCCCTTTAATGCGGAGAGACTACATCACCCAGAACCCCATTCTTTATATGCTCCCACCACAGAGGCTCATGGGAGGGGTTATAAAAGGAGGAGGAGAGGCTGGGCTCGGCCTCTTTGGGACACGAGACTTCAGAGACTGATCCTCCTGTGCGGATGTGTCGGAGTGCAGGGCCTGAAGCCTGAGGCCTTGCGCAGCACCAAAGAGCCTTCCACCCCTCTGCGAGCCTGGGTGGCATCTGACTTCGCTCGACTACAGCCTTGTTGGATCGGGGACCCGATCGCTGAAGAGACTGAGTGTGTGTGGGACATAGTTGGTGGAAGTTCCCGGACTGGAACCGTAGTCCGGGCGGGTGAGAGGGCATATGCCCAACAGATATACTGTTACTGCATATAGGCCTATAGACTGCCGTGGCCTACGAGTTATTCCTGGTACTCTTATTGAAGGCCCTTGTCAGAGCTGAACCTACCGTTCGTATAGCCAAGTTTCTACCCCATCTTTACCTACCCCATTGGATTACAAAGTTTGTACTCCGTTAATGTGCACCACCGTTAAAGATCTGGCGGTGAAGAAAAAGGACTAAGTTGTAGATATCAGAACCAGGCCTGGTGGGGTTTCTAATGTGTTTTGGTTACTGTGCCATAGGGCACTTAGCTAACGGTCGCCCGTGTGGCGCACTTGTTGTGCGCTAACCCTATAGTGTGTTAGTGTGGCAGGGCTCTGCATTACTAATGATTATTCTGTAAACTGTTATTGATGTTACCCCCTTTTCTTACCAAGAGCTTAAGTAAAATCTTATACTTATTTCAATTTAGTATTGTCTCAATGCTCAGTTATTCATACAGTATAAGATATATAATTTACTGTCAGTACTAGCTGTGCCAGTAGGGGGTAGAGCATATTGCCGGGGGGTTGGCGGAGCTGTCTTCAGGGCCCAAACTAAATCTGCGGCTTTCTTAGTTGGAGGTATCGCTACACGTGGGGGTTCTCGTCCGGGATCCTGATGCAGCAAGTGAACGCCAGAGGTGCCGGCATGGACCCCATGGATCCACGAGCGGTAGAAGAGTGGTGCAAAGCCGCTAACACAGAGCCAAAGCAGTCGATAGCCATTAGCCTCCCCGGGGAGGAATGGTCGAGTGAGACGGTAGAGGAATTAATGAAATCAGTGACTCCAGATCACACACCGTGGGTGATGGACATAAAGACAGACCCAGACATCTCATATCAATATGCATTAGTGGAGTACGGGGAGGGGATGCCAGAGGCCTGTAGGCGCAAGTGTGTGCGGACGCCAGACAACAGAACATATAGGTTGGCGCATGCAGTAACTGTAGAGAAGGAACCATCCCCTACGGGATCACCGCAGGCTGCGGCCCGTACCCCACCGGAAAGAGAAGACAGGGCGACACCCCCGGTGGCGCCTGCACCTGTCACTGCTATATCACCAGAACTGATAAATGCAATAGGGGATCTGCTGACCAAATGTCAGAAGACAAGTACGGTGCATGTAGAAACCAGCTACCAGAGACTGAAGACATTCTCAGGGAAGCTCCCTGTCCCGGAAGGGGAAGAAGATTTTGATACCTGGGTGGAGCAGGCATTACAGGCAGTGGAGGCATGGGAGGTGCCTGAAGCACAGAAGAGGCAGCGAGTGATAGAAAGCCTTAAAGGCGCAGCAGCAGAAGCAGTGAAACGTTTTCGGTTTGGGAATGCAGGTTGCACGGCTTAAGACTGTCTAGCCATGCTACAGGAAGAGTTTGGTCAATTGGAAAAGGTGACAGAGATGGTCTACCAATTTGAACACACTTTCCAAAAACCAGAGGAGAAACTTTCCGAGTATGTTAGGAGACTGAACAGGTTGCTGTGCAAGATTGTGTTAAAGAAGGGAATGAAGCCCCAAGATACAGATGCGGCAAGAATGAAGCAAGTCTTAAAGGGAGCGCTACGCTCGGATCCAGTCTGGCTGCACCTGAAAATCTCAGGAGGAGGAACGTTGCTGACTTATGCTGACTTGATAAAAATCATCAGAGATGAGGAGGCGCTGCAACAGGAACAGCAGATGATTAAGACAAATGTTGTACCCGCACAGGTGCTAGTCAATCCAGTGATGACCCCTGAAAGAGAATCAGCGATAGACACCCTGAAAGCTCAAATGTCCAGGGTGTTAGAGATGTTGACCTCTCTGATGGGAAAAGACACAGAGGGTCCCAAGAGAGAAGTACCAAGGAAGGAATTATTCCCAATTGCCTCAGCACCCGCATCTTTACAAGAATGGGGAGATATAGTCTGCTTTAACTGTGGAGGAATTGGACATATTGTGGCTACATGCTCCAGTCCCAAGAAGAAGAAAACAGACAACCGCAAGCCGGCGGGAAACTTCAGAGGGCCCCGGTGAAGGAGTCAACCGGGTGCCCATCACCTTCAGTGAGCTCCAAGCTGAATGCAAAGCAAAAGAAAAAAAGGGATAAAACACCAAAGGGGAAATGCAATGCCCCTCAACAAAGCTATACCCCAGGAAGAAGGGGCCAGACCCCTCAGAAGAGGCACAGCACTCCCCAAAGGGGGTGCCCACCTAAGAAAAATAATAACATCCCTCAGTGGGTTCCTACACCCAATAAAAGGGGGGAGGTCAATGCATACCAGGCTCAAGGAAAGTTCAAGTCCAAAGGGAATAGGACGAGAGAGAGTCCAAAAGGAAAAGGTCAGAAGAAGGTGACCCCTGCCGGCCCATATCCAGAGAAGTTGGTAGGCCCATCTCCTATAGTGTCCATTCAAGTGGAGGGAGTCTACACCAGAGCAATCTTGGATACTGGGGCGCAAGTGACCCTGCTATACAGAGACTTCTCCGATAAGCACTTGAGTCACATACCCATCCGGAAGATAGAGGGACTGGAGATATGTGGGATTGGAACCCAGAACTTCCCCTATGATGGCTATCTGCCTGTCAGAATGATCTTTGACCCGTCTGTGGCTGGAAAAGCCAAAGTGTTTGACACCCTGGCGGTTGTATGCCCTCGGCCGCTGGGAACCAACACGAGTTCCCTTATAATAGGGACGAACACGGACCTGGTCTGAAGACTTCTGACCCCTATAGTGAAAGAAGAAGGGGATGCGGTCACCAAGATCCACCCCATGCTGAGGACGGCTTACCAACGGCTGGTCTTGGAGCAGAAGACCCCAGGAGAAGGGATAGGGAAGGTGTGGAGACTTGGAAGAGGGGGGACAGTACTGCAGCCCGGCCAAGTAACCTGTCTCAGAGCCACTGTGAAGCTTGCTTGGCAGCAGCCTGGACCCTTTGTCATGTTGGAATCTGACCCAAGGGAAGGGGCCCACGGTCTGGAAGTGATACCAGAAGTGATTCCGCTGAAGGCTCTGAAGAAGGCCCATTGTAGAGTCCCAGTGAGTGTTAGGAACAATACAGATGGCCCCATGGAAATCCCAGCCAGGATGCTGTTGGGCCAAGTGAGCCCCGCTGCCCCTGTCAACCTGTCAGAGGTGGGCGAAGGAGGAGACACTTGGGAGAAGATATCCATGGAAAACCCGAATCTGTCCAGGGCTTGGAAGGAGAGAGCCAGGGCCCAGTTGAATAGATGGGAGAAGATCTTCTCTAAGGATGAGTTCGATGTGGGGTGTGCAAGGAGTGCCACCCATCGGATCCGCCTCCAGGAGGACAAACCCTTCCGAGAGAGGGTCAGGCGGGTCCCCCTAGCAGATCTGGAGGATCTAAGGGAACAACTTGCAGAACTCAAGAGGACTGGTGTGATACAGGAGTCCAGAAGCCCCTATGCCTCTCCCATAGTGGTGGTCAGAAAGAAGAATGGATCCTTGAGGCTCTGTATCGACTACAGGACTCTTAATAGGAGAACCATACCCGACCAGTACACCACTCCGAGGATAGAAGATGCCTTACAGAGCTTGTCTGGAGCCAAATGGTTCAGCGTTATGGACCTCAAGAGCGGGTACTATCAGATCCCTATGCATCCAGAAGACAAGGAGAAGACCGCTTTCATAACCCCAGTGGGGTTCTTTGAATTCGACCAGATGCCCCAAGGTCTGTCTGGAGCCCCAGCTACTTTCCAACGTCTCATGGAGAAGACTGTAGGAGACATGAACCTTATCGAAGTCCTTGTATACCTGGACGATGTCATTGTCTTTGGGAGAACCTTGGAAGAACACGAAGAGAGGCTGGAAAAAGTGTTGAGAAGACTCAGTGAGGAAGGACTCAAGCTTTCGCCTGAGAAGTGTCGGTTCTACCAGTCTTCTGTGAACTATCTGGGGCACATAGTGTCTGAAGAAGGGGTGGCCACAGACCCCGAGAAATTGGAGGCAGTTACCTCCTGGCCACGGCCCACCACAGTAACAGAACTCAGATCCTTCTTGGGCTTCTGCTCCTACTACATGAGGTTTGTGGAGGGATTCGCCCAAATTGCTAGACCATTGAATGAACTGCTCAAGACTGAGGGAGAAGAGGATGACTCAGGTCCCAGGAAGCCGGGAGAGTCCATCAGAGATCAGTGGAATCAGAGGTGTGAAGAGGCCTTCCAGGCGTTGAAGAAGAGCCTGACCACTGCTCCAGTCTTGGCCTACGCAGACCCAACCAAACCCTATGAACTACATGTAGATGCTAGTCATGACGGTCTGGGAGGAGTACTTTATCAAGAACACGAAGGACAACTGCGGCCTGTTGCCTACGTGAGTAGAAGCCTGGCCCCCTCCGAGAAGAACTATCCCACCCACAAGCTGGAGTTCCTGGCCCTCAAGTGGGCGGTAGTAGACAAGCTCAAAGACTACCTGTATGGGGCGGAGTTCACTGTGAAGACTGACAACAACCCCCTTACCTACCTTTTCACCACGGCCAAGCTGGACGCCACTGGACACAGGTGGTTGGCCGCACCGTCTGGGTTCAACTTCAGCCTAAAGTACAGGCCAGGGGCTGGGAATCGAGACGCAGATGCTCTGTCCAGGAGATCTCATTCCCCCACCAGTGACGTAGAAAATTGGACCCAAGTGGCACCGGACGGGGTGCGGGCCCTTTGTCAAGGAGCTGAATTCCAAGCCAGAGGAGGCTCCAGAGCAGAGGAAATAGGAGTTACCATGGTGGGAGTCCCCAAACACTACTGTGGAGTAGCTCAACTGGAAGAGGACAACCTGTTGAGACTGTCCAAGAAGGAGCTGAGGTGTGACCAATTGGAAGAACCCATGGGGAGATTGGTCCTGGAGGCCCTGGAGAATCAGGATCCAAGCAGACTCCTGCGTCACCCCTCAAAGGAAGCTCGCCTGTTGAGGAAAGAATGGGACAGGTTGCAGTTACATCAGGGAGTGGTCTACCGAAGGGGCCCCTCTGATGACTCGGAAGATAGATGGCAACTGTTCCTTCCAGAGAAACATCGAGAAACTGTTCTAGTTGCCATGCATGACAATCATGGCCACCTAGGAGCTGAAAGGACCTTCCAACTTGTCAGAAGTCGGTTCTATTGGCCCTGCATGAGGGCAGAGGTAGAAGAGTACTGCCACTCATGTGCACGATGCATCCAGAGGAAGACTTTACCTCATCAAGCTGCCCCAATGGGCTATCTACAAAGTCAAGGCCCAATGGACCTGGTATGCATTGATTTTCTCTGCCTCGAACCTGACCTGAGTGGACTAGGAAATGTTCTGGTGATAACCGACCATTTCACCCAGTATGCCCAGGCTTTCCCAACCAAAGACCAGAAGGCCTCCACCGTGGCCAAGGTACTTATGGAGAAGTACTTTGTACATTATGGGCTGCCACAGCGACTTCATTCAGATCAAGGAAGGGACTTTGAGAGTAAACTGATCCGGAAGCTCCTGGATTCGTTGGGAATCAAGAAGACTCGAACTACACCTTACCACCCACAAGGAGATGCTCAGCCGGAAAGGTTTAACTGAACCTTGCTCAACATGTTGGGGACTCTGGAAAGTGAGAAAAAGCAACATTGGAGCAGACACATAGCAGCCCTAGTACATGCTTACAACTGCACCATCAGTGATGCTATAGGCTACTCCCCATATCGACTCATGTTTGGGAGAGAAGCGAGACTACCTGTGGACTTGGCCTTTGGCACCTCTCTGGACCATTCCTCAGCCACATCCCACAAAGGATATGTGGACAGGCTCAGACACAGCCTGAAAGTAGCCTATGAACAAGCTCAAGCGGCCTCAGATCAAAAGGGGAGCTCGAAACAAAAGAAATTTCGACTTGAAGGTCCGGGTACAAGACCTACAGCCCGGGGATCGAGTACTGTTACGCAATCGGGGGGTTCCTGGGAAGCACAAACTTGCAGACAGATGGAGATCTGAACCCTATGTCATCTGCAGGAAGTTGCCGGGCCTACCTGTCTATAAGTTGAAGCCAGAAGGAAAGGTGGGCCCCCTGAAGACGTGGCATCGAAACCACCTGCTCCCACTTGCTGAGGCAGTCAGAATACCTCCCGTGAGAGACTCCCCTGAACCGGCCTCTATCCTGGATACTCCTAGGCCGAACACTCGTCACAGACCTCCCGAGCCGAAGATGGGGAGGCCTCTCAACTTAGTGAAAATGAAGAAGGAGAACTTGATTGGTTGTGGCCTTCCCCAACTCCAGGAACGTCCACTATAGATCTTCCAACCACTGAAGATACTCCAGATGGAACACTGAACCCAGAAGCCACAGAGTTCATACCATCTAGTCCTTCAGCAGATTACTGGGAAGAGGCCCATGATGGTTGCTCAGAGGAAGAGGAGCCTGTGGCACCAGAGCCAGAAATCCCAAGAGAGCAAAGGGCTCGAAGAGTCATCCGGCCTCCTAGGAAGCTGACCTACCCACAAATGGGGAATAGCTCAGAGGACTCTGTAGTTACTGCTAGGAGGAATGCTGAAAATTCGGATCCCTCCACTGTCCATTTAGTGGAGGGCAACCCCAGCTCACTCTCTGGCACAGTTAGGCAGGCCACCTATGATAATGGGACCTGTAGGCAAGGGAATTCTACCCCTCAGTTTTGGTGGGAATTCCCTATGCCAACATCGTTTGCAGAATTGTCTAGAGTTGTACATAGCCTTTGTTAAGGTTTATCTTTGGGGACCAAAGAGTTCAAGTGGGGGGAGTGTGTAGCGGGGTGTTCCCCTTTAATGCGGAGAGACTACATCACCCAGAACCCCATTCTTCATATGCTCCCACCGCAGAGACTCATGGGAGGGGTTATAAAAGGAGGAGGAGAGGCTGGGCTCGGCCTCTTTGGGACACGAGACTTCAGAGACTGATCCTCCTGTGCGGATGTGTCGGAGTGCAGGGCCTGAAGCCTGAGGCCTTGCGCAGCACCAAAGAGCCTTCCACGCCTCTGCGAGCCTGGGTGGCATCTGACTTCGCTTGACTACAGCCTTGTTGGATCGGGGACCCGATCGCTGAAGAGACTGAGTGTGTGTGGGACACAGTTGGTGGAAGTTCCCGGACTGGAACCGTAGTCCGGGCGGGTGAGAGGGCATATGCCCAACCGATATACTGTTACTGCATATAGGCCTATAGACTGCCGTGGCCTACGAGTTATTCCTGGTACTCTTATTGAAGGCCCTTGTCAGAGCTGAACCTACCGTTTGTATAGCCAAGTTTCTACCCAATCTTTACCTACCCCATTGGATTACAAAGTTTGTACTCCGTTAATGTGCACCACCGTTAAAGATTTGCCGGTGAAGAAAAAGGACTAAGTTGTAGATATCAGAACCAGGCCTGGTGGGGTTTCTAATGTGTTTTGGTTACTGCGCCATAGGGCACTTAGCTAACGGTTGCCCGTGTGGCGCACTTGTTGTGCGTTAACCCTATAGTGTGTTAGTGTGGCAGGGCTCTGCATTACTAATGATTATTCTGTAAACTGTTATTGATGTTACCCCCTTTTCTTACCAAGAGCTTAAGTAAAATCTTATACTTATTTCAATTTAGTATTGTCTCAATGCTCAGTTATTCATACAGTATAAGATATATAATTTACTGTCAGTACTAGCTGTGCCAGTAGGGGGTAGAGCATATTGCCGGGGGGTTGGCGGAGCTGTCTTCAGGGCCCAAACTAAATCTGCGGCCTTCTTAGTTGGAGGTATCGCTACAAATGCATATGGTGTTAAACAATTTAAAAACACTAAATATAATGAGTATAAGCAAATGATTGGTGTGCATAGATTACAGTACATACATTATTTACTTTTTAGGTTTGTGAAAAAGTGCCAAAATGATCACTTAATAGATAAAATGTTAAAAAAAATAAGCTGAAATATACTGTATTCTCCTATTAGCTATTATTGTAATGAGGTCCATGAAAAGGACCAACAATCCGAAACATTTTATTAGTATTATTAGTTAATAAAGGCCTTGCCTGTTTTTCATACAGATGATTACCTATTTCTCCTTAAGAAATGTCCCACCATGGAGCTTATTAATGGTTTGACCAAAGAGTGGGACGGAAAGCCAGCTGTACTGTCTGTTGGTCAGGCTGTGTTATCTCTGCTGTGCACAGATCACAAGGAATATGGATTCAAGCTGCTGGAGAACATCAGTCAGTGTGGAGAAGGTAAGTAGACCAACTTGGAATTTAAGACAAGCTTTTCTTTTTTTTACTAGATCAGTGCCTAAAGCTGAATTCCAGGAATTCAGCAAGGTTGTAAAATTGAAGGCACACTATGAGTCCAACTAGGTGCATGACATCCCCTGGAGTTCTCTCTATTATTTACATCTAACAGGTTTATTGCTCTGCCTGAGAGACACTCTGGGATCTGAGAGGAGAGCAATATGCACCCCTCTGCTGCACATTCACAGAGGACTTTGTATTTTTTTTTTAAGGCGTTCACATAATACCAAGGCTTCTGTGATTGGGCAGAAGGAGGGGAGGGGTGGGCAGATGAAAAGATCAGAAGGATCAGCGTTGGGCTCCCAAAAATGCACCAATAGCCATCTTATGGAAGTACTGTAAACCTGTCAGATGTAAATAATCGAGATTAGTCCAGGAGGTGTCATGCACCTCCTCGGACTTAACTCATAGAGGGAGACTTACTAAAACTGGTGCACACAGAATCTGGTTCAGCTGTGCATAGTAAGCATTCAGCTTCTAGGTTTTATTGTCAAAGCTTAAAGTGGTTGTTAAACCACTTCTATCAAATCTTCTTATTCCCTCTGTACCTTAACAACTTCCATACCGGGCATTTTCACCCCCTTCCTGCCTTGGCCAATTTTCAGCTTTCAGCGCTGTCACAATTTGATTGAGAATTGTGCGGTCATGCGAAGTTGTACCCAAATAAATTTTGATCATTTTTTTTCCCCCACAAATAGAGCTTTCTTTTGGTGGTATTCGATCACCTCTGCGGTTTTTATTTTTTGCGCTATAAACAAAAAAAGAGCGACAATTAAAAAAAAAAAAAAAAAAAAAAAACACACAATATGTATTACTGTTTGCTATAACAAATATCCCAATTTTTTTTAAAAAAACATTTTTTTTCCTCAGTTTAGGCCGATATGTATTCTTCTACATATTTTTGGTAAAAAAAAAAAAAAATCGCAATAAGCGTATATTGATTGGATTGCGCAAAAGTTATAGCATCTACAAAATAGGGGATAGAATTATGGCATTTTTTTTCTATTTTTTTTTACTACTAATGGCGGCGATCTGCGATTTTTGTCAGGACTGCGATATTGCGGCGGACACATCAGACACTTTTGACACTATTTTGGGACCATTCACAATTATACAGCGAACAGTGCTATAAATATGCACTGATTACTGTATAAATGTGACTGGCAGGGAAGGTGTGAACACAAGGGGGCGATCAAGGGGTTAAATGTGTTCCCTAGGGAGTGATTCTAACTGTGGGGGGGATAGACTGACTGGGGGAGGTGACCGATCTGTGTCCCTATGAACAAGGGACACACCATCAGTCTCCTCTCCCTGACAGGACGTGGATCTCTGTGTTTACACACAGAGATGCACGTCCCTGCTCTGTGACGAGCAATTGCGGGTGCCCGGTGGACATCGCGGCCGCCGGGCACGCGCATTGGGTCCCCGGTGATGCTGCGAGTGCGCGCCGCCGTCGGCGCGCTCGCAACACTGCAGGGAATCCTAGGATGTCATATGACGACCGCCCGGAGGGACGAAGGGTTCCTGCGGCCGTCATTTGACAATACGCCCGGCGGGAATCGGTTAATATGTGTCCCTGTGCCTGTGTTCTGTAAAACATCTGCCGATCTGTACAGATATAAGCTCTGCTCCGGGCTCACAGCTGATTCCTCTCCTCCTTCTCTCTATGGCTCACAGCTGCAATGGGGGGGGCAGAGCCTTCCCGCTGACGTCAGCCGGGGAGGAGGGGGAGAGAGAGACCCGACAGATCAGCGGATTTTTTACATTAAACAGGCACAGGGACACATGTTAAGGTACAGAGGGGATAAGACCATTTCATAGGAGTGGGGGGGAGCTGGCGCTAGTACAAACAGGGAGGGGAGGGGGAGGAGGACAGAGGAGACACAGACACAGGGAGAGCTGCAGAGAGCAGGGCTGTGGCTGACGGAATCACGCAAATGGACAACGATGTCGGGGTTCAGCAGTCATTAATATCGTGGTGTGTTTGCAGAGGGGAGAGTATAGCCAGGCAGGATCAGCCAGGTTTTTTAGGGTATACAGGGGGCCAAATGACACAGCACACGCACTGTGCTGTATAACATGCTGTAAAGGAACAGTATCTGTTTTGTTTAGTTTTTTGGGTTAACAAACGCTTTAATTGAACAAGCTGAAGTTAGAAGCTGATTGGTTACTGTGCAAAACTGCACCAGATTCTGTGTGCACCAGTTTTTGTAAAATTGTGTGCCTTTCATTTTTACAAAGTGGCTGAATTTTTTATTTTTATATCTATACAAAAATGTTTTGCATTTCATTTTTATTTTAAACTGATTGGATTGTTTTACAAGGTGATTGTTTACAAATCACTTTAACTGCTTTCCACCCGGCAACTGTACATATACGGCTGGGTGGGCGCTTCCTCCTTCTTAGTGGACTTCAGGAACGTCCCTGAGAAGGAGGGGGATCGTGCCCGCGCAGCCGCGCGATCCTGATGCGCCCGTGTCACCCGGACACGGCGCATCTCTGATCGGCAGGAGGGCTCTGTGATTGGCCCTCCTGATCACATGACTGCCGCGTCCAATCACAGCCGTCATGTGATGTAAATAGAGAGCCGGTTGCTAGGCGATCGGCTCTCCTCTCCTCACACAGAAGTTGTCAGTGAGGAGAGGAAAGTGGATCTCTGCAGCTGGCCGGTGATCAGTGATCAGTATGAGCTGTTTTTTTTTACAGCTTTTTACACACTGATCACCAGCCTAGTTTCCCCACACATGTCCCAACACAATGTAAACACACAAGTCCCCAAAACACTGTCCCCACACAGTAAAAACACCTGTCCCCCACATACGCAACAGTAAAATCACATGTCCCAATGATCATCTGCACACATATGTCCGTGATCATCTGCGTACATCTGTCCGTGATCACACAAACCAATTATTATACACCCAACGGGATTTTTTTTACCAAAAACATGTAGCAGAATACATTTTGGCTTAGATTTATGACAAAATTCGATTTTATTGGATTTTTTTTAAAATAGAAAGACGAAAATATTGTTTTTTTTTTCAAAATTTCCGCTCTTTTTTTTGCTTATATCGCAAAAAATAAAAAATGGAGTCATGAATAAATACCACCAAAAGAAAGCTCTATTTGTGTGAACAAAATGATAAAAATTTAAATTTGGGTAAAGCGTAGCATGACCGCGCAATTGTCATTGAAAGTGCCAGAGCGCTGAAAGCTGAAAATTGGTCTGGGAAGGAAGGGGGTGAAAGTGCCCGGTATTGAGGTGGTTAAGGAAGAATTTCAAGAATGCATATTTTTGCATAGTCCAGTTTGTCCATAGAAAGAATGGAGTGAAAAACAATTGATTAGAACTGCAATTAAAACATTTCAGTACTTATATATAATAATGAGTTCCAAGAATGAGAAGGGAAAATGAATTAACAGGTCTCGTTCATCTCCTGACCACAGATAGATCTTTCCAGCGCTTGTGATTCGAGTGCCTGGAACTGCAACTGTTGAATACCAGGAAGAAATGATCATGTCACTCATTTCATAGTCATGTAGTAGACAAAGTATAAGCTGCTTCATAGCAATACATACAAATAATTTGATCTTGCTAGTAAGCTGGCTGTAGCTCCCATCCTTATGCCGCGTACACACGATAATTTTTCCCGTCGGGAAAAATGAAATTTTTTCTTTTGGACGAGAAAAACAACCGTGTGTGGGCTTTTTGTCATGTTTCCCGACGGGAAAAACGCCATTAATCACGACGAGAAAAATTAGAACATGCTCTAATTTTTCTCGTCGTGATTCCCGTCATTTTTTTGCGCGGCAGTTTTCCCATAGGGAAACACTGCCACGGAGCCCACACACGGTCGTTTTTCTCGACCAAGAGAAAAAATGACGGTAAAAACGGCCGTGTGTAGGGAACCAAGCCGTTCCCTCGTTTTTCCTGTCGGGATTCACGGCGGTGTTTTCACCGCCGTGAATCTCGATCGTGTGTACGCGGCATTAGGTTATCTTGTTCGGCTGTATTGTTTTAGACACCATGAAGAACCGTTCTGCTGTCCTCCTCAATGTTGGTATCTCCATTACATTCTTGTGTGTCCCTTGATTTTCTCGTCTTTTCTCATCCTCTTTCTTTGTCTTTCTTCTCTTGTCTGTATATGTTCTTTTTTGGTCTGGAGACATTTCTTTACAGAAGACTTTTTACCCCTCTCTTAGTGTCCTTCTCTGTCCTTGTTCTCCAATCTGTCCCTTTGTGAGATGGGGAGAGAAATGCTACTATCACTGCTCTTCTCCTGTGCCCACTCTGCTCTCTGTCCCCAGGTTCCTCAGTACTTTTTCTTCTGTTCTTATTTTACTCCTTCATATCATATATGTTCTTCCTTTTCTGGGCTTGCTCTGTTGCTTTAACTAGGTGAGTGCTTCTTATATACACCGTGTTCCTCCTACCCAATGTTCTCAGTGTTTAAAGTCCATCCCCTGATGGCCCAGCTCCATCCATCTCAACTGTCTCCGCTCTTTTTTTACCTCATTTATGACAATTGAGAGAGACAGCAGTATTAGGCTGCACACATTAAATATCCTACCATACTTTAATTAATATTCCCTAGTCCTAAATGACTACTTTTTAAGACTCACATCTTTATTTCAATGTGTTGTGGTTGATGCAGAAAGACACACATGTGCATGCAAATGAAAAAGGACATTCACTGTGATTCCTGGCCACAGAATAGGGGCAAAAGTTTATACATACCTTTTGCACCTACAACGTACTCTGTGCTTTCTGCCCAATGATTCTTCAATGATCCATCCCCACTTCATTAGCTGCATACTTTGTCCCACTCTCATTGCTACTCATCTACGATCTTGCTCCATTGACACTGCACTCTTAAACTCAGCTGCCCCTCTCCTTCATCTTTGTTCCATTCTGTGACTTGATTCTCCTAGCTCTTTCTCATACCAACCAATGGAGTGCTGTCCGCTTTTGATCTTCAGCCCCCTGGCGCTCTCCTTCTACAAGCCTACATAAAAGCCCCTGCTCTGTCCACCTTCTATTTACCTTCTCTCTTGACCTTCATTACATACATCCCTGCTGTCCTACATTCTTTAAGATGAGACTTGATGTATACTTTATCCCACCATAAGACTGCCCAGCCGCATCCACCACCATCGCCAACATCATCATCCACCACCATCACCAACAGTATCATCCACCACCAACATCATCGTCCACCACCATCACCATCATCATCCATCACCATCACCAACATCATCATCCATCATCGTCCACCAACATCATCATCCACCACCATCACCAACATCATCATCCACCACCAACATCATCCACCACCATCACCAACATCATCATCCACCACCAACATCATCCACCACCATCACCATCGTCCATCACCATCATCGTCCACCACCATCACCAACATCATCATCCATCACCAACATCATCATCCAACACCACCATCCACCACCATCCCCAACATCATCGTCCACCACCATCCCCAACATCATCATCCATCACCATCACCAACATCATCATCCACCACCAACATCATCGTCCACCACCATCACCAACATCATCATCCACCACCAACATCATCGTCCATCACCAACATCATCATCCACTATCACCAACAACATCACTGTCACCATTGTCAGCTCCTGTCTTCCCCCACTATTAATCCTTACCACCTCCCTTTCACATAACGATGAGGTCAAGAAAACCATCACCTGCTGGTGCAAACACATTCCTGTTGCCAATTAAGTCAGCTCATCTTAGTACTGGGCCGCAAAGAATGTTTGGGGGGTAGGAGATACGGTAACTACCAGGATGTGTTAGAGCTCTGCCTGTAACAAAGGATTCAGGAATAACGTCTGCTATGGAGGCTCCCAACAGCAGTTTTTCTTCCTAATAACAGAGTTGCATTACAATTCAATATCAATTAAACAATAATCAGCTTTAGAAATGTCATATCATAATTTGATTTGCACCCAAAGAAACTAGTAGACACATGTGGCAATTCAAAAGAAAACACTCCTGCTGCCTCTCTAACGAGCTTTCAGGGAGTATAGGAAACGGAGCACTCTTATCCATATCCGGTGGTCATGCCCCAAAAGCAACACGATTCTGAACAAGGGTATATTTTATGATTAACTCGGTTTTCAACATTTCATTAGTTTGTAACCTCTGGGAGGCCCTGCTGCATAAACTGATCCTGATCCTTACTGCCAATAAAAGAAAATTGGTGGGATTTGTGTTTTCCAGAGCCTGGACACAAGCATACCTCAATTTTGCTGAGGTCCAGCAAAGACCAATGGGGACCATGGTCCATGTGACGCTCACTTCCATAGTTGAAGACTCCCATGCCAAATTTTTAAAGGTTTGGGACCCCTGGATATCCTATAATGTCCACCTGAATATAGACCAAACATTGTTCCTGGTCTGATGTGTTTGGTCACACCCCCTTAGCATCCCAGCCGCTGATCTATGTGGGCTCTTTCGCTACACCTCCCCCTCCTCTCTTACCAAGCAAATGCCCTCTTTCTTCCTCTTTTCCTTCTAAGCTCTTCTCTGATCTACTCCTTTGCGGTTCCCGCTCTTCCGTGCTCCCCCCTCTAGTCTTGTCTCTTCTTGAAGTGTTTGCCGTGACGTTTTTGTTTTCTTATAATTCATAATGTCTGATATATGCATATGGCTTTCTGTACCATGGTGGAACTAGAAATTTTGAAGCCACTGAAAAAAAATTTTTTTTTATCATGTTTCTGAAAAAAAAAAAATCAGTGTAGAGCAGTTGAACATATTGAAAGTAATTTTGTTACACTGGTAGAATTATGCTCACAATAAAAGTACAGCTTATTCATGAAATAAACTAAACTTGCTTTTCAAAATATTATTTTTAAATTACAAATGGAATAGCAAGGACTGCATATGTTAAGAACATTTTCAACTATACATGAGAACAGGTAACCACCACCCAATAGGTAAATATTATGCTGTGATGGTGGAGAACAGTAATAGGAATCATTTAAAGGTTAAATAATATAAACTAATTTGACAGATAAATGTACCCTCTTACCTGTCAATTAAGGCCTGCGAGTACAGAAACTATCATCTACAGCAGGGGTCTCCAAACTTTTTCAACAAAGGGCCAGTTTACTGTCCTTCAGGCTTTAGGGGGCCGGACTATGGCCAGTGTGAGTAGAAAATGTCCTGGTGTCAATGGGAGTAAACGCTGCCCCATCATTGGTCTTAACAGGAGGCAAAGTGCCCTTTTTTTTTTTTCCTTTTTTTTTTTTAGCAGGAGGAATAGTGCCCCACGGTTGGTATCAATGGGAAGAATTGTGTCCCATCAATGGTGTCAGTGGGAGGAATAGTGCTCTATTAATGGTGTCAGTGGGAGGAATAGTGCCCCATCAATAGTGTCAGTGGGAGGAAAAGTGCCCAATTAATGGTGTCAGTGGGAGGAAAAGTGCCCAATTAATGGTGTCAGTGGGAGGAATGGTGCCTCACCATTGGTGTCAGTTGGAGGAATAGTGTCCCAAGGGCCAGATAGAGGCAAGCAAAGGGCCGCATTTTGGAGACCACCGATCTACAGTATCCCAACAAATGCCCAACTGTAGGAGGTACAAGATGGAGCCCAAAAGCAAACAAAACTGGAGCCTTTCCCCTGCAGTGCTTCCTATTGGCAGAAATGCATATTACCGTATATACTCGAGTATAAGCCAACCCGAATATAAGCCGAGGCACCTAATTTTACCACAAAAAAATGGAAAAACGTATTGTCTCGAGTTTAAGCCTAGGGTGTCCATCTGCATGCCTCACTGTGCCTCACTTTGCCCATGTGCATGCCTCACTGTGCCCATGCCTCACTGTGCCCATGCCTCACTGTGTCCATGACTAGACTGACGTTTAACATGGGAGTCTATGGAAAGGGTGCCCGGATTTGAAAAATTGGTGCTCCCCGGCCGTAGGTCCCCCGGACAACAAACTTTGCAAACTTGTAAAGGAAGAGTGGAGATATATGTGTACTAAGTTTGGGGGCCAGGGGATCTACGGCCGGCCAGTACCGGGTCCCCAAATTCACCGGAGAAATGACCGTTTAACATGGGAGTCTATGGAAGGGGTGCCCGGGTTTGAAAAATCGGTGCTCCCCGGCCGTAGGTCCTCCGGACAACAAACTGTTCACACTTTTAGAGGAAGAGTGGGGCTACATGTGTGCCAAGGTTGGGGTCCAGGGGACCTACGGTTGGCCGGTACTGGTCCCCAAATTCCGGGAGATCAGGCGCAAAAAGGTGACTCGAGTATAAGCCGAGGGGGCATTTTCAGCCCAAAAAAATGTGCTGAAAAACTTGGCTTATACTCGAGTATATACGGTACTCTTGTTTGAGAACTGCATTGAGAAGTACAGTGTTACTTGAATTGTGTTCCAGGATTTGCTTGTCTTCAGCTAGGAGAACTTGCAATAATTTAAGACTTCTTCATGTCATATAGTTTTATTACCATGTCATAGATATAATATTTACCATTGTAAAAGAACATATTTTACAGTTTTTTTTCTTCAATTTTTCCGGGAAAACAAATGGCTTTAAAAAAACGGGGGAAAAAAATAAATTTCCGTTTTTTTTTTCTAGGCCTTCCCATCTCTAGGTGAAACTGCTCCTGTGTATCACGGAGCTGCCTGGCTCGGCCTGTGTTCGGCGGTGACGCTGTAACACGGTCCTGCCCCCTAGACCGGCTCGTGTGATAGGCTGAACACTGACTCTATCTACTATCACAGGAGCCCGTCTAGGGGGGCGGGACCGTGTTACAGCGTCACCGCCGAACACAGACCGAGTCAGGCAGCTCCATGTCGTGATACACAGGAGGAGATGCCCGCTGTACAGCCCACAGTGTGCCTGGATAGGAGGATCGGCATATACTTGCAGGAGGGGGAGGAGGAGAATCGAGCATTCCGCGGCTGTATGGAGGAATATAGAAAGCACATTTCCTCTATATGCGCCCCCCTGTCGATCCTCCTATCCAACTTCTTTTGGTGGCCCCTCCCAGTTCTCCTTGTGGCTCCCCCCCCAGTGCTCTCCTTCCCCACCACTCTCCAGCCCCCCCCCCACAGTTCTCTCCACCTCTGTTGTTTCTGCCCCCCCCAGTGCTCTCCTTCCCCACCACACTCTCCAGCCCCCCCACCGTTCTCTCCACCTCTGTTCTCTCTGCCCCCCCTCTCCAGCTCTCCCCATCACTCTCCAGTCACCATCCCAGTGCTCTCCACTCCCCCCACCCAGTATTCTCCACCCCTGTTCTCCCCCCCCCCCTCCCCAGTGCTCTCCACTCATTTCTACAAAACTCCTGAAAGAATGTACCGACATTCTGGCACCCTCCATAACACACATCATAAATCAATCGTTCAAAGAAGGCATTGTGCCGATCTCCCTCAAGCAAGGCATAGTCAAACCCCTCCTAAAGAAGCCCAACCTCGACCCTAAAGACCCAAGCTACCGCAGGCCGATAACAAGTCTCAACACCATCTCAAAGATCATGGAGAAAGCAGTAGTACAACAACTACAACTCCATTTGGACACCCACAAACTCTTGGATCCACTACAATCAGGCTTCCGCCCAGGCCATGGCACAGAAACGGCACTTCTCAAAATATGGGATAACGCCCTCGAAGCAGCAGATGACGGAGAATCATGTCTTCTGGTGCTGCTGAAACTCAGTGCAGCGTTCGACACAGTAGATCACTAAACTTTACTTATCCGCCTTAAAGAAGTAGCAGGAGTAGCAGACCCTGACCTACACTGGTTCGCATCCTTCTTAGAAAATCGCTCCCAGACAGTGAAACTAGGAGTCTTCACCTCTGAAACTCGCGCAATTTCTTGCGGAGTCCCTCAAGGATCACCCCTTTCACCCGTGCTCTTCAACATCTACCTCCACCCACTACTTAAAATCATCAGGAAACAGGATCTGTGCTACCACTCATATGCTGACGACACCCAAATCTACTTTCGCATCACCGGACAAAAAGACCAATATCGCGGACTGGAAGAGTGCCTCGCATTGATCGATGATTGGATGACGGAGAGTTCCCTCAAACTCAATGGATCCAAAACAGAACTTCTTCTACTCCACGCAAACCAAAAGACAAAAACAAAGACATCTTGGACACCACCCACCATTCTTGGAAAGACCGTTACCCCGAGCACCAAAGTCAAAAGTCTCGGAGTCATCCTTGACTCGGAGATGTCGATGGATGCACAAATAGTATCAGTAGTAAGCGGATCGCACCATCTTCTTCGCCTGTTACGGAGACTCATCCCCTTCATCCCGGAAGAGGACACAGCAGTAGTAGTTGGAACAATCATCAACTCCCGACTCGACTATGCAAACTCCCTCTACATAGGACTACCTAAATATCAGATCTTGCGCCTACAAGTCATCCAGAACACGGCAGCCAGACTGGTAACAGGGAAAAAACCTTGGGAATCGATCACCCCTTCACTGAGGACCCTGCATTGGCTAACCGTAAAGGATCGGGTCACATTCAAGACCCTCTGCCTCACCCACAAGTGCACACAAGGAAACGCACCTCAATATTTATGCGAGAAAATAAAACGCTACTCCCCCAAACGCATTCTCCGATCAACCAATCAAAACCTCCTTCACATCCCCAAATCCCGCTACAAATGGAAGGGAGAACGAAGATTTGCAGTCCAAGGACCACGGCTATGGAACGCTCTTCCCACGGACATCCGCATGGAAGAAAACCATCGGGCTTTCAGGAAAAAACTTCTGATGGATCAGGACGTCACTGGATGCAAAGCGCCTTGAGGCGATTCAGTTCGCATTTGTAGCGCTATATAAGTTATTCACTCACTCACTCACTCCCCCAGTGCTCTCCACCCATGTCCTTTCTCCCCCCCCAGTGCTCTCCACCCCTGTTCTTTCTCCCCCCAGTGCTCTCCAGCTCTCCCCATCACTCCCCAGCCCCCACCCCAGTACTCTCCGCCCCCCACAGTGCTCTCCAGCCCCCCCGTGCTCCCCACCCCTGTTCTTTCTCCCCCCCAGTGCTCTCCACCCCTGTTCTTTGCTCTCCGGCTCTCCCCATCACTCCCCAGCCCCCACCCCAGTGCTCTCCACCCCCCACAATGCTCTCCAGCCCCCCCATGCTCCCCACCCCTGTTCTTTCTGGCCCCCCCCTGTGCTCTCAAGCTCCACCCATCGCTCTCCAGCCCCCCCATGCTCTCCACCCCTGTTCTGTCTCCCCCTCCAGTGCTCTCAACCTCCCCCCAGTACTCTCCACTCCCCACCCCTGTACTCTCCACTCCCCCCTGCATTTTGCCCCCACCCACGTGCTCTCCAACCCCGCCAGTGCTCTCCGCCCCCATAGTGCTCTCCAGCACCCCGTGCTCCCCACCCCTGTTCTTTCTCCCCCCAGTGCTCTCCAGCTCTCCACATCACTCTCCAGCCCCCACCCCAGTGCTCTCCAGCCCCCATGCTCCCCACCCCTGTTCTTTTTGCCCCCACCCATGTGCTCTCTAACCCCATAGTGCTCTCCAGCCCCCCGTACTTTCCACCCCTGTTTTTTTCTGGCCCCCACTAGTGCTCTCAAGATCCCCCCCCTGCTCTTTGTACCCCCCAGTGCTCTCCAGCCCCCGTGCTCTACACCCCTGTTCTTTCTGCCCCCCCCCCAGTGCTCTCAAGATCCCCCCCAGTGCTCTTTACCTCCCACACTCTTAGCCCCCTCAGTGCTCTCAAGCCCCCCCCCTTAGCCTCCCGTGCTCTCCACCCCTGTTCTTTTTGGCTCCCCCCCAGTGCTCTCAAGCCCCCCCAGTGCTCTCCGCTCTCCACCCCTGTGATCTCCACTCCCCCCTGCTACTTGTCCCCACCCATGTGCTCTCCAACCCCGCCAGTGCTCTCCGCTCCCCCTTCTCTCCAGCTCCCACCCAGTGCTCTCACTTCCCCAGGACCAGAGGACAGGCTGACTGGGGCTGGAAAATGAGGACGGCTGAAGGTGCAGGTGGCCAGGGACCACTCCATCTCACAGCAAACAGATCCTCTGAAAGGAGCACTGTCTCCATCCAAAGCGAGAACAGACCCTGCCTGCTGATGGCGATCATGGACATCCTGCTGGCATGGAAGGTACCATACAGAGCATCAACAACACACCCAGGGACTGCAGACTGGGACATGGGGCATAGTAGAGGCTGCATTCATGGGCACAGTGAGACTGCATTCACGGGCACAGTAAAGCTGCATTGATGGGCACAGTGAGGCTGCATTGATGGGCACAGTGAGGCTGCATTGATGGGCACAGTGAGGCTGCAATGATGGGCACAGTGAGGCTGCAATGGTGGGCACAGTGAGGCTGCATTCATGGGCACAGTAAAGCTGCATTTGATGAGCTCAGTGAGGCTGCATTGATGGGCACAGTGAGACTGCATTTGATTGACACTGATGAGACTGCATTTGATGGGCACTGGTGAGGCTGCATTGAGCTCTTGTATCATGTCTGCAGCCTCCGACCATCTCCTGTATCATGTCCGCAGTCTCTGAGGGAGTCTGGAGAGGAGTCAAGAGTGGGAGCACCGCCGGGATGGGGGTCATGGGAGAAGTCAGATGTGTGTGGACTGTGGAGAGGAGACTATATAGGATAAAACCAGAGCCACCAAGCTGGAGCCGACTGACTGAGCCCTGCACGGTGCACCTGAGAGGAGGTCAGTGACAGCACCGCTAGGCCAGTCTGAGGGGGGTCACTGATGTAAGGGGGGAGTGAATACGATAATGTAAGGGGGCACTGATATAAAGATTTCCCCCCTATATCAGTAACCCACCCCCCCCCTTACCTTAGTGTATAGTTTCTGCGGAAGGTGGTCCCCCCCCCACATTCAAAATTCATGGGGTCCCCCTTGATGATTGACCACTTTTACCACTTTTAACTGGAATTTGCGTTATATATATATATATATAAGCCCTATGTGCTTTCATATCTGTCTACTCTATATATAGTACACTCTTCAAATGTGCTTTAAAATGTATGGTTTTCCCTTTTATGAACAAGAAAATAATGACGTCATGCTGTTACGCTGGTATAATAATGCTATGGGGCTGGTATGAATTTTTTTCCAGGGCTGGATTTTATTCCCAGTCCGGCCCTGGTGAAACCATTTTAAAGACCGCACCTCTGTTCTGAAAAAATCTTAAATTCCATTGACATTTTATTTTTTAATAGCCTTTGGGAACAAGCATAGAAACACAGCAGTAGGAGTGAGACAGTGTTAGTTACTTTTCTAATAGCTGTGGAAGAGATGCAGAGGCAGGAACTCCATAAGAGCAATCTTACTACTGGAGTCTTCAAGACAAATGTGGACCTCCTGGATAAATCATTTATGTACACCCATATAGTGTACAGTATATTATGTTTCCAAACCATTCACAATGTCTTGCTTTTCTACCTAAATAAACTCTGCCTTATTTTTTATTAAGACTAGTGCCAACATACAATCTTTTCCGCAGATGCTCTAGAGCAGGTCATTCTTAACGATGCGGTATGCACAGCAGAAGGTTGGGTGGAAATCGCTGAAGAATGCTCCAACAACAACTACAGGCGACTTTCTGAAAGGATCATGTCTGTTGTCATATCACAAGATGGAGTGATGGAGATTCCACCGAAAGACGAAGATGTGAAAATTATGGAACACGTGTATATGTAATTCCTGTGGTGTGGCAGCAGGGGGAGCACTGCTACTGACATGCAAAATAAATTCTATTCTACAATCTAGGCTAAATCTACATTTGTTGTTTTGTTTCTGTTCAGTTGTGATGTAATTTTGTATCTGTGTGTGTGTATGTGTGTGTGTGTGTGTGTATACAGTATTTTTGTTTGTCTAAAAAAAATAAGGCTTTGTTCAGACAAGTGTTGACACCCGTCCTGCATGCAGGCTCTTTTTAATACTGTGGCAGCCTGTAGAGGTGGATGCAGACACAGTGACCGCATGGACACAGGCACATGTCAAAATTTGACAGCTGTGCTGGAGTAGATGTACGGATTCAACACACACATTGGGGTTGATTTGCTAAAACTAGATGTAGCCACCAGACCCCTTTTTCCCTACCTTTGGCTCACCTGTAGGAAAAGGGGCACACCATGCCACATGCCCGTACCTTCCTGTGTGAAGAGTTTGAGCGGTGTAATGTACCCGGGTCTCTATGGTCAGGTTCTCCAGAGAATGGTTCCCATCTTCACTGCAATAAAGACAAGTCTCTATCCCCCAATAACTCCAAGGTCCACACCAATTGCAACTCCAACGTAGAGTTTATTATGCATAGTCATTAAATAGGAAAGGATGGATGGAGAACAGGACAGCAAGAGGTGTTGGAGTAGGTCCAGGCACAAACAAATACACATTCACTACCTATATCTTCAGGTAGTCTCAGCTCATCCGGATAGTCTCCCATTAGAGTGGATCCTAGCAGCCGGAGTGATGCTCGAATTAGATTACACACAGTCTCTGCACAAACTCTGCCACAGACCTGGTGAACTTTGGTTCTGGTATTAGGCCTCTATCAGGAAGATGACATCCCTACAGAGAGTTACCGGGCCCCTTCCTTCACTGTGATCTCTCACCAGTCCCTCGGAACAGTCCTCCCCCGGCCTCCTCTTCTAGATACGGGTCTCCTCGCAAGGCAGCACCCTGGGATTCCTCCTCCCTCCGTGGGCTCCAGCCGAAGGTGCTGGACCCAAGGCCTTCAGTTGCAGCCCCAGGGCTAAAGGAAAGGTGCCTGGGACTGATCCGCCAGTGTACCGAGCCTGGAACGCCACCCCAGGGCTAAAGGTGCCTGGGGTGGCCCACAAACAGAATCACATACTCCCGGGGTCGGACCCCCGGGAACTCACCCCCTACAGACAGGGTCTGCCCCTTTTTATATCCTCTCCCGGCATGCACAGCAGGCCGACACGCCCACCATACCACCGCCGAGAGGGGACATCCAAGGCACAGCACTACACCAGCGGTTCAACCCTAGCCTCCGATGGCAGCACCACCAACAGGCCACAGGGAACTACACACCAGTATCCCACCTGTAGTATAAAATGGTTTAACAGAACCCTATCAAATAATGTGTTTGAGTATAACTACCACTCAAACATTCCCCTAAATTTAAAGACCCAAAATCTGGTGCAGCTCTGCATAGAAACCAATCGGCTTCCAGGTTTTATTGTCAAAGCTTAACAAGCTGAAGTTAAAAGCTGATTGGCTACCATGTACAGCTGCACCAGATTTTGCACTCTCCAGTTTTAGTAAATCAACCCCATGTGTCTGCGTTTATAACTATGCACCCGCTCCTGCACATGATCTGATCGATTAAAATACAATCGTATCTATAAACAAAGTATCTCAGTTCTGCTGATCAATACAAAATGAGTAATAATTATCCACCCTGGCCGTTTGACTCAGTTTGATCGACCCCCAACTAAACTAGTGTCTAAATCAATCGGAAAGGGAATTTGCAGTTATTCGATTGGTTCTGATTTGAAAGGCTTGATAGAATCACGCATCGATTGGATAATAGGATAGAAGCATGCTTGGCCACCATTAGAACTCATGGATAAATGTACTAAACACATCAGGCAGTGAAATTCATTTAACCCTTTTGTTGCTGTTAAATTGTGCATTTTTGGTGTGAAATTATTTCTAAAGACCTGTAAAACCGTATTCTTTACAACGCAGAGTAATTGTAGAATACGAAGATGGTAGTTGCAGTTTTTTATGTTAATTAATGTTTGTGAAAATGTTATTTAAAATTAAAGTAAACCTGCAGGTACAGTCAATCTCATTAAAACGGACCTTTTAGTCATTTTTTCAACTTTCTATCTATTAAATCGTCTGCCCTTGTTGTTTTAACTTTAGATAGTAAAATATATATTTTTTCTGCCAGTAAATACCTTATACAGCCCACTTCCTGTTTCTTGTCTGGTCATTAGCCTAGGCTTATGACATTGTGCACAGCTCTCTCTCTCTCTCTCATGAGTTTGCCAGGAAGGGAGGGGAATGAGTCATAAGAGGGCCAATGAGAGCTGCAGAGCTGGAGGTGTGTGTCTGTGTAAATCCAGTGAAGTGAACAGGCAGCAGATTCAGCTGCCCACAGTTAAAATGGCTTCCGCCAGACACAGTGGAGGGAGATGTCTGCAGCATATTTGGCAAGTACAGAACACAGTATATATAAAATAAAAGTGGTTGGAGGAAAGCTTCAGAATGGCAAAAATGTTTTTATTACTAACTATGTGAGCAGACTGCAGTTCCTCTTTCAGTTATTATGAACTATATGTGAACTTTCCCTTGCAGGAATACTAATCCAACGTATTGGACCCTGCATACATACCCCATAGTGGCAATACAGGGGCCAACCTATTTACTTTACACCTATGGTCTTAACTAGATGCATGTATAAGAGGTGGACATGGCCTTTTATTCGTGTTCTTTCCACATTATGATACTAATAAACATTTCTCTAATGCCGCGTACACACAACCGGAATTTCCAACAAGAAAAGTCCGATGTGAGCTTTTGGTCGGAAATTCCAACCGTGTGTAGGCTCCATCGGACTTTTTCTGACGGAATTTCCGACAACAAAAATTTAAGATCTGGGTCTCAATTTTTCCGACAAGAAAAGTTCTTGTCAGAAATTCCGTTCGTCTGTATGCAATTACGACGCACAAAAAAAACACGCATGCTCAGAATCAAGCAGAAGAGCCGAACTGCCTATTGAACTTCATTGATCTCGGCTTGTCGTACGTCTTGTACGTCACCGCGTTCTTGACGGTCGGAATTTTGTGTGACCGTGTGTATGCAACACAAGTTTGAGCCAACATTCCGTCAGGGAAAAAAATCACGGTTTTCTTGTTGGAATTTCCGATCGTGTGTACGCAGCATAACGGATACAGTGAGTTGTTTTTACAATGTTTTCTATGGGACAGTTAAGCACAATCAGGTTTTTTTATTTGAGAGTGTTAAAGCGGTAGTAAACCACAGCCTTTAATCTGGCGATCCAGCCAGCAAGTATGTTGTTTTTCAGAAGGTCAAGCTCTACAGGAGAATGTATCTGTTTTCAGGGATGAGACAAAACACTTAAGACTGGCAGCAGTGCGTACAAAGATCAGCTTTATTAATTCATGCAAAACCTTTAACCCAAAAGGAAAAGAAAAAGGTTTTCTTTAACTGATTATAAAGTATTAGCTCAGTTAGCTGGAGTTTGCCTTCTATTTGTTAGTGTATCTAAATCTGCTGGTACACTTCCTTCCCCCCCTAAAACGACAGCGTTGCATGAGCACTCAATTGTCATTCAAAAGCCTCGTACACACGGTCGGACTTCAAACAAACTTTTCCGTGGATTTTTATCTGAAGGGAGTTGGCCGGGAACACCCATAGCATACACACGGCAGGACTTTTCTGCAAACTTTCCCCAAATTTTCCCAACATCACGTGGTTTTTCTGCTCTTTACTGCCACCCTTTGGTCAACTTCTGCTATTGTTGGTTGATTTTAACATTGGTTCTGGGCATGCTTATTTGTACCTCGGACAAAAGTCTGATGGATTTCTGTACACACGATAGGACTTTGCACCATTGGACTTTTGTTGCCGAAAAGTTTGTCCGTTTGCAGAGCGAACTTTTGTCTGATGAAAACCGAAAAAGTTTGTCCGATGGAGCGTACACACGGTCTGATTTTTTGAAAAATTTGCTCATTTTGAAGTTTGTTGGCAAAAAGTCCGACCGTGTGTACGGGGCTTAAGTGTGACAGCGCTGAAAGCTGAAATCTGGCCTGGGCAGGAAGGAGTGAAAGTGTCCGGAATTGAAGCCTTTAAGTAACTCTTGCTAACCATTATTATTTCTTAAAGTGAACTATGCCGATTTTTCCACCCTACATTCTGTGTACAGAACACCTCCAGGTTGCCATATTGCATTGTACTTTACAGAAAATTACAGTGGCTGCAGACTGAAAAGAAAAGGTCATTTTTAATAACATTCACTTACAATATGATTTGTGTTGCAATGGTATATGATTTATACTTCACATGGCGCGCCAATATAAGAGCCCCAGATTAGCCAGCAGAATAACCAACGTTCAAACTGTTTTATTCTCCGGGTCAGTCCACCTTTGGAAATACTGGTGTGCAGGAGGACTAATGCCCCGTACACACGGTCGGATTTTCTGTCGGAAAAACATTGGATGGTTTTTCTGACGGAATTCCGCTGAAGCTTGGCTTGCATACACACGGTCACACAAAAGTTCTCTGAACTTTCGACCGTCAAGAACGCGGTGGCGTACAACACTACGACGAGCCGAGAAAATGAAGTTCAGTGCTTCCGAGCATGCGCCGAATTGTTTCCGAAGCATGCATCAGAATTTTGCGCGTCGGAATTGCTACAGATGATCAGAATTTCCGATCGGAATTTTTTTCCGTCGGAAAATTTGAGAACCAGCTCTCAATCTTTTGCTGGCGGAAATTCCGACAGCAAAAGTCCGATGGAGCATACATACGGTCGGAATTTCCAACCAAAAGCTCACATCGGACTTTTGCTGGCGGAATTTCCGACCGTGTGTACGCAGCATAACAGATTTTTGCAGGCTTAAACCTAGATTCTCCTGACTGAGGGCCATAGTGAGCTATCCTCATTTCCTTGTTATCCATACATGTCTCACTTGGGGAGTGATCTCACAGTCAGAGGTCTATCATGTATGCCCTTGGTCTTGCAGGACATAGGTGGCCACACTTGGGCCCCTTTCACACTGAGGCACTTTTCAGGTGCTATTGCACTAAAAATAGCGCCTGCAATGCGCCCCAAAAAAGCCGCTCAATTGTATCCAGTGTGAAAGCCCGAGGGCTTTCACACTGGAGTGTTGCGCTTGCAGGAGGGTCAAAAAACTCCTGCAAGCCGCATCTTTGAGGCGCGATAGGAGCGGTAAAAATACCGCTCCTATAGCGCCCCTGCGCAAAGAGGCGTTATTGCGGGCGTTTTTAACCCATTTTCAGCCGCTAGCGGGGGTTAAAATCCCCCCGCTAGCGCCCTTAAATTGCGGCAAAAAATACGGTATATTGGCGCTAAAAATAGCGCCGCTATACCGCCATCGCATCCAGCGCCTCAGTGTGAAAGTAGCCTTAAAGGGTATCTGATTGTACTTTGCTACAGTTGTTGTTTATCTTTCTTGTATAACAGCTGGGAGACTCCTCTGGGCAAGGACCCTTTGTGATGTCAGCAGGAGTGTGGCTCCGTTTAGGGCCAAGAAAATAGCAGAGGATCCAAATCTGTCGAGGCTCTTTTGGGGTAGCGCTACATGCGTGTGAAGCAGGCCTTAAAGACCAACACTGACCCCATTAGGTCAAATCTGCTTTTCCTGGTGCCGTCATGGTAGCTTACTCATGGTGCCTTCAGGGCAGCATACGTATGGTTGGTTGTTCCACCCTCGGCCAACCCACAGGACCATTATAACTCTATAAAAGAGAGCGACGCCCCACCGCCCCCATTCTCGTAACTAGACTCAATTCAGCATCGAAGGGCACAATAGTGGGATAGATTGTGCGGATTATACACAGGGCTTACCGGGCTAGTGGGCTTCCTGTTCTTCAAGAAGTGAATGCGCACTCGACAAGAGGGATTTCATCTTCATGGGCAGCCTTGGCAAAGGTCTCCCCTGAGATGATCTGCAAAGCAGCAAGCTGGTCCTCGTTTTCCATGTTAACCATAGGGGCTAGCGGCACTGTCACATGGTATGTATGATAGAAAAAAGTCCATCAATTTAGTCCTTGTTATAGAGTTCTTAGTATGAATGGAGAGGGGCTGAGACTGAATAAGGGGGAGGGGAGGGAGGGAAAAAGACCTGTATACAGTTTGCAATAGTCCATAAACCAGGGCAAGCCTTCAGAGGGAAGTTGAGAGCAGCAGACTCCAGGATATGCAAAAAGAAGAGAACAGGCGCCTCCAGGTTAGAACTAGTAGCATTTAATCTATTAAATTACAGGTGCAAATATCCACTTACATCAAAGTTATGGGGGTCCGACACATGTCCTATCCACACTGATGTGGCGTCCATCCGGCGCTATAGCGTTACTGCAGCTTTCGTTGCCCAGGAAAAGGGAATCCTGTCCAGCAGGACTTCTGGGAGGCTGGAGAGCTGTGACTTAAGCCTCGTACACACGGCCGAAAATCTCGTCAAGAAAAAACACGTCGTTTTTCTTGACGAGATTCTTGGACAAGAAACTTGTCCCGGCCGAGTGTACAGACGCTCCTTTCAAATAACCCGCGGTTCTTTGAATGGAGCGAACGCGGTGACGTCATCGACTATGACGAGCGTGCGCTTGTCACATTCGATGCCGTCGCCGCCATCTTGCTACACCCTATCTATGCCTAGGAAGCTACCGCGCATGCGTCGAAGTCATTTCGAGCATGCGCGGGCTTCCAGGAGGACAGGTAAGTGTACACACACACACAATTTTCTCGTCGAGAAACAGGCTGACGAGAATCTCAACGAGAAAATAGAAAGCAGGTTCTCTATATTTCTCGTCGAGATTCTTGTCGGTTTTCTTGACGAGAAACCATACACACGAACGATTTTCTCGGCAAGAAAGCTATCTCGGCAGTTTTCTTGTAGTTTCTTGCCGAGAAACTCGTTCGTGTGTACGAGGCTTGAGGCTTGGTTAAAGCTGTGGGTCGGTGTTGGAACGCAGCGTCGGGAACGGTGACGTCACTGGTGGTCGCAACAACGTTTTGGAGCATGCGCTCTCCGTTTTCCATGTTTGTGGCTCACTACAACCTAGATCTAGCTAGTCTCACCTCCCGGGATTTTGGGAGGAAGACCTTACAATTTATCGTTTTGTAATAAATCAATTAAAAATTCTGTTTTCTTTAGTATTCCCGCCCTGGTAGCGAGTTATCATGTGTATGCTGCCATAAAGGCACCAAGAAAATGGAAAATTGAATACTTGCCTTTCCGTAATTTTTATTTCCTGGTGCCTATCCATGGCAGCATATTCCCCTCCCTTGTTCTTATTCTTGTGGCTGAATTGAGTCTAGGTACGAGAATGGGGGCGGGAGTCGCTCTCTTTTATAGAGTTATAATGGTCCTGTTGGTTGCCTGGGGGTGGAGCAACCAACCATGCGTATGCTGCCATGGATAGGCACCAGGATAGGAAAATTATGGAAAGGTAAGTATTCAATTTTCCATTATTCTGTAATCATGACAATGTACAGGGAAAGGTAAATTAATGGCTTTTCGAAGGTTGCAGCTTTTGAAGAGAAATGAAATGTTTGGTGATGTGTCAATGTCTGAGGATGAGAAACCAGAAAGTGGTTTAGCTTGTCAGCAACCATGCTATGAATTTTGGGGTAGAATTTGCTTTCAAGAGAATGAAGAGCAGATAGAGAAGGGGTCACACATACAGGATATATACAATGCATGATGTTATCTCAGGCTCTTCTCTGTGTGTAACATCCCTGTCCTTTTCCTGTCTGTTGCTCAGTTAAAGCGGAGATCCACCCTAAAGTGGAACTTCCGCTCATCGGAGCCCTCCCCCCCCCCTCCGGTGTCACATTTGGAATTGCCACATATCAGGGGGAGGGGGGTGCAGATACCTAAGACAGGTATTTGCACCCACTTCCGGGTGTCCTCTCTGCGGGTATTCTGCGGGTAGTACGTCACTTCCTGCAGAATATCCGTTGTGTTCTGGGAAACACTTGGCTCCCAGAACACAACGGGGACCAGTGAGAACGGCGCAGGGCGACTCGCGCATGCGCCGCAAGGCTTCACTGCCTTGTTCCCTCACCGAGGATGGCGGTGGGGGCAGCAGATAGACAAGTGATTGCTCGTCCTCTGCTGCCGACGTTGCTGGATTCCAGGACAGGTAAGTGTCCTAATATTAAAAGTCAGCAGCTGCAGTATTTGTAGCTGCTGGCTTTTAATATTTTTTTTTTGACGGAGCTCCGCTTTAAGATCATCACTTTTCATAGAACCTGACTCAAGGAACTGCTCCTTGGTGTAAGAAAAATCTAATAAATGTGTGCTGGTGCCTTAACCACTTGCCTACCGGGCACTTTTCCCTTCTTCCTGCCCAGGCCGATTTTTAGCTTTCAGCACTGTTGCACTTTAAATGACAATTGCGCGGTCATGACACGGTCATGACACATTGTACGCATATGACATTTTTATCATTATGTTCACACAAATAGAGCATTTGTTGGTATTTAATCACCACTGGGGTTTTTATTTTTTGCGAAACAAACAAAAAAAATACTGAAATTTGGGGGAAAAAAATCGAGCCAAATTCTAGGGGTTGACAGGCAGAGTGCAGGCCCAAAATCGAAACCAGCAGCTACATAAGTATGCACGTGGCCTACCAGTGGGATCTCAGTGGAAGCTGGAAATGACTGTGGTAGGCACCGCTACTCCAGTGAAAAAAAAACATACCTGGAATTCAGCTTTAAATGCTCAGTCAATGTACAGTTGTAATTATTTATTTAAATTGCAGCATTGTAATTGCAGTGAAAGGCGGTTCTACAAAGTCTTGACTGGGGCTGAATACAAATGCAAGCCACACTTTTCACATATTTATTTGTTAAAACATTTTGAAAACCATTTATCATTTTCCGTCCACTTTACAATTATGTGCCACTAGACATGTGCACTGCCGAAAAATTTGTTCAATTTAGTTTCATTCATTTTTGTTTTGTTTTCCTCGTTTTTCGGGTTTGTTATGATCGAAATTTGTAAATTCGTAAATTCGAAAATCCCAAAATTCGTAAATTAAAAAAATAAAAAAATAAAAAAATTAGAAAATCCGAAAATAAGAAAGAAAATCCGAAAGAACGAAAATCTGAAAATTCTAAATAATAGCTAGCTAACTAATAATATCTAACTATTAGATTATAGGTATTAGAATTTCCTTTCAAATTTGGCTGTTAGTGAATGTAACGAATACGAATTTATCCGAAGTTACGAATTATCGGAAAAAACTTAATAGTTAAAGCAGAGTTCCACCCAAAAATGGAACTTCCGCTTTTCGGAATCCTCCCCCCTCCGGTGTCACATTTGGCACCTTTCAGGGGGGAGCAGATGCCTGTCTAATACAGGTATTTTGCTCCCACTTCCAGGCATAGATAGCTGAACCACCCACGGCTATCTACGCCACATCTAGCGCCTCCTCTGTCCCCCCCCGCTGTCTTCTGGGAGACACACAGGTCCCAGAAGACAACAGGGACCAGTGGGATCGTGCAGCACGAGTCGCGCATGCGCAGTAGGGAACCAGGAAGTGAAGCCGCAAGGCTTCACTTCCTGATTCCCTTACCGAAGATGGCGGCGGCAGCACCCGAGAGACGAGGGACAGATCGGCTTCGGGTGCCGACATCGCTGGCACCCTGGACATTTAAGTGTCCTTAATTTAAAAGTCAGCAGCTGACTTTAAAAAAATAAATAATCGGTGGAACTCCACTTTAAGTTATTATTAGTTACCGGTAGTTCTTATTTCGGATTTTTGAATTTCCGGGTTTTCGAATTTTTCAGATTTGAGTTCTTATTTTTGGATTTTCTTTTTTTGAATTTTCGTTCTTATTTTCGGATTTTTGAATTTTTGAATTTGGATTTCGAACTTTGAATTACGAATATTTGAATTTATGGAATTTCGAATATTAGAATTTACGAATATTTGAAAAAAAATCATTAAACAAGTTTTCGTTAATTCTGATATTTCTGAATTAACGAATTTGTTGAAATTCGTTAAAAAGCTAATTCGGAATGAAACAAATTGCACATGTCTATGTGCCACTTTGTGTTGGTCTATCACATAAAATCCCAATAAAATACATTTACATTTTTGGTTGTAACATGACAAATAGTGGAAAATTTCAAGGGGTACGAATACTTTTTCAAGGAACTGTATTTATTACAGGTACTTTTATAGCACTGACAATTTCCGCAGCAATTTACTTTTAGTATATTGTACATTCTAAGGTTCCTAACTCACATTCATACACACTTACTGGATCCAATTTAGATAGGAGTCAATTAAAGTGGTTGTAAACCCTTTACAACCACTTAATGCTACAGGTAAACCTATATTAAGGCTTGCCTGTAGCTACCCAGGATATCTCCCAAACCTGTACGGTTTAGGAGATATCCCCTGTCCCCTGCATGTGCCGATGTCATCGGCACATGCGCACTGGGGCAAACTGAAGCAATGGCACGTATGTGCCGTTGCTTCAGTCAGTGTGCCATTACCGGCGACTCCCGCGCGCATGCGGGAGTCACCGGTACGTGGCTCCGGCCAATCACAGCGCCGGAGCCGCGATACCCGGAAGTAAGCCCCAGAAGAGATGTCAGCGGCCGGAGGGGGGTACGAGGACTGCTGCGGGGGCTTCGATCTGAGGTAAGTAATACATAATGAGCTAGTATGCTATGCATACTAGCTCATTATGCCTTTGTCTTGCAGGGTTTTTTCTTTTTAATTTTTTTTAATAGGGTTTACAACCACTTTAACTCACCAGCATGTCTTTGCAGTATGGGAGGAAAGCGGAGTACCCGGAGGAAACCTGAGCAGGCACAGGGAGAACATGCAAACTCCAGGCAGGTAGTGTTGTGGTTGGGATTCGAACCGATGGCGCCAGTGTCTACATACAGTATAATGTCATCCTGCTTCTTCAAATTATCTCATCACTGAGGTTAAAAATAAACTTTGATTCGACCCACTAATGATTAGAAAATCAAACGAATGTTCTTGAAATTAAATGATTAAAGTAAAATTTTACTAGTGTATGGCCAGTAATTTGTATTACAAAAGATACGATGAAATGGAGTTAGTAGACTTTTTACAAAGTAGCTTACTCTGGGTCTAGGATGTATTTCTCTGTGCTCTGTAGTAGACAGACTGTGTTTCAGTAACACACTGCAATAGAAGCACATGGGGAGCAATTACAACATATACATAATGCAAGAGGATGTCTCGGTTTCTGGCGTGTGTCAGTTTCCTTCCTTCCTCTTATGTGTGGGGGTCTCTCTTATCTGCAGATGGATATTGTCCAGTGCTGGATTACCAAAAAAGCAGAGTAGGCAGGGTCGTGTCTTTAATATTGATTGGACCCTGGGCAAACATTTTCTTGTCCCCCACATGCAATTTCGCTTTGGGACATACAGTAAATTGCAGCTAGACTCAAAATCTGTTTACTGAATCAGATCAGGCAGCGATTGCGATTGGTTGCCAGAGGTTACAGTGTATCATTAACGCTCACTGACTGGCTGCTAGAGGTTACAGAACACATTATGGCTCACTGATTATTTGCTCGAGGTTACAGCACATGACTTCTGCTTGTTAATTGGTTGTGTCAGGGACCTGCCAGAAATAGAAGACAATTCCTGCTTCCCTCTGTACCTGTGCGCCGGCGCGCGCCAATTGCGTTTAAGCCTGCTGAACCATACGTCTAACTACCTGCTCTGACCTGGCTTGTCTGACCCTCCTGCTGTCTGCTGTTTGTGTGCACCTAACCAGGCTTGTCTCACCCTGCTTCAGCTTCCGCTGTACCTGTATCCGCCAGCTCCCGGGTCGCTGACCTGCAACCACCTCCTCTGCTGCCTACTGATCCAGCCATCCCTGGAGGATCACCACCTTGCCACGGTGCCAACCACTACAGTTACCTCAGGCACTCCTACCTCACTGCGCTCTCAAGCTCACTGTCCTCCACTCCAGTGACTCCTGAGCCAGGGCTGTAAGAGAGGTCTCCTCCTACAAAGTCAGGCTCTACGATCAAGTACGTTCTGTACATAAGAGTATCAAACAGCCATGCCAGAGCCTGCAGGAGAAGTTCCTCCCATAGAGGAGATTTGCAAACACCTGGCAGCCCTCACACAAGCAGTGAAGAGTCTACAAGAAGGCTACATCCGGCTGGAAGGACAAGTTCAGAACCTCGCTGCCTCCGGTGATGCGGCCCCTGCACCCTCTGCCAGGCCTTCGTCAACTGCCTCTGCTCCTTCAGTGGTGATGCTTCCACCCAGAGTACCTGTCCCAGAGAGGTTTTCAGGAGACCGAACAAAATTCCAGGCCTTCTGTAATGCCTGTCAGCTTTATTTTGCCCTACAACCCTGGAATTTCTCCTTAGAGGCCACTAAGGTGGGATTTGTGATCTCGTTACTCCAGGGTAAACCCCAGACCTGGGCCCATCGGCTACTTGGAGAGAATAATGTCCAGACTCAGTCCCTGCTATCCTTCTTCCTAGCCATGGCCCAGCTTTATGATGATCCCCAACGGACTGCCACCGCTGAGTCTGCCCTGCTTGCGCTCCAGCAAGGTCGCCGAGCGGCCGAGGACTATGTTACGGACTTTAGACGCTGGAGCGCAGACACTCAGTGGAACGACGCAGCCCTGCGTCACCAATTCCGCTTGGGCCTTTCCGAGGGTCTGAAGGACGAACTCGCTCGAATGGGGGTACCAGAGACCCTTGAAGCCTTGATTACCACAGCCATCCAGATTGATCGCAGACTTCGTGAACGCCGGGCAGAGCTATCCTCCCAGCAAAGTCTCCCAGTATGGATGACCACAAGAGCTCCCATGCCTGCGTCCCGTTACGTGCCGCCCACCTGTTTAAATCCTGCTAATCCCAGCCCGGACACCTCTGAACCCATGCAACTTGGGATAATGCGACCAGCCCTGCTACCTGAAGAACGGGCACGCCGTCGCCAACTGAACCTATGCCTCTATTGCGGTGAAGCAGGTCACTACGTGCGCAACTGTCCTGTCAAGATGCGTAAGTGCCCTTCTTTTATTCCTGCTAATCTCGCAGCCTTATCTGCCAATGCAACCCACCTTGCTCTCTCTCTCTCGTTGCAGCTCCAGGGAAGGACAGTCCCAGTCAACGCTATCATTGACTCTGGCGCATGTAGCTGTTTCATCGACTCCACCTTTGCCAATCAACATAACATCCCTCTTTAGGAAAAGACTCATGGACTTTCTGTTTACTTGGCCGATGGCTCCCGTATAAAATCAGGACAGGTAACCCAGGAAACCCTTCCTCTGCCTGTCACCTCTACCGCTCAACATAAGGAGTGGCTGACTCTTGATGTTATCTCTTCTCCCCTGTTTCCCGTGATCCTGGGTATACCCTGGCTCCAGGCTCACAACCCCCAGATTAACTGGGTGTCTGGAGAAGTGTCTTTTATGTCCCCTTACTGCCAGAAGTACTGTCTCCCTGGATCCCTCAGTCCATCCACCACTCTGTTATGTATAGACTCTGACCAGAACCTGCTTCAGTCCGTCCCAGGACCTTACCATGAATTCATTGATGTCTTCAGTAAATGGGGGGCTGACTCCCTTCCACCTCACCGCTCCTATGACTGCCCCATCGAGCTCCTTCCTGGGGCCGAGATTCCCTTTGGGCGCATCTTCCCCTTATCAGAAAAGGAACAAGAGGCTCTGAAGGTCTACATCAATGAAAATCTGGACAAAGGGTTAATTCGCCCATCTACCTCACCAGCGGGCGCCGGAATATTTTTCGTCACCAAAAAGGATCAGACCCTCCGCCCATGTGTGGACTACCGTGAGTTAAACAACATCACGGTCAAAAAACGTTATCCACTTCCCCTGATACCTGAACTCTTTCAAAAATTAAGGTCTGCTGTCATCTTCACCAAATTAGACCTAAGGGGGGCCTACAATCTGGTCCGCATCCGGGCTGGGGATGAGTGGAAGACAGCTTTTCGTACCCGATTCAGCCACTACGAATATTTGGTCATGCCCTTCGGCCTATGCAACTCTCCTGCCACCTTTCAGCACTTTATCAATGACGTGTTCAGAGACTTTCTTGATATCTTTGTCATTGTTTACCTTGATGACATTCTAGTCTTCTCAGGATCACTTGACAGACATCGGGAACATGTCCGCAGGGTACTAGGCCGCCTCCGCCAACACGGACTATATGCCAAGGCGGAGAAATGCGAATTTGAGCAGCAGACTATTCAATTCCTAGGGTTGGTAATCTCCCCCACAGGGATCAGGATGGATCCTCAAAAAGTGTCCGCTATCAGGACTGGCCTGTACCTTTGGATAAGAAAGGAGTGCAACGCTTTGTGGGTTTTTCAAATTTCTACAGGAGATTCATCAAGGGATTTTCCGCAATAATCACACCCATCACACAATTGACCAAGCAGAACTCACGTTTCCATTGGAACCCTGAGGCCCAAAGGGCCTTTGACACACTTAAAGGACTTTTCACATCAGCTCCAATTCTCAGCCATCCTGATCCTGCACTGCCTTACATTCTTGAAGTAGATGCATCTGAAGTTGCCGTTGGGGCTGTCATTTCCCAACGCCAAGGTAGCAAGGACTTAATGCACCCTGTGGGGTTCTTCTCTCCAAAACTCTCCCCTGCAGAGAGAAATTATGATGTTGGTGACCGGGAATTACTTGCCATCAAAGCCGCCTTAGAGGAATGGAGGTACCTGTTGGAGGGCGCTGCCCACCCAGTATTAATTTATACCGATCACAAGAACTTAAAATATTTAAGGTCCGCTAAACGGTTGAAGCCTCGGCAGGCCCGTTGGGCTTTATTTTTCTCATGCTTCTGCTTTCACATCACCTATCGGCCAGGTTCAAAAAACATCAAACCAGATGCACTATCACGCATGCACGACAACCCCAAGGATTTATCTGTTCCCGACACTATTCTACCAGCAGGTAATGTTTTACTTCTACAGACTGATCTGCTCTCTCAAATTAGACGAGCATCCACGGACTCTTCCAAACCCCCTGGTACCACCTTGACTTCCAGAGATGGATTATTTTGGAGAGGGAGCCAAATTTTTGTTCCAGGAAGCACTCGGGTTGAGGTACTAAAGCTTCTCCACGACCACCCACTGGCAGGACATTTTGGAGTCCGCAAGACTCTTGAGCTGGTACGGCGCACATTCTGGTGGCCAGGTCTGGAGGAGTTCTGCAAATCATACGTCAGTGCATGCCCCGTCTGTAACCAAAACAAAACATCAAGGAACCGAGCCTGGGGATTACTGAAACCCCTACCTGTACCTGATAGACCATGGAAAATTATTGCTATGGATTTTATAGTGGAGCTTCCATGTTCCGAGGGGTGTACAGCAATCTTTGTGGTCGTAGACTGCCTGTCTAAAATGGCCCATTTCTTGCCACTAAAGGGCACCCCATCCGCTGCTGAGACTGCCCGTGTTTTTATTAAGGAAATCGTCAGATTACATGGAGTCCCTTCTAACATCGTGTCAGACAGGGGGGTCCAGTTCACTTCAAGTTTTTGGAGAGCTCTGTGCGAGATCTTGGAAATTGAACTTGCCATGTTCTCAGCTTATCACCCCCAAACCAACGGACAAACTGAGAGGACAAATCAGACTCTTGAACAGTATATTAGATGTTTCACGTCCTTTGCACAAGATGATTGGGTGTCCCTATTGCCCTTAGCAGAGTTTGCCTACAATAATGCCAACCATTCGGCCACTGGGCAATCCCCCTTCTTTGCTAATTACGGCTTTTATTTAACATTTTTACCAGATTTTCTTCCAGAATCTCCAGTCCCGGCAGTACAGAGCACGGTGGATTTCCTCAGCCGTAACAACCGGGTGTTGCAGGAAGCAGTAACCAAGGCCCAAGCAAACAGCAAGAAAGCCTTTGACAGGAAGAGGAGAGGAGAGCTGGACCTTCAACCAGGTGATCAGGTATGGCTTTCTACGAACAACCTCAAGTTGGCCTGCCCATCCAAGAAGCTGGCACTCAAGTTCATGGGACCCTTCCCAGTAAGAAGGAAAATCAATGAGGTATCTTACGAATTATCCTTACCTGACTCTCTAAAGGTTCACCCAGTGTTTTGTGTTTCATTGTTGAAGCCTGCAGTACCTGACCCCTTTCCTGACAGGGGAGCCAGACCACCAGAACCAGTTTTGGTTGACGGTCTCGAGGAATACGTGGTAGATGCCATCCTTGATTGTAGGAAACGGCAAGGGCTAACTCAATTCTTAGTCAAATGGAAGGGGCGCGGTCCGGAGAACAACTCCTGGGAACCTGAAGGCAACATCCATGCCCAGAGGTTAATCCGTGCCTTTTTCTTGCCCATCCTGAGAAAGAAGCCTGGTTAGGCATCCGGAGGCTGCCCCTTGGGGGGGGGGCAATGTCAGGGACCTGCCAGAAATAGAAGACAATTCCTGCTTCCCTCTGTACCTGTGCGCCGGCGTGCGCGCGCGTGCGCACTAAACGATATGGCGCCATTATGCCTTTAAGTAGCCAGCAGTTGCAATAGTGCTCTGCTGTCTGATCTGCAGCTTTGTAACCTGTAAACCTGCACACCTGTTACCAGTTACCTGTACCGACCCGGCTTGCTCGACCACCCGATATATCTCCAGTCCTGACCTCGGCTCGCCTTGACCCTGCTCTGTCTCCTACCTGCCTACCTGCCGCCAGACCCTTGCCTGTATCTCTGACTACGTTTAAGCCTGCTGAACCATACGTCTAACTACCTGCACTGACCCGGCTTGTCTGACCCTCTTGCTGTCTGCTGTTTGTGTGCACCTAACCAGGCTTGTCTCACCCTGCTCCAGCTTCCGCTGTTCCTGTATCCGCCAGCTCCCGGGTCGCTGACCTGCAACCACCTCCTCTGCTGCCTACAGATCCAGCCATCCCTGGAGGATCACCACCTTGCCACGGTGCCAACCACTACAGCTACCTCAGGCACTCCTACCTCACTGCGCTCTCGAGCTCACTGTCCTCCACTCCAGTGACTCCTGAGCCAGGGCTGTAAGAGAGGTCTCCTCCTACAAAGTCAGGCTCTACGATCAGGTACGTTCTGTACATAACAGGTTGCTAGAGATTGCTGTACATCAATACTTCTCACTGATTGGTTGCTAGAGGTTACTGGGCATCCTTACCACTCACTAATTGGTTACTAGAGGTTACTGCACATTATTTTTAGAGCTTCCTGCATTTCCTTACCGCTCAATGATTGGTTGCAAGAGGTTAGTGTGCATCATTACTGCTCACTGATTAGCTAAAGGTTAAAGCACATCATCTCCTCACTGCCTGCACACCATGGACCGGGGAAGTGAGGGGACCCATCAATAGACAAAAAAATTATAGGGATCCTAGGACTCCTGGGATCAGTGGCACTGTTGGGGGAGGGTGGTGTGATCAATGGCAATGCTGGGGGGTTGATGGAATCAGTGGCAGTGGTGGGGGGGGGGGGGGATTAGTTAGGAGGCAGTACACTGTGGCAAATTCTGAATCATGTAAAGCAAAGTTGAAAATCTTTGGCAAGTATATAGTGGGGGATTCTACACTGACCACCAATGTAATGGGGCATTTAGACTGACCTCCAATGTGAGGGGGAATTTGCACTGACCACTATGTAATGGGAGACTTTACACCACCCACCAATATAAAGAGGGACACTGACACCAATGTAATAGGAGCATTTACACCAGCCACCTGTGTAAGGGGGAATATACAATAACCTCTATGTAAGGTGACACTTCTACACTGACCACCAATATTAGGGGGGATTTACACTGACCACCAATGTAAAGGGGATTTACACTGACCACCACTGTAAGGGCAATTCTGCATTTACCACCAAAAGGGAAATGTACACTGATCACCTATGTAATGGGGGATTTTACATTAACAACCAATAAAGGGAGATTTAAAGGGGGCTTCTATATGGACCACCAATGTAAGGGAGGGTTCCTTCCAAATGCAAGTTTTGATTTTTTTACTGATTACCAATATAAAGAGAAGTTTCTACACCAATGTAATGGGGATTTACACTGGCTACTAATGTAATTGGAGCATTTACAGTAACCACCAATGTAAGGAGGGATTTACACTGACCACCAATGTAAGGGGGACCTTTACACTGGCCACTACTGTGAATGAAAGGATTGTGCACCAAGCCCCAATGTAATGAGAAGATTTACACTGTCCACCAATGTAACTGAGACATTTAGCCTGTGTTCACATTTGTGTGTGTAGGGAACGCATGCAAAATCGCTCTCCTGAAATCACATAAACGCGCTGCTCTTTAGCAGATACACAGCAGTGCCATTAATTGTCAATGAAACCCTTACGCATCTGCTGAGATGTGTGTATTCACATGCACCAAAATTCACAGTGCTGTGGCACCATGTTATTTTAAAAAAGGGTTCCACCTCCAATTTGCTTACCTTTGTAGAACAGGCTGATGTTAGGCTTAATGACCACGGTTGTAAGGAGGACTTTACCACCCCAGACAGCATTCAGCAGAAGTGATAGTGGATATGACCCCAGGGGGGGGCATGATATACACATAGATTCCACCTCTATTAACATATCAATGCAGTGGATCTGCAGGTATTTACATATTAGAGCCCTTTCACACTGCCAGCACCCAGGCGTAGTTTTTGAGGCGGTTTTCGGGCGGTTTTTGAGGCGCTTTTAACCCCCGCTAGCGGCCAAATAAAGGGATAAAAGCGCCCGCAAAGCGCCGCTGCCAAGACGCTTTGCAGGCGATTCGGCGGCGCTGCTTATTGATTTTAATTGGCAGGTACGCTTTAGGAGCGGTTTATACCCCGCTCCTAAAGCGCCTCAAAGAAGCTGCTTGCAGGACTTTTTTGAGGTCCTGCCAGTGCAGCGCCCCAGTGTGAAAGCACTCGGGCTTTCAGACTGGGATTGCAGATGAGACTTTTTTCAGGCGCTTTACAGAGCTGGGCAGCATTAGTAACAGAACTTCACACTGAGATAACAGGACATTAAACTGGGATAGTTGGCAAGTATGAGGCAGCTGCTTTGGGCCCCACAACAATGATGGGGCCCAAGGTAACTGCCCCTTTTGCCCTGCCATAAAGACGGCCCTGAGAGTAGGCACTGGTCTAAGGGCCCCACACCATTTTATGGCTCCACAACCAGTGTTAATTTTGGCAGCAAATTTCGATTTCGTTTTTGTCTTAGTCTTTTGACTAAAATGCCATTTTAGTTTTAGTCCCATTTTAGTCATCTGCAATTGTTTTAATCGTATTTAGTTGACTAAAACCTCCAGTACATTTTAGTCGACTAAAATCTAATAGGTTTAGTTAAATTGTAATGCATTATTTAAAGTGATTGTAAAGTCTTGTTTAAAATAAATAACAAACATGTTATACTTACTTGCTCTGTGAGTTTTGCACAGAGCAGCCCGAATCCTCCTCTCCTGGCCCCTCCCTTCTGTCGAGCGCCGCCACAGCAAGCAGCTTACTATGGGGGCACCCGAGCCGAGCTGCAGCTCTGTGTGTCCATTCAGACATGGAGCTGCCGTTGAGCCACACCCCCTGTCTCTCCTGATTGGCTAACTGACTTTGACAGCCGCGGGAGACAATGGCACCGCTGCTGTGTCTCAGCTAATCAGGAGGGACAGCCAAGGGACTCGTGGACATCGCTGGACAGAGATGGGGCTCAGGTAAGTATTAGGGGGTGCTGGGGAGGCTGCTACAAACAGAAGGCTTTTGATCTTAATGCATAGAATCGTAATAGTTCAGGAGCTACTTTTGGACGACATGCGTCCCGCAATGCGGATTGGGACAATTGCAACTGTAGCGCCCTGCTACTTTTGAACAGGGGCTATTCTGTAAATTTAGTATTCTCTGAGCTGTAAATAGCTCAGAGCGATTATTTGAAGTGTTGATTTCTGTTCTAGCTTTGGCTGAGTTGTGTGCATTTTCCACTGTTGCCAGTAGGTGTCACTGTTGTCACAGGCCAGTGTGAGAAATACAGCCAGCTGAAGTGCATTGGATATTCTTTCCACAGAAAACAGCCCAATCAGGAGCTTCTTTGTAGCTGGGCATGCTGAGGAAGGATATTTAAGGTGCAGTGCCATGTGCTTTGGGGGTCTTTATTAGACTTGTGCACAACGGAAAAATTCGTTCCGTTTCGGTTCGTTTCTTTCCGGTCCTGTTGATTCGTAATCATTCGTAATACTGCTAGACGGGATTTTTCGTGTTCGGACTCATTCGTATTTTTGCAAGCGACATTTTTCGTTGAATTTTTTGTTGCTTTATAATTCGTACTTTCGGTAGAGTACGTTGTTTTTCGTTGATTCTGGACACAACTCCTACTTTCGTAACTTTTTTTGGGTTCGTTGATTCGTAATTTTCCGTGTCTCTCTCACAACGACGCTGCCTATTATGCCTAATGTGCTTCGAATGGATTTGTACTTTTCTAAATACATAGCGGTTATTTGTAACGATTCGAAATCTCGTATTTTACTTTCGTTTTTTACATGCGGCTATAGGCTCCGCCCCTGTACACCATTTTGAGAGGGTTCAGCACGGTGAGGGAGAAGCAGAGAGCAGAGCAGAGTGTTATTGTGCTTCGAATGGATTAGAAATCTCGTATTTTACTTTCGTTTTTTACATGCGGCTATAACCTCCGCCCCTGTACACCATTTTGAGAGGGAGTTCAGCACGGTGTGGGAGAAGCAGAGAGCAGAGCAGAGTGAGTGTTATTGTGCTTCGTATGGATTCGTACATTCGTAACTTTTTCATAACGAATTATGCCGAAGACATTCGGGCATTCGCTATTTGAGGTATAATTTATTTCGGATTCGGTCTTATTCGTAATTGCTTTGTTCGGAAATTCGAATGCTTCCGAATGTCCGAAAGTTGCTAAATTCGGACGAATTTCAATTCGTTACGAAACGAATTGCACAAGCCTAGTCTTTATTGCCTCATGGCCCTCCAGGCCTGAGGCTATGCTGCTGTGTTTGCTGCAAGTAGGCCCAGAAGCCTGTCTGGGGCCTACTTAACGAAAGGTGATCCTGTGCTGTCTGTCCTGCGGGAGGAAGCCACTCAAGCGGAGAATATTCCAGGGGAGGACCTTACTGGAGAGGACCGAGCTGATGGCTGGTATCTCAGGAAGGGCCTGGTGACTCGTTTGGAGGATGCACCCAAGTTAACTTACCTCACAGTACTGCCGGATGGCTTAAAGGTTCAGGTACTGTGCAGCTGACCTAACTAACTGACTACTGGCTAAACAATCCTGTGGCAGGGGATTATCCAGGAGTTTCCACTTTTCAACCAAGTCTGTGGCAGAGACTTTGTTCGTGCTTCATACCGACTGCTAGGTCGTGTGAGAGGCCTATCCAGTTGTCACAAGATCCAGAGACAGAAAGCTGTTGTCATCTGAATTCAAGAAGCGCATTAGTGATCTGCAAAACCAAGGTATCTGAACTTCCCCTAACCCTCTATCCTACTACCTGAAGTTGTTTAATAAAGAAATTGAGAAAGAGACTGAAGTGACTGGCAATCACCTCTATTCTAATTACTTAACATAGACTCTTAATTTCTGGGACAGTGAAATGTGGGGTAACGGCAGGACCCAAAATGAATCCAGCAGCTCCTTCGGGGGTATCGCTACACAACGATTTATCACGCAACAATCGCGGCAGACCTGCACTGCGATTTGAGGTGTCATTCAAATGAATGGCATCTCGAATGCGAGTCCCGCATTTTGTAATTCACACCTCGGCGCTGTCAAATCGCAGGCAGATCCGTGGCAAATCTGCCCGCGATTCAAAACGCTGTGAATGCAGCCTTAGACGCTATATAAGGTCTTTAAGGTAAACCAAGTTTTGTTACAAGAATATTGCTTTTTTGACAGAAGTGTACTGTTAACCACTTGCAGACCACCCGCCGCAGATGTACTGCGGCAAGATGCCTCGGCTGCGCAAATCGCCGTACTGGTGCGGCGATTTGTGCACTCGCTTCCGTGGGCTCACGCACGTCGCTCTCCGATTGGCCAGCGGGGGAGCCAATCAGCGCGTCCGGCAGACTCGATGTCTGTCGACCGCCCATGATCATTCCCCGCAGAGACAGAACGCTGATCTGCAGAAGTAAACAAGGTAGATCTCCGTTCTGTCAGGGGATGACACTGAGATCTGTCTTCCTGCTAAGCAGGAAGATGGATCTGTGTGTTTCCCCAGTCACACAGTCCCCCATAAGCCCTGTACACACGATCGGATATCCTATGGATTCTAATCCGATGGTTTTGTCCATTGGAAATCCGATGAAGCTGACTTCCATCAGTCTTGCCTACACACCATCAGTCAAAAAACCGACCGTTCCAAACGCGGTGACGTAAAACACTCAGATGAGCCGAGAAAAATTAAGTTCAATGCTTCTGCGCATGCGTCGACTTGATTCTGAGCATGCGTGGGTTTTTTATCCGCTGGAATTGCCCATAGACGATCGGAATTTGCTATCGGTTTTTGATCCATCGGAAAAATTTAAAACATGTTCTATTTTTTAAAACCGATGGAAAAAAGACCGATGGGTCCCATAGACGATCGGTTTGTCCGATGAAAAAAGACCATCGGACTGTTTTCATCGGTAAAACCGATCGTGTGTACAGGGCTTTACAGTTAGCAATCACAATAAGGGAACACATTTAGCCCCTTGATCGCCCCTGATGTTAACCCCTTCCCTGCCAGTGTCATTAGTACAATGTCAGTGCATATTTTTCTGATCACTGTAATAATGTCTCTGGTTTCCAAAAAAGTGTCAAAAATGTCAGTTAGGTGTCCGATCTGTCCGCCGCAATGTCGCAGTCCCGCTAAAAATCACTGATCACCGCCATTACTAGTAAAAATAAATAAATAAATAAAAATGCCATAAATCTATCCCCTCTTTTGTAGACGCTATAACTTTTGCGCAAACCAATCAATATACGCTTATTGGGATTTTTTTTTACCAAAAATATGTAGAAGAATACATATTGGCCTAAACTGATGAATGAATTAGTTTTTTTATAATTTATTTATTTTTTTGGATATGCATTATAGCATAAAGTAAAAAAAAAAAATTTTTTTTCAAAATTGTCGCTATTTTTTTGTTTATAGCACAAAAAATTAAAACCGCAGAGGTGATCAAATACCACCAAAAGAAAGCTCTATTTGTGGGAAAAAAAGGACATAAATGTTATTTGGGTGCAACGTCGCACGACCACGCAATTGTCAGTTAAAACAACGCAGTGCCGTGTCGCAAAAAATGGCCTGGTCATGAAGGGGGGTAAATCCTTCCGGGGCTGAAGTGGTTAAAATAAAATAAATAAAAATAAAAACTCTGAGAATGGGAGGCAGTTTTCAGGCGCTTTACAGTCAGGCACTATTTCTAGCGCTAAAACGCCTGAAAACTGCCTCAGTGTGAAAGGGGTCTAATGCCGCGTACACACGGCCAGACTTTGCCACGGGAAAAACTCAGTCGGAATTTAGAACGGAAAAATAGAGAACCTACTCTCTATCTAAGTCCGCCAGAAATTCCAACGGGAAAAGTCAGATGGGGCATACACATGGTCGGAATATCCGATGAAAAGCTCCCATCTGACTTTTTCCATCGGAAATTCCGACCGTGTGTATGCGGCATAAAAGCTCATGTACATAGAGCAGTTGAAAAGCTTTTTTACTGGAAACTTGACAGCTGGAATTGAAATGTCAGTAAAAAAACCTCTGTTTATTTACTTTGTTTCTCTCCCTCTGTCTCTCTGATCCCGGAGCCCAGCCTGTATATTATTTTCACCTCATCCTCATATTTATTTATTAACTCAGTTTTATCTTTTAGGTTTAGCAGGAATTCTGTGAGTTATGTTGTATTTGTGTCCAGTGCTAATAATGATTTTATTGTATTTTTTGCAAAATATAGCTTTAATATTTTCTTGGGGGGGGGGCGGCCCTGGCAGGTAGTCTGTAGGGGGCCCCGTGATTTCTATCAGCAGCCCTGGGCCCACCCTTTGCAGCTGTAACAGCTTCAACTCTTCTGGGAAGGCTGTCCACAAGGTTTAGGAGTGTCTATGGGAATGTTTGACCATTCTTCGAGAAAGAACATTTGTGAGGTCAGGCACTGATGTTAAACGAGAAGGCCGGGCTCGCAGTCTGCGCTCTAATTCATCCCAAAGGTGTTCGATCGGGTAGAGGTCAGGACTCTATGCAGGCCAGTCAAGTTCCTCAACCCCAAACTCACTCATCGATGTCTTTATGGATCTTGCTTTGTGCACTGGTCCAAATCATTTGGTGTAGGGGGATTATGGTGTGGGGTTGTTTTTCCACGATTTTGGACGTGATTTGCATCTTTTTTTTTTACATTCACTGTATAAAGCTGGTTGCTAAGAAGCGAGTCGGGAAGCTGGCCGCTGCGTCATTAGCAATGGATGAGTCATCAGCTGCCAGCGGGCTTCCCCGCTGACAGCTGATTATAAAAAAAATGCTGTATAAAAATGAAAAAAAAAAATAACCCAGCGGGTCAAAAAAGGGAGGGGATGAGCGAGCACCCCCCCCCTCCTGAACCATACCAGACCGCATACCCTCAACATGGGGGGGTGGGTGCCATGTTGAATGGGACAAGGGCCTCTTCTCGACAACCCTGACCGGTGGTTGTCGGGGTCTGCAGACGGGGGCTTATTGGAATCTGGAAGTCCCCTTTAACAAGGGGGCCCCCAGATCCCGCCCCCCCTATGTGAACGGGTATCGGGTACATCATACCCCTACCCATTCACCAAAAAAGCAGTTTAAAAAAAAACAAGAGCCGGTTTTTGACAAGACTTTTGTGGAAAAATATAGTAAATAAAGAAAAAATAATATAGCGTATACAATTGCGACACAAGTCATATTGTAATTGAATGTTATTCAAAATTTCCTTTACTTTTCAATCTGCAGCTCTGTGGTTTTCTGTAAAATGCAATATGTCTACATGGAGGTGTGTTATACCTGAAGGCTTCCACATGAACTGTCACTTTAAGGCTGGCTCCACCCAGGAGTGATGACAAGGGTCAAGGGGTATAGTAGCCATCTTAGTGCACATGTAAGGAAGCATAATAAGATATTCCTGTCCTGAGATGCATGTTGGAGTGTACAGTGAGTACTGAAATAAACATCAGTTGTTCCAGACCAGAGTCTCTCACAACTCAGAGAATATAACAAGGTGTTCTGTATACAAAATGTGTACTGACCACTCCTCAGAAACATAATTTCCTGCTTGTGTGATTGGCTCAGATTTCAGGCATCCGCTGCAACAAAAATGTCATTTTTGGTGAGATACTCCCAATAGGAAATCACGTCTAAATGGATGCAGACCTCATTAGAGCCCTGCAATTGTAGCTGATTGATAATTATGAAATCACTCCCATACAGATTCACTTTCCACTTGGACACAGACAAACACACAGTGGTTTCTTCAAAAGAATAACAAAAGGTAGAAATCTGCAACAAAGTTTGTTAAAATACTTGTAATGTACAGGGATCACCCAGAGGGGAATGTTTTTTTCTCAACAAAAGTGGAGTTACTATTTAAATCTAGTTACATTTGATAATGAAGATGTGCCTGTGCAGTACAGACGGAGTTAATTAGGGAAAACACAGCGGCCAACCTTCTCATAGATGTAGCACCCTGGTGTTTAGGCAGGGTTGCTAATAAATTTAGTTTGTCAGGTATTAATCATCCTGGCTGATTGTTAGAAGATCCACTGATTCCTCTCTAATTCTGGATTGCTGTACCTTCTCTCTTCTGTCACCAGGTGGCGCTTGCTGGTGGCATTAGATTGACAGGGGTGTAGTAAGGTCGAATTATGGATGGGTGGGGTGTCTCAGCCAATTGGCAGGGGTTTCTTTAGTCCCTTGGCCTGCTGGGCGAGACTATTTATTTGGGTGGAGTTAGGTGATCGGGGTTCTGTGCCACCTGGACGGCTGTCTGGGTTGATGTGTGTAATGTTGCCCTGGGCTGCTAGGCCGAAAGCCTGAGGCCTATCCCGGGGACAGCTAGCTGCTAGGCTGCCTGAGGCCTATCCAAGAGCAAGTGAAGCAGTGGAGGGTTGGGACTGCAGGATTGGAGTCCAACCAAGTTGTGAAGGTTCAGCCGGACGGGTAACCAGTTGTGGTCGGAGGTAGAGGGGAAGCTGTCGACCACTAAGGGACCATCCACCTTATTACCAGAGACTACAGTGAGTAAGCTGGAGCCAGTACCAGAGCAGGCTTCTAACCAGCTGGGGATGGTGAAGAAGGGAAAAGCTTCAGCAGGTGTCAAGCCAGGGACCCAGTAGGACAGCAGGGGTGATGCTTGAGGAGTGTAGCGGGGTGCTAAATTTAGGGGAAGTGTTTGGGTGGTAGTTATGCCCAAACACCCTAATTGATAGAGTTCTTGAAACCATTTTTGTCCACAGATGGAGTATTGGTGTACAGTTCCCTGTGGCCTGCAGGTGCCGCTGCCATGGTGGGCCAGGGTTGAACTGCTGATACAGTGCTGTGCCTTGTGTGTCCCCTCTCGGCAGCTGTACAGTGGGTGTGGTCTACCTGCTGGGCAATGTTGGGAGAGTATATAAAAGGGGCAGACGCTGCCTGTTCGGGGTTCTCATTCCTGTTCTGCCCTAGGCACCTTTAGCCCAGTGGCGGGTCTGCGGTTCGTGGTCAAGGGTTCCAGGCACCTTCAACCCTGGGACTGCAACAAAGGTCTGGGCCCAGCACCTTCGGCTGGAGCCCCGCCCGGGATCGAGGAATCTCAGGGTGCCGCCTTGCGAGGGGACCCGTATCCTAGATGAGGAGGCTGGGGGAGGAACCGTTCCGAGGGACTAGTGCGGAAGTTACAGTGAAGGAAGGGTCCCGGTAACTCTCTGGAGGGATGTCTTCTCCTTGAACAGAGACTAAGTTCACCAGGTCTGTGGCAGAGACCGAGGGTAAAGTTCGAGCATCATTTCGGCTGCTAGTCCTAAATTAGGGAGACTATCCGAATGGGCTGAGTCTGCTTGAGAATCGGAGCAGTGAATTGTGTAATGTTTGTGCCTGGACCTCATCCACATCTTAAGCTGTCCTGTTCTCCCTCCAACCTTTTCTGTCAGAGACTGTGTTTTATAAGAAATAAACCTCTACGTTGGAGTTGCAGCTGGTGTGGACATTCAAGTTACTGTGGGGATGCAAGGACTTGTCTTTATTCAAAATAGAGGTGAGAGACATTCTCTGGTTGTCTAACTGTGGAAGACCTATCAACAACACCGCTCAACCTCTTCACACAGGAGAGTACGGGCTTGCGGCGCGGTGTGCCTCTCTCTTCCTGCGAGGAGCCAAAGTTAATGCAGGTAAAGAAAGGGGTCTGTGCGCTACAGGAGCATCGAGTATCAAGTCAGGGACCCAGCGGGACAGCAGGGATGATGCTTGAGGAGCATTGAGTGCCAAGCTAGGGACCCAGCAGGATAGCGGGGGTGACACTTGAGAAAAATACAGTGTGCTAGCTGTGGAAGAGCTCAGGAGATTCAGTGGCGATTGGATCCAGAGGTCTAGTGAGAGACTGGGAGCTCAGTAAATAGAAATCTACAATGAGAGACTGTAGTGTAAGAGAAGAACTATTCTTTGTTGCCAATCATTAAGTACAACTACCATTAGTGACTGTTACAAGATTTGTTGCCATAGGAGACAGTGGTCCTACCTATACAGAAGTGGTATCCAGCTGGAGTTCTTCCCCTGTATAGCTGTCTTCCTATAGAAGTCTCAGAGTCTGCCAATTATCATTACATCTACTTAAGGGTGTCCTGACTCTAACCCTCTCTCCCACAGTTCTGTTAAGAGACAATAAATCACTTTTGCATTCAAAAAGTGTCTGGCGCCCATCACTCCATCTTGCATCACAACCACCATGCCTGATAACCCACTCTACAAAGACAGATGTCAGCTCACCCTGGCTCTGGAGGTCACCATTAGGCGTTTGGAGGTCCGGGACCTCGCTAGATAACAAAGAGAAGTAAGCAGAATTTTTCCTTGCGGGAAGTTCCAGAAAAAAATCTAAACATCTAAAAAAATGTAAACTACAATTTTTAAATATTTTTCTAACTTATGCTATGTGAATGGGTACATGGAAAAAATATAAAGTAGGTGTTATCCCAATATAGCTGCAAGAGTGGAAATCAGCTTTGCAGGTAAGTACACTTGAAATATTTTATAGCTATTTAGACTGAGGCTTGCCTCATATGGCATAAGTCCTATTGTTGGGCATATCTGAAGTCTGTAAAATGCTAGTAGTTTTACACAAGTATGCTATTTGTTGACTGCTTACATTTTGTACCAATCTTTTTGAATTATAATTGTGCTGTAATTTGCATATTTCAATAAAAACATTTGAACAAGAAATATAGCGGTTTAGAGTGTATATGGGTGTCATATGCAATGGTTGCAGCCAGACCAGACATATGGAGAATAAAATTAAAGACAATGAGATCACCATGACTCACCACTATAGATGAAACAAAGTGCCATAGGCTGACCTTCGATCAGGCACACAGATAAAATATTTGACATGAAAATGGGATGCACGTGATATTAAAAGCTCTGCACTGGATCTATAAATATAATGACGTCTTCAATGAGGACCTCGTATGCTGTGCATATCCCATACATCTCCCAGACATCTCCCAGACATCCAGTCACACCATGCAGGGTAACAATGTGGATCTAACCTGATAATAAAAATATACAGAGTATCTTAATCTGTCTGTATATTTAGTCAACAGCCCATTCAAATGTTCCTAGTGTATTTTTAGAACATCAAGCAATGCTATGAATAATTGAAAATGTCAATTGGTGAAAATGTTTCTTTATAATTAATTATTCACAAGGCTTAATGTAAAATAATATGCTTAGGACGGGTGAAAACACGGCCCCGCTCACAGTGAAAATAAGATCTTGATCTTAATCTTGATCATGTTGGAAGCTGTTGGCCTTGATGAATTAATAGCTCTGAATTGTTTGGGGGTCAGGGGTGCAACTCAATAGTTCAAGTGTAACAATTAAAGCTACACAGCGTTGAAACAGAACTGGATTTCTAACCAAAGTTTTCCTTTCTCAAAGGAGCCCACAGTAAAGCACATTACACTCTGTTCAATCCCTGTTAATCTTGTAGGGTAGGGGCATAAGAGTGCCTGGTGTAATTCACCAGTTTGTCCACCAGGTGTTGCGATAGTTAGCCTTGAGAGTAGTCCTAGGGACTCCTTGCAGTGAGTATTGATGAGCTCAACATCTTTGGAGCCTAGTCCGAATCCAACTGAGCTATCCCGTCGGGAAGCTGTCTGCACAGAGCCAATGGTAAGCAAGCAGGGCATTCCCCAACATGCAGCCACACACACTCCCCTTGTAAACGTGCAGCTGTGAGGCAGGGAATACTTTGACCGCTTACTCATGGCCCTGTAGCGTGACAGCTTCCTTGTGAGATAGCTCAGGTAGGTTTGAACAAGGATCTGAACATGCTCATCCCTAGTATTGAGGAGGCAGTGTAATATCCTAAGTAGTCACCAGAGGCCCTCAGAGAAGTAGTGGTTTGAAGTGTGATTATATATAGGGAGGTAATGCCAGCACTGTGTGGGGCATCTTTGGAAGCATGGCCCTGTTATAAATATCCTAGGTGAGAGTCCACTCCTTTTCTCAATCTTATCTCGATCCCCCTGCTCCCAAAAAACACCCTCCCCTTCTCATGTGCCCTCTGGAAAGCCGGCTTTGTCTGCAATAAGCTAACTTCTGTCCATGACCTTTTTGTCTCCCACTCCCTCAACATTGCAATCACGGAAACATGGCTTCAAGAGTCAGATACTGCCTCGCTTGCAGTCCTCTCCCATGGAGGTCTCCACTGGACTCTCTCACCCAGACCCAGTGGACGGAAAGGAGGTGTAGTTGGTTTGCTTCTATCCCCACTAAGCACCTTTCAAGTCCTGTCTACCCCTCCTTCTCTATCCTTCTCTTCTTTTGAGACACATTGTATTCATCTGTTTTCTCCCATTTCTCTAAGGATTGCAGTGATCTATCAGCCTCCTGGACCAGTGTCACGCTTTCTTGATGACTTCTCTGCCTGGCTACCCTACTTTTTCTCCTCTGCAATACCAACTATTATCCTTGGTGATTTCAATATCCCCGCCAATGTTAGCAGCCCAGCTGCATCCCAACCTTTCAACTTAACGTCATCCTTTGACCTTACACAATGGACACAGTCCCCCACTCACTCTGATGGTAATACCCTCGACCTTGTTTTCTCCCACCTTTGCACTAGGGATGAGCTTCGTGTTCGAGTCGAACATACGTTCGACTCGAACATCGGCTGTTCGATCGTTCGACGAAGATCGAACGATTTGGGCCGTTCGCGCCAAATTCGAGTGACGCGAACGGCCCACAATGCACTACGCCATCGCAGTGTCATCCAGGCGCTGTGATTGGCCAAGCATGCACTGTGACCCCGCATGCTTGGCCAATCACAGCGCCGGCAGCGAGGAGAGCAATGATTGGCCACAGGCAGGATGCCTGTGGCCAATTATTGCTGAGGGTGTTTAGTACACGCCCCACACTATAAAAGGCCGCCAGCACGGCGGCCTAGTGTAGTGTGTTCCGGAGCAGGGAAAGAGAAGCATAGGCAGGGACAGTGACATTTATTTTTTTCTTGCTTAACCTGGATTCCTTTAGTTTAGGGAAAGAGAAGGATAGGTAGGGAGAGTGTCAGTGTGTTTTACTGTGCGAATCCTTGTTTCTTGGGACAGGGAAGGACAGTGAGGGAATTCTCCTTGTGCTATAGTGTGCTTTAAAAAAAAATTTTTCTAGGGACAGAAAACTATAGGTAGGGAGAGTGTCAGTGTGTTTTACTGTGCGAATCCTTGTTTCTAGGGACAGGGAAGGACAGTGAGGGAATTCTCCTTGTGCTATAGTGTGCTTTAAAAAAACATTTTTTCTAGGGACAGAAAACTATAGGTAGGGAGAGTGTCAGTGTGTTTTACTGTGCGAATCCTTGTTTCTAGGGACAGGGAAGGACAGTGAGGGAATTCTCCTTGTGCTATAGTGTGCTTTAAAAAAACATTTTTTCTAGGGACAGAAAACTATAGGTAGGAAGAGTGTCAGTTTCTTTCACTGTGATAATCCTTGTTTCTAGGGACAAAGAAGGAAAGTGAGGGAAATTCTCCTTGTGCTATAGTGTGCTTTAAAAAAACATTTTTTCTAGGGACAGAAAACTATAGGTAGGGAGAGTGTCAGTGTGTTTTACTGTGCGAATCCTTGTTTCTAGGGACAGGGAAGGACAGTGAGGGAATTCTCCTTGTGCTATAGTGTGCTTTAAAAAAACATTTTTTCTAGGGACAGAAAACTATAGGTAGGGAGAGTGTCAGTGTGTTTTACTGTGTGAATCCTTGTTTCTAGGGACAGGGAAGGACAGTGAGGGAATTCTCCTTGTGCTATAGTGTGCTTTAAAAAAACATTTTTTCAAGGGACAGAAAACTATAGGTAGGAAGAGTGTCAGTTTCTTTCACTGTGATAATCCTTGTTTCTAGGGACAAAGAAGGAAAGTGAGGGAAATTCTCCTTGTGCTATAGTGTGCTTTAAAAAAACATTTTTTCTAGGGACAGAAAACTATAGGTAGGGAGAGTGTCAGTGTGTTTTACTGTGCGAATCCTTGTTTCTAGGGACAGGAAAGGACAGTGAGGGAATTCTCCTTGTGCTATAGTGTGCTTTAAAAAAACATTTTTTCTAGGGACAGAAAACTATAGGTAGGAAGAGTGTCAGTTTCTTTCACTGTGATAATCCTTGTTTCTAGGGACAGGGAAGGAAAGTGAGGGAAATTCTCCTTGTGCTATAGTGTGCTTTAAAAAAACATTTTTTCTAGGGACAGAAAACTATAGGTAGGGAGAGTGTCAGTGTGTTTTACTGTGTGAATCCTTGTTTCTAGGGACAGGGAAGGACAGTGGGGGAATTCTCCTTGTGCTATAGTGTGCTTTAAAAAAACATTTTTTCTAGGGACAGAAAACTATAGGTAGGAAGAGTGTCAGTTTCTTTCACTGTGATAATCCTTGTTTCTAGGGACAAAGAAGGAAAGTGAGGGAAATTCTCCTTGTGCTATAGTGTGCTTTAAAAAAACATTTTTTCTAGGGACAGAAAACTATAGGTAGGGAGAGTGTCAGTGTGTTTTACTGTACGAATCCTTGTTTCTAGGGACAGGGAAGGACAGTGAGGGAAATTCTCCTTGTGCTATAGTGTGCTTTAAAGAAACATTTTTTCTAGGGACAGAAAACTATAGGTAGGGAGAGTGTCAGTGTGTTTTACTGTGCGAATCCTTGTTTCTAGGGACAGGAAAGGACAGTGAGGGAATTCTCCTTGTGCTATAGTGTGCTTTAAAAAAACATTTTTTCTAGGGACAGAAAACTATAGGTAGGAAGAGTGTCAGTTTCTTTCACTGTGATAATCCTTGTTTCTAGGGACAAAGAAGGAAAGTGAGGGAAATTCTCCTTGTGCTATAGTGTGCTTTAAAAAAAACATTTTTTCTAGGGACAGAAAACTATAGGTAGGGAGAGTGTCAGTGTGTTTTACTGTGCGAATCCTTGTTTCTAGGGACAGGGAAGGACAGTGAGGGAATTCTCCTTGTGCTATAGTGTGCTTTAAAAAAACATTTTTTCTAGGGACAGAAAACTATAGGTAGGGAGAGTGTCAGTGTCTTTTACTGTGCGAATCCTTGTTTCTAGGGACAGGGAAGGACAGTGAGGGAATTCTCCTTGTGCTATAGTGTGCTTTAAAAAAACATTTTTTCTAGGGACAGAAAACTATAGGAAGGAAGAGTGTCAGTTTCTTTCACTGTGATAATCCTTGTTTCTAGGGACAAAGAAGGAAAGTGAGGGAAATTCTCCTTGTGCTATAGTGTGCTTTAAAAAAACATTTTTTCTAGGGACAGAAAACTATAGGTAGGAAGAGTGTCAGTTTCTTTCACTGTGATAATCCTTGTTTCTAGGGACAGGGAAGGAAAGTGAGGGAAATTCTCCTTGTGCTATAGTGTGCTTTAAAAAAACATTTTTTCTAGGGACAGAAAACTATAGGTAGGGAGAGTGTCAGTGTGTTTTACTGTGCGAATCCTTGTTTCTAGGGACAGGGAAGGACAGTGAGGGAATTCTCCTTGTGCTATAGTGTGCTTTAAAAAAACATTTTTTCAAGGGACAGAAAACTATAGGTAGGAAGAGTGTCAGTTTCTTTCACTGTGATAATCCTTGTTTCTAGGGACAAAGAAGGAAAGTGAGGGAAATTCTCCTTGTGCTATAGTGTGCTTTAAAAAAACATTTTTTCTAGGGACAGAAAACTATAGGTAGGGAGAGTGTCAGTGTGTTTTACTGTGTGAATCCTTGTTTCTAGGGACAGGGAAGGACAGTGAGGGAATTCTCCTTGTGCTATAGTGTGCTTTAAAAAAACATTTTTTCTAGGGACAGAAAACTATAGGTAGGAAGAGTGTCAGTTTCTTTCACTGTGATAATCCTTGTTTCTAGGGACAAAGAAGGAAAGTGAGGGAAATTCTCCTTGTGCTATAGTGTGCTTTAAAAAAACATTTTTTCTAGGGACAGAAAACTATAGGTAGGGAGAGTGTCAGTGTGTTTTACTGTGCAAATCCTTGTTTCTAGGGACAGGGAAGGACAGTGAGGGAATTCTCCTTGCGCTATAGTGTGCTTTAAAAAAACATTTTTTCTAGGGACAGAAAACTATAGGTAGGAAGAGTGTCAGTTTCTTTCACTGTGATAATCCTTGTTTCTAGGGACAAAGAAGGAAAGTGAGGGAAATTCTCCTTGTGCTATAGTGTGCTTTAAAAAAACATTTTTTCTAGGGACAGAAAACTATAGGTAGTGTGACAGCAGGAAGGTAAAGTCACCTGGTTGCATCCAGGGGGGTAGATATATTTCGCCCAGATTCAGGCTTTACGCCGACTTATACAACTAGGCGGAGAGTTGTATAAGCCCAGCTAAGGCTAGTGGGCTCATGGATGACTCATACCTCTAGGGAGAGTGCTGGGCGTCGTGCAGACAGGGAGTTGAGTAGACCAGCTGAAGCCTGTCAGTTCGTTTAAGGCCTCTATAAAAACTCCCAGATTCATTAGGTGTTTGCTCATGCCTGGACCCAGACCTGTGTGGACTTCCTGGAGAGAGTGAACCCTTGTGCGGTGAGACAAAGCCTGTGTGGCTATTTGCTTGGACATTTAAAACCAGGGACTTAGGGACTAGGACAGCACTAGGCTGATCCCAGTTGTTAGTTAGGAAACCTGTATGTTTAGTTAGAGGTCAAATTGACCAGGATTTATTTTGTTTATGTTTCTTTTGCTTTGCTGTGTTTTGTCACTGTAAATAGAAAATAAACCGCACCTTTTTGATTTTGAAAACCACAACCTCCGTTTGCTGGGCCTGTTTTGTGTGGGGAGCCCATCCCGGGGGTCACCCACACCCGCTGCCGAGCTAACCCCCTCACAGTTGGTGGAGAACCAGTGGCAGTTTTTTTTTAAGCCAGCATGGAGGAGATACTGAAACAGCTGGCTCTAGCAAATGCCAATCAACAGCAGACAAATGCAGGTTTGCAAAAGAGCCTTGCAGCCCAGCAGCAAGCTCATCAACAGAGCCTTGCAGCCCAGCAGCAAGCTCATCAACAGAGCCTTGCAGCCCAGCAGCAGACAAACGCAACTTTGCAACAGAGTCTGGAGGCTCAGCAACAAGCCCAGCAGCAATCTGAGGCCCGCTTCATAGACCTGTTGCAGAAGCAAGAGCAGAGACTACAACAACAGATGGAAGCAGTAATGCAGCAACGTCCGCAGACCAGTGAGGAAAGCCGTCCCACTAATACCGCGTCCTTTGGGGTCAGTCGTTTATTGACAAAAATGACTGGAGAGGATGATCCAGAGGTATTTTTGACCACATTTGAAAGGACCGCTGAAAGAGAAAAGTGGCCTGAGGAGCAGTGGGCTGGACTGGTGGCTCCTCTGTTAACTGGTGAATCGCAGAAAGCTTACTATGACCTAGAGCCTAACCAAGCAAAAGACTATGTGATGCTAAAAGCTGAAATATTGGCAAGGCTGGGTGTCACCCTGGCTGTCCGGGCTCAGCGTGTGCATAACTGGACTTTCCAGCTTGGAAAACCCCCCAGGTCTCAAATGTATGATCTCATTCACCTGAGCAGAAAGTGGCTACAGCCAGAGACTTTGTCCGCACCAAAGATTGTGGAACGTGTTGTAATGGATCGGTTTTTGAGAGCTCTTCCTACTGCCATCCAAAAGTGGGTAAGCCATGGAGACCCAGAGACGGCCGATGGTCTTGTGGATCGTGTGGAGAAATACTTGGCTACAGAGAACCTGACGGCCTCTTCCAGAGACACTCGGACTTTCCACCCTAAGACCAGACCATCCCCAGGGGCGGATAAGAGGATTCCAAGGGGTGAGGGTGGAGAGAGTGAGAGGGTGGGAGCTCTACCCCAAGTTTGGCGAGAACAGCCTGGGAAATCAGCGGCTCAAGAGGCGGCAAGAAGGATCGTTTGCTACCGCTGCCGGCAAGCGGGACATATTGCAGCCAATTGCCCGGTTGTGGAGGAACCCATGCAGTGTGACTTTCTGACGGGCAGACGTCAGTCGCTGTGTGCGACAGTCGCATGCACTGCCATTCGAGGAACTGAGAAACATTTATGCAAAATGTGTGTTAATGGTAGAAATGTTGTGGTATTGCTGGATTCAGGTAGCCTTGTGACCCTGATAAAGGCTGAGTTAGTTAAAACAGAGGTCTCTGGGAATAGCAAGGTAGCTGTTATTTGTGTGCATGGGGACACCCGAGAGTATCCAGTGACTACAGTGTGTTTCGAGACCCCCAAAGGTACCCTCTTTCATCCAGTGGGCTTAGTATCTCAGTTACCGCATGACGCCATTGTGGGAAGGGATTTTCCGAAGTTCTGGGAACTGTGGGATGATCCTGAGCCCCCCACTGGTGCCCCTATGTACCAGGAATGTGATAGCCAGAACTCCCCTGAGAGTGGTGAGGACTCTCCGGAATTTCCCTTATCAGTATTGGCAGGGGAGACTCAAGAAACTGGAGAGGAGCCCACCTCCTCAGACGAAAACCTACCGTCTGTGGAGTTTTCTGATCTTGAGGTTCACAGGGAAAACTTTGCCACAGAACAGTTGAAAGACCCCGCCCTAATAAAGGCACGGGAAAACGTAGTGAAAATAGATGGCGAGTTAGTGAACCCAGATAATACCTGCACTTACCCATACTTCAGCGTAGAGAAGGACCTACTGTATCGGGTGGCAAAAAGGGCAGAAGAAACCGTTGAGCAGCTTGTGGTGCCCAAACCTTACAGGAAGTTGGTGTTGGAGTTGGCTCATGGGCACATTCTTGGAGGTCATCTGGGGACAGAGAAAACCCGAGAGAGGGTATTACAGAGATTCTATTGGCCGGGGGTGATGAAGGACATAGAAAATTATTGTTCCTCCTGCCCTGTGTGTCAGAGGTCGGCCCCGATGCCACATTTCCGTAGCCCGCTGGTCCCTCTACCCATTATTGAGGTCCCGTTTGAGAGGATCGCCATGGATTTGGTAGGTCCTATAATCAAGTCCGCTAGGGGGCACCAGTACATATTAGTTATAATGGACTATGCCACCCGTTATCCAGAAGCGATCCCTCTCCGAAATACCTCGGCCAAAACCATAGCCAAAGAGCTATCTCTTGTGTTTAGCCGGGTGGGTATTTGTAAAGAACTGCTTACGGACCAAGGTACACCCTTTATGTCCCGGGTTATGAAGGAGCTGTGTAAATTGTTCAAAGTGACGCAATTACGTACATCTGTGTATCACCCCCAAACCGATGGGCTGGTTGAAAGATTCAACAAAACCCTAAAACAAATGTTGAAGAAAGTGGTGGATAGAGATGGAAAGGATTGGGACTGTCTACTTCCTTATCTGATGTTTGCTATTAGGGAGGTGCCCCAATCCTCTACGGGATTCTCCCCCTTTGAGTTACTGTATGGGAGACACCCAAGAGGGCTGTTGGATATTGCCAAGGAAACTTGGGAAAGTGAGAGTTCTCCCCACAGGAGTGTGATTGAGCATGTCGCCCTGATGCAAGACCGAATTGCACAGGTAATGCCCATCGTGAAGGAACATTTGGCCCAAGCGCAGTTAGCACAGCAGAGAGTGTACAACCGTGGAGCCAAGACCCGTACCTTTTCCCCGGGGGATAGGATACTGGTACTTGTCCCTACGGTTGAAAGTAAATTCCTTGCCAAATGGCAAGGCCCCTACGAGATAATGGAAAAAGTGAGCGAAGTGAATTACAAGGTCAGACAACCAGGAAGGCGAAAGCCCGAACAGATCTATCACGTTAATCTGTTGAAAGCCTGGAGGGATAGAGAGTCCCTAGTCGCAGACACTTGGTCACCAGCTCAAACTGGTTGTGTGATTCCTGAGGTTGGAATAGCAGCCACCTTGTCACAACCCCAACAACAGGAGGTTAAGGAGTTTGTGCTTCGCAACAAGGAGGTATTCTCTGAGCTGCCGGGACAAACATCTGGGGTAGAGCATGACATCATTACCCCGCCCGGTGAAAGGGTGAAGTTAAAACCCTATCGGATCCCAGAGGCCCGACGGGAGGCAATACGGGAGGAAGTACAGAAAATGCTGAACTTAGGGGTGATAGAGGAGTCCCAAAGTGATTGGTCTAGTCCCATTGTGTTGGTGCCTAAACCGGATGGGAGCTGGCGATTTTGTAACGATTTTCGTCAGTTGAAAAAAGTTACAAAATTTGACACCTACCCCATGCCACGTATAGATGAGTTGATCGACCGGCTGGGAACAGCCCGATACATGACGACTCTTGACCTCACAAAAGGGTATTGGCAAATCCCCCTGGCCAAGTCGGCCAAAGAGAAAACCGCATTTGTAACCCCAGACGGGGCGTTCCAATATAAAAGAATGCCGTTCGGGTTACAGAATGCGCCGGCCACATTCCAGCGGAAAATGGACCAGATGCTGAGGCCCCATCGGAAGTATGCTGCGGCTTACCTGGATGACGTAATTGTCCATAGCACAGATTGGGCCTCACATCTGCCAAAAGTGCAAGCAGTCCTGGACTCTGTTCGGGAAGCGGGGTTTACGGCTAACCCCAAGAAGTGTACCATTGGGCAGGAAGAGGCCAAATATCTTGGGTACACCATTGGGAGGGGAGTAATAAAACCCCAACTCAACAAAGTCGAGGCCATCCAGAGTTGGCCACGTCCCAACAGCAAGAAGCAGGTACGAGCCTTTCTGGGAATCGCTGGGTATTATCGGCGATTCATTCCCCACTTTGCTTCTAAGGCTGTGCCCCTAACCAACCTGACGAAGGGGAAAGGGTCGGTCATGATTAAATGGACCCCCGAGGCTGAGGCAGCATTCCAATTCTTGAAACAAGCCTTATGTAGCCAGCCAGTGTTGTACTCACCCGACTTCTCTAAAGACTTTGTCGTACAAAGTGATGCGTCAGATGTGGGGTTAGGAGCAGTATTGTCCCAGGTCTGGAACGGGGAAGAGCACCCAGTCATTTACCTCAGCAGGAAGTTGAAGTCCCATGAGGTAAATTACGCCACCGTTGAAAAGGAGTGTTTAGCGGTGAAGTGGGCTCTAGATTCCCTTTGGTACTACCTGCTAGGTAGGCACTTTGACTTGGTTACGGATCACGCTCCGTTAAAGTGGATGGCTCAAAACAAGGAAACAAATAGAAGAGTGAATAGGTGGTTCCTGGCCCTCCAGGAATTCAACTTCACAGTAAAGCATCGCCCTGGCGTTCAAATGGGGAATGTGGATGCTTTGTCTCGAGTACATGAATGCCTGATTGCTGGTGTTCCAACCCCGAGGTTAAAACAAGAGGGGGGGGTATGTGACAGCAGGAAGGTAAAGTCACCTGGTTGCATCCAGGGGGGTAGATATATTTCGCCCAGATTCAGGCTTTACGCCGACTTATACAACTAGGCGGAGAGTTGTATAAGCCCAGCTAAGGCTAGTGGGCTCATGGATGACTCATACCTCTAGGGAGAGTGCTGGGCGTCGTGCAGACAGGGAGTTGAGTAGACCAGCTGAAGCCTGTCAGTTCGTTTAAGGCCTCTATAAAAACTCCCAGATTCATTAGGTGTTTGCTCATGCCTGGACCCAGACCTGTGTGGACTTCCTGGAGAGAGTGAACCCTTGTGCGGTGAGACAAAGCCTGTGTGGCTATTTGCTTGGACATTTAAAACCAGGGACTTAGGGACTAGGACAGCACTAGGCTGATCCCAGTTGTTAGTTAGGAAACCTGTATGTTTAGTTAGAGGTCAAATTGACCAGGATTTATTTTGTTTATGTTTCTTTTGCTTTGCTGTGTTTTGTCACTGTAAATAGAAAATAAACCGCACCTTTTTGATTTTGAAAACCACAACCTCCGTTTGCTGGGCCTGTTTTGTGTGGGGAGCCCATCCCGGGGGTCACCCACACCCGCTGCCGAGCTAACCCCCTCACAGTAGGGAGAGTGTCAGTTTCTTTCACTGTGATAATCCTTGTTTCTAGGGACAGGGAAGGACAGTGAGGAAAATTCTCCTTGTGCTATAGTGTGCTTTAAAAAAACATTTTTTCTAGGGACAGAAAACTATAGGTAGGAAGAGTGTCAGTTTCTTTCACTGTGATAATCCTTGTTTCTAGGGACAGGGAAGGACAGTGAGGGAAATTCTCCTTGTGCTATAGTGTGCTAAAGCATTCCTCATCAACCATCTTTGAAATCCTTGTTTTTTTGGACAGTCAGGGAAATTGTCGTTGTGCTATTCTGTGCAAAAGCAATCATCCTCAACCATATTTAGAAATCCTTAAGTAAAGGGACAGAGAAGGACACCTGAAGGTAGCCCTTATTGCTTTTTTCCCATCTCCCTGCAGGCCATCTATTAGAATGTCTGGAAGGCAAACAAGGAGAGGCAGACAGTCAGGAGGCAATAAAAGAGGGCAAGCAGGCTCTGTGTCTGGGGGCAACAGTGCTGGTCGTGGACGCGGTGCATTGTCATCAGCACATGGCCATGGGACACGCTTGTCCTTCTTTTCGGCAGCTGGACATGTTGAGCCACATCATGCCGAAGACTTGGTAGAGTGGATGACCAAGCCCTCCTCCTCCTCCTCATCCTCTCTCACCCAGGCTCAGGGTACTGGCAAAGCAGCTGCCAAAGCGTCCTCTTCCCTGGTATCAATGTCAGACTCATCATCAGTCACTCCTTCCCTAGACCCACCATGTCCTCCTCCTGAGGAGTCCCCCGAACTGTTTGAGCACAGTGTTGGGTACATGCTCCAGGAGGATGCCCAGCGTTTCGAAGGGTCTGATGATGAAACCCAGCTACAGGAAGGCAGTAGCGTGAGAGCAGACAGAGGGGATGCTCAAGAAGGACACCAATCTGGCAGTCATGTTCCAGCAGCTGCAGCATACTGCCAGATTGGCTCCAGTGATGAGGAGGGAGGGGATGATGAGGTCACTGACTCCACGTGGGTGCCTAATAGGAGAGAGGAGGAGGAGGAGGATGAGGAGGAGGCACATCTCCAACGAGGCAGGATGCCCTTTGGTGGCCAGCGTAAGGGCAGTACACCGACGGAATCACACCGCAGAGCTCCGCCTGTGCAGGGCGCTGCCTCTGCCCGTCATTCAAAAAGTTCTTTGGTGTGGGCCTTTTTTGAGGCTAGTGCATCAGATCGCACAGCTGCTGTTTGCAACATATGTCTCAAGCGTATATCGCGTGGCCAAAACATCAGCCGCTTGGGTACCACATGCCTGACCAGACATATGTTGACCTGCCATGCAGCTCGTTGGCAAGCCTACCTCAAAGACCCACACCAAAGAACAAAGCGGACCTCTCCTTGCACCGCATCAGCTGGGATCTCCAACCCCACTATAAATTCAGTCCTCTCTGAAACATGCACTGAGAGGAATGAAGGTGTAGAATTAGGTGTGTCACAGCCAAGTACTTGCGGCCACTCTGCTAGCAGTACACCGACGTCCGATTCTAGCAGGCAAATTTCCCTGCCCCAGCTGCTGGACCGTCAAAAGAAGTTCACTCCCAGCCATCCACATGCCCAGCGGTTGAATGCTAGCTTGGCTAAATTGCTAGCGCTTCAACTGCTGCCTTTTCAGTTGGTAGACTCGGCCCCCTTCCGTGAGTTTGTGCAATGTGCGGTTCCTCAGTGGCAGGTTCCCAAACGCCACTTTTTCTCACGGAAGGCTATTCCGGCTCTCTACCGGCATGTGGAAGGCAATGTCTTGGCCTCGCTGGACAGGGCGGTCAGCGGTAAGGTGCATATTACCGCTGACTCATGGTCCAGCAGGCATGGACAGGGACGTTACCTTTCTTTCACGGCCCATTGGGTCACTCTTTTGGCAGCTGGGAAGGATGCAGGACAAGGTGCAGTAGTGTTGGAGGTTGTTCCACCGCCACGCCTCCAAAATGCTACTACTGGTTGTGACACACCTCTCTCCTCCACCCCCTCCTCTTCTTCTTCCTCCATGGCCTCTTCCTGTGGTTTGTCCTCGGAACCAGCGGTGCTCCGTAGGCGTTCAAGGGGCTACGCAAGTACGCAGGCAAAAAGATGCCATGCCGTGCTTGCGCTGGTGTGTTTGGGGGACAGAAGCCACACTGGGGCAGAGGTCCTGTCTGCTCTGCAGGGCCAGGCCGAGAGGTGGTTGACGCCACGCCAGCTTAAGCCAGGAATGGTGGTTTGCGACAATGGCACCAACCTCCTCTCCGCCCTCCGACAGGGACAACTGACCCATGTGCCCTGTGTGGCTCACGTCCTTAACCTGGTGGTGCAGCGGTTCTTGGGCAGGTACCCGGGCTTACAGGATGTCCTGAGGCAGGCCAGGAAAGTCTGTGTGCATTTCCGCAGATCTTATAATGCCAGTGCTCGCCTGGCTGAGCTGCAAAAGGAGTTGAACCTGCCCAAGAACCGCCTTATATGTGACATGCCCACCAGGTGGAACTCAACGTTGGCCATGCTGCAGCGGCTGCACACGCAGCAGAGGGCCATCAATGAGTACCTGTGCGACTACGGCACCAGGACAGGGTCAGGGGAGCTTGGTTTTTTTTCTCCACGCCAGTGGGGCATGATCAGGGATGCATGCACTGTCCTGGCACCATTTGAGGAGGCCACGAGGATGGTGAGCAGTGACAGTGCATGCATCAGTGACACTGTACCTCTTGTCCACCTGTTGGAGCACACGCTGCGTGGAATAATGGACAGGGCACTTGAGGCAGAACAGAGGCAGGAAGAGGAGGACTTCCTTGCCTCTCAAGGCCCCCTTTACCCAGACAGTGTTCCTTCTGTCCCACCCATCGCACAGGAAGAGGAGGAGGAGGAGGAGGAGGAGGATTGTGTCAGCATGGAGGTGGAGGCTGGCACTCAGCATCATCAGCAGCAATCTTTTAGGGATGATTTACAGTCCCAAGAAACCAGTGGACTTGTACGTGGCTGGGAGGAGGTGGCTGCGGATCATGTCATCCTTAGTGACCCAGAGGACTCCGGAGCGCATGCCTCAGCAAACCTACGCTGCATGGCCTCCCTGATCCTGCAAAGTCTGCGGAAGGATCCTCGTATTCTTCGGATCAAGGAGAGGGACCATTACTGGCTGGCCACTCTCCTTGATCCACGGTACAAGGTTAAGGTTGCGGACCTTATGTTACCGTCGCAGAGGGAGCAGAGGATGAGACAACTCCGGGAGGCCTTGCAGAAAGGTCTGTGCAACGCGTTCCCAGAGACTGGGAGGTTACAAACTCCTGGTCCTGGACAACGAGTTGCTGAGGCTTCGGCCAGTCAAAGAAGGAGCGGTGGGGAAGGTGGCCGTCTGACCGATGCGTTCAGACAATTCTTTAGTCCGCAGCCCCAAAGTATGATCGGTTCCAGCAACCATCGCCAGCGTCTGATAAACATGGTGCAGGAATATCTAGGGGCAAGGTCAGACTTGGACACCTTCCCCACCGAAAATCCTCTGGCTTACTGGGTCTTGAGGATGGATCACTGGCCAGAGCTTGCACAGTATGCAATTGAGCTACTGGCCTGTCCTGCATCCAGCGTTCTTTCGGAACGCACATTCAGTGCTGCTGGAGGATTTGTCACGGATCACAGGGTGCGCCTGTCCACCGACTCGGTTGATCGACTGACTTTCATCAAGATGAACCAGTCTTGGATCACCACCAGCTACCACACACCTGATGCTGATATAACAGACTAATTGATTTTAACATGTCACATCCCTTCAAGACTGATGCTGATGCTGAGTGCCTGTGCTGTTATGTTGACTGGCTATCCTCCTCCTCCGAGTCCTCAATGATAAGATTGATGATGATAGCTTGGAAGATCATTTTTGTTTATGGGTGCCGCCACCAGTGGCTAAGGCCCAATTTTTCAGCCCCTGTTTTACAGGGGCGTGTAATTACAATTTTTTTAGCAATAATTTGCCATAGGGCTCATTGCTGTGCTCCAAGTACAGTATCTGTGAGGGGTTGGAGTGTTGTGGCACCAGTGCCTAAGGCCCAATTTTTCAGCCCCTGTTTAACAGGGGCGTGTCATTACAATTTTTGAAGCAATACTTTGCAACAGGGCTCATTGCTGTGCTCCAAGTACAGTATCTGTGAGGGGTTGTAGTGTTGTGCCACCAGTGCCTAAGGCCCAATTTTTCAGCCCCTGTTCAACAGGGGCATGCAATTACAATTCTTGATCTAATAATTCACAGCAGGGCCCATTGCTGCACCCACCAAGAGTAACTCTGAGGGCTTACAGTGTTGTGGCAACGCCACCACCACCACCACCACCACGAAAGGCCCAATTTTTCAGCCCCTGTTCAAAAGGGGCATGTAATTACAATTCTTGATCTAATAATTCACAGCAGGGCCCATTGCTGCACCCACCAAGAGTAACTCTGAGGGCTTACAGTGTTGTGGCAACACCACCACCACCACCACCACCACGAAAGGCCCAATTTTTCAGCCCCTGTTCAACAGGGGCATGCAATTACAATTCTTGATCTAATAATTCACAGCAGGGCCCATTGCTGCACCCACCAAGAGTAACTCTGAGGGCTTACAGTGTTGTGGCAACGCCACCACCACCACCACCACGAAAGGCCCAATTTTTCAGCCCCTGTTCAAAAGGGGCATGTAATTACAATTCTTGATCTAATAATTCACAGCAGGGCCCATTGCTGCACCCACCAAGAGTAACTCTGAGGGCTTACAGTGTTGTGGCAACACCACCACCACCACCACCACCACGAAAGGCCCAATTTTTCAGCCCCTGTTCAACAGGGGCATGCAATTACAATTCTTGATCTAATAATTCACAGCAGGGCCCATTGCTGCACCCACCAAGAGTAACTCTGAGGGCTTACAGTGTTGTGGCAACGCCACCACCACCACCACCACCACGAAAGGCCCAATTTTTCAGCCCCTGTTCAAAAGGGGCATGTAATTACAATTCTTGATCTAATAATTCACAGCAGGGCCCATTGCTGCACCCACCAAGAGTAACTCTGAGGGCTTACAGTGTTGTGGCAACGCCACCACCACCACCACCACGAAAGGCCCAATTTTTCAGCCCCTGTTCAAAAGGGGCATGTAATTACAATTCTTGATCTAATAATTCACAGCAGGGCCCATTGCTGCACCCACCAAGAGTAACTGTCAGGGCTTACAGTGTTGTGGCACCAGCACCACCATCAAAGGCCCAATTTTTACTACCACTGTTCAACAATTATATGTAATTAAAATTCCTGATATAATAGTTGACAGCAGGGCGTTCCAGCACCAACCAAGAGTAACTGTGAGTGCTTACAGTGTTGTGCCAACACCAACAACTAAGGGGCCTATTTCTGCAGAGTATATACGGCAGGTCCCTACTTTCAAACATCCAACTTACAAACGACTCCTACTTGCAAACGCAAGAAGACAACAGGAAGTGAGAGGAAATCTACCACTAGGAAGGAAAATTCTCTCCTGTAAGAATAAATATGGGAGAAAGGTGTCTCCTCTGTACTGATGCTTTATCAGCAATCCTTGTTTCAAGAAAAACACCACATTTCAAAAACAGTTGTCATTGGGACGGAAAGTGAGGTGAAATGTTCTGAACAGGGGCACAGACAGCAAAACAAATGTTACAGGGGCAGTGCTGGTCCAAGACATTGTGCTGCCTGGTACCAAGAATTAAATGCTGCCCCCCCTCCAAAAAAAAAACACGCCCAGTCGCCCACCAAAAGGCCCCCACATTCATAATTGTATATCATGATAAATTAAGAGGACCTGTCATGGCTCTTTACATGTATATAGAAGTATAAATAGGACCTGTCATGGCTCTATAAAAAGGACCTGGTATGGCTCTATAAAAAGGACCTGGTATGGCTCTATTCATGTATAGGACTATAAAGAGGAGCGGTCATGGCACTATACGTGTGTATAGGAGTGTAAAAGGAAATGTCATGGCTCAATACATGTATGTAGGAATATAAAGAGGACCTGTCATGGCTCTATACATGCATGTAGGAGTATAAAAGGACCCATCAGAGCTCTATACATGTGTATATAGGAGTATAAAAGCACATGTCATGGCTCAATAAAAAGGATGTGTTATGGCTCTATTCATGTATAGGAGTATAAAGAGAACTGGTCATGGCACTATATATGTGTGTAAATCAATATTCAAGTGTAAAAACACCCCCCTGCACATCCGTTTCCCCCCTCCCCTCACACACACACACACACATATCTGTTCACCCTCTGTACCCAATACACACATATCTGTTCCCCCTGCACACCTGCCCCCCCTCCCCACACACACATATCTGTACCCCCTGCACACCTGTACCCCTCCCCCACACACACATATCTGTATCCCCTGCACACCTGTCCCCTCCCCACACACACACACACACACATATCTGTTCCCCCTGCACACCTGCCCCCCTCCCCACACACACATATCTGTACCCCCTGCACACCTGCCCCCCCTCCCCACACACACATATCTGTACCCCCTGCACACCTGTACCCCCCCACACACACACATATCTGTACCCCCTGCACACCTGTACCCCCCCCCCACACACACACATATCTGTATCCCCTGCACACCTGTCCCCTCCCCACACACAAACATATCTGTACCCCCTGCACACCTGTACCCCCCCACACACACATATCTGTACCCCCTGCACACCTGCCCCCCCTCCCCACACACACACATATCTGTACCCCCTGCACACCTGCCCCCCCTCCCCACACACACACATCTGTACCCCCTGCACACCTGCCCCCCCTCCCCACACACACATATCTGTACCCCCTGCACACCTGTCCCCCCCCCCACACACACATATCTGTACCCCCTGCACACCTGTACCCCCCCACACACACACATCTGTACCCCCTGCACACCTGTTCCCCCCACACACACACACACACACACATATCTGTACCCCCCTGCACACCTACCCCCCCCACACACACACACACACACATATCAGTTCCCTCTGTACACAGTGCAATGCACTATAAACTGACAGCAGAGTAAATTTTTGTTTCTTGTGAATGGGTGCAGGCTGCAGCAATGAGCTTCCACTATACCTGAGCCAGCGAAGGTGGTGGTAAACTTTACTCCAGGACTGGAGAGCGGCGCTGCTGCCTGCCAGTCCTCCCACAACAGATCCCTGAGAGACCAGGAGGAGGGGGGGCGGCGGGAGCAGATATCGTGGCAAGCCCGTAGTTACATGATGCAGGGCTTCCATATCATCTACCCCAGCCAGTTCCACTAAACATGCAGCACTTCCGGCCAGCTGCTCCTCGTCCCGGCTCTCTCCTCTCATCTTCTCACTGCAGCTGCTAGGGCGGCACTGCAGGCTGGGGATAGAGTGGTCTGTCAGGGATGTCTTCACAGCCCCAACCGCCCCCTAGGCTGGCGCCATAAGGCATGCATTTTAAAAATGCCGGGACCTTTCTCGGCAGAACACTGGCCCTGCTCGCAATGGGATAAGCAGCGCAGGGGAACGGGCTGGCTGGCTGGTGGGCGGCAATTTGCCGCCCCCTTTAAAGTGCCGCCTGGGACCGAGGTACCATCGGGTCCCATGGTAGGGCCGGCCCTGTACAGGGGTGATAACCCTTACCTATGTTTTCCAAAAAGTTTAAAAATAGATTTTTGGGCTGGAGCTACACTTCAACAATGTACCTGTTCAAAATTACAAACAGATTCTACATAAGAACAAACCTACAGTCCCTGTCTTGTATGCACCGCCTGTATACGGCTGTTCAGAGTATATAGGGCCTTTTTTATTTTATGTGCGGGGTTCCCCTTAATATCCATACAAGACCCAAAGGGGCTGGTAATGGGCTGGGGTGGGGGGGGGGGGTCATGGGGTAGCTATGCCATTTTTCTTAAAGATTTTCATCCATATTACCGGGACCAGACATTACATTAAAGCCGCAAGCAGTTTTAAATGGCTTTTTTTTCCTTTAGAAGTGTCATTTTGTGCAGGGACAGTTCTAAACACGGGAAACACGTGGCACTTCACAGGCATACTTTAGACACCCCCCAGGTACGATATTTAAAGGAATATTTGACTTTTTTTTTTTCACTTTATGCATCATTAAAATGACTGCTCCCGAAAAACGACCGTTTTTAAAACTTCTTTTTGCATTGATACATGTCCCCTGGTGCACAACCCGGGTTCCCAAACCCTTTTTAGGACAATAACATGCATAATAGTTGTTATAATTAGCACTTTAGAATTCGAATGTTCGCATCCATTGTATTTAATAGGGTTCTAATGTTCGTACGAACTTTCGGTCCGTTCGCGGGTTCTGGTGCGAACCGAACCCGGGGGTGTTCGGCTCATCACTACTTTGCACCCCCTACAACCTCACCAACATCCACATTACTCTCTCTGACCACAACCTCATTACTTTCACAATGTGCTTATCTCCAACCACCTGTCCCACCAAGCAAAAACAATTACCCGCAGAAACCTTTGCCACTTTATTCCTTCTCTTTTCTACTCTGCAAATGACCACCTCCATGACAAAATCGCACCCCTGTCTTGCCCCAACCTGGCCACCTCTATCTACAACAGTTCACTTTTTTCCTCACTGGACTCTCTTGCACCTCTCACTACACAAAATGTCATCCACTCCTCCTCAAAAAACTCCACTCTCTTGGCCTTCAAGACTCTGCTCTCTCCTGGCTCTCCTCCCACCTATCATAGCACTCCTTCAGTGTTACCTATAACTCTGTTTCCTCCTCTCCACTTCTTCTTTCTGTAGGGGTACTTCAAGGTTCTGTCCTCAGACCCCTTCTCTTCTCCATTTACACCTCCTCCCTTGGTCTGTTAATAAACTACCTTGGCTTCCAGTACCACCTCTATGCTGATGACACACAAATCTATCTCTCTTCTCCTCATCTCACTCCTTCAGTCTCCTCTCGCATTACTAACTTACTAACTGACATATCAACATGGATGTCACACCACTTCCTCAAACTCAATCTCAAAACTGAGATCATAATTTTTCCTCATCAAGATCAATAATACAACCATCAGTCTCTCCCCTCATCCCAAGGTACTAGGTGTAATTCTAGACCAGGGGTGTCAAACTCAATTTCATCGGGGGCCGCATCAGCAGTATGGTTGCCCTCAAAGGGACGGTTGTATCTGTAGGACTATGTGTCCACTATTTATCATAAATAATTGTCACTGCATTTTTTTATTACTGGTTTTACGGAGTGTAGGGTTCAGGAGTGCAGACAGGGTTCAGGAGTGCAGACAGGGTTCAGGAGTGCAGGGTTCAGGAGTGCAGGGTGCAGGGTTCAGGAGTGCAGGGTTCAGGAGTGCAGGGTTCACGAGTGCAGGGTTCAGGAGTGCAGGGTTCAGGAGTTTGCTGCGTACGGAGTGCAGGGTTCAGGAGTTTTCTGCGTACGGAGTGCAGGGTACAGGAGTTTGCTGCGTACGGAGTGCAGGGTTCAGGAGTTTTCTGCGTACGGAGTGCAGGGTACAGGAGTTTGCTGCGTATGGAGTGCAGGGTACAGGAGTTTGCTGCATATGGAGTGCAGGGTACAGGAGTTTGCTGTGTATGGAGTGCAGGGTACAGGGGTATGCTATGCATCATGTGGAACATCTGACCTCTGCACCCTCCACACTCCTTTCATCCTCCCACCTCTGCCTCCACAGCCCTCACACCCCCCCCAAAAAAAACTCTCACATCTGTGTAATTTCCTACCTGACCCAGCTCTGGTACCTCGCTGTGTATGAGGATCTCTGTGTTTAGCACCCCGACACTTCAGCAAGTCCTCAAATAGCCTGCTCTCAGGCTGCAACCTGCTGGATAAAAAAATATAGCAGTCAGAGCTGTCAGGAACCTCCGACACTGATGGGCCAACCGTGCATGCGCTCAGCTCGGAAACAGCTGCGCTGCTAGAGATACCATGGATGAGATCGAGCGGGAGATGTTTCCTTGGAGATCGGCTGGCCGCGCATGCGCTCACACAAAGCCAGCGCTGCTCGCGTGACGGAGGATGTTTACTCTTGTTGCCTGGGAGACAAAGAAGGTGGCGGCTCCCGGCCGTTGCACGGGCCACATGGCAAGGCCTGGCGGGCCTTGTGTTTGCCACCTGTGTCCTAGACTCTGACTTGTCCTTTCAGCCCCAAATCCAATCAGTGTCCAAATCGTCTAGACTTTACCTCCGAAACATCTCCAAAATATGCCCCTTTCTAACCGTCAAGACCACTAAGCAACTTATTCACTCCCTTGTTACCTCTCGCCTTGACTATTGTAACTCCCTCCTCATTAGCCTGTCTCTCTGCAAGCTATCCCCTCTTCAGTCTATTATGAAAGTCACTGCCAGACTCATCCACCTTACCAACCGTTCAGTCTCCGCCACTCCTCTCTGCCAATCCCTCCACTGGATTCCCATTGCCCAACGAATAAAATTCAAAACACTAACAATAACATACAAAGCCATTCACAATTCTGCCCCGAGCTACATCACCAATTTTATCTACAAATATCAACCAAACCGTCCTCTCCGCTCCTCCCAAGACCTTTTGCTCTCTAGCTCCCTTGTCTCCTCCTCCCATGCTCGCCTCCAGAACTTTTCCAGAGCCTCCCCCATCCTCTTGAACTACCCTAATCTGTCCGTCTATCTCCAACTCTGTCCACTTTTAGGCGATCCCTGAAAACTCATCCCTTCAGGGTGGGGTATCCTGCCTCCAGCTAACAACCAAATCTTCTACTCCCCTCATCAGTTCATCCCTCACAGTCCCTACCTTTTGTTTCACCAGCCCCTCCTTATTAGATTGTAAGCTCCCAGGAGCAGGGCTTCTCTAACCCTCTTGTAGTGAATTGTATTGTTGGTGTAGTGTCTCCCTACATTGTAAAGCGCTGCGCAAACTGTTGACGCTAAATAAATCCTGTATCATGATATGTGGACTGTGAGGCGCTATCTATTGGAGCTTCCCTTAGGGAGGAAGCAGGGGAGGAAAGGTGCAAGACTTTTTTGCATTGGATGCAGGACTCTGGTACTGGCTCCTCAACTTGGCTCTCTTCTTGCTACTGCTCTCGTTAAAGTTTGCAATCTCAAAGAATGTGCCCCCACAGAGGTAAAAGACTTCTACCGATTGGGTCCCTTCTTCTCCTAACCTCAAGATGGGGACGTCCTATGGAAACAGATGCTGCTGGATGAGGCTGCTATTGCGAGTCAATTCCCGTAAGGGCTGAAGCCTTGCGGTGCCGTATGACATTGTTCTGTGCTGTGATGAAGTGACTCCCATGCATGCATAGGAGTGATGTCATTGCAGCCTAGCCGTTCAAGCGGTAGGACTGAACGAGCAGGAGAAGGAAGACCATGAGAAGGTGGAAGCATCCGAGTGCTTACAGCACAACACTGGAGGGCTTTGTTTGACAAGTAAGTCTGCCTTAAAGCGGAGGTCCATACTTTTTTTTTTCTATGCATTCAATGTGCCTATTGATCACTGTTTAGCACTCACTTGTCCAGCGCTAGAAAACATCCCCTGTCCGTTTTCGTAATAAATAAAGATGTATAAAATCATTTCCTGGTTTTTCCATTTTGCTTGTGGGCATCTTGAAGCCCACAAGCATAGACTTCCGGGTAGCGGAGAATGCGCGTCTGAATACTGTTTGACTCCTGGGAAGCAGGACACTTTGCTCCCAGGAGACATTGCAGGAGACATCCCGGCATACATAGCGACAGAGGGGAAAGCGAACGACACGCCTACTCCCGCGGGAGGAAATCCCGGAAGTACAATTACAGAAAGCAGATTGAAGGCTAATTACAGCAGCTGAAAAAAAAAGGTTAGCCATAGGTTTATGTTCATGCTAAAAGTTAATGGATAAAGCAATGTTTAAATTGTGGGTGAACCTACGCTTTAATGTGCAAATATGCGGTACATACTAGCACATTATGGTATAAACCTCTTGCGGGCCCATTAAAAAAACTATAGCGGAGTTTAATTACGCTTTAATGCTAGTGATTACATCATATATGCATTTAGGTCTTTACCATTGTGTGAAATTATTCTTACATCCATAGTAACAAAGAACATTTTTGATAGAATGTGCCTAAGGTAAAAGTGTATTGCACAATGAGCATAAATAAACTAAGAATAAAACTAGTAGGACCAAATCAGTCAAACAATCCAACATATTGAACATCACTGTCATATTTTTACCCAACTTCAACAGTCCGGCGGTTGAAAGAAATACCCATCGAGCTGTATAAGTCAAAGAAATGAGGATTGGGTATGTGGGGGGCGAGCATCTGTACATTGCCTAACCACTGAATGCCTATACATTCTTTTTGTGGAGAAGACTAGGAATTCCATAAAATCGTAGGACTCCATCAAGGAGTCAGTAATGCTTGGAGCTTCTCTTGGGGATGGGGACACAGGGCAGGTTTTATATGCTGAGGATGGGTAACAAGAAGATAAGGAAGATCTGAATACCCCACTAGGAAAGGAAGCACCTGGAAATATAAGTCAAGGCAATTTATAGAATATAACATCCTAAGAAATAACGGCTAAAGGACTACTTCTGTTGTAGTGGTTAACCAGAAGTTTCCTGAAACCCCATTGTAACTTCATAAGTCTGATCCAGAGAACATTTCAAATGGTACTAGACAGGGGTGCCCTTTATCGCCCTGTTTGTATATACTAGCTATGGAGCACCCTTGCGGTTGCTCTTAGAGCGAATGCCTCTATATGGGGGTTATGATGGGGCACCTTTCATCTCATCTAAGTCTCTTCACAGATGACTTGTTGATTTAGGTTTCAAACCCTAGGATTGCGTTCCCATGTATTTTACAGGAGCTGGAATAGTTTGGCCTTTTTGCTACTAAATCTAGCTGCTTAAACATTACTCTGCCTCAAATAGAGAAGGCTTTCTTGAAATCTCCTTTTCCTTTTTGATGGGAATTTCACTCCCTTAAATAGAATCATAGACTACAGGCCTGGTTGACTATGAAACATTCTTGGATGGGTAGAGTGGTAATTTATTAAATGGACATATTGCCTCATTTTCTTTATCTCAATCAAACCCTCCCCATCTCCTTACTGAGATTTTTTTTCCCGTTCATTGCGTACAGCCTTATTACGTTACCGTTTGTCTAACTCAACGCCTTGTATATGTTATGAAAGACTGATAAAGCATAAGATGGATGGAGGGGCAGGGTTACCATACATAGAGTTGTATTATATGGCTAGAATATTGACTCAGGTTCTTAGCTGGTTTTCTTTCTTCTGGAAGACGCAATTTGTTGCGAAACAATGTAGGGCGGAGTGGCGCACCAACGTCACCACCGACGATTACCCAGGAAGCACGGGTTTACCTGTATGTGTCCGGCCGGCACCACAGGTTTAAGGCTGTACTTTACATCTTTTAACTGTAAGTGTGATTCTTTTTTAAAATAAACTTCCCATGCTGTTTTACACTATGCGGGTTTTACCATTTCTTGCATGGTTTGGCCTATGAATCTGGGATCCATCGATACCGTAGTGCTGTATGCTGCCTTGGTACCACATCTCCTTTGGGGTCATCTGGATGAGAGTGTTCCTACAAATTACAAGCTTCCCCTGATCCTCTGTAGTGGGGGGTCATGGAGTTTTGGTAAGCGGCCAATACCTTACTTGGTGGTGGATTTGGTTTGATCTCCTGTAACAAGAAGATTTTAACACGGAAGTTCTGTCTTCATAGACTATTTCATCTGCACGGGTGTCTAATTTGTGTTATCACTTTTAATCCAGTGTTCTTCACTCTCACCCGTTCCAGGGTAGTCTTGAACTTTTTCTAACCCATTTTTGGCATTGACTGTGTCACCAGGAGTTTTCATTGATTTTATCTTGCACTGTTTTTGTCACATTGAGTATTATATGCTTTAGGGTATTCATTTTATGTTCATAACATTTTCAAGTATCTGTTTGTATGGTATTCACATTGCTTTTAAGGTTTTTTCACTTAGTTGTGACACCCATATTCAGGGTCAGTGCAACCACGTTTTTTTCATTTGTATCTACTGTTTTGTTCGCAGAAGGTTTGCTGCTTCCCAATCATCACCAATTAACTATTGTGAGATCTCATCCCATTGTTCTTAGCGCAGTTTCTTCCCCTTTTTCTCATCAACATTCTACAATTGTATTCTTTATAAATATAACCTTATGCACCTGGATATTTTTCGGCATAAAATAATAGCGTAAAAAAAGTATTAGGTGCGTATTTTCCTGTGCCTGGGTAGCCACAGGTGGGCGGCCATAGAACCGAATGGCTGTATGCCCCGTGCTCATTTAAATGCCAATGCTACTGTGCATCAAGGCATTTACCCATGCATACAATAACAATGTATTTTACTAAATATGAAACTTCAGGAAAATACATAAATGAGCATGCGCTGGTAAACGCTGATGCACAGAAGCACATGGATGGTTTTAGGCTCTACCATAAATATCCTGACATTTTTCCACTCAGATGGTGCATACAATCAGCCAAAAAGTGAATAGCTAGCTGAACTCAGGTAAATGCCATTTTTTTGGCGATTCCATATGCATGCACACATGTGCACGCATTCCCTCTCCACAGAACTTTTTTTTGCATGGGTGTCTACGTGAGTGCAGCTGCGAGCAGTCATTCACTTTTATAGCCGGCTGTATGCCCCACCTGTGGCTCCCCGGGCGTGGGAAAATGCTGTGTTTTTTTTTACGCTAGACATATTTTATGCCTGAAAACATTGTGTGCAGGCAGCCAAATGGTAACCATTTATATTTTGGCCATTAAGAAAGACATTTAACCCTTTTTTTTTTAATAATCTGGATAAAACCAGTTCAAATGGAAAACTACTCCACATTTTCACAGCTCTAACAGCAAAGAACCCTTTGTCTTTGCAGAGATTAAAACTCTTTCCTCCAGTTGTAAAGAGTGGACTTGTGTCTTTGTGGATATCTTAAAGCAAGCCTGTGATTTTCCCATGCTTCTTACCAGCACACAGTCACCTTTGCTGTTTTCCCTCATCATTCCATTTATGGGACTGAAAATGGCACACCATGCCTCATATCCAGTAGGGAGATGTGTTGCCTCATTAGAATGTGTAACGAAACGTCCCACACTCCGCTTGAGTGCTTTCATCATATACCACTTCCTTCCAGTCTGAATATAGATATCAGATATTCCAACCGCTGAGAACAGTAAACAAGACAATGTTCGTTTGGCTGCTCACCATGAACTGTTTCTTAGAACAAGAATACAGTCTTATATACATTTGAAGAGGAGGTTCCCCTCTTCTGCCCATATTACTCTTAACAATACACCTATAACCAGAAACATAAATTAACATGAGCTAATTAACTAATCTCTTAAAGCAGCCGATGTGACTCCATGCCCACCTGGCCATTGTTGTGATTAATCAGGATTTCACTACAGGTCAGACTTGTTGTCACCGAGCTTCACACAGTAGATAATACATTATCATAAGTATAAACACAGGACACCTTCACACAATAGCAGGAGCTCCAGTAGGAGTCGGCCTGTCTCCTACATTGTACAGAGGCCAATGTGATCAGCTCTCTAACATGTTGAGTTCAGAATCAAACAAACCAAGAATAGTCTTTACATATATCCTGGGAGATATTGTGGATAAATATTACTGTCCCGTTTTAAGTAATCTAAGCCATATTTTCTCAGTGACCCTGTGCCCCTAATGGACACAGGGTTACTTAGACATAAGAGGTGCATGGGGAGCTGAAACAAGGGTTTCTCAACCTTTCCAAGGGATTCTGGGTTCCACGGGCCCTCCCATCACAGCATGCTTTGCCTTCACTGTCTAATCAGCAGGCTGGGTTTGAGTTCCTCAGCAAGGTATGCTTGAAATCTAGGACCTGAGTATGCTATCTGGCAGAGGTGATTTGAGAACAATACAGGCTGTATAGCTTTCATCTGTATAGATTTCATCTGGATATTTTGGCTGCTAGCCTGGAGTTCATTAATAAACCATATATTCCCATACTACTATTTCTTATAATGCAATACAAAAGCATTCAACAAGCGGTGTGTGCTGTGCTGGATTACAGAAACAAACAAGTCCCTTATTAAATATGAAATATATTTAACATATGTTGTGAAGATGTATAAACTTTCCTCGTCTGATCAGCGGACCAGAATTTGCTATTTTTAGGTGAGGCTTGGTGTGATTAAAGGGTAAAAGGAGTGGTTTTTCTTTTTTATTATACACATACCACCGAATCATAACTGAAGGCAGAAATGTTCATATTTGAGTATCTACAGCAGCCTTTCTCAAACTTTTTAGTACAGAGGAACCCTTGAAATAACTTTTCAGTCTCAGGAAACCCCTGCTAAAAATGACTATATCTACAATTCATAATACATTACTGTTGGGTGACCAGACATCCTTGGTTTCAGGGGGCAGTCCCCGGATTGAGGACACTGTCCCCGGACCAAGTCTGTCCCCAGTTTTGTTCCCGTATTGGATTTGAACAGGGGCTGGGGCAATTTTAAAGACAGTCAGTGTAGAATAAAAAAAAGAAAAATTCTGAATTACACTGCCGGTCCTACTAGCTTAGGGGGGTGTATTTTTTTCCATTATCTGTGCCCCTTTCTGATGATCATGTGCTGGTCGGAGCAGAGGGAATATTTCTTCAGTTTCGGGTACATGCCCATTTAGCTCTGCTTCCATGTTCTTCTGCCTTGGCTCAAGTCCCGGCTAATCCCCTGCCTGCTTATCTCCTTGCCTTCCCTGGCGGAGTGATCTTTCTCTGCACCCCACCCAGTAGTATCCGGGGCCCGGAGAGTAAGACTTGACAGGCTGTGAGGCGGGTGGCAATGGGCAGAGAGTCGCTGATTGCCGCCATTACTAGTAAAAAAAAAATATGGCCCCGGATTTCATTTTAAAAATCTGGTCACCTTACATTAATGTGATGGTCAGTGGGAAGAATGCTCCTTACACTTATGGACATTGGGAAGAATTCCCTCCTTACAGATAGATAAAAAGATCAATGGTGTCAGTGAGATCTTATCTGAGAGGCAGACAAACACGGGGGGGCGTGACCGGATGCAGCTGTGAGAGGAGAGCAGCCCGCTCGCTCTCGCTCTCGCTCCCCGTACCTCGCTCCACATTACATGCCGCAATGAATGATTAACTAGCGGCAGAGAAGGGAGAGAGGAAACCGGCACCAGGGAAGGAAGAAAGACCGCGACCACGAGCCGCAAGTAGCGCTGGGACGCCGCTGGGTTACCGAGCACAGAGACAAGGTACCTCGCTCTCAGCTGGTTGGTCTGTTTCATGGGAAGGAACAAGCGCCGACTGCCGGAGGAGTGAGTCCGAGCCACCTATCACGGACCTGGTGAAAACTGTGATGCCCGCTTGCCTGTCAGCTGTTTGTCTGAGCTACACCTGCTTCGTGTGCACCAGAACCGGCTACTTTCAAGAGGAGAGACGCTGTGGGTGCTTTCTATGTCTTTCTGTGTCTGTTTCCCCCTCCACTACACCCTGAAAACCCTGAAGACGGAGGCTGGGCTGGAGGTGAGCAGAGGAAAAAAAGATATATATATACAGTGTTTAAATTAGCTGATGTCAAGGGTAACTCGCTGTGTCTGAACCTGCCATAAATCTGCCATAAACCTGCCATAAATTTGCCATAAACCTGCCATAAACCTGCCATAAACTTGCCATAAACCTGCCATAAATTTGCCATAAATTTGCCATAAACCTGCCATAAATTTGCCATAATTTTGAAAGGAAGGAGGCTGGGGCAAGTGGATGTGAGGGGAACATTTTTTTTTTCTCTTCCCCTCTGTTTCAATCAGTAGCTGGAGTTGGTCGGGGGTTAAACTGTGGAACTACGAAGGATCGTAGCAGGGGAAGCTGGAATACTGGGAAGCTGGAACATCACAGGCGAAAGGACATTTTCACAGAACGGTACATAGAATAACTATAAAGGCATATAAAGGAACATTTACAAGGGAGGAGGAGGAGGAAGAAAAGGAAAATGCCAGGTACACTGTCAGTGATGACCAGAAACGCACAGCTACAGTCACAGTCCCATCCCCAGCTGCCCCAACCCCAATCCAGCCCCAGGCCCCATTCCCAGCCACAGCCCCAGTCGGTTCGGGGAACAAGAACTGGACAGGCAGCAGTGGCAGCTAAACTGGAAAAATACGCGCACATTCCGGGAAGCACAACAGGCTATACACCACCAAGGGGACAACAAGTAAGTGCCCAACGGAGAAGTCTGGGTCCAAACATAGAAATGGCTGGAAAGGCAACGGGTGAGCACGGGATCAAAGCAAAGGTGCAGGAAAAAGTGACAGATTTAAATACAGGAGCAGGGATGGAGGACGAGCCCTCTATGAGAGAGATTTTATTTGCTATAAACAACTGCAAGTCCTCCCTAACGGAAATATTTGACCAGTTGAAAGGGATAAAGGACGAAATGTCAATATTAAAACATGAAGTACAGGGGGTTGGGGAGCGTACCTCTGCTTTGGAGGAAAGACTCAGCCAGGTGGAAGACGATGTTAACCCTATGATAATGGACATGAAAACAATGAAAGAACAGTTAAATTTGTGCGTTAACAAAATCGACGACATGGAAAATAGGTTAAGAAGGAAAAATATTAGGGTACTGGGTCTCCCCGAAAAGTGCGAGGGTAACCGCCCCACTGAATTCATGGAAAACTGGCTTGTGGGGGTATTTGGACAGGACTGTCTATCAAAGCACTTTTCTATTGAGCGGGCCCACAGAGTACCTTTCAGAGCCCCAGCTGAGGGAGGGCGCCCCAGACCTATGCTTATAAAACTTTTGCATTTCCCAGATAAAGTTACAATCCTCCAAAAAGCCAGAGAGATGAAAGAGGTCCTGGTTAATGGCACCAAAATTTCATTTTACCCAGACTTTTCTCCAGAGTTGCAGAGGCAAAGAGCTAAATTTTTTGAAGGGAAACAAAGACTACAAGAAAAGGGGATTAAATACGCAATGTTTTACCCGGCACGTCTGCGAATAACTATAAATGGGAAAAATATATTCTTTAGCACACCTGCGGAACTGACGTCCTGGATGAACACTAAAGAAGGGGAAATCTAGGAAAATGGAAACAGTCACAGATTCGGTCGCTGACTTATTGTACAGAACTCAGACTCTTACCTCATATTTCTACCCCCTTTTTTTTTTTTTTTTTTTTCATTTTTTATTTTTTTTTTGGTTGTTTTTTCCATTACCCTTTTGCCCGTTTTTTTTTTTTTTTTTTCTGTTCTTGTTTTTCTTATCTCTCTTTTTTGTCGAGGTTTTGATATAGGAGCGGGGGGGCGGGGGGCGGGGGGAGCGGGAGGGAGGAGGGGGCTGTTGGAAATGGTTGGGTTTTTGTGGAAAGTGGCACAGAGGTGGAGAAAAAACACTAGATGTCAAGTAAAACGGAAGAGAAACACTAATACACGAGGAACACCAAGGGAAGTGCCAAGAGGGGGGAGCTGGAGGGGGAAAGGTCACACAGCAAAAGGGGAATCTGGTCACTGTAGAGGCCCTTCACAAGGGCCCCAAATAGGGCGGGGGAGGGGGGGTTGGAGGGGGGGGGAGGGGTAGGGAGGGTAGGGAGTTGTTGTGAAAGGCACATAACGATGAATGAACACACTAAAATATATCTTTGGTTTACGAGGGTAGGGGGTGGGGAAGGGGAGGAGGGAGGAAGGGGGGAAGTAAGAAGGAATGTATGGTTGTATAGAGCACTAGAAAGAGTAGAACCACAAAAAATACGTTTTTGTAACCTGATATTATCATTGCATATATGGTTAAGGTGGGTAAGGTGGGAGGTATTCTAAAAAGGGAAGAAATAGTAGGGGAGGATGCCGAAGTATAATAGCGAGAAGAGTTTCTCTAATCAGGGAATAGGCATCAAGGTACGCTCATGGAATGTCCGAGGGGTAAAAGACCCAATAAAGAGACAGGTAATTTTCGCAGACGCCAATAATAACAATATTAAAATGCTGTGTCTGCAGGAAACACACCTGGATAAGGGAACCGTCAATTTACTAAAACACAGGAAGTATCAGACACAATTCCACTCCACACACACCTCCTATTCAAGGGGGGTGAGCGTGTTGATAGATTCAGGGTTGGTGTTTTCCTGCAGCCACTGTAAGATTGACACTGAGGGACGCTATGTGTTTCTTCACTGTCGGATAGAAACAAGGGAATATGTGGTGGCAGGTATATATATCCCCCCTCCGTTCGGGATAGAAACACTGTGGGACTTGATGGAGTTTATCATGGACAGACCGGGAGTACCGGTAATAGTGGCGGGGGATTTCAACATGACCATGAATAAAAACATAGATAAACTCCCGGCGGGTGCCCCCTCTGCACGGGCTGATAGCCCTCTCTCCCAATTTTGTGGGGAGATGGGCCTGGTAGATGTGTGGAGGAGGAGGCACCCAATGGAGAAACAATTCTCCTGCCACTCAAGGACACATTCGACTCTGTCCAGGATAGACCTCGTGCTCTGCAATGAAGAGGCAATGGGGGTGCTGGGAGAGGTGGTATATGAACCCAGAAGCATATCGGACCACTCCCCAATGACTTTTGTAATAAAGACGAATAGAGGATATAATAAAAGGGATTGGAAGTTAAATCCATTTTGGTTAGAGGTTATCAAAGAGCCGGAGGGAATAAATGGCAGTCTGAAAGAATTTATAGAAGTAAATACCGGCTCTGCCTCGATGGGAATAATTTGGGATACTTTGAAAGCATTCCTGCGGGGAATCCTAATCCAAAAAATATCGCTTATTAAAAAACAAACGCGTGCCATAGAACTTGCGGCGAGTGAAAAGGTAAAGAGCTTAGAGATCTGTTATATAAATAACCCAAGCCAGGAGGAACATAAGAAATGGCTAGAAGCACAGGAGGAATACAAAAAAATAAGAAGAAGAAAGGCGGAAAATAAAAAACTATTTCAGAAACAAAACTTGTTTGGTGAGGGTGAGAGAGTGGGGAGAATTCTCGCCATGGCCGCAAGGGATGACAATTCCCTCACTATTATACCGGCGATTCATGATGAGAATGGGGAGATTAAGAGAGACACACCAGAAATAATGCAGGTGTTCAAAAGGTATTACCAGAATTTGTATAGTAGTAATTGGCATAACAACAGTGAAGGGAAAATGGTCACTTTTTTTGCAGGCCTGAAAATACACCGGCTGACAGAGCAAGATAGGGAAGAGCTGGAGGCACCACTGACACTGGGAGAGATACAATTGGCAACTAAAGAAATGGCGGGTCAAAAGTCACCGGGTCCTGACGGTCTCCCAATAGAAATATATAAAACCTACAGTGAGGTGCTGCTTCCAAAATTGCTAGAGGTATTTAACTGGGCGGCTGAGGCAGGGAAAATGCCTGGGTCCATGGAAGAGGCAACTATAATAACACTATTAAAGGAAGGGAAAGATCAATTAGAGGCAAATTCCTATAGACCGATATCACTCCTGTGCGCTGACACCAAAATCCTGGCTAAAATACTGGCAACAAGGTTAAATAGGATAGTTACAAAACTGGTACATCCTGATCAAACAGGATTTATACCAGGAAGGTCCACTAGCTCTAACATCAGAAGAACATTCCTAAATATCCAGCTGCCAGTAGTAGAAAGAGAGGCAAGAGCAATCTTGTCCTTGGACGCCACAAAGGCATTTGATAGCCTTGAGTGGCAATATCTGTGGAAGGTGTTAGAAGAGTACAGATTCGGCCCTAAGTTTACTCAATGGGTTAGGTTACTATATGGGAATCCCAGGGCAAAGGTAAGGGTCAATGGTGAGTGCTCAGACTGGTTTAGACTGGCCAGGGGAACAAGACAGGGATGCCCATTGTCGCCCCTGCTTTTCGCCCTGGCCATAGAACCACTAGCCACTGCAATAAGGGCATCTCCGGGGATAAAAGGATTCAAAAGAAAGCTAGGAGAGGAGAAAGTCGCATTATATGCGGACGACATCCTACTCTTCCTGGGAGATACACAGGCCTCACTGGCGACAGTAATGAATATCATAGGGGAATTTGGGAGATTTTCCGGTCTAACAATAAACTGGGAGAAATCCGCCCTTCTGCCGCTAGAGCCCTTGAAAGGGCAGATAGATCAAGTGAAGGTAGTGCCCCAGATAAGATACCTAGGAATAAACATGACAAAGGATCCTGGGCAATATATAGGGGGAAATCTAGTGCCATTACTAACAAAGATGAAACAAAAATGCAGGTTCTGGAATCGGCTTCCCCTATCTGTAGTAGGAAGGAGCAATCTGATAAAAATGGTGTGGATGCCGCAAATCCTATATATTCTACATAATTCCCCAGTATGGATTCCAAAACGGTGGTTCAGGAAGATAGAAGGGGTTTTCAGGGAATTGATCTGGAAGGGGGGAATAGCGAGAATCTCGCTCCGAGCCTTGCAATATCCAAGGGAGAAGGGGGGTCTCGCTCTCCCGAACCCCAGATTCTATTTCTTAGCGGCCCAGCTGCAGCACATGAGGAATAGTAATCAGAGAGGACCCAGGGTAGTCATGAATGACACAAGTCATGACACAGAAGTAGAGGCAGTGGAGGCAGATTCATTTCATTCTAAATGCCCCACAGTCCAATTAATGGTAAAATGTTGGAAAGAGGGGAAGAAGATTCTAGGATATACAGGTTTCTCTGAATTCTCCCCTATCTGGGATAATAGCAATTTACAAGAACTTAAAATCATGGGAAAGGTTGATGAGTGGGACAGATTAGGGATACATCTACTGGAACAACTATTTGCTGTTGGTAGAATAAAAACATTTCAAGAAATAAGAGAGGAGTTCTCGGTTCCAAATAGATCTTTTTATAGATATTTACAAATTAGACATGCGCTGGGTGCACAATTTGGGGATGGGATGCCGGAGTGGAATGGTATGGCCATCTTCCGAAACTTGGTAAACACTGAGGACACTAGAGGAGTAATCTCAACCATTTATGACTCCCTAGAAAGGGCAGATCGAAGCGAGATCATGGCCAATAAAATTAGGGAGAAATGGGAGAAGGATGTGGGCACAATTTCACAAGATCAATGGGAACAAATACTGGGTATAGGTCCCGAATTGTCAATGTCCCCCTCCCAGTATATGTCTCAGTTATATCTGATACACAGGACATACTACACGCCCCAAAGAATGTTCCAATTTGGTAGAAGACCAGACCCAGGATGCCAGAGATGTGGACAGGATAAAGGAGACCTAATACACATGGTCTGGAGATGCCCCAAGCTGTACCAATATTGGAAGCAAATAGTTGAAAAGATCAATAGAACATTTGGAACATTATTACAGCCGGAGGCGAGGCTATGTGTGCTGGGCTTGGTGGAAGAGAGGGTACCCTCAAAGGGCGAGAGTATAGCGATTAGGAGATGCCTGTTTCAGGGAAGGAAACTTATTGCACAGAAATGGCAAGCGGTAAACCCACCTACAGTAACAGAATGGGAGGAGGTAATAAATGACACAATAAGAAAAGAACAATTTATATACACTAAAAGAGGTAACAAAAAGAAATTTAATAATATATGGAATAAATGGATTGATGGGTGGGCACGGTGGATGAGGGGGGGGGGGGGTTGGGGAATGGGAGTGAGTTGGAGAATGTATAACATAGGTCAAGGCATATTTGTATTGCAACACAGGATTGAAATGGATGTATGTATAAATGTTGTGATAAAGAAATAAAAAAATATTTGATTAAAAAAAAAAATCTGGTCACCTTACATTAATGTGATGGTCAGTGGGAAGAATGCTCCTTACACTTATGGACATTGGGAAGAATTCCCTCCTTACAGATAGATAAAAAGATCAATGGTGTCAGTGAGATCTTATCTGAGAGGCAGGAATTGCTTATTGCTCAAGGAACCTCCAACAACCTCTGGAAGAACCCTATGGATCCATGGAACCCTGGCTGAGAAACCCTGATCTACAGTATACAGTATGTGTTAGTTTGAAATCATCTGATCATATTTACAGAAATCAATGTTCATACAGTTCAAATTCCATACTTTTATCCAGTTAGGTTTGTAGTGTAGCTGGGGGAACACATCCGCTCTCCAAACCATTCCCGTCTAGATGCAAAAATAGTGACGTTGTCTTAGCAGCATACCTGGGCATGCCCCCCCCCCCCCTTTCTTTATTGCATGTAGAAACCCCTGTGGGGCAACCCATCCTCGCTTAACCAGTAGCTGTTGACAGTCCTCTTCACACTTGCTTCAGGTCTTACACCACCACCAGATACTGCTCTGCCCCTTTCGCTCCCTGGTGATGTCACCTTATAGAACATTGAGGAAGGAGAAGTTCCCACCAAGGAAGCCTTTTTAACATTTTACTGAGTCAATAAAATGAAAAATATTCACAAAATTCAGCTACCCCTTAGGGTGGCAGCACACATCTTATGGTTATAGATGGTTCATCCTAGGTCAGAGAGATGTGCAACGAGAGGAGACGCAAGACAGAAGGGTTGTCCCAGAGCCCACCGTCCCATAACAGGAGGATGCCAGTAGTCCCAAAAATGCATAGAGCCCTTCCACCACTTGAGGCTTCCTTCCCAATTGGAAGCTAAACAAATAAGGCCAATTACCTAGATGTTTATCTGGTCCTGTTCACCCTGTTTTCTATTGGTATTTTCGAAACCATAGAAAACATATCCTCATACTTTCTGTTGAGTCCAATATGGCCACATGGCCGTATTAGGTAAATTTCATTGATGTCACAAGCATCTCCACCCCTTTCTGTATGTGAAGCTACGGGGGAATCCCCCTCCCACAGCTCATTGGCCCAGCACCAGAGGCGGCTCTAGGCTTTGTGAGGCCTTAGGCAAAACTTAGACATGAGGCCCCACTCACATCCATAATAGGAAAAATAATTCAAGCAAGAAAAATGGCTGCAGAAAATGCACGGATCTAGCACACAGGTGGTCAGCACCACTTCCAGGGCACCCTCCTCACCCATCAGACATATTCAGCCAATGCAAGAGGGGTGGGGAGAGAGGGGGAGGTGATAAAGAAAGACGGGTGATAGAGTGATCCGATGGCGCCGACATTAGTATTTATCACAGGCAAATTAGGCGGCTGCGAGGCCCCTGTGAATGCGAGGCCTTAGGCGACCGCCTAATTTGCCTAATTAGAGAGCCGCCTCTGCCCAGCACTGACAGTTGACCTCCAGGTGGCCATATTAGGTCAATGGCATTGACCTATTATGGCCACATAGTTAAGTCATTAAGTCATTAAGTCATTAAGTCATTAATATCACTAGCATCCCTATTCCTTTGTGTATGTAGAACTGCAGGGAGTCCCCCACCCACACAACAATACCCTGGCACTGACAGTTGACTTCCATTGAACCCAAGCTCTTTCCTACATTATAATATAACGAAAGATATAGAAAAGCATCTCCAAACACCTGTACTTTCACTTTGTTATCAGCTTACCATGCATAAATGATCTGTGCCTCAATAGATCAGCGTCTTTACAAACATTTGTGATTCTCTAGGCTTTCAATCCTGTTCACAGTCTTCTCAATATGGTCATCCGCATCTCCTTGTTATTCTTGCCTCGTCACATAGAAGCTCGTTCAAGCAAAAAATGATGCTTAATTTTTGTGATTTGCCCTAGACAAGAAGTGATGAATGGTGTAATTGTGCCTGTGCTTGCATAGCCTTACCTTCATTTGTATGGGGACTAGGCACTCATCCCAGAGTGAGGGTTAAGCATGGCACATCCTCATTAGAGAACAACATCATGCTTGTATGTGACTTGCAGATAGTTACATCTGGTACTGTCACAGCTCTGCACAGGACATTATTTGTAAAGACAAATGACCACACTGATGAAAATATGTTAGCTGGCTCTTTACCGTTGGGTGATTTGTGTTCCTCTGGAAAAGCAGTGACAGGCAACCATTGCCAATAGACCCCCTGGGATGCCCTACCAGCAGAGAGTGTAAACAGTCAACTAGGGAGCAACCAGGTCATTTTGGGAAGTGTTGGGAAGTTCACAGACCCTAGCGATCTAACTTTGTCTACTTTTAAGTAATGCAAGTATCAAAGAGGCTGCCATTGCTGTTTTTTTCCTCTGAAAATGCTGGGTACCTGGCTGTCATGGTGACTTTCTTGATTTGCTAATCCAGAACAAGTATTTAGATAACAACTTTTATTTTCTCATCTGCATGGTTGTTCCATGTCTGTGGCTCAGATCTTAACCCAGTGTAAATACTAGACTACTACTAGTATACTAGAATTTTCAGATAGGCCAGCAGGCAGGTCATTAGTTAAAGCTGGTGGGGCTCATGTAAAATTTAAGTATGCAGTGCCCCTGCCCCTTGAATTCATGGATTAAATGCTCATAGTGGATGAAGATGTACAAATTTGTATCTTATTCCTTATTTCTACAAGCAGCTGGCACTCTTTTCCTGCTCTCTGGAGCTCCTGGGATGTAGGTGGACCACTTTTTGACTGGTTGCACCATGTAGGTGGGGCCAGTAGGTACCCAGCACGAAGAAGCAGCACACCCAGAGCCTAGAGGAGGTTTACAGTATTTTTTTTAGTTGAATGCAATTCCACCATTAACACGTACACTTGCAGAGCACAGAACACTTTGTCTTACACACATGTAGTATCCTTGGAGATGGCAAGTTCAGCAGCACTCAGTAACAGGTTCATTACCTCTCAGCAACAGGTTTAGTAACTTCCAGTAACAGATTCACTAACTTTCAGTAACCAGTAGAGCGACTGCTCCACTAGGCACAATGTGGGTCACTACCAAATGCTTTCACTGTCCTTAAGGCACAGGATTGGCAGAGCTGTATAACTGTCGGGCTGCTTCCAGGAGGTTGCAAGCTAGTGCAATTGTGCAGCAGAGTATCCTAAGGCACAGTGGACACAGTACAGACTGTGTGAGTTTTACCAGGTCAGCATTTGCTGTCGAAGTGACGGGCTGGTCGATGGCTCACACAATGGCAGCTTAAAATGACCTGGAGCAAGTGGCGGCAGTGGCACTGAAGACCAGTGCTGACTACAGCACATAGCAGAGTCCTCCTAGTCTGTCCCTTTCCTCAGTGAAGCCTTTCCCTAACTATAGTAGTCTGTCCCTGTCAGACAGGGTTCCTCTTCCTACACTAGCCACTCACAAAATTTGTGGCAAACCCGTAGGGCTATTTATTAGCACTGCCCTCAATCAAGATGACCGTGAAAGGTCACAAAGTGCAGCATCCTATCGAAAAGCTGCCTCTCCTGTGACACCTACAAAGGCTGCAGGGGAACATCTTCCCTTTAGGTCTCATCCCTGAGCAGCAAGGCACCATCTGCTGGATGGAGAAGAAGTACACCTGCCAACAACCATATGGAGGAGGCCTGCAGGATCAAGGAACAGAGTAAGTTTTACTTCTTATTTCAATCCCTCTAGACAAAAATTAACATATGACCCGTATAGTGCCATGACCCCACTGCATGGTTTATTTTACACTAGCCTTGAGATGGACTCTAAGGTCTTATGGTGTGGCCTGTAGCTGAATGGTTGTTAATCAAAGTCAGAAACACCTGAGGAACGTTCTGGAAGCTGTCTAAAAGAAAAAAAATCAGACAGAAGGCAAAGGACTAATCACCAGTATTGGGCTTCCAGTAGGTGATCTTTTTTTTACTGCCTCTGTATAAGAGTGGCCATCTTGCTAGAGGCAGGGCTTTGCTTCCTCATATTAGAGCCTCCAGCAAGGAGAACAGTGAATAACACAGAAGTGATTACCAAATATCACTCCAAATCCTATGAGACCAACTGTTAGAGGCAGCAATGCCTTACATAGATCTCACCCTTCACAAATACAGCTATGAGGCTGAAGGCACACTCACATACCAGAAAGTACACTATTTTTCAGGAACATTTTGAAACAAAGGGTAGAATTTTCAGGGTTCTGCTTAGACACAATTAACCGTTCTAGATGTTCCCTAAGGCATAGTGAATCTTCATTTTTTGAGGTCAGGTCCACCCTATGTATGCATTGATGGGATAAACCAATCTGTAAATTCTAGTTTGTCTTGGTGGCTTGGTGAAATCCCCCCCCACCACCCGCAGTTATTTTCATCTATACTTCCTCCCTGAAGGCACTACTAGATGTTCCCTAAGGCATAGTGAATCTTCATTTTTTGAGTTCAGGTCCACCCTATGTATGGGATAAACCAATCTGTGAATTCTACTTTGTCTTGGTGGCTTGGTGAATTTCCCTCCCCACCCCCCAGTTATGTTCATCCATACTGCCTTCCTGAAGGCAATATCAGAATATAAATGCTCATAGCTGGATTCCCTCATTTTTTGTTAAATTTGCAGTTCCTGCAAAACCAACACATAATGTAATTGAAGGAGAGTGACATTTTCACTTGGCGTTATTGTGTCTGTGACAGCTGAGCCGCCCTGGGAATTCAGGTGGTGATATTGACCATTCCTATTGCCGATCAAGACACTAGCATTTGAATTTCCAGAGCTGGTGGAGCAGTGCATTCACAACGGATGCAAAAAGTTATAATAATAAATACTGCTGGATATCACCTTCTGATTCAGGCAATTTCTGCCACATCTGATGATAATGGCAATATACAGGTGCATCTCATAAAATTCGAATATCATCAAAAAGTAAATTTATTTCAGTAATTCAATAAAAAAAAAAGTGAAACTTATATATTTTATATAGATGCATTACGCACAGAGTGATATATTTCAAGCATTTCATTCTTTTAATTTTGATTATTATGGCTTACAGCTAGTGAAAAACCCATAATTCAGTATCTCAGAAAATTAGAATACTGCATAAGACAAATAAAAAAAAGGATTTTTAATACAGAAATGTTGGCTTAGTGAAAAGTATGTCCATGTACAGTATAATATGCACTTAATACTTGGTCGGGGCTCCTGTATCAATGGGGCGTGGCATGAAGGTGATCAGCCTGTGACACTGCTGAGGTGTTATGGAAGCCCAGGTGTCTTTGATATCGGCTTCAGCTCATCTGCATTGTTGGGTCTGGTGTCTCTCATCTTCCTCTTGACAATACCCCACAGATTCTCTATGGGGTTTAGGTCAGGTGAGTTTGCTGGCCAATCAAGCACAGTGATACCATGATCAATAAACCAGGTATTGGTACTTTTGGCAGTTTGGGAGGTGCCAAGTCCTGCTGGAAGATGAAATCAGCATCTCCATAAAGCTGGTCAGCAGAGGGAAGCATGAAGTGCTCTAGAATTTCCTATTAGAGGGTTGCAATAACTTTGGACTTGATAAAACACAGTGGACCAACACCAGCAGATGACTCTGCTCCCCAAATCATCACTGACTGTGGAAACTTTACACTGGACCTCATGCAACTTGGATTCTGTGCCTCTCCACTCTTCCTCCAGACTCTGAAGCCCTGTACACACAATCGGTTTTACCAATGAAAACAGTCCGATGGACTTTTTTCATCGGACAAACCGATCGTGTATGGGACCCATCAGTCTTTTTTCCATCGGTTTTAAAAAATAGAACATGTTTTAAATTTTCCGATGGATCAAAAACTGATAGCAAATTCCGATCGTCTATGGGCAGGTCCATCGGATAAAAAACCCACGCATGCTCAGAATCAAGTCGACGCATGCTCAGAAGCATTGAACTTCATTTTTCTCGGCTCATCTGAGTGTTTTACGTCACCGCATTTGGAACGGTCGGTTTTTTGACTGATGGGGTGTAGGCAAGACTGATGGAAGTCAGCTTCATCAGATTTCGACAAAACCATCGGATCAGAATCCATAGGATATCCGATCGTGTGTACAGGGCTTAAGACCTTGATTTCCAAATGAATTGCAAATTTTTTCACAGTCAGTGATGATTTAGGGAGCCATGTCATCTGCTGGTGTTGGTCCACTGTGTTTTATCAAGTCCAAAGTCAGCGCAGCCCTCTACCAGGAAATTCTAAAGCACTTCATGCTTCCCTCTGCTGACCAGCTTCATGGAGATGCTGATTTAATTAAATGTCATTTCAAAATGCTCTTTTTTTTGGTTTTGTTTTTTGGTTGAACTGGATGGACTTGTTTCTTTTTTTCAACCTGACTAGCTATGTAACTATGTAACTATGTACGGTAACTATGTAAACATATCACCCTGTGTGTAACGCATCTATTTAGAATATATGAGTTTCACTTTTTGAATTGAATTACTGAAATAAATTAGCTTTTTGATGATATTTTAATTTTGAGATGCACCTGTATATGGGAAGCAGAAGACAACCATTACTGATAATTCCTGGGGGAACTAGCAAGATGACTAGTTTTGATTTCTTTGGCTGATCACTATTGTATACACAGTATAACCTAAATGTTATTTTAGAAATTCCTTCCTGTGAAAAAAGGCTGCAGCTGATTGGCTTACTAACAATATGTAATAATATATCATAAAAAATTGCTACACCCGCCTTGGTGTAATTTAATGTAATAAAAAATTGCCTTTACTTTTCAGTCTGCAGCCAATTAAGTTTTCTGCAAAATTCAATGCACTATGGCTACCTAGAGGCGTTCTGTACACAGCATCTTTGAAGAAACCTTGATATTCTAAACTCTGCTACATTCCTGTCTGGGTGTGGCAACGAGCGATATAGACATTACATTTTAAAGGTCAGAATTGCAACAGCAGATACAATAATGGCGCACTTTTGTGTTAAAACATATGGTGGCTGCTGCTGTATGAGTGTAAAAGGTTAACCACGTAGCTAACCTGCCCCAGTAACCATCAGTCTTATGCCGCGTACACACGGCCATTTTTCTCGTCGAGAAAAACGAAATTTTTTCCTTTCGACGAGAAAAACGATCGTCTGTGGGCTTTTTGCCGTTTTTTTCGACGTGAAAAACGGCATTAAAAACGAAGAGAAAAATTAGAACATGTTCTAATTTTTCTCGTCGTTTTTTTCGACATGTTTTCCGCAGCAGTTTTCCCATAGGGAAACACTGCCGCGGAGCCCACAGACGGTCGTTTTTCTCGTCAAGAGAAAAAATGACGTGAAAAACGACAGTGTGTGGGGAACAAGCCGTTCCCTCGTTTTTAATGTCATTATTCACGGCGTTTTTTTAACCGCCGTGAATAATGATCATGTGTACGCGGCATTAGTCTTCTGGTGCAATAGACTAAGAGTATAGTAAACACCAAAGCCCTGAACAGCTGCACAAATTTCAAAGTGACAGCGGCTGCAGGCAAGAAAAACCCCCACTTGCTGTTACGGGGAAAAAGACGGTTTGAGGGTGGAGGTCCCAATGCACCATGCACATATGCTATAGCCTATGGAGTTAGCCTTTAAACAATTGCTTCCTTCATAATTTATACTCTGTTACATTCCTGTAAGGGTGTGGCAGCGAGTGATACAGACTTTTTTTATTAAAAGGTCGGAATTGCAACAGGGGATTCTCTGAATGGTGCATGTTTGCATAAAAACATATTGTGGCTGCCACTGTATGTGTGTGTGTAAATGGTTAACTGGATAGTTAATGGCACCCATGCCGAACATGCGAGCTCCTGTGTTTACAGTGCAGCAGGGCAGCCACTTGACACAGGAGCTGGGAGCTAATGGAGATCAGTGAAGTAGCAGAGCCTACTACCGTGATTTCCAGCTTCAAGAGGGATCCCACTGGACCATGACAAGCTAAAATTTAGTTTACTGCTTTCCCTGCTTTCTATGCATAGACGGGAGAGGACAACAGTCCAATCTAGCCATGGTCAATTTCATGTCTATGCTTTTTTATCAGTGCCGGGCCAAGGTCATCTAGCATCCAGGGCGAATGAAGAGGCCAAACGGTTATTTTGCCTCCACTGACATCAAATGATGGGGTTGATTTTGCTTCCATTGATGCCAATGATGGGGTTTATTTTTGCCCCCCATTGTCACCAATAATGGAGTTGATGTTGCTCACATTGATGCCATAGTTGGGGTTCCTTTTGCTCCCACTGACACCAAGGACAGGAGTCGTTTAGCTCCTACTGACACTGACAATGGGGCTTATTTTTAATCCGATCAAAAAGTGTAAATTAATTTATATGCTGCATCTCTGAATTTGATGCATCGAAACTATATTTATAGTATAATTATGGGACTTTTGAGGCACAGCATTTAGTAGAAAAATAACATTTATTAAAATGTATTATGCCAATGGTGGCACCTAAGGATAGTTAGCAAGTATCTGCACCCTAATTCCTGCAAATGGGAGCAGAAACAGACAATAAGGGGCTGCTTGGTGCCCCCTATAGCCTACTGCTGGAACAGTTTATTTCACCTATTAGCCCTTTGTTGCTCATGAATTGATATTGGATATTGGTTGGATAGTTTTATGAGTTTGATATGGCTGACTACATTATGAGTAAGCAATGGATTTTATTATCAATACTATGAATAAGTCACAATAATAACACATTTATTGTAACAGTATTTCTAAACACATCACTTACATTCATTGAATGTGATGACATACTGAAGATGACAAATGATGACTGTCATAAGCAAATCATTTATAATCTCAAAAAAAATTGATTTAGACAAATGGAAGAGCTTTGCACTACAGTCTGAAGTACATAATGCATTCAAGATTAATGCAGTCGTACCGTAGATATATAAATGACTTACTTTGTCAGTAAAAGCGGCTTAATACCATGTTGCCTAGCAATAAAGCCTCAGTGATAAGTTTTAACAAAAGCATGTATAGGTAATACCAAATTTAACATTACCATACAACCCATTTACAAAGTGTTATGATTGGAGAATATACAATACAATCTTACTGGAATGCTGATATTATAATGCGTTAATGGCAGACTAATTCCAGTAACAATTGTTTTGTCATTGGAAAAATAGCGCTGATACTCAGATTTGTCAATATGCAAAATAATTGATTACCGGTATGTTCAGCTAAAATGGAAATTTAGTTTCTAAATTAATGAATTTAATTGAGGAATATTAGAATTATTACTGTAAATGACGTTGTATCCAAGTTTAAAAAATAACATGGTGCGACATAACTCTCAACTGTCCCTTCTTTAGAATCAAATCCTTCTGTGCCGCTTTTGCATCCTACAATTTTCCCTTATCTACAAATCCATGGTTGCCAAAGTCCCAGATCCTACAGGACAGTCAAGGGATTTTGGAATCTGCCCCTTAATGTTTATGTCTCACAGGATTCAGGAAATTGTCCAGAGTGCTGAGTACTAGAATGCAGCATTCCAGCACCATGGAAGGCAATTACACCTCCAGTTACACCTTTACACCATAGTTCTAGTCCAAAGGAAGGAGAGAGGCAGAGCAGCAGCATGAGAGTGCAGCCTACGGAGAGGTAAGTACTGAACCACTAAATACCAGTACAATAATAAGGTTCAATATTGTTTCTACTGAAACCAAGGATAGGGTTAATTTTGCTCCCATTGACACCAATGATGGGGTTATTTTGCCTCCACTCACACCAATGATGGAGTTGATTTTGCTTCTATTGATGCTAATGATGGGGTTTATTTTTGCCCCCATTGCCACCAATAATGGAGTTGATTTTGCTCCCATTGATGCCATAGATGGGGGTTCCTTTTGCTCCCACTGACACCAATGACAGGGGTCGTTTAGCTCCTACTGACACTGACAACGGGCCTTATTTTTAATCCAATCATAAAGCATAATTTAATTTATATGCTGCATCCCTGAATTTGATGCATCAAAACTATATTTATAGTATAATTATAGGACTTTTGAGGCATAGCATTTAGTAGAAAAATAACATTTATTTAATTCAGTTAAAATTAGACAACATTGGTCCATACAGTAGCAGACTATACTAAAATATACTACAATTGTAAAATAATCGATCCCAAATACTGTGATAATTGCATATAATAGTCATTCAAGCTTAACGCATTTCTTGGACATGGTCCTCCTCATCAGGAGCTATCAGTGTAGACTTTATTTGTGCCATCTAAATGAAATGACAAGTTTTAATGATATATAAAAAAATATATATAACAACATTTCACACACTGTTTAATAGCATTTCCCAGGGGATTTCCGCATGTGGGCCTGGACAATTCCTATTCATGGACTTACATACATCTCCCAGGGTTCCCAAAAGCCCTTCTCTCCCCTTATCCTCCTCCTCCAACCTCCAACCTCCAATATAGTTTCACTTTCATCTCTTCTGATTACACTTACACTCACGATGTAACTTATTTTTACTCACACTGGCAACAATACTTATGTTTACTTAAGCCAGCCATAGACAGTTCAAATCTCAACCAGTTCAGCAGAAACCGGCCAAGATTCGAACAATGTATGGGCAGGCTGAATGTACACAAGTTGATGGATCAATCAGCTTGGGTACAACCAGCCTTTCGCATTTTACATGCAATTATTGCTGTTATAGCTGCTAGCACGAATCACTGTGTTCTCCCAGTGGGGATGGCTTCCCCCACTGGGAGAACACAATGGCTTAGCGGGAGGGATTCCCTCATCAACACTGACTGTTTCCTGCAACCACTATGGCCAACCAAGCACTGATACCAACAATGGGGCTTATTTTTGCCCCCAATGACAGGGGTAATATATTGCTTATGCCTGACCACTGCACTCAACACTGTTTTGTATGTTATATTCTACTGACCAAAGTATTCATTCTTTCAACAGTTGCTAATTGGTATGTAGTCCCCAGCTATTTTAAATACATTTGTAGGGTCAGACAGAGTGTTAGGTCTATGTCTACATTCTGTGTGCAGAAATACATATGTAACGTAAGAGTTTCATAAAAAAAAAACGTATCCTTTGTTCTGAGGTTAATGTGTGTCTGTGAGACTCTGATTTGTAGCTCAGTAAATTAAGCAGTCTTTTGTGAGTACAAGGACTGAATGTGTATGGTGTATACAGGGAGTAAACTCAGGCTGTATTTATTTATGGCCTCTATTCAGTGCTATACTTTTTACAGTGACACCACAAGCCACAGCCTATGGCACAACACCCACTTTGTTGGCCACACCACTTTTTTTTTTTCAAAATTGTCACCAACTATACAACTCAAATAAAGATCTGTATAAAGAAGTATATAGTACTGTATGTCTTCTAAAAGAGTTATAAAGCTCAAAATTTTATGTTCAATCTCATACTAATTTGACAGGCGTGTGGGTGCATGGCCCTCGGAGCGGCTCACCCACACACGTGTCAAATTAGGACAAGTGTTTGTGTCAGTATAGCCGCTGCTTCCCCATAGACTTACATAGGCTACCTGCACGCAGCACCTGGTGGCTTCAGGCGCATAAACAAATAGCTGATTCAAGGTGTATGGACCTCAAAGCCCAAGTGAATGACACCTACCTCTACAACATCTACAAAAAAACTGATACTTTGGTGGACTGACCCTTTAAGGTATTTAAAAATGAATTCCTATAACACTTTTCTCCTTGGGGACTCAAAGCGTATTATCTGCTGTTGGGGCAGATGATGAGGGAGCCATCTTGGGTGTGCTCACCGGAATATCATACTAGGGCAAATTTTAGATAGGAGCCAATTAACCTGCAGGCATGTCATTTGGAGTGTGGGAAGAAACCAGAGTACCTGGTGAAAACCCATGCAAGCTCAGGGAGAACTTAATGCACATATTGTCCATAATTGGAAGGACAAAAAAAAAAGATTTTCCAACAAATATTCTAACCATGTCTATAATTCACGTACCTGTTGACGACTAGAATGTTGACGCAGGAGGCTAAACGACTAGAATGTTGACGCAGGAGGCATCTCTTGCACCTCCTGCCCAACACCCCTGAAGGTGGAGACAGAGAGCGTGAGGGCACAGAGTGGCATGGGTGCCGGAGTAGCTGGCTGGCAAAGTCCACTCTTTAGGTGGATGAAGTTGGGGGTCGCAGTCCTCAGGACAGGATACTGAAGCATCTTGGCACCAGAGCTGGAGATGGTAGCAGAGCCTGTATGCAAGCAGCGACCAGTGGCAGCTAGGCGACAAGGGACTGAGTCAGCAAGCAGAGCAAATCCAGGAAGCAGGTCAAGGTCAGTAACAGCTGGGCAGTGCAGTACAGAATTAGCGGGCAAAGATGAGTTCAGTAAACAGGCCGAGGTCAAAGAGATCAGATGAACAAGCTTAATGCAGGAGCATAGGCGAAGTCCAGGAGAAAGTTGGGTCATACACAGGTAAGCAGGTTCAATAGATCAGGTTACAGGAATACAGATACAAGCTGAAGACCATTCAGCAACTGCTCATGGTGACAGACCAGTTTAAATAGGTCACTGGGCACCGAGTGTGCACGCTAATTGGTATGCGCACGATGAACTGGAATTGTATATCTATTGCCTCTTTGCCTAGAACTAAGAGCATTGCACACCCTAACGGATATGAGTATAAGCCCACAGTCGCCACTAAGGGACCATCCACCTTATTACCGGAGACTACTGTGAGTAAGCTTGAGCAAGTACCAGAGCAGTCTTCTCACCACTTGGGGATGGGGAAGAAATGGAAAAGCTTCAGCGAGTGCCAAGCCAGGGACCCAGTGGGTAGCGGGGGTGACGCTTGAGGAGTATACAGCAGGTCAGCTGTGGAAGAGCTCAGGGGATCCGGTGACGATTGGGATCTGGAAGTCTAGTGAGAGACTGGGAGCTCAGTGAGTGAAGACCTACAGTGGGATACTGTGAGATAAGAGAAGAACTATTCTGTGTTACCAAGAGTTATGTACTACTACCTTTAGTGACTGTTACAAGTTCAGTTGCCATAGGAGACGGCGGTCCTACCTATACAGACGTGGCATCCGGCTGGAGGCCTTTCCCTGTATAGCTGTCTACCTATAGTCTATCTGAGTCTGCCAATTACCATTGCATCTACCTAAGGGTGTCCTGGTCCTAACCCTCTCTCCCACAGTTCTTGTTAAGAGACAATAAATCTCTTGTTCACATTCAAAAAGTTCAAAATCATTTCATCTTGCATTACACCCACTATGCCTGTTAACCCACTCTACAAGGAAGGATGTCAGCTCTCCCTAATTCTTGAGGTCACCATCATGCCTCTAGTGGTCCAGGAGGTCGCTACACTTAGAGCCCATTCACACAGGGGCGGCACGACTTGTGCCGCGACTGTGCTGGGCGATCTCAAGACGACTTCAAAGCAGACTTCCAAAATGACTTCTGTATAGTCAATGGAAGTCGCCTTGAAGTCGCCTTGAAGTAGTACAGGAACCTTTTTCTAAGTCGGAGCGACTTCAGTCGCTCCGCTTAGAACGGTTCCATTGTACAGAATGGGACGCGACTCGTCAGGTGGCTGAGACGCCTGACGAGTCGCCCCTGTGTGAATGGGGACTTACACTATAGTTTATTGCAACATTAGCAAATAAACAGTACACATAAACAGTGGTTAACCACTTCCCGCCCAGTCAATAGCGAATTGACGTCCGGGAAGTGGTTGCAATATCGATACTGGATGTCATATGACGTCCTGCAGGATATTGCCTTGCGCGCGCCCGCGGGGGCGCGCAGCGCGGTGATCGGGGACGGCATGTGTCCCTCGGACACAGCGCTTCCCCGATCACGGTAAACAGCCAATTTCATTGGCTGTTTACCATGTGATCGGCTGTGTCAAAGTCACAGCCGATCACCTGTCAAAACAAACTCGGCAGCGCGCTCCGTGCGCGCCGCCACAGGCTTGCAGAGCGGGGATCGGGGAAGGCGAGTGTCCCTTGGACACAGCGCGTCCCCGATCAGAGTAAACAGCCAATGAATTGGCTGTTTACCACATGACCGGCTGTGTCCAATCACAGCCGGTCACAAATGTAAACAAACTCCACAGGAGTTACTACCTGATCCCTGCTCTCTCCTCACACACCGATCTGTGAGGAGAGAGAAGAGATCAGTAAGTTAGCTCAGTGTAGTTTGTCTACATAAATTTACAGTGCACAACACGCCCCCCCCCCATAAAGAGGACCTGTCACACAGCCCAGCACATCAATCAGCCCAGCCAATCAGCCCATCTGTCAATCAGCCCATCTGTCAATCAGCCCATCTGTCAATAAATCAGCCCATCTGTCAATCAATCAGCCCATCTGTCAATCAATCACCCCACCTGTCAATCAATCACCCCATCTGTCAATCAATCAACCCATCTGTCAATCAATCAATCAGCCCATCTGTCAATCAATCAGCCCATCTGTCAATCATCTGTCACAGGCCCACCTCCATCGGTACCGCCATTGGCACCGCCACACAGGCTACCAGTACCGCCATCGGTACCAGTACCACCACCAGTACCACCACCAGGCCCAGCATCTATACTGCCACACAGGCCCGCTACCAGTATCACCACTAGTGCCGCCATCGGTACCACCACCAGTACCACCACCCGTACCACCGTCGGTAGTGCCACCACCACCTGTACCACCACCTGTACCGCCATCGGTACCATCACCACCCGTACCACCACCACCTGTACCGCCATCGGTACCACCACCACCTGTACCGCCATCGGTACCACCACCACCCATACCGCCATCGCTACCACCACCACCCGTACCGCCACCTGTACTGCCATCGGTACCGCCGCCACCACCACCACCCGTACCGCCATCGGTACCACCACCACCTGTACCGCCATTGGTACCACCACCACCCATACCGCCATCGGTACCACCACACAGGCCCACCACTAATACCTCCATCGGTACTACCACACAGACCGCCACCACTACCACCAGCAGTACCATTACACAGGCCCACCAATAAGCACTGCCATAATGTCCCAAAGGGTTTACACACCTGAGGAGGCATATGCCATTCTTGCCATGTCGGATGATGAGAGCAGCGGGGAGCTCCCATTATCCGATTCTGGTTCGGAATACGAGCCAGTGGAGGATAGTGGCTCAGAGTCCGAGTCCCCGGAGGAAACCGTCCCTCCCAAAAGAATGCGATCGGCACCAAGATCAGCACCAAGATCAGCACCAAGATCAGGAGAACTGCCCACCACCAGCAGCGCCATACCCCAGGAAGAGGAGCCCAGTACAAGCAATGGAAATGCACGCCCAACCCGAAGAATCCAGCCCCAATCCTACCTTCCCGATGCCCTGGCAAACCCCTTATGGTTGCCTGCCAACTCAGGATCCGCTATCATCCCCCCTTTCACCGCACAGCCAGGTGTGCAGCCCGACACTACAAATTTTTCTAAATTTGATTATTTTTGTTTATTTTTCCCACAAGATTTGCTGCAGAATATAGTGGATCAAACGAATCTGTATGCATCCCAATTTATTGCTGCCAACCCCGATTCTTCCTACGCCCGCATGTTCCAGTGGCGGCGTCTAACATTGGAGGAATTTAAATTATTTTTGGGCCTTATGTTCAATATGGGGCTTACAAAAAAGAACGAAGTCCATTCATATTGGTCCAAACGCCCCATCCAACACATGCCCATATATTCCGCTGTCATGTCCAGGAAAAGATACGACATGATTATGCGCTTTCTCCACTTCAATGACAATTCACAGTGCCCTCCCCGAGATCATCCCAACTACGACAAATTGTACAAGATACGCCCCCTAATCAATGCCTTTTTCCAGCGATTTGAAGAAGTTTTCATCCCAGACCAAAAAATTTGTGTGGACGAGACCCTCGTACATTTCACCGGCCGACTGCAGTTCAAGCAGTACATACCAAGCAAGAGAGCCAGGTATGGGTTAAAATTAAATAAATTATGTGATCGAGCCACTGGATACGTCTGCAAATTCAGGATCTACGAAGGCAAAGACTCCCAGCTCCAGCCCCGTGATTGCCCCACATATATTGGAACCAGTGGGAAAATTGTCTGGGAGTTGGCATACCCCCTGTTCGGAAAAGGTTACCATTTATATGTTGATAATTATTATACCAGCCTGCCCCTTTTTCGCCACCTTTACAGTAAACAAACCCCGGCCTGCGGTACCTTAAAAAAAAACTGGAAGGGATTCCCACAAAATTTATTGACCAAAAAATTGCGACCTGGAGAATCGGCATCCATGAGGAACGAGGAGGTGTTGGCCATGAAGTGGAGGGACAAGAAAGATGTCCACATCCTCTCTACGATCCACAATGACACCATGGTGGAGATCCCAAGAAGACGCGGCTCCATTGTAAAGCCTGAATGTGTCCACGACTACAATTTGTACATGGGGGGGGGGGGGTGGATTTAAACGACCAGATGCTACAGCCCTACTTATCAACCAGAAAGTCCCATTATTGGCACAAAAAAGTTGCGTTTCACCTGTTTCACATGGCCCTTTTTAATTCGTTTGTCTGCTACCAAAAAGCAACTCAAAATCACCGAGTCCACTACCTCCAATATATCGAAGATATCATCGATGCCCTCATTTACCAACAAGATCCCGCCCCAGGAAGCATTCGCTCTGATAGTGTGAGTCGGCTTCACGAGCGACACTATCCCTTTAGCATCCCCCCCACAGAATCTGGAAGAAGACGCCAAAAGAAATGCCGTGTATGCAGCAGAGGAGGAGTAAGAAGAGACACCAGCTATTATTGTCCCGATTGTCCCTCCCAACCTGGCCTGTGCATCGGAAATTGCTTCAAAAATTATCATACATCCATTAGTTCCCCTTATTATTAACAGACTGCCACTTCCCTATTTGCCTGCTACCATGTTACTAACTACCTTCCATGTTAATTAACTGACCCTGGCCTGTTTACCGACGATGCCTCTGCCTGCCGATTTAAACCACGTTTCTGACTTCCACGTGTACCGACCTTGGCCTGTTAATCGACCATGTTTTTGCCTGCCACTTGGACTGATCTTTTGGCCATCTACTTTTAGTACACAGGGGTCTCACATATGTGAGGGGCTTCAGAATAGCGTTCTGAGTAGAGAAAACCAGTTTTTCGTTTTCTGTGCTCCAAGAACAGGGTCTGGTTGCCCGGAGGCTTCAAAGCGATTTGGGTGGGAGAAGCCTCTACCCCTGTCCCCCTGGCCCTAAGCTTGATGGTCCTTCCTGCTGCCTTGACCAATAATTTGGCTGTGCTGACCATATTACTGCCTGTAATGACCCATGACATTATGGACCATGTTTCTTCCTGCTGCTTGGACCAATACTTTGGCTGTGTTGACCATATATCTGCCTGCTGCCTCTACTGACTTTGGACAGCATTTCTGCCGGGACACCTCTGCCTGCTACCTGGACCTGTGCTTTGGCTGTGCTCTGGCTGTGCTGACAGTATCTCTGCCTGTGCGAACTATGGACAGTATTCATGCCTGCTGCCTGGATGATTGCTTTTGCTGTCGCTGACCTCATCCCTGCCTGCTGCCTGGACCGATGCTCTCCTCTGTGGACCACTGCACTTCTAAAACCACAGGTAATCTTTTGTTATTTGGTATGTACCTGCTATGTGTTAGATATATGAAGGGCCTTCAAAAATGTGATCGGTAGTCAGAAAATGATATGTGCAATTAATGCTGCTAGAATGCCTGGAGGTGCTACTTGGATGTTGGGCCTCTGTATGTGGCCAGGCTGTGTAAAAGTCTCAAACATGTGGTATCGCCATACTCAGGAGGAGTAGCAGAATGCATTTTGGGGTGTAATTTTTGCTATGTACATATTATGTGTTAGAAATATCTTATAAATTGACAACTTTGTGTAAAAAAAATGCATTTTAATTTTTTCTCCACATTTTCCAAAACCTTCTGGAAAAAAATGAACCGTTCAAAAGACTCATAATGCCTCATAGATTATACGTTGGGGTGTGTGCTTTCAAAAATGGGGTCATTTTGTGGAAAATTCTATTGTCCTGGTGCTCCAGGGCCTTCAAAATTGTAATAGGTGGTTGAGAAAGGATATGTGCGATTTATGCTTGTAGAACGCCTGAAAGTGCTACTTCAATGTTGGGCCTCTGTATATGGCCAGGCTGTGTAAAAGTCTCACACATGTGGTATCGCTATACTCAGGAGGAGTAGCAGAATGCATTTTGGGGTGTTATTTTTGCTATGTATATGCTATGCGTTAGAAATATCTTATAAATGGACAACTTTGTGTAAAAAAAATGCATTTTCATTTTTTCTCCACATTTTCCAAAACCTTCTGGAAAAAAATGAACCGTTCAAAAGACTCATAATGCTTCATAGATTATACGTTGGGGCGTGTGCTTTCCAAAATGGGGTCATTTTGTGGAAAATTCTATTGTCCTGGTGCTCCAGGGCCTTCAAAATTGTAATAGGTGGTTGAGAAAGGATATGTGCGATTTATGCTTGTAGAACGCCTGAAAGTGCTACTTCAATGTTGGGCCTCTGTATATGGCCAGGCTGTGTAAAAGTCTCACACATGTGGTATCGCTATACTCAGGAGGAGTAGCAGAATGCATTTTGGGGTGTTATTTTTGCTATGTATATGCTATGCGTTAGAAATATCTTATAAATGGACAACTTTGTGTAAAAAAAATGCATTTTCATTTTTTCTCCACATTTTCCAAAACCTTCTGGAAAAAAATGAACCGTTCAAAAGACTCATAATGCTTCATAGATTATACGTTGGGGTGTGTGCTTTCCAAAATGGGGTCATTTTGTGGAAAATTCTATTGTCCTGGTGCTCCAGGGCCTTCAAAATTGTAATAGGTGGTTGAGAAAGGATATGTGCGATTTATGCTTGTAGAACGCCTGAAAGTGCTACTTCAATGTTGGGCCTCTGTATATGGCCAGGCTGTGTAAAAGTCTCACACATGTGGTATCGCTATACTCAGGAGGAGTAGCAGAATGCATTTTGGGGTGTCATTTTTGCTATGTATATGCTATGCGTTAGAAATATCTTATAAATGGACAACTTTGTGTAAAAAAAATGCATTTTCATTTTTTCTCCACATTTTCCAAAACCTTCTGGAAAAAAATGAACCGTTCAAAAGACTCATAATGCTTCATAGATTATACGTTGGGGTGTGTGCTTTCCAAAATGGGGTCATTTTGTGGAAAATTCCATTGTCCTGGTGCTCCAGGGCCTTCAAAAGTGTAATAGGTGGTTGAGAAAGGATATGTGCGATTTATGCTTGTAGAACGCCTGAAAGTGTTACTTCAATGTTGGGCCTCTGTATATGGCCAGGCTGTGTAAAAGTCTCACACATGTGGTATCGCTATACTCAGGAGGAGTAGCAGAATGCATTTTGGGGTGTCATTTTTGCTATGTATATGCTATGCGTTAGAAATATCTTATAAATGGACAACTTTGTGTAAAAAAAATGCATTTTCATTTTTTCTCCACATTTTCCAAAACCTTCTGGAAAAAAATGAACCGTTCAAAAGACTCATAATGCTTCATAGATTATACGTTGGGGTATGTGCTTTCCAAAATGGGGTCATTTTGTGGAAAATTCCATTGTCCTGGTGCTCCAGGGCCTTCAAAAGTGTAATAGGTGGTTGAGAAAGGATATGTGCGATTTATGCTTGTAGAACGCCTGAAAGTGCTACTTCAATGTTGGGCCTCTGTATGTGGCCAGGCTGTGTAAAAGTCTCACACATGTGGTATCGCTACACTCAGGAGGAGTAGCAGAATGTATTTTGGGGTGTAGTTGCAATTATGCATATGCTGTGTGAGAGAAAAAAACTGTTAATATGACCAGTTTGTGTAAAAAAATAAAAATAAAAAAAAAATTAAATTTTCCCAAGAATTGTGGGAAAAAAATACAACTTCAAAAAACTCACCACGCCTCTTAGTAAATACCTTGGACTGTCTACTTTCCAAAAAGGGGTAATTTTGGGGTATTTGTACTTTCCTCGCTTGTTAGTGTCTCAAGAAATGAGATATCCCTTCAGTACATCAGGCGTGATCAGATGTGATACATTTTCAGTGATTGCCACCATAGTTTGTAGACTCTATAACTTTCACAAAGACCAAATAATATACACTAATTTGGGTTCATTTTACCAAAGATATGTAGCAGTATACATTTTGGCACAAATTTATGAAGAAAAATTACTTATTTGCAAAATTTTACAATAGAAACAAAAAAAAAGTGTTTTTTTTTTTAAATTGCTGTTTTTTTGCTTATATCGCAAAAAATAAAAAACCCAGTGGCGATTAAATACCACCAAAAGAAAGCTCTATTTGTGAGAAGAAAATGATAAAAATTTTGTTTGGATACAGTGTAGCATGACTAAGTAATTGTCATTCAAAGTGTGAGAGTACTGAAAGCTGAAAATTGGTCTGGGCGGGAAGGTGCATAAGTGCATGGTATTGAAGTGGTTAAACAGTACATCAATTTATACATGAGACCAAAGAAAGGAACAGCTCAGGCAGAAAGAGGAACGGGGGTTGGATTCCAAAAGAGGGGCTGCTGGAAACTATAAATTACATCAAAATGTTTTTATTAACAAAGGACCAACAACGGGTATTTATAATGGTATACAAAATGCCTGTCTCCACTGTGCTTGGGTGACAGGTACTCTTTAGATGCAGCCTCAAGCACTCTGGATCTGAAATAATAGTTTGTAGCCAAGCTATGACTTTATCTAAATGGCTTGGCCTTTGGCTGCGGCCTGCTTCTTTCTTCTCTGCAGATGGTTCAGCAGCTTCTGGGCAGAAGTACAGAAGTCTGAGCAGCACAAAAAATCAGTAACCGGAAACTGTTCTGCCAAGATAAAGGAAAATAAAGCAGAGTCTGACGCTTAGGCTACAACCCTGTGATGGCTCCAATACTTGAAAACAGAGCCCTGATTTATGTAATGCTGCAGACACAGTCATCTATTTTTTAAGAGGCTGCAACAATATTTGGTGTGACCCTTTTAACACTTTCCTTGGCAATGGCCCAGTTCCACCCCACACCCAGCAGCAAATAAACTCTTATTTCAATACTCCCATATATTAATACTCAGTAAAAGACATGAATGCCAAGTCATCCAAAAACTGAGTCACTCAATGGTTTCTGTATCTCATGAGAGAGCAGCAGATTTCTGTTCCCTTCTGGTATATGGTCTCTTGAGCTTTACCATTAGGCACAGTAGGCTTGTGTACATGGAAGGCATGGGCCAACAGGTGTCCTTTCTTACATACCAGCAGGGCCAGTGCAAGGATTTTTGTCTACACAGGCAAAGTTGCATTTTGCTGCTCCCCCCCCATACTTCTGCCTAGCCCCCTCCCCTCCACAATGCAACCCCCCACCCCCATATGGCATACACTTTAATTATGCTCCAGGATGCATTAGCCACTTCAGCCCCGGAGGATTAGGCTGCCCAATGACCGGGCCATTTTTTGCGATACGGCACTGCGTTGCTTTAACTGACAATTGCGCGGTCGTGCGACGCTGTACCCAAACGTACAACGTCCTTTTTTTCCCCACAAATAGAGCTTTCTTTTGGTGGTATTTGATCACCTCTGCGGTTTTTATTTTTTTGCACTATAAACAAAAGAAGAGCGACAATTTTGAAAAAAAAACAATATCTTTTACTTTTTACTATAATAAATGTCCCACATTTTTTATCCCAAAAACTATTTTTTTCCTCAGTTTAGGCCAATATGTATTATTCTACATACTTTTGGTAAAAATAAAAAAAAACGCAATAAGCGTATATTGATTGGTTTGCGCAAAAGTTATAGTGTCTACAAATAGGGCATAGTTTTATGGCATTTCTATTATAAAAATTTTTTTTTTACTAGTAATGGCGGTGATCTGCGATTTTTATTGGGACTGTGACATTATGGCGGACACATTGGACCGATATGGGTTTTTCTCTGACCGATGCCGATATTTAGAAATCGGGGCGGCCGATCGCCGATATATGATGCCGATTTTTGTGGCCGATATTTTAGGCCGATTTTTCTTTTTTTTGGGCAGGTAGCACTGGTTGCCACTGATTGGCACTGGCAGGTGGCACTGATTGGCACTGGCAGGTGGCACTGGTTTTCACTGATTGGCACTGTCAGATGTCACCGATTGGCACTGGCAGGAGGCATTGGGTGGCACTGGCAGTTGGCACTGATTGGCACTGGTTGGCACTGGCAGGTGGCACTGGTTGGCACTGATTAGCACTGGCAGGTGGCACTGGTTGGCACTGGCAAGTGGCACTGGTTGGCGATGGCACTGGTTGACACTGATTGGCACTGGCAGGTGGCACTGGTTGGCACTGGCAGGTTTCACACTGAGCTGATTTGTCAGTTACACTATATGTAACTGAATGCAGAGAGAGACCAGCTGTCAGAATTCAGCAGTGATGTCGGGGGTGGGCGGGACCCGGGGTGGGCGGGGCCATGCAGCTATTAAACACCAGCCTATGATTGGGCTGCTTAAGAAAGTGGGTGGGGGCCACATACACGAAGCGGCCCGCCCAGATCCCATCCCATTGGCTGCTGTTTGATAGCTGCTGGGTCCCGCTGATTTTACTGCCCCCCATCCTGGCACCCTAGGGCAACTTGTAAGCAGGTTGAGAATAGCTAGTTAGGTGCTGTTCCAGACACAAGGGTAGGTAGGAATTATTGCTTTTCTGGTTCTTTGGTCTTTTGGCAGGTTTTTCTCTGGGTCTGACTAGGGATGAGCTTCGAGTTCGAGTCAAACTCATGTTTGTCTCGAACATTGCCTGTTCGCCCGTTTGCCGAACAGCGAACAATTTGGGGTGTTCGCGGCAAATTCGAAAAGCCGCAGAACACCCTGTAAAAGTCTATGGGAGAAATCTAAAGTGCTATTTTTATGATTTTAAGGGAAACTCCACCCAAAATAAAAAAAAATGGCGTGGAGTTCCCCCTCAAAAATCCATACCAGACCCTTTATCAGAGCACGCAACCTGGCAAGCCGCAGGAAAAGAGGGAGCGACGAGAGAGTGCCCCCCCCCCTGAACCGTACCAGGCCACATGCCCTCAACATTGCCTTGAGGCGATTTAGTTCGTATTTGCAGCGCTATACAAGTTCTCACTCACTCACTCACTCAACATGGGGAGGATGCTTTGGGGGTCTGTGACTCCTCAAAGCACTATGTCCCCATGTTGATGGGGACAAGGTCCTCATCCCCACAACCCTTGCCCGGTGGTTGTGGGGGTCTGCGGGCGGGGGGCTTATCGGAAGACCCCTTTAACAAAGGGGACCCCCAGATCCCGGCCCCCCCTATGTGAATTGGTAAAGGGTACATTGTACCCCTACCGTTTCACAAAGAAAGTGTAAAAAATTCTAAAAAAACACACAGACACAGTTGGGAAAGTTCTTTATTAAAAATAAAAAACCTATTCCAGCGATGTAATCCAGTGTCCCGCGGTGATCCGATGTCCAGCGCTGCAATCTCCTCCAGTCTCCACTCCACACGAAACCCCCATGACATATGAGGGGGCGGAGTCACCCGTCACATCATAGGGTAAGCCCCAGCTTTCCTCGCTTGCCAGGGAATAGCCAATGACATAGGCGGGATACCGCCTACGTCATTGGCTATTCCTCGGCAAGTGGGGAAAGCTGGGGCTTACCCTATGATGTGACAGGTGACCCCGCCCCCTCGTACGTCAGACCACGCCTACCTGAGCGGACCTGATGGGGAACTTCCTCTGCAGTGTAATAAATGAATAGACCCCGCCCCTTCTCACGTTCCCCATCAGGTCCGCTCAGCCAATGACGTAGGGGGCGGGTCACCTTCACTGGGTGTAAGGCTGCTACCAAAGATATGTAGCAGTATACATTTTGGCCCAAAATGTATCAAGAAAGATTACTAATTAGCTCAATTTTATAACAGAAACAAAGAAAAAAAATTTTTTTTAACAAAATTTTCAGTGTTTTTCATTTATAGTGCAAAAAATAATAATCCCAGTGGTGATTTTAATACCACCAAAAGAGAGCTCCATTTGTGTGAAATAAAAAGGACAAAAGTTGGAGTGCGCATGTGCGGAGCTCAGGAGATGGCTGCCTGAGCCGTGAGCTCCGTCCCAGCCTTCCGCAGCGGCGTCCATAGCGGCGCACACAGCGATTTCACACTCCCCAAAAAGTCACAGAATACTAAGGGAAGCCCGAAGAACACCCCCAGATACTTTGCTATCTTTGTTTAGAGGATTTAGGGCCGCAATTCGAGTTTGTAATGTCGGCTGGAGAATCCAAAATGGCCGCCGTACCTCAGATCTCAGCTGCAAATACACCCTGCCTCACAGATAACAGAATGGCTGGATACTCCACAGCACCCATAATCTCCTCAGGACCCCAAGGTGATTCTCTGCAGGTATATAACATCTCTCCACCTTCACCTGAGACCCTCAATACATGCTTTCTCCCAGACTATCCTCCTGCTTTTCAGGGACATAATGCAGCTAAACAGGCTTTTCCTGTTACCTCAGGAATTCCTCATAGAGTGGAATCATATCAAATGGCTGAATTATTTCAAAAATTCTCTGACCTTTTGGACAAGGGCCTCGCACAGACAGCTGATAGAATCACTAAGGACTTAAAAGCTGACTTTCAAAACTTAGGCTCTAGAATTGACTCCATAGAATTTAAGATGGAGGAAACTATTGCTGCTTCTAACCAAAATATGAATCTCGTCCACACAGTGCAAGAACAGCTGGATTTGGCTATAGCAAGAATTGATGAACTTGAGAATAGGTCCCGAAGATATAATATCAGGATCAGAGGTATCCCTGAAACAGTCTTGGATATTCCCAATGCAGCCCAGGACTTACTCAGAACCATTCTTCCTGATACCCCTCTCACCCGCCTGGAACTAGATAGGGCTCACAGAGCCTTAGGACCCCCTAGGAAGGATGGGAAACCTAGGAACGTTATAATTAAACCCCATTTTTATTCAGTTAAGGAGTTAGCTATGAAGCAGGCCAGGGCATCACCACAATTAACATACCAAGGTCAACCAATACAATTCTTTGCGGACCTATCTTCATCTACTATTCAACGCAGAAGAGCTCTGAAACCTTTGCTATCAGTCCTGATAAAGAAAGACATCAGGTATAAATGGACCTTCCCATTTGCAGTCAAGTTCTCAGAGAATGGAAGAAACTATTCCTTTTCCAATTTCCAAGATGGGGAACGACTACTTCTACAACTGAAGCTAATATCCCAGGAAGCAGATATGGATACCTCTGCAATTAGTTCCGGATCGACGAAGCGCCTAAATCCAATTAGTCCACAATCCAGTTTATGGAACAAAGGGAAAACAAAGAAAATGAAGGACAACGGCCCTACCTGATGGAGTGACATTTTTTAATTTTTTTTTTCCCTCATCTTTTCCTTGGTCCTAGAGTCAAAGCACTTTCCAATCTGGGAAATGTAATTATTTTTTTTATTTTTTTTGTGTGTTCTCCCTTATATCACTAATTCACATGGGGGACAGTTTACAGTTTACAGTATAAAGATTACAAAGCTGTGTTGTTTTTCAATCACCTTTTTCTAAAATTCACTTTTAGGATGCCCTGCGGAGGGCTGGCACACATGTGCCTCAGCCTCTCCCTTGGAGACTAGTAGGTCTCTGAGGGACGGGTTGTCTGAGCCCCTAAGGCCAGACAGTATTTCTCTTGGTTACAAGTAGTGATGAGCCGAACACCCCCGGGTTCGGTTCGCACCAGAACCCGCGAACGGACCGAACGTTCGTACGAACATTAGAACCCTATTAAATACAATGGATGCGAACGTTCGAATTCTAAAGTGCTAATTATAACGACTATTATGCATGTTATTGTCCTAAAAAGGGTTTGGGAACCCGGGTTCTGCACCAGGGGACATGTATCAATGCAAAAAGAAGTTTTAAAAACGGTCGTTTTTCGGGAGCAGTCATTTTAATGATGCATAAAGTGAAAAAAAAAAGTCAAATATTCCTTTAAATATCGTACCTGGGGGGTGTCTAAAGTATGCCTGTGAAGTGCCACGTGTCTCCCGTGTTTAGAACTGTCCCTGCACAAAATGACACTTCTAAAGGAAAAAAAAGCCATTTAAAACTGCTTGCGGCTTTAATGTAATGTCTGGTCCCGGTAATATGGATGAAAATCTTTAAGAAAAATGGCATAGCTACCCCATGACCCCCCCCCCTACCCCAGCCCATTACCAGCCCCTTTGGGTCTTGTATGGATATTAAGGGGAACCCCGCACATAAAATAAAAAAGGCCCTATATACTCTGAACAGCCGTATACAGGCGGTGCATACAAGACAGGGACTGTAGGTTTGTTCTTATGTAGAATCTGTTTGTAATTTTGAACAGGTACATTGTTTAAGTGTAGCTCCAGCCCAAAAATCTATTTTTAAACTTTTTGGAAAACATAGGTAAGGGTTATCACCCCTGTAACATTTGTTTTGCTGTCTGTGCCCCTGTTCAGAACATTTCACCTCACTTTCCGTCCCAATGACAACTGTTTTTGAAATGTGGTGTTTTTCTTGAAACAAGGATTGGTGATAAAGCATCAGTACAGAGGAGACACCTTTCTCCCATATTAATTCTTACAGGAGAGAATTTTCCTTCCTAGGGGTAGATTTCCTCTCACTTCCTGTTGTCTTCTTGCGTTTGCAAGTAGGAGTCGTTTGTAAGTTGGATGTTTGAAAGTAGGGACCTGCCGTATATACTCTGCAGAAATAGGCCCCTTAGTTGTTGGTGTTGGCACAACACTGTAAGCACTCACAGTTACTCTTGGTTGGTGCTGGAACGCCCTGCTGTCAACTATTATATCAGGAATTGTAATTACATATAATTGTTGAACAGTGGTAGTAAAAAGTGGGCCTTTGATGGTGGTGCTGGTGCCACAACACTGTAAGCCCTGACAGTTACTCTTGGTGGGTGCAGCAATGGGCCCTGCTGTGAATTATTAGATCAAGAATTGTAATTGCATGCCCCTGTTGAACAGGGGCTGAAAAATTGGGCCTTTCGTGGTGGTGGTGGTGGTGTTGCCACAACACTGTAAGCCCTCAGAGTTACTCTTGGTGGGTGCAGGAATGGGCCCTGCTGTGAATTATTAGATCAAGAATTGTAATTACATGCCCCTTTTGAACAGGGGCTGAAAAATTGGGCCTTTCGTGGTGGTGGTGGTGGTGGCGTTGCCACAACACTGTAAGCCCTCAGAGTTACTCTTGGTGGGTGCAGCAATGGGCCCTGCTGTGAATTATTAGATCAAGAATTGTAATTACATGCCCCTGTTGAACAGGGGCTGAAAAATTGGGCCTTAGGCACTGGTGGCACAACACTGCAACCCCTCACAGATACTGTACTTGGAGCACAGCAATGAGCCCTGTTGCAAAGTATTGCTTCAAAAATTGTAATTACACGCCCCTGTTAAACAGGGGCTGAAAAATTGGGCCTTAGGCACTGGTGGCACAACACTGCAACCCCTCACAGATACTGTACTTGGAGCACAGCAATGAGCCCTGTTGCAAAGTATTGCTTCAAAAATTGTAATTACACGCCCCTGTTAAGCAGGGGCTGAAAAATTGGGCGTTAGGCACTGGTGGCGGCACCCATAAACAAAAATGATCTTCCAAGCTATCATCATCAATCGTATCATTGAGGACTCGGAGGAGGAGGATAGCCAGTCAACATAACAGCACAGGCACTCAGCATCAGCATCAGTCTTGAAGGGATGTGACATGTTAAAATCAATTAGTCTGTTATATCAGCATCAGGTGTGTGGTAGCTGGTGGTGATCCAAGACTGGTTCCTCTTGATGAAAGTCAGTCGATCAACCGAGTCGGTGGACAGGCGCACCCTGTGATCCATGACAAATCCTCCAGCAGCACTGAATGTGCGTTCCGAAAGAACGCTGGATGCAGGACAGGCCAGTAGCTCAATTGCATACTGTGCAAGCTCTGGCCAGTGATCCATCCTCAAGACCCAGTAAGCCAGAGGATTTTCGGTGGGGAAGGTGTCCAAGTCTGACCTTGCCCCTAGATATTCCTGCACCATGTTTATCAGACGCTGGCGATGGTTGCTGGAACCGATCATACTTTGGGGCTGCGGACTAAAGAATTGTCTGAGCGCATCGGTCAGACGGCCACCTTCCCCACCGCTCCTTCTTTGACTGGCCGAAGCCTCAGCAACTCGTTGTCCAGGACCAGGAGTTTGTAACCTCCCAGTCTTTGGGAACGCGTTGCACAGACCTTTCTGCAAGGCCTCCCGGAGTTGTCTCATCCTCTGCTCCCTCTGCGACGGTAACATAAGGTCCGCAACCTTACCCTTGTACCGTGGATCAAGGAGAGTGGCCAGCCAGTAATGGTCCCTCTCCTTGATCCGAAGAATACGAGGATCCTTCCGCAGACTTTGCAGGATCAGGGAGGCCATGCAGCGTAGGTTAGCTGAGGCATTCGGTCCGGAGTCCTCTGGGTCACTAAGGACGACATGATCCGCAGCCACCTCCTCCCAGCCACGTACAAGTCCACGGGTTTCTTGGGACTGTAAATCATCCCTAAAAGACTGCTGCTGTTGATGCTGCTGAGTGCCAGGCTCCACCTCCATGCTGACACAATCCTCCTCCTCCTCCTCCTCCTCGTCCTCTTCCTGTGCGATGGGTGGGACAGAAGGAACACTGTCTGGGTAAAGGGGGCCTTGAGAGGCAAGGAAGTCCTCCTCTTCCTGCCTCTGTTCTGCCTCAAGTGCCCTGTCCATTATTCCACGCAGCGTGTGCTCCAACAGGTGGACAAGAGGTACAGTGTCACTGATGCATGCACTGTCACTGCTCACCATCCTCGTGGCCTCCTCAAATGGTGCCAGGACAGTGCATGCATCCCTGATCATGCCCCACTGGCGTGGAGGAAAAAAACCAAGCTCCCCTGACCCTGTCCTGGTGCCGTAGTCGCACAGGTACTCATTGATGGCCCTCTGCTGCATGTGCAGCCGCTGCAGCATGGCCAACGTTGAGTTCCACCTGGTGGGCATGTCACATATAAGGCGGTTCTTGGGCAGGTTCAACTCCTTTTGCAGCTCGGAGGGCGGAGAGGAGGTTGGTGCCATTGTCGCAAACCACCATTCCTGGCTTAAGCTGGCGTGGCGTCAACCACCTCTCGGCCTGGCCCTGCAGAGCAGACAGGACCTCTGCCCCAGTGTTGCTTCTGTCCCCCAAACACACCAGCGCAAGCACGGCATGGCATCTTTTTGCCTGCGTACTTGCGTAGCCCCTTGAACGCCTACGGAGCACCGCTGGTTCAGAGGACAAAGCACAGGAAGAGGCCATGGAGGAAGAAGAAGAGGAGGGGGTGGAGGAGAGAGGTGTGTCACAACCAGTAGTAGCATTTTGGAGGCGTGGCGGTGGAACAACCTCTAACACTACTGCACCTTGTCCTGCATCCTTCCCAGCTGCCAAAAGAGTGACCCAATGGGCCGTGAAAGAAAGGTAACGTCCCTGTCCATGCCTGCTGGACCATGAGTCAGCGGTAATATGCACCTTACCGCTGACCGCCCTGTCCAGCGAGGCCAAGACATTGCCTTCCACATGCCGGTAGAGAGCCGGAATAGCCTTCCGTGAGAAAAAGTGGCGTTTGGGAACCTGCCACTGAGGAACCGCACATTGCACAAACTCACGGAAGGGGGCCGAGTCTACCAACTGAAAAGGCAGCAGTTGAAGCGCTAGCAATTTAGCCAAGCTAGCATTCAACCGCTGGGCATGTGGATGGCTGGGAGTGAACTTCTTTCGACGGTCCAGCAGCTGGGGCAGGGAAATTTGCCTGCTAGAATCGGACGTTGGTGTACTGCTAGCAGAGTGGCCGCAAGTACTTGGCTGTGACACACCTAATTCTACACCTTCATTCCTCTCAGTGCATGTTTCAGAGAGGACTGAAGTTATAGTGGGGTTGGAGATCCCAGCTGATGCGGTGCAAGGAGAGGTCCGCTTTGTTCTTTGGTGTGGGTCTTTGAGGTAGGCTTGCCAACGAGCTGCATGGCAGGTCAACATATGTCTGGTCAGGCATGTGGTACCCAAGCGGCTGATGTTTTGGCCACGCGATATACGCTTGAGACATATGTTGCAAACAGCAGCTGTGCGATCTGATGCACTAGCCTCAAAAAAGGCCCACACCAAAGAACTTTTTGAATGACGGGCAGAGGCAGCGCCCTGCACAGGCGGAGCTCTGCGGTGTGATTCCGTCGGTGTACTGCCCTTACGCTGGCCACCAAAGGGCATCCTGCCTCGTTGGAGATGTGCCTCCTCCTCATCCTCCTCCTCCTCCTCTCTCCTATTAGGCACCCACGTGGAGTCTGTGACCTCATCATCCCCTCCCTCCTCATCACTGGAGCCAATCTGGCAGTATGCTGCAGCTGCTGGAACATGACTGCCAGATTGGTGTCCTTCTTGAGCATCCCCTCTGTCTGCTCTCACGCTACTGCCTTCCTCTAGCTGGGTTTCATCATCAGACCCTTCGAAACACTGGGCATCCTCCTGGAGCATGTACCCAACACTGTGCTCAAACAGTTCGGGGGACTCCTCAGGAGGAGGACATGGTGGGTCTAGGGAAGGAGTGACTGATGATGAGTCTGACATTGATACCAGGGAAGAGGACGCTTTGGCAGCTGCTTTGCCAGTACCCTGAGCCTGGGTGAGAGAGGATGAGGAGGAGGAGGAGGGCTTGGTCATCCACTCTACCAAGTCTTCGGCATGATGTGGCTCAACATGTCCAGCTGCCGAAAAGAAGGACAAGCGTGTCCCATGGCCATGTGCTGATGACAATGCACCGCGTCCACGACCAGCACTGTTGCCCCCAGACACAGAGCCTGCTTGCCCTCTTTTATTGCCTCCTGACTGTCTGCCTCTCCTTGTTTGCCTTCCAGACATTCTAATGGATGGCCTGCAGGGAGATGGGAAAAAAAGCAATAAGGGCTACCTTCAGGTGTCCTTCTCTGTCCCTTTACTTAAGGATTTCTAAATATGGTTGAGGATGATTGCTTTCGCACAGAATAGCACAATGACAATTTCCCTGACTGTCCAAAAAACAAGGATTTCAAAGATGGTTGATGAGGAATGCTTTAGCACAGTATAGCACAATGAGAATTTCCCTCACTGTCCTTCCCTGTCCCTACAAACAAGGTTTAGCACAGTAAAACACACTGACACTCTCCCTACCTATAGTTTTCTGTCCCTATAAAAATTTTTTTTTTTAAAGATGGTTGATGAGGAATGCTTTAGCACAGTATAGCACAATGAGAATTTCCCTCACTGTCCTTCCCTGTCCCTACAAACAAGGTTTAGCACAGTAAAACACACTGACACTCTCCCTACCTATAGTTTTCTGTCCCTATAAAAAATGTTTTTTTTAAAGATGGTTGATGAGGAATGCTTTAGCACAGTATAGCACAATGAGAATTTCCCTCACTGTCCTTCCCTGTCCCTACAAACAATGTTTAGCACAGTAAAACACACTGACACTCTCCCTACCTATAGTTTTCTGTCCCTATAAAAATTTTTTTTTTAAAGATGGTTGATGAGGAATGCTTTAGCACAGTATAGCACAATGAGAATTTCCCTCACTGTCCTTCCCTGTCCCTACAAACAAGGTTTAGCACAGTAAAACACACTGACACTCTCCCTACCTATAGTTTTCTGTCCCTATAAAAAATTTTTTTTAAAGGTGGTTGATGAGGAATGCTTTAGCACAGTATAGCACAATGAGAATTTCCCTCACTGTCCTTCCCTGTCCCTACAAACAAGGTTTAGCACAGTAAAACACACTGACACTCTCCCTACCTATAGTTTTCTGTCCCTATAATTTTTTTTTTTTAAAGATGGTTGATGAGGAATGCTTTAGCACAGTATAGCACAATGAGAATTTCCCTCACTGTCCTTCCCTGTCCCTACAAACAAGGTTTAGCACAGTAAAACAGACTGACACTCTCCCTACCTATCCTTCTCTTTCCCTAAACTAAAGGAATCCAGGTTAAGCAAGAAAAAAAAATGTCACTGTCCCTGCCTATGCTTCTCTTTCCCTGCTCCGGAACACACTACACTAGGCCGCCGTGCTGGCGGCCTTTTATAGTGTGGGGCGTGTACTAAACACCCTCAGCAATAATTGGCCACAGGCATCCTGCCTGTGGCCAATCATTGCTCTCCTCGCTGCCGGCGCTGTGATTGGCCAAGCATGCGGGGTCACAGTGCATGCTTGGCCAATCACAGCGCCTGGATGACACTGCGATGGCGTAGTGCATTGTGGGCCGCGTATTAGGCGCGAACGGCCCAAATCGTTCGTTGTTCGGCGAACGATCGAACAGCCGATGTTCGAGTCGAACGTATGTTCGACTCGAACACCGAGCTCATCCCTAGTTACAAGGCTCCGGGGGGTAGTCTCCCCTCCCGGTCCCTGGTTTTTATGCTAGGAGACTTTATTCTCTTCCTCTTTCTTTCTAATCCTCTCTTTTTCACTCTTTCCTTTTACTTCTTTCTTTATTTAATATATCGTTTTCAGTACATGCCTAGTTTTTTTTGCATCATAGATTTTCTATTACCATTCTCACATTTCTCTTGGTACGACTTACTCTCATATGGAGGGAGTTCGTGAGATTGATGCTGGATGGAAGACTTTTGGGGGTGAGTAGAGACAAATACGATAGGTGCATCCTTATGGGCTTCCATGGCTAACACCACACAATCTACTCTTAAACTCGCATCACATAATGTACAGGGGCTGAACTCTCCAACTAAAAGACGTAAAATTCTGGACCACTATAAATCCCAAAAAATTGATGTTCTCCTTCTTCAGGAGACACACTTTCCAATACGGTATGGCCCAAAATATATACATCATCATTACCCACACTTCTACTTGGCCAAAGCTGAAACTAAAACCAAGGGTGTAGCCATTCTTTTCTCTAAGCATTGTAATTTTGTAAAGACTTTGGAACACGCTGATTTGGAGGGAAGATTTATCTTAATAAAGGGTACCTTGGAGGGGCATCTTTATTCCTTGGTCTCCTATTATGCCCCGAATAGGGGACAAGCTGCCTTTTTTAAAGTCTTAATGGATACACTCAACCCTATGCTGGAAGGCACGATAATATTTGGTGGTGATTCTTATGTTGCATTTGACCAGGTCTTAGACAAATCCAAACCCCCCAAAGCCCAATTATCTCGACCGACTAGAGAGAGTCTTAAAATAGCCAAATTACTCTCAGCATATAATCTAATAGATACTTGGAGGGAGATGAATCCTACGAAAAGCGATTTTACACATTTCTCGCATCCGCATAATACATATGCTAGAATTGATCATATCTTAATACCAGCACCTGTTCTCCCTTTTATTATAAGCGTCCATATTAAAGATACAACACTCTCGGACCACTCCTTAGTTATTGTATCCTTGCACTCCAATGCGCGTAATAGAACAGGGGGTACGTGGAGACTGAATGATTCTATCCTTTCTGACCCAATCAAGGTTGAGGAGATTAATGAAGCCTTGTTAGAATATTTCTCTCTCAATGAAAACAAAGACACCTCTGCTGAGGTTCTTTGGGCGGCTCATAAGGCCTTCATTCGAGGTAAATTTATACAATTAGGTACGCAAATCAAAAGGGAACGTAAGGCTAATATAGAACGTTTAGAGAAAGAATATGATTCCCTTAGAGCCATCCACAAAAAGGACCCCTCAAAGGTATCCACTACCCTTTTAGACAAAACTAAACTAGAGCTTAATTTGATCCTCACTACACAAGCTGAAAAAGCAATCCGCTGGTCTAACAATAAATTTTACGTACACGCTAATAAAATAGGGCCACTGCTGGCCCATAAACTTTCTCCCAGAATAAGGGTCAATTCTATACCCAAAATTAGAATTTCAGGTCAACCACCCACAGCTAACCCTGTCAAGATTCTTGAAGCTTTCCATGAATTCTTTTCTAACCTTTATAAATCCCCTACTCAAATCCACAAAGACTCAATTTCCAGGTTTCTTTATGACCTTCCCATTCCAACACTTCACACCTCACATAGAGATTTACTAGAGTCAGAGTTTACCGTAGAGGAGGTTTCAGAAGTCATTAGGAATCTCAAATCGGGCTCAGCTCCGGGACCTGATGGATTGCCCATTCCGTATTACAAGGCCTTTGCTGACATTCTGGCTCCACACCTAACAAAATTTTTTAACACTAAAACATCGGGAGAACCTCTAGATATCCACCTTAACACAGCGTTTATAACTCTTATTCCTAAACCCGACAAGAATCCAGAAGAAATATCCAATTATCGTCCAATTTCTTTAATAAATAATGATATTAAGATCATGACTAAAATTATGGCCAACCGCTTAGCTTCCTTCATCAAAAAATACATACATAAGGACCAAGTTGGTTTTATTCCAGGGAGGCAGGGACCCGACCAAATAAGAAGGGCCATAGATGTCATTTCTATACTCCAATCTAATTGGGAGGGAGGAGGGAGACAACAGGGGCTTCTTTTAGCCTTAGATCTCCAAAAGGCTTTTGATTCGGTTTCGTGGCCTTATTTATTCTCCCTGATGGAAAGATGGGGCTTCGGAAATCGTTTTTTGGGACTCTTGAGTTCCCTATACTCTTATCCTAAGGCGCAAATTCGCTTGCAAGGGCATTATTCTAAACCATTTAACATAGCTAGAGGAACTAGACAAGGGTGCCCTCTTTCCCCTATAATTTTTGCGATAGCTATTGAAACTTTAGCTATTGCTATACGCCATAACCCAAACATTCAAGGGGTCACCTGTGGAGATCAAATACATAAAGGTGGCTTATTTGCCGATGATATTCTCTTATTTCTCACGTCCCCTTTAATCTCCCTACCTAACATTTGCAAGGTCCTGAACGATTTTGCCAAGATTTCTGGACTAAGAGTGAATTATACAAAATCACAAGCCCTGAACGTCTCGCTCCCTCTCTCTAACGTTTCTTCATTGAAACAATCATTTAATTTTGAATGGCAAGACTCCTCCATAAGATACTTAGGAATCACACTGACAGCTCGTACGGAAACCCTCTATGACCACAACTATCCGCCACTATACAGGAAATTGGAAAATGATCTTAAAATCTGGTCTAAGCATGAACTATCTTGGTTAGGGAAAATTAACTCAATAAAAATGACCTTACTCCCGAGAATTCTTTATTATTTTAGAGCACTTCCCATCCCAGTTAAAAAATGTCATTTATAATCACTTCAAAGCAAAATACTAAAATATATCTGGGGTTCTTCTGGTTACCGTATATCACAAAACACCCTTTTCCGCCATAGATATAAAGGAGGCCTTGGTCTCCCAGACCTACACAAATATTTCCTAGCAGCAAGGGTAGCACAACTTTCCACAATATATTCAAAGACTGAGAGACCAGATTGGGTCAGGATGGAGAATCAAGCAGTACCCAACTACTCTCTTGATTATCTTTTGTGGAGGTCACCTAAAACGACCTGCCATAATGTCTCCCATTCTTTCCCAATCTTTAGCCCTATGGGACAGAGTCAGGTCCCATTCGGCTCTTATCTCTTCAGGCCATCCTCTCACTCCTTTATTTAATAACCCGGATTTTCCCCTGGGCTTAAACGTAGAAGAATTCAGATGGTGGACGGACAAAGGGCTATACCGTATTGGAGACTTTGTGGTCTCTGGGAGTCCCATCACTCTTAATTACTGTGTTACTAGATTGAAACTCCCAGACTCAGAGGGATTACACTTCTCTCAAATCTCTCAATATCTTATTACTCTTTGGAAGGACAAACCGTTGCCTCTCCAATTCACTAAATACGAATTGTGGTGTGGTCAAAATATGGATCCAAGGGGAGGCATTTCAGTGGTCTATTCGTCCCTCTCTCACTCAATGGAGAAATCTTCCTATATGATAGCTTGGGAAACGGACTTTCGGTTCAACTGGGACCTGGAGACCTGGCACAGGGCTTGCTCCAAGTCCTTTAAAGGTATTCTAAACGTATGTTTAACAGAAGCAAATATTAAGGTGTTAACTAGGTGGTATCTTACCCCCACTAGATTGGCCGCCATATATCCTACCTTGGATCCTCTCTGCTTTAGAGGATGCCGACTTTCTGGATCAATGGCCCATATATGGTGGGAATGCCCGAGGATTCGTTCATTTTGGAAAAAAGTTTTTATTTTGATCTCCAAGGTTACTGAATACCAGGTTCCCAGGACCCCGTGTGTTGCTCTGCTAAATGCCCGTATCCCCAATATTCCTAAATTTTCTCAAATTCTTATTCATTTTATACTCACAGGGGCTAAAATTACAGTCGCCAAGGCTTGGAAAAAACCTAGACCTTTCCTTTCTGATGTTATTCGAAAAGTGTCTTGGATAATGATTCATGAAAAATTGGCCAGTATTCTTAACAACACCACCGTGAAGTATGGTAAAATATGGGATCCATGGGCTAACTATGTTGGAGTTCCAATTTATTAGGTCCTTTTTCCATTATACTTAGCCCTAATCTTATCAAACTAGGCATGTACTTACTTTCTACTACTTCCCTTCCTCTCTTTCCTGCTCTTCCTTCTCTCTAACCTCTTTTTCCTTCTCTTTTTCTTTTTTTTCCTTCTTTATTTATGTTTTATTATTATTTATCGAGACTTCCCGGAGAAGTGTTATTGGATCCTTTGTACGGGATAATATCTTTTCATTGTTAAACCAATATAGAATAACTTTGGAGATGTATCATTTAGTTCTATTAGATACATTATTTTATCTTTTAATTTATTTATTCATTCTTCTCAAGAAGAGGCAATGATAGTCTTTATTTGAGTCCTTGTGGGAGACTGGGAGTCCTCCCTTCGGGCACAGCTTGATCCCTTTTGGGGTGCCTCGGAGGGGCAGGGGCTTCCATCCCTCCAGGGGACATTTCCGCTGAGGCCTCTCGTTGTAGATTTTGGGTTAAGCTCTTTTTTAAGATGTACTAATCAATCTATTACATATATATCACTTCTTTTTCTTTCATCTTCTGTAATATATTAGTAATTGGTTTGCTAATTATCCTTTTCATCCTTCACTAGTTTTTTCTCCGGGAAGACATTGGTCAATACTGATTTGTATTTTAATTTCTTGTAGGTTACCTAATGTATGTATGATGTTTTTTTTTATTTCTTGAAAATAAAATACTTTGAAAGTAAAAAAAGGACAAAAGTTTTATATGGGTACAGTGTTGTATGAGTAATTGTCATTCCAAATGTGAGAGCACTGAATGTAGGTTCACACATATGCGATCTCAGACATCGCATGTGATTCACACCCGCATCGCATGTGCCGATCACATGCAATGTCTGTGCGATGCAAGTTCAGCCATACAGTCGTATGGCTAAATTTGCATTAGATTCACAGAAAAAAAAGCGCAGGGACTTTTTTTCCCCCGCACTGAAATTGGATCGCATGGGTGTTCTCACCTATGCGATCCAATTCTTGTGCGAGTTCACAATTTGCACTGCAATCTGTGAACCCATCTAGGGGTGTCATTAACAATGTATTGACACCCGCAGCGGTTCGCAGAGGGCAGTGTGAACTGCCTACGATAGAGATGCGATGCGAGAACCGGCGCTGTAATCGCTCTGGTTCCCGCATTGCACAAGTGTGATCCTAGGTTGAAAGCTGAAAATTGGTCTGGTTAGGAAGGGGGTTTAAGTGCCCAGTGGGCAAGTGGTTAATGGGGGGCTGTAAACGTTTGTGAAGTGTACCATTATTGGTATGTTGCGGAGACTATTCGCCAAAATGGAAATCTGGCTTCCTAAAATAAATTAAAGGGAGAAATGACCTGGGAGAACTTGCATTGGGAAGTCATCATTCCAGCTCAGTAGTTTACACACCCAGATAAACACCACGCCCGGTTCCTAGGTGTGCATCCTGGCATTCAAATACAAAGACATCTACAGTTCGGTCTACCCGCCGAGTTCTATAAAAAGCACTGTTCCCTAATATAAACACCATAGTGGCACACCTTCACCATATTCATCAGACAAAGATATGAATATAGCTACACGTGACACCGCCAAGATTGCCTAAATTATTATTATTATTATAATAATACAGGATTTATATAGCACCAACAGTTTGAGCAGCAAAACGAGACAGTACAATACTGCTTAATATAGAAGGATTGGGAGGGCCCTGTTCATGGAGATTACAATCTAAAAGGGAAGGGGAGGTGATACAAAATGTAATAGCTGTGGGCGATGAGCTGATGGAGGTGGTCAACCTACAGTTTTTAGGTGGAGGCTGGGTAGGCTTCTCTGAATCAATGAGTTTTTAGGGACAGACAGGGTAGGAGAGAACTGAACAGATTGGGGTAGCGGAGGCACGTCCATTAGGGGCACACCAGTGCCACCCCCTCTCTTCATGCCACCCCCTATATGGTAATGGATAGATTCATGTAAAGCATAATTCTATCCATGGCTGCCGTGGCCACCCCCTATTCGTGCATCTGGCCCCTTTCAGGACGCCAGGCGCGTGAATTACAGCGGCAGGGGTGTTTTTTTGAACCACCTGATTAGAGCTATAGGCTCTAACAGGCTTCAAAATAGGGTGAACATGGAGCGCAGAGCATTGCGCTCGGAGCCCACCCAGATGTGTTAGAAAAGCAAATAAATATTCGCTTTTCTAACACTGAATCGCCTCTCTGACAATCAGGAAGCGCGGGTCTGTTACCCGTTTCCCAATAGGCTGAAAGGTCAGGCGATCCTATTGGACTCCTAGGTGGAGGGCAGGAGACGCACGGCGGAAGCCACCGTGATCTCAGAAAGGGAAGAGGACACAGGAGACGCTGCCAGATTCCCGATGTGCCTGCCGATCCCTGCCGCCGATGGGGTAAGTGCGGGTGCACCGGCAGACAGTAGGGGGGGTTTGAGGAGCCGTGGGGGGGTGGTTGTTTGCTGCCAGCCAAACAAAAAACCACCAGCCGCCACTGTATTGGGGTAGGGAGTTCCAGAGGATAGGAGAGGTTCTTTAGAAGTCCTGAAGGTGAGTATGGGAGGATATGACAAGGGTGTTGGAGAGAAGGAGTCCTCTGAAGGAGAGGAGTGGACTATTTGGCAGATATACCAGTGACACCTTATATTCTGTACACTACAGTGAAACAAGAGTAAGAGCCCCTTCACACCACTGCGCACATTACCCAAAGGCAAAATAACTCACATTACATGCATGTGCTGCAGTGCCATACATTCAGAATGAATTTAATTAATTGTGAAAAGGACTCCAATGCACCACCCCAATGCATATGTGTTGCAGCACACCGCAACAATTAGTAACATACTAATGTCTTCTGCAGGAACCCATTAAAAATAATGCAGTAGGCCTGATTTTTGGTCTGTCGTGGGGCGTTTGGTAGCCCATTCAAATGCATATTAACACAATGCATATGAACGTGTGTGCATTAAACACGCCACGGACCACCCTGGTTGGAATAAGCTCAACTTGGACTGTTATAATTGTGTCCAGCAAATGGAGTAATGTCCATCTCCATCCAAACTTATTTTCTTTAGATTTAGATAGAGTAGGGAAGAGTTCCTGTTTGTGGCCCCATTGGGGTGATATTTCCATATTTCCTGACCTCGTAACTGGTTTGTATAAGGAACACAAACTGCAGTAAGAACACTCTTTCTTCACTAGACTATGGCCTCATTCCCACCAGTGGCGGCTGGTGTTTTTTTTTTTTTTGAGCGGGGGGTGGCTGTACGTCGTTTAGGATATTCCATTCTCGAACACACGCCAGCTACTAGACACTCCAACCAGCCGACTAAGACCCCATACAAATATTTCTCCCCGCACAAACGAGACAACGCTCTTTGTTGAAGTTCCAAAAACAGGGAATGAATCTTTATTGCAAGCACATGGTAACACATTTCTCTTCAAAACACTTCCCTCCCATCCTTGGGGAACAGGGCGGGTTAAACTGTCCAATGACAATGGTGATACAGGTCAGGTGTGTTCAAACTTCTCCTTCAGTAAACAGTCTTAGCAGGAGTGATTCCCCCCCCCCCCCCTTCCTCACAGCAAGACACCTAAACATCCCATAAGGCTGGGTTCACACTATACGACACGACTTTCATCCTACTTTGCTCTGCGACATCTGTCCTACATTGGTCCGACATTGGTCCTACATTGGTCCTACATCCATCCGACTTTCATGAACAGGATACTACTTTGATCCTACTTTGATCCGACTTTTCAGATATTCTTTGACCAATCAAAACTATCCTGGGGTGACATAAATTCCTTTTCCTGCTGCTGTAATCCCTCTTCCTTTTCCTGTGTGTTCGTGTGGTCAGCAATGATGTCCTCTCTGGCAACTGCAGTGTCAGCCTTCATAACATCAGGTGTGGCAGTGCTTATGGAAGCGCAACAGGAGGAAGAGCGGAGGAGAAGGAAGAGGAGGCGTCGATATTGGATCCATCCTGTGATTGCAAACCGTGAACAAAGTGGACAGTTCTGGGTCATCTATGAGGACCTCCGTGCACATGAGGACAAGTTCTTTAATTATGCATGCATGTCCAAAGCTTGGTGAGTTTTTTTTTTCCATTTAAAAAAAAAATCGGCATATGGTCCCCCCACCGGATGAATGCCAGGCCCTTGGGTCTGGTACGGATTTTAAGGGGAACCCCCTATGCCGAAAAACTGGCGTGGGGGTCCCCCCAAAATCCAAACCAGACCCTTATCCAAGCACGCAACCTGGCAGGCCGCAGGGGAAGAGGGGGGGACGAGAGAGCGGCCCCCCCTCCCTCCTGAACCGTACCAGGCCGCATGCCCTCAACATGGGGGGTTTGGTGCTCTGAGGCAGGGGGGCGACCTGCGGCCCCCACCCCAATGCACCATGTCCCCATGTTGATGAGGACAGGGCCTCTTCCCGACAACCCTGGCCGTTGGTTGTCGGGGTCTGCGGGCAGGGGGCTTATCGGAATCCGGGAGCCACCCTTTAATAAGGGGGCCCCCAGATTCCGGCCCCCCACCCTATGTGAATGAGTATGGGGTACATCGTACCCCTACCTATTCACCTGGTGGAAAAAAATGTCAATAAAAAAAACACACACAGCTTTTTAAAGTAATTTATTACACAGCTCCGGGGGTCTTCTTCCGACTTCGGGGGTCTCCGGTGTCGTCTCCACACTCTCCGGTTCTTTCTTCCTTCTGCCGGGCCTCCGCTATCTTCTTCCAGCTCTTTTGCTAGCGAGGCCCGGTCTTCTCCGTCGCCTTCTTCTTCTCCCACTCTCCGGTTCTTCTCCCGCTCTCCGGTTCTTCTCTCGCTCTCCCGTTCTTCTCTCGCTCTCCGGTTCTTTCTTCCGCCGGGCCTCCGCTATCTTCTTCCAGCTCTTTTACTAGCGGAGAGGCCCGGTCTTCCCATCATCTCGTCTGGCTCTCCGTTGTCCTTCTGCCGGCCCCTCCACTATCTTCTTCCAGCTCTTTTGCTAGTGGAGGGGCCAGTCGGCGTCTTCTTCTCTCTTCTCCTCCTCGATGTTGACTCGTCGCTTCCTCCCGTTGTAATGCTGGCTGCTCGCTCCGCTTCAATTTATATAGGCTTCTCATGACGTCACAGTCACATGCTCCCAAGACGTCACAGTCACATGCTCCGGGGCCACCCGGAGCTTGTGACTGTGACGTCATGAGAAGCCTATATAAATCGAAGCAGAGCGAACAGCCAGCATTACAGCGGGAGGAAGTGACGTAGACCGGCCCCTCCACTAGCAAAAGAGCCCGGCGGAAGAAAGAACCGGAGAGCGAGAGAAGAACCGGAGAGCGGTAGAAGAACCGGAGAGCTGGAGAAGAAGAAGGCGACGGAGAAGACCGGGCACCGCTAGCAAAAGAGCTGGAAGAAGATAGCGGAGGCCCAGCAGAAGGAAGAAAGAACCGGAGAGCGCGGAGACGACACCAGAGACCCCCGAAGTCGGAAGAAGACCCCCGGAGCTGTGTAATAAATGACTTTAAAAAACTGTGTGTTTTTTTTATTGACATTTTTTTTCCACCAGGTGAATGGGTAGGGGTACGATGTACCCCATACTCATTCACATAGGGTGGGGGGCCAGGATCTGGGGGCCCCCTTATTAAAGGGGGCTCCCGGATTCCGATAAGCCCCCCGCCCACAGACCCCGACAACCAACGGCCAGGGTTGTCGGGATGAGGCCCTGTCCTCATCAACATGGGGACAGGGTGCTTTGGGGTGGGGGGCCGCAGGTCGCCCCCCTGCCCCAGAGCACCAAACCCCCAATGTTGAGGGCATGCGGCCTGGTACGGTTCAGGAGGGAGGGGGGGCGCTCTCTCGTCCCCCCTCTTCCCCTGCGGCCTGCCAGGTTGCGTGCTTGGATAAGGGTCTGGTTTGGATTTTGGGGTGACCCCCACGCCGTTTTTTTCGGCGTAGGGGTTTACCTTAAAATCCATACCAGACCCAAGGGCCTGGTATGCTCTTGGAGGGGGAACCCATGCCGGTTTTTTATTAAAAATTTGGCCTGGAGTTCCCCCTCAAGAGCAGCACAGCACAAGTCGCATGCCAAAGTTGGATCATGCAAGACTGCGGTCCGACTTTGATCCGACTTCAATGATAGTCAATGGGCTGAAGTCGGATCAAAGTCGGACCAAAGTAGTACAGGGAGCATTTTCAAAGTCGGACCGACATGTGTCGGACCAGTTAAGATGGCTCCCATAGGGAAACATTGATTTTAACACGTCATGCTACATGAGCTCCCAATGTCGGAGCGTTTGTCGCCCCAGTGTGAACCCGGCCTAATAGGCAGCCAGACGGTCTACCAAGCTCCAATCCACATCACAAACAACAATGAAAATGTCTTTGGAAGCTAGTCTGGATTTAATCTACATTACACAGGCAGCCAGGTGGTTGAAGTTGAACAAATCAGCATCTCTCAATTAACCTGTTGAGTTCAGAATCAAACAACCAGTAAATAGTCCTTTACAGATATCCTGGGAAATACCATGGATTAATATTACAGACCCATTTCAAAGCAATCCAAGACATATTCTCAATGTCCATTATTTTCTGGCTCATACTTTCTAAGAACTTCTGGGTTCCACGGGCCCTCCCGTTACAGTGGCAATCTTACCCGGTTGGTCGATCACCAGCCCTGAACTTACCCCAATCTAGTTTGTAGGCAGCGCTTCCTCCGGGCAGTGGCTTCCCCTGCCTCTCCTCCCTCCTCCTCCTCGGCGGCCAATAGGATCGCCTGAAGGAGAACCAGGAAGACAATAGCAAATATTAATTCGCTATGGTCAAACAACTGGGCGGGCACAGGGAGCAGTGCTCTGTGCCCCAGGCCCACCCTTTTTTTGAAGCCAATTAGAGCCTCGGGCTCTAATCATGTGCTTCTAGAAAAAAAAACTCCATTGTAATCCAATGCGTCCGGCGCCCCGCATGTGGATTAGGGGCCGTTCGCATGGATTAGGGAGGACGGGCCACTGATTTCCACAATGGCTGGATGCCTGTAAAAAGGGGCGGTTGAGCCATGGTTTTAGTGCCCCCACAACCGCCAACCTGAAAGAGAACATGCAACTGCTCAGGGCTGTATACATGTCACTGTCTTGATGCTTTGCTTTGTGGCTGTGGAAACTAAATGCCCCCATTGAGTTAGGAGGGCAGTACCCTCACCAAATGCAACCCATTCAAGTGAATAGGGCTGTGAGTCAACTGCTTGACTCGTAATTGCAACAAAGTATTCACATACTGTATAAAATGCCCATTTGGCCGTTCACTCTCCTGCTCTCTTAAAAGCAATTTTCAAGGGCTGATGCAAATGTAAACTGTGTTTCTATTAGTTAGAGCCTCCATTGGGTTTTTAAAACCTAATGGACAAAAGTATTATTTAAATAGCTTTATTTTATTAGCTTTAGGAGGAGTTGGACATTCTGACAATGTTTTTATTGCCATCTGTGCCTTCCTGTACTTGTGACCCCCATAACCCATCATTTCTTGTACTAGCATCACAGGGACAGGAAGAGTGGGAAGATCTCCCCAATGGGGTCACAAACAGAAATAAAACCCTGACCTGTGAACTCTTCCTCACTCTGTCCATAGACTAAAGAAAAAAAATCTGACAATTCATGCATCAATAATGGACAGGTAAGATTTTTGTTCGTTAATAACTTGTGACACCATTATTTATATTATAATGATATTTCAATGATAAATGAAGGAGTATGCAGTGGCGGGAGATAATATTGCTGGATTTGACAGTTAAAGCAGAACTTCACCCTTAAAGGGAAATTTCGCTTTAACACCTCTTTCCCCCTCCTCTCCCACTTTTGGAAGGTTTTTTTTGGGGGGGGAGGGAGTGGGTACCTAGTTTTAACAAGTACCCGCTCCCACATCCGCTCGGACCACCTAGGCGATTGGAGCGGAAATTCTCCCCTGCCCGCAACCTTCTGGGACATGTGATAGGTTCAAGGAGGCTGCGGGTCCATTCACAAGGCACAGGGGGACTTGCCCATGCTCAGTCGGAAGCCGGCTGTCAAGCCACAAGGTGTCACAGCCGGCTTCCCTTAGTAAACATGTCACCGCCGGGGACCCAAAGACCGGCGAAGAAACCAACCTGGGTTAAGACGGTGCTAAATCCTTGGACAGGTAAGTATCCTTTTTTGGGGGGGGGGAATTCTCTTTATTAGAAAATTATATGGTTTAAAGGTACAAAACATTGCCATTTGGGGCATATCCGGCTAACTGGTGCACATAGCCATGTGCGGAACAGAGTACAACTCACAACTTACAACTTATCATAGAACGCTAAACACACACTGATCAGACCAACATTAGATATGATTATGGCAAGGAGTAACTTTTGCTGGAGGACTCTCTCTCCCCCTATCCACCAGAGCTTGATACTACAAGAGTAAAAGGTTTAGGGTGTAGTTACACTGACTCCTGAGCTTATACAACCGCCCATGCATCTTAAGTATAGACCTCAGTTCACTATAGAGCCGAATAGATACTCAGGAGGTCAAATTAGATTGATCCACTGATTCCTGGTAGTCTACCGGGGAATCAGAGTCTGTGCACAGGTGCCAAACTTTTTCATACTTCTTGGGGCATACGCAGGATAAGTACGTTGCTTTATAAAGGGGTATCACAGCATTAACTAACTGTTTCCATTAAGACAAGGTAGGGGGCCTAGCTGACTTCCATAAGTACTATGGTCTTTCTAGCATTAAATAGGAGGATGCCTAGTAGAGTATGCGTTGCTCTAGCAAATGCCAACGAGTCCACTAGTCCAAGGAGACAACCTATGGAGGAATTGGGTCACCTTCTGTCAATAATCCTGAATCCGTGGACAATCCCAAAAGATATGTGCGTAGCCTGCAGGAGTGCTAGAGCATCTCCAACAGCTAGCCGAGGAGGCAGGATATATGCGGTGCAAGCGTTGTGGCGTGTAGTAAATACTGTGTAAAATCTTGAGTTGGATCAGTCTATCTCTAGTCACAATCAACGGCTGAAGTGGGTAATCCCACATGTCTTCCCAGTCTTTGCTCTCCAGTTCCTGTACCTCCGCCCGCCACAAACCGTGCAGACCATCCAGGCCAAGTAAGTATCCTTTTTGAGGGCTGGGTTCACAATGCTGTGTGGAGCGACTCAAAGAAGGGGTCCGGTGCGTCCCTACTCACTGTTTCAGGTCCGATTTTGGTCCGTATTTTTGGCTGAATTCGGACCTGAAACAGACTAGAAGACGCACAGGACTCGTGTGGCAATTCGCTCCGCAGACGTCCCAGGGGTTTGTGAACCGGGCTCCATTGAGAGCCGGGCATACTCTCTTGACATGCCAATTGGATGCGACAAAACCCACATCCAATTCGCAATAGTGTGAACCCAGCCTTAAAGCGGAAAGTAAACCCATCCATTTACCAGTTTCAAAAAAGTTTCATTTCCGGCCCCGTGCCGGAAATGTAACATTCCCATTGTTTGTGCTCTCAACCAAACTGTCAAACCATCCCATGGCTGGTGTCATAACTGATCACATGTGCAGCATAATGGCAGTTGTAGATTAAACAGAGACCAAGATGGCAGCTTCCTTGGCTGAAAACAATAGGAGGGTTTACTTCCACTTTAAAAGTCAGCAGCTACAGTATTTGTATTAAAGAACTAAAGAAAAGCTTTAACATGCATGGCATATATTACCACTGTTTAGTAAATCAGGGCCACAAAGAAGCTCCTTGCCAAAGGAGTGATCTTTTTTTTTTCTTTTATTTGAAAGTGCTATCTTTTATTTTCTGTTTTTGCAATCTACATTCCCTTAGGCTACATATTAACAGATCATACACTCATGTTTGATTTGATTATATTATACAGTAAAATCCATTCAGCTCATAGCATGATTTTCCAAGACCGCAAGAACACTTAGCACACATCTTGAGTCGAAGGCCTTGATAGATAAATGAACATAGGTCTAGGTTCAATGTCTGCATTTATCTATAAGATATACCAAAAGCAGGGACATGGCTGTATTGAATGGCTGGAGAATCTGTACAATGAACAGACAAAGGTTTTCAAATGTCCTCCTCATACCTGGGCTTTTTAAAGTGGAACATTAGTCAGAAAATTAGGTCCTGCTAGATGACTTCAGTCTGGCCCCTTTTGCAGGTATAGTATGTAAAACATAAAAAATAAGTTCCTATACTGTTTAAAATCCAGCAATACACTGTCTCACCTTGCTCTGCACATGCTCCATTTGCTCTCCATTTTTAGGCACTGCTGAGTTTGTAGAGGCCGATCTGCTGACAGCCTTAGCCTAGGTTCACATTGATGCGATTTGGCATGCGATTTGACATGTAAAATCGCATGCCAAATTGGCAGCAATTGCCAGCAATGGCACCGTCCGATTCGGTGCGATGATGATTCCCGAAGGTAGTTTCTGTACTACTTTTGGCGACTTCGGGTGCGATTTGTATAGACATCTGTGCAAAGAACCCGCACAAATGTCTGTGAAATCACCGCCGATTTCGGACTGACATGCGGGAATGAAATCATGTGAGTTGAACTGAACTCGCACAGTTTAAATCAGTGTGAACCTAGGCTTAAAGCAGAAATAAACCCTCCTATGCTTTACAGCCAAGGATGCTGCTTCTGTTTGATCTGCAACTGCCATGGTGATGCACATGTGATCAGTTATGACTCCAGCCATTTGATGGGTTGGAGAAATGAGACTCCAGGTAAGTAAAATAAGCCACCAAAAAGGAAGGGCTGGGTGCTAGCTCCGGCTCGCAAACGTGAACATGTAGACCAAGTGAGAAAAGTTAGCTGCACACCAACATTTGTCCAACAGGTTTATTGAAAGACTGCCACCAGGACTAAAACAACGGACCAAAGGGAACTTTTCTCACTTGGTCTACATTTGATGGGTTGACAGTTTGGTTGAGGATGCAAGCAAAAGCTATTCTCAAATTTTCTCAAATGTTTCATAACCGTTCTCATACATTTATCCCAGAGGAACCCCTAAAATAATTTTTATTTCTCACTTTCTGGGAACTCTTAATAAATCCAGTTTATCCAGAATCAAATGAGAAATGCCCCTTACATTGGTGGTCAGGAGGAAGAATGCAAATCTTATGCCTAGTACACACGACCGGTTTTTCCAACGGGAAAACGGCGATGAGAGCTTTTGGCCGGGAATCTCGGCCGTGTGTATGCTCCATCGCAGTTTTTCAGACGGGAAAACGACAGAAAAAAAAAAAGAGAGCAGGATCTCTTTTTTCCCCGTCAGGAAAAAATCCTAGCTGGAAAACCGTTCGTCTGTATGGTTTTCCGACAGGAAAAAAACCAAGCATGCTCGGAAACAATTTGTCGCATGCTTGGAGGTACAGAACTTGATTTTGTCGGCTCGTCGTAGTCTTTTACGTCCCCGCGTTCTTGGCAGTGAAAAGTTCACCGGACTTTTGTCTGAGCATGTGTATGCAAGGCAGGCTTGAGAGGAATTCTGTCGGGAAAACCGTCAGTTTTTTATCCGAAGGAAAAAACGTTTGTGTGTACTAGGCATGACAGTAATGGTCAGAATGCCACTCTTAAAGTGATACTAAACACGCACAGTTTAATTTACATTGTCCCTTCTATTTTTGTAATAGGATGATGGCACTGTAATTATTTTAATAACAGAAAAAAAGTACCTTTTTCATAATCGATATACAGCTGTCACATGACCCAGCTCTTTCCCAGCCTGTCTGCAGGGAAACATAATCAGGAGGAGGAACAGCCTTTGGAATACAGAGTAAAAATAAATAATTATATCAATAAACTGTTTTAAATTGGCATACAAATATTATTTTCTGGAAACAACATGGTGTGGGCCGATTTCTGCTAGTCAAGGGCTGTGTCACGTCCCTCCGGTCTATAAGAGAGAGGTAAAGCCTCCATCAATCTACATGTAATATCCCGCCCCCATTGTGTTTCGCTGGTTAGTGGGCATGGAGGAGGGAGGGAGGGAGTGGGCTCTCATTTAGCACTGTGTATATGCCCGCATGTGTGACTCTATAGTCAAATGAGCTGCTCAGAGGGGATAGGGAACAAATGCTCAGCAAAGAAACTCAGTTTTCAGTGAGTTTATGTGCAGAGGTGCCACTACAGCTGCAAAATACCTAGCTGAATTACGGACATGAACAGAAGGGGGAGATAGAGAGCAGCATGATCAACCATTTTTGTTTTCAGAATACAGGAAACAAATCCCATAGTGACTGAGTATGAACAGCTTGTAGAACCCCATTTATTGATAGTTTTTTATGATGTGGGTTTAGTGACACTTTAAAGAAAGCTAAAAAGATCATTGGTGTCATGCTGCTGGCATTGGCCTTGGAAATATACAGGTGTTCCCTCAGATATGGCGACCCGTCAGAACTGGTAACGGAAGTGATGTTCCGTCGCCACCATCTTGGTACACCCCACATTCGACCACAGTAAGGATACAGTTAAGCCTCATACACACGATCGGATTTTCTGTGGACAAAGCGTAGGACTTTTGTCTGTAGGACGTTGGCCAGGAACTTGTCTTGCATACAAACGGCAAAGAATTTTTGGGCCAACAAACACGAGACTACGTGGTTTTTCAGATCTTTAGCGCCACCCTTTGGGCAACTTCTGCTTATGTTGTGTTATGCTGAGCATTGCTTCTGAGCATGCGTGTTTGTACTTTGGACGGACTTGTGTACACATGATCGGAAAATCCAACAACACACAATTGTTGGCAGACAATTTTAAAGCATGTGTAGCACACAGACCCTTTTTCCCTGCCTATCTTCACTTGCAGGGGTAAAGGCACACCATGCCACATGCCCGTATCCTCCTGGTATAAGAGATTGAGCGGTGTTCTTGCAATTTTGGGTCCTGCAGCGAGTTACCTCCCTCCGTTGGTTCTCGTCCCTATAGGGAAAAGTCTATCCTTCCCCGAAAGAAGGCCAATGTCCAGACAGTATTTAAACTCCGACAGATGAGTTCACACTGGGGCTGCGGGAGTGAAGCCTGCGAGTTCAGCTGAACTCGCACGATTTCACTCCCGCTGGCAGTCCCGATTTCAGCCAAAAAACGCACATGCTCAGAATCAAGTATGAGACGGGAGCGCTCGTTCTGGTAAAACTAGCGTTCGTAATGGAGATAGCACATTCGTCACGCTGTAACGGACTTAAAAGCACGGGGCTGAAAAGCACGAATCGTCGCTCAACAAACTTTACTAACATGAAGGGTGGCGCCATCCGAATGGAACTTCCCCTTTATAGTGCCGTCGTACGTGTTGTACGTCACCGCGCTTTACTCAAACATTTTTTTCTACGATAGTGTGTAGGCAAGGCAGGCTTGAGAGGAAACACGAAAAATCACATTGAGAAAAATGTAGTTTTTTTCAATGACATTAAAAACTGTCGTGTGTACGCAGCATAAACAGTCAGACGGAGTTCTAAGTACTGTATTTCACTATATAACCTCAGTTTATTGTTATAAATAAGTGTAAAATGTAAAACTCTGAGGGGTGTACAAAGATGTTTGCTTGTCTCCTTCTCACTGCATCCTTAGTGTGAAGGAGTGCGGAGTGTAGCAAGATGGCGGTGTTTCGTCACATTTGGCTACCCAACACGGTTTTAGTGTGCTGTTTTGTCATAAAAGTGTTGGAACGCATATGGCGGCGTCGCGCATGCACAGTGCGAAATTTTTCAGCGGAACGTCACTTCCGGAGCAATCTGTGATGGGGAGCCATATGTGACGAGACACCGCCTTCTCTGTGTATCATTACTGTGGAGGAGTGTGAAGGAGTGCAGGGTGTAGCAAGATGGCGGCGACGGAACGTCACTTCTGTTACCAATTCTGACAGGTCGCCTAATCTGACGGAACACAGGCACTATCAAGTAGGAGATCAACGAGCTACTGCTCAAGAAACACTAGTGACCTCCTAAGGTTCCACAAAGCCCTGATTGAGAACGTCTGACTTAGACAATGGCCACCACCAGGACAAGTAGGGGGAATCTTCCCAGTGGTGACGAGACAAGGGGAAATCCCGAACAAGCTGCCCATAAACCAGTTGAATTGTGTTAGAAAATCTTGGTTTTTCAGAACATTTGATTTTCTAATGGTTAGGTGAGTCAGATCAGTGAACATTTTTGACCATTATGCCGCATACACACGATCATTTTTCCCGTCGGGAAAAATGAATTTTTTTTTTTTCGCCGAGAAAAACGATCGTCTGTGGGCGTTGAGAAAAACGGCAGGAAAAACGACGAGAACATGTTCTAAATTTTCTCATCGTTTTTTCCATCATTTTTTTCCGCGGCAGTTTTCCCATAGGGAGACACTGCCGCGGAGCCCACAGACGGTCGTTTTTCTCGTCAAAGAAAAAAATGACGGGAAAAACGGTCGTGTGTGGGGGAACATGCCGTTCCCTCGTTTTTCATTTTTTTTCATGCCGTGATTCACGGCGGTGCTTTCACCGCCGTGAATCACGATCGTGTGTACGCGGCATAATGGTGAGAAAATTTGAAAGAGAAAGATGGAAAAAAAATTGTTCAGGAAAAATTGTACACATTGTAATGCAAATGTGCAAGACACAAAACAAACCTGTTTAACCTGTTGAACCAATTGCCTACTGGGCACTTTCACCCCCTTCCCACCCAGGTCAATTTTCAGATTCCAGCGCTGTCACTCTTTGAGTGACAATTGCGCGGTCATGCAACACTGTACCCAAATGTAATTGTTATAAATTTTTGGAGACAGATATAGCTTTCTTTTGGTGGTATTTAATCACTCCTGGGTTTTTTTTTTTTTGCTAAACAAATTAAAAAATTTACAAATGCAGCAATTTAGAAATCAGATGAAAGGTTTAGCACTGGGAAACACTTTTTGATATATAAAAAGTGCATTTTATATATGTAGCGGCCTCCTCACTCCCCTCTGCATCAGCTCGTCTTTCTCTTGTCTAGGGGTACCTCAGAGGGGGAGAGAGCGGGGTCACCACGCCAAGCCTTCACCACATATGTCTGTGCGGTGTAAGCAAAGTTCTTTCTCTACCTTTGGGGGTTTCCTTCCAGGCGGTCTCCGATGAGAGGCTCACCTGTAGGGATGAGCTTCGTGTTCGAGTCGAACATACGTTCGACTCGAACATCGGCTGTTCGATCGTTCGACGAAGATCGAACGATTTGGGCCGTTCGCGCCAAATTCGAGTGACGCGAACGGCCCACAATGCACTACGCCATCGCAGTGTCATCCAGGCGCTGTGATTGGCCAAGCATGCACTGTGACCCCGCATGCTTGGCCAATCACAGCGCCGGCAGCGAGGAGAGCAATGATTGGCCACAGGCAGGATGCCTGTGGCCAATTATTGCTGAGGGGGTTTAGTACACGCCCCACACTATAAAAGGCCGCCAGCACGGCGGCCTAGTGTAGTGTGTTCCGGAGCAGGGAAAGAGAAGCATAGGCAGGGACAGTGACATTTATTTCTTTCTTGCTTAACCTGGATTCCTTTAGTTTAGGGAAAGAGAAGGATAGGTAGGGAGAGTGTCAGTGTGTTTTGTGCTTGTGCTATATTGTGCTTAAAAAAAACATTTTTTCTAGGGACAGAAAACTGTAGGTAGGGAGAGTGTGTCAGTTTCTTTCACTGTCAAAGTCCTTGTTTCCAGGGACCTGGAAGGACAGTGAGGTAATTCTCCTTGTGCTAAATTGTGCTTAAAAAAAACATTTTTTCTAGGGACAGAAAACTGTAGGTAGGGAGAGTGTGTCAGTTTCTTTCACTGTCAAAGTCCTTGTTTCCAGGGACCTGGAAGGACAGTGAGGTAATTCTCCTTGTGCTAAATTGTGCTTAAAAAAAACATTTTTTCTAGGGACAGAAAACTGTAGGTAGGGAGAGTGTGTCAGTTTCTTTCACTGTCAAAGTCCTTGTTTCCAGGGACCTGGAAGGACAGTGAGGTAATTCTCCTTGTGCTAAATTGTGCTTAAAAAAAACATTTTTTCTAGGGACAGAAAACTGTAGGTAGGGAGAGTGTGTCAGTTTCTTTCACTGTCAAAGTCCTTGTTTCCAGGGACCTGTAAGGACAGTGAGGTAATTCTCCTTGTGCTAAATTGTGCTTAAAAAAAACATTTTTTCTAGGGACAGAAAACTGTAGGTAGGGAGAGTGTGTCAGTTTCTTTCACTGTCAAAGTCCTTGTTTCCAGGGACCTGGAAGGACAGTGAGGTAATTCTCCTTGTGCTAAATTGTGCTTAAAAAAAACATTTTTTCTAGGGACAGAAAACTGTAGGTAGGGAGAGTGTGTCAGTTTCTTTCACTGTCAAAGTCCTTGTTTCCAGGGACCTGGAAGGACAGTGAGGTAATTCTCCTTGTGCTAAATTGTGCTTAAAAAAAACATTTTTTCTAGGGACAGAAAACTGTAGGTAGGGAGAGTGTGTCAGTTTCTTTCACTGTCAAAGTCCTTGTTTCCAGGGACCTGGAAGGACAGTGAGGTAATTCTCCTTGTGCTAAATTGTGCTTAAAAAAAACATTTTTTCTAGGGACAGAAAACTGTAGGTAGGGAGAGTGTGTCAGTTTCTTTCACTGTCAAAGTCCTTGTTTCCAGGGACCTGGAAGGACAGTGAGGTAATTCTCCTTGTGCTAAATTGTGCTTAAAAAAAACATTTTTTCTAGGGACAGAAAACTGTAGGTAGGGAGAGTGTGTCAGTTTCTTTCACTGTCAAAGTCCTTGTTTCCAGGGACCTGGAAGGACAGTCAGGTAATTCTCCTTGTGCTAAATTGTGCTTAAAAAAAACATTTTTTCTAGGGACAGAAAACTGTAGGTAGGGAGAGTGTGTCAGTTTCTTTCACTGTCAAAGTCCTTGTTTCCAGGGACCTGTAAGGACAGTGAGGTAATTCTCCTTGTGCTAAATTGTGCTTAAAAAAAACATTTTTTCTAGGGACAGAAAACTGTAGGTAGGGAGAGTGTGTCAGTTTCTTTCACTGTCAAAGTCCTTGTTTCCAGGGACCTGGAAGGACAGTGAGGTAATTCTCCTTGTGCTAAATTGTGCTTAAAAAAAACATTTTTTCTAGGGACAGAAAACTGTAGGTAGGGAGAGTGTGTCAGTTTCTTTCACTGTCAAAGTCCTTGTTTCCAGGGACCTGGAAGGACAGTGAGGTAATTCTCCTTGTGCTAAATTGTGCTTAAAAAAAACATTTTTTCTAGGGACAGAAAACTGTAGGTAGGGAGAGTGTGTCAGTTTCTTTCACTGTCAAAGTCCTTGTTTCCAGGGACCTGGAAGGACAGTGAGGTAATTCTCCTTGTGCTAAATTGTGCTTAAAAAAAACATTTTTTCTAGGGACAGAAAACTGTAGGTAGGGAGAGTGTGTCAGTTTCTTTCACTGTCAAAGTCCTTGTTTCCAGGGACCTGGAAGGACAGTGAGGTAATTCTCCTTGTGCTAAATTGTGCTTAAAAAAAACATTTTTTCTAGGGACAGAAAACTGTAGGTAGGGAGAGTGTGTCAGTTTCTTTCACTGTCAAAGTCCTTGTTTCCAGGGACCTGGAAGGACAGTGAGGTAATTCTCCTTGTGCTAAATTGTGCTTAAAAAAAACATTTTTTCTAGGGACAGAAAACTGTAGGTAGGGAGAGTGTGTCAGTTTCTTTCACTGTCAAAGTCCTTGTTTCCAGGGACCTGGAAGGACAGTGAGTGAATTCTCCTTGTGCTATATTGTGCTTAAAAAAAACATTTTTTCTAGGGACAGAAAACTGTAGGTAGGGAGAGTGTGTCAGTTTCTTTCACTGTCAAAGTCCTTGTTTCCAGGGACCTGGAAGGACAGTGAGGTAATTCTCCTTGTGCTAAATTGTGCTTAAAAAAAACATTTTTTCTAGGGACAGAAAACTGTAGGTAGGGAGAGTGTGTCAGTTTCTTTCACTGTCAAAGTCCTTGTTTCCAGGGACCTGGAAGGACAGTGAGGTAATTCTCCTTGTGCTAAATTGTGCTTAAAAAAAAACATTTTTTCTAGGGACAGAAAACTGTAGGTAGGGAGAGTGTGTCAGTTTCTTTCACTGTCAAAGTCCTTGTTTCCAGGGACCTGGAAGGACAGTGAGGTAATTCTCCTTGTGCTAAATTGTGCTTAAAAAAAACATTTTTTCTAGGGACAGAAAACTGTAGGTAGGGAGAGTGTGTCAGTTTCTTTCACTGTCAAAGTCCTTGTTTCCAGGGACCTGGAAGGACAGTGAGGTAATTCTCCTTGTGCTAAATTGTGCTTAAAAAAAACATTTTTTCTAGGGACAGAAAACTGTAGGTAGGGAGAGTGTGTCAGTTTCTTTCACTGTCAAAGTCCTTGTTTCCAGGGACCTGGAAGGACAGTGAGGTAATTCTCCTTGTGCTAAATTGTGCTTAAAAAAAACATTTTTTCTAGGGACAGAAAACTGTAGGTAGGGAGAGTGTGTCAGTTTCTTTCACTGTCAAAGTCCTTGTTTCCAGGGACCTGGAAGGACAGTGAGGTAATTCTCCTTGTGCTAAATTGTGCTTAAAAAAAACATTTTTTCTAGGGACAGAAAACTGTAGGTAGGGAGAGTGTGTCAGTTTCTTTCACTGTCAAAGTCCTTGTTTCCAGGGACCTGGAAGGACAGTGAGTGAATTCTCCTTGTGCTATATTGTGCTTAAAAAAAACATTTTTTCTAGGGACAGAAAACTGTAGGTAGGGAGAGTGTGTCAGTTTCTTTCACTGTCAAAGTCCTTGTTTCCAGGGACCTGGAAGGACAGTGAGGTAATTCTCCTTGTGCTAAATTGTGCTTAAAAAAAACATTTTTTCTAGGGACAGAAAACTGTAGGTAGGGAGAGTGTGTCAGTTTCTTTCACTGTCAAAGTCCTTGTTTCCAGGGACCTGGAAGGACAGTGAGGTAATTCTCCTTGTGCTAAATTGTGCTTAAAAAAAACATTTTTTCTAGGGACAGAAAACTGTAGGTAGGGAGAGTGTGTCAGTTTCTTTCACTGTCAAAGTCCTTGTTTCCAGGGACCTGGAAGGACAGTCAGGTAATTCTCCTTGTGCTAAATTGTGCTTAAAAAAAACATTTTTTCTAGGGACAGAAAACTGTAGGTAGGGAGAGTGTGTCAGTTTCTTTCACTGTCAAAGTCCTTGTTTCCAGGGACCTGGAAGGACAGTGAGGTAATTCTCCTTGTGCTAAATTGTGCTTAAAAAAAACATTTTTTCTAGGGACAGAAAACTGTAGGTAGGGAGAGTGTGTCAGTTTCTTTCACTGTCAAAGTCCTTGTTTCCAGGGACCTGGAAGGACAGTGAGGTAATTCTCCTTGTGCTAAATTGTGCTTAAAAAAAACATTTTTTCTAGGGACAGAAAACTGTAGGTAGGGAGAGTGTGTCAGTTTCTTTCACTGTCAAAGTCCTTGTTTCCAGGGACCTGGAAGGACAGTGAGGTAATTCTCCTTGTGCTAAATTGTGCTTAAAAAAAACATTTTTTCTAGGGACAGAAAACTGTAGGTAGGGAGAGTGTGTCAGTTTCTTTCACTGTCAAAGTCCTTGTTTCCAGGGACCTGGAAGGACAGTGAGGTAATTCTCCTTGTGCTAAATTGTGCTTAAAAAAAACATTTTTTCTAGGGACAGAAAACTGTAGGTAGGGAGAGTGTGTCAGTTTCTTTCACTGTCAAAGTCCTTGTTTCCAGGGACCTGGAAGGACAGTGAGGTAATTCTCCTTGTGCTAAATTGTGCTTAAAAAAAAACATTTTTTCTAGGGACAGAAAACTGTAGGTAGGGAGAGTGTGTCAGTTTCTTTCACTGTCAAAGTCCTTGTTTCCAGGGACCTGGAAGGACAGTGAGGTAATTCTCCTTGTGCTAAATTGTGCTTAAAAAAAACATTTTTTCTAGGGACAGAAAACTGTAGGTAGGGAGAGTGTGTCAGTTTCTTTCACTGTCAAAGTCCTTGTTTCCAGGGACCTGGAAGGACAGTGAGGTAATTCTCCTTGTGCTAAATTGTGCTTAAAAAAAACATTTTTTCTAGGGACAGAAAACTGTAGGTAGGGAGAGTGTGTCAGTTTCTTTCACTGTCAAAGTCCTTGTTTCCAGGGACCTGGAAGGACAGTGAGGTAATTCTCCTTGTGCTAAATTGTGCTTAAAAAAAACATTTTTTCTAGGGACAGAAAACTGTAGGTAGGGAGAGTGTGTCAGTTTCTTTCACTGTCAAAGTCCTTGTTTCCAGGGACCTGGAAGGACAGTGAGGTAATTCTCCTTGTGCTAAATTGTGCTTAAAAAAAACATTTTTTCTAGGGACAGAAAACTGTAGGTAGGGAGAGTGTGTCAGTTTCTTTCACTGTCAAAGTCCTTGTTTCCAGGGACCTGGAAGGACAGTGAGTGAATTCTCCTTGTGCTATATTGTGCTTAAAAAAAACATTTTTTCTAGGGACAGAAAACTGTAGGTAGGGAGAGTGTGTCAGTTTCTTTCACTGTCAAAGTCCTTGTTTCCAGGGACCTGGAAGGACAGTGAGGTAATTCTCCTTGTGCTAAATTGTGCTTAAAAAAAACATTTTTTCTAGGGACAGAAAACTGTAGGTAGGGAGAGTGTGTCAGTTTCTTTCACTGTCAAAGTCCTTGTTTCCAGGGACCTGGAAGGACAGTGAGGTAATTCTCCTTGTGCTAAATTGTGCTTAAAAAAAACATTTTTTCTAGGGACAGAAAACTGTAGGTAGGGAGAGTGTGTCAGTTTCTTTCACTGTCAAAGTCCTTGTTTCCAGGGACCTGGAAGGACAGTGAGGTAATTCTCCTTGTGCTAAATTGTGCTTAAAAAAAACATTTTTTCTAGGGACAGAAAACTGTAGGTAGGGAGAGTGTGTCAGTTTCTTTCACTGTCAAAGTCCTTGTTTCCAGGGACCTGGAAGGACAGTGAGGTAATTCTCTTTGTGCTAAATTGTGCTTAAAAAAAACATTTTTTCTAGGGACAGAAAACTGTAGGTAGGGAGAGTGTGTCAGTTTCTTTCACTGTCAAAGTCCTTGTTTCCAGGGACCTGGAAGGACAGTGAGGTAATTCTCCTTGTGCTAAATTGTGCTTAAAAAAAACATTTTTTCTAGGGACAGAAAACTGTAGGTAGGGAGAGTGTGTCAGTTTCTTTCACTGTCAAAGTCCTTGTTTCCAGGGACCTGGAAGGACAGTGAGGTAATTCTCCTTGTGCTAAATTGTGCTTAAAAAAAACATTTTTTCTAGGGACAGAAAACTGTAGGTAGGGAGAGTGTGTCAGTTTCTTTCACTGTCAAAGTCCTTGTTTCCAGGGACCTGGAAGGACAGTGAGGTAATTCTCCTTGTGCTAAATTGTGCTTAAAAAAAACATTTTTTCTAGGGACAGAAAACTGTAGGTAGGGAGAGTGTGTCAGTTTCTTTCACTGTCAAAGTCCTTGTTTCCAGGGACCTGGAAGGACAGTGAGGTAATTCTCCTTGTGCTAAATTGTGCTTAAAAAAAACATTTTTTCTAGGGACAGAAAACTGTAGGTAGGGAGAGTGTGTCAGTTTCTTTCACTGTCAAAGTCCTTGTTTCCAGGGACCTGGAAGGACAGTGAGGTAATTCTCCTTGTGCTAAATTGTGCTTAAAAAAAACATTTTTTCTAGGGACAGAAAACTGTAGGTAGGGAGAGTGTGTCAGTTTCTTTCACTGTCAAAGTCCTTGTTTCCAGGGACCTGGAAGGACAGTGAGGTAATTCTCCTTGTGCTAAATTGTGCTTAAAAAAAACATTTTTTCTAGGGACAGAAAACTGTAGGTAGGGAGAGTGTGTCAGTTTCTTTCACTGTCAAAGTCCTTGTTTCCAGGGACCTGGAAGGACAGTGAGGTAATTCTCCTTGTGCTAAATTGTGCTTAAAAAAAACATTTTTTCTAGGGACAGAAAACTGTAGGTAGGGAGAGTGTGTCAGTTTCTTTCACTGTCAAAGTCCTTGTTTCCAGGGACCTGGAAGGACAGTGAGGTAATTCTCCTTGTGCTAAATTGTGCTTAAAAAAAACATTTTTTCTAGGGACAGAAAACTGTAGGTAGGGAGAGTGTGTCAGTTTCTTTCACTGTCAAAGTCCTTGTTTCCAGGGACCTGGAAGGACAGTGAGGTAATTCTCCTTGTGCTAAATTGTGCTTAAAAAAAACATTTTTTCTAGGGACAGAAAACTGTAGGTAGGGAGAGTGTGTCAGTTTCTTTCACTGTCAAAGTCCTTGTTTCCAGGGACCTGGAAGGACAGTGAGGTAATTCTCCTTGTGCTAAATTGTGCTTAAAAAAAACATTTTTTCTAGGGACAGAAAACTGTAGGTAGGGAGAGTGTGTCAGTTTCTTTCACTGTCAAAGTCCTTGTTTCCAGGGACCTGGAAGGACAGTGAGGTAATTCTCCTTGTGCTAAATTGTGCTTAAAAAAAACATTTTTTCTAGGGACAGAAAACTGTAGGTAGGGAGAGTGTGTCAGTTTCTTTCACTGTCAAAGTCCTTGTTTCCAGGGACCTGGAAGGACAGTGAGTGAATTCTCCTTGTGCTATATTGTGCTTAAAAAAAACATTTTTTCTAGGGACAGAAAACTGTAGGTAGGGAGAGTGTGTCAGTTTCTTTCACTGTCAAAGTCCTTGTTTCCAGGGACCTGGAAGGACAGTGAGGTAATTCTCCTTGTGCTAAATTGTGCTTAAAAAAAACATTTTTTCTAGGGACAGAAAACTGTAGGTAGGGAGAGTGTGTCAGTTTCTTTCACTGTCAAAGTCCTTGTTTCAAGGGACAGAGAAGGACACCTGAAGGTAGCCCTTATTGCTTTTTTCCCATCTCCCTGCAGGCCATCTATTAGAATGTCTGGAAGGCAAACAAGGAGAGGCAGACAGTCAGGAGGCAATAAAAGAGGGCAAGCAGGCTCTGTGTCTGGGGGCAACAGTGCTGGTCGTGGACGCGGTGCATTGTCATCAGCACATGGCCATGGGACACGCTTGTCCTTCTTTTCGGCAGCTGGACATGTTGAGCCACATCATGCCGAAGACTTGGTAGAGTGGATGACCAAGCCCTCCTCCTCCTCATCCTCTCTCACCCAGGCTCAGGGTACTGGAAAAGCAGCTGCCAAAGCGTCCTCTTCCCTGGTATCAATGTCAGACTCATCATCAGTCACTCCTTCCCTAGACCCACCATGTCCTCCTCCTGAGGAGTCCCCCGAACTGTTTCAGCACAGTGTTGGGTACATGCTCCAGGAGGATGCCCAGCGTTTCGAAGGGTCTGATGATGAAACCCAGCTAGAGGAAGGCAGTAGCGTGAGAGCAGACAGAGGGGATGCTCAAGAAGGACACCAATCTGGCAGTCATGTTCCAGCAGCTGCAGCATACTGCCAGATTGCCTCCAGTGATGAGGAGGGAGGTGATGATGAGGTCACTGACTCCACGTGGGTGCCTAATAGGAGAGAGGAGGAGGAGGAGGATGAGGAGGAGGCACATCTCCAACGAGGCAGGATGCCCTTTGGTGGCCAGCGTAAGGGCAGTACACCGACGGAATCACACCGCAGAGCTCCGCCTGTGCAGGGCGCTGCCTCTGCCCGTCATTCAAAAAGTTCTTTGGTGTGGGCCTTTTTTGAGGCTAGTGCATCAGATCGCACAGCTGCTGTTTGCAACATATGTCTCAAGCATATATCGCGTGGCCAAAACATCAGCCGCTTGGGTACCACATGCCTGACCAGACATATGTTGACCTGCCATGCAGCTCGTTGGCAAGCCTACCTCAAAGACCCACACCAAAGAACAAAGCGGACCTCTCCTTGCACCGCATCAGCTGGGATCTCCAACCCCACTATAACTTCAGTCCTCTCTGAAACATGCACTGAGAGGAATGAAGGTGTAGAATTAGGTGTGTCACAGCCAAGTACTTGCGGCCACTCTGCTAGCAGTACACCGACGTCCGATTCTAGCAGGCAAATTTCCCTGCCCCAGCTGCTGGACCGTCGAAAGAAGTTCACTCCCAGCCATCCACATGCCCAGCGGTTGAATGCTAGCTTGGCTAAATTGCTAGCGCTTCAACTGCTGCCTTTTCAGTTGGTAGACTCGGCCCCCTTCCGTGAGTTTGTGCAATGTGCGGTTCCTCAGTGGCAGGTTCCCAAACGCCACTTTTTCTCACGGAAGGCTATTCCGGCTCTCTACCGGCATGTGGAAGGCAATGTCTTGGCCTCGCTGGACAGGGCGGTCAGCGGTAAGGTGCATATTACCGCTGACTCATGGTCCAGCAGGCATGGACAGGGACGTTACCTTTCTTTCACGGCCCATTGGGTCACTCTTTTGGCAGCTGGGAAGGATGCAGGACAAGGTGCAGTAGTGTTGGAGGTTGTCCCACCGCCACGCCTCCAAAATGCTACTACTGGTTGTGACACACCTCTCTCCTCCACCCCCTCCTCTTCTTCTTCCTCCATGGCCTCTTCCTGTGGTTTGTCCTATGAACCAGCGGTGCTCCGTAGCCGTTCACGGGGCTACGCAAGTACGCAGGCAAAAAGATGCCATGCCGTGCTTGCGCTGGTGTGTTTGGGGGACAGAAGCCACACTGGGGCAGAGGTCCTGTCTGCTCTGCAGGGCCAGGCCGAGAGGTGGTTGACGCCACGCCAGCTTAAGCCAGGAATGGTGGTTTGCGACAATGGCACCAACCTCCTCTCCGCCCTCCGACAGGGACAACTGACCCATGTGCCCTGTGTGGCTCACGTCCTTAACCTGGTGGTGCAGCGGTTCTTGGGCAGGTACCCGGGCTTACAGGATGTCCTGAGGCAGGCCAGGAAAGTCTGTGTGCATTTCCGCAGATCTTATAATGCCAGTGCTCGCCTGGCTGAGCTGCGAAAGGAGTTGAACCTGCCCAAGAACCGCCTTATATGTGACATGCCCACCAGGTGGAACTCAACGTTGGCCATGCTGCAGCGGCTGCACACGCAGCAGAGGGCCATCAATGAGTACCTGTGCGACTACGGCACCAGGACAGGGTCAGGGGAGCTTGGTTTTTTTTCTCCACGCCAGTGGGGCATGATCAGGGATGCATGCACTGTCCTGGCACCATTTGAGGAGGCCACGAGGATGGTGAGCAGTGACAGTGCATGCATCAGTGACACTGTACCTCTTGTCCACCTGTTGGAGCACACGCTGCGTGGAATAATGGACAGGGCACTTGAGGCAGAACAGAGGCAGGAAGAGGAGGACTTCCTTGCCTCTCAAGGCCCCCTTTACCCAGACAGTGTTCCTTCTGTCCCACCCATCGCACAGGAAGAGGAGGAGGAGGAGGAGGAGGAGGAGGAGGATTGTGTCAGCATGGAGGTGGAGGCTGGCACTCAGCATCATCAGCAGCAGTCTTTTAGGGATGATTTACAGTCCCAAGAAACCAGTGGACTTGTACGTGGCTGGGAGGAGGTGGCTGCGGATCATGTCGTCCTTAGTGACCCAGAGGACTCCGGAGCGAATGCCTCAGCAAACCTACGCTGCATGGCCTCCCTGATCCTGCAAAGTCTGCGGAAGGATCCTCGTATTCTTCGGATCAAGGAGAGGGACCATTACTGGCTGGCCACTCTCCTTGATCCACGGTACAAGGGTAAGGTTGCGGACCTTATGTTACCGTCGCAGAGGGAGCAGAGGATGAGACAACTCCGGGAGGCCTTGCAGAAAGGTCTGTGCAACGCGTTCCCAGAGACTGGGAGGTTACAAACTCCTGGTCCTGGACAACGAGTTGCTGAGGCTTCGGCCAGTCAAAGAAGGAGCGGTGGGGAAGGTGGCCGTCTGACCGATGCGTTCAGACAATTCTTTAGTCCGCAGCCCCAAAGTATGATCGGTTCCAGCAACCATCGCCAGCGTCTGATAAACATGGTGCAGGAATATCTAGGGGCAAGGTCAGACTTGGACACCTTCCCCACCGAAAATCCTCTGGCTTACTGGGTCTTGAGGATGGATCACTGGCCAGAGCTTGCACAGTATGCAATTGAGCTACTGGCCTGTCCTGCATCCAGCGTTCTTTCGGAACGCACATTCAGTGCTGCTGGAGGATTTGTCACGGATCACAGGGTGCGCCTGTCCACCGACTCGGTTGATCGACTGACTTTCATCAAGATGAACCAGTCTTGGATCACCACCAGCTACCACACACCTGATGCTGATATAACAGACTAATTGATTTTAACATGTCACATCCCTTCAAGACTGATGCTGATGCTGAGTGCCTGTGCTGTTATGTTGACTGGCTATCCTCCTCCTCCGAGTCCTCAATGATACGATTGATGATGATAGCTTGGAAGATCATTTTTGTTTATGGGTGCCGCCACCAGTGGCTAAGGCCCAATTTTTCAGCCCCTGTTTTACAGGGGCGTGTAATTACAATTTTTTTAGCAATAATTTGCCATAGGGCTCATTGCTGTGCTCCAAGTACAGTATCTGTGAGGGGTTGGAGTGTTGTGGCACCAGTGCCTAAGGCCCAATTTTTCAGCCCCTGTTTAACAGGGGCGTGTCATTACAATTTTTGAAGCAATACTTTGCAACAGGGCTCATTGCTGTGCTCCAAGTACAGTATCTGTGAGGGGTTGTAGTGTTGTGCCACCAGTGCCTAAGGCCCAATTTTTCAGCCCCTGTTCAACAGGGGCATGCAATTACAATTCTTGATCTAATAATTCACAGCAGGGTCCATTGCTGCACCCACCAAGAGTAACTCTGAGGGCTTACAGTGTTGTGGCAACGCCACCACCACCACCACCACGAAAGGCCCAATTTTTCAGCCCCTGTTCAAAAGGGGCATGTAATTACAATTCTTGATCTAATAATTCACAGCAGGGCCCATTGCTGCACCCACCAAGAGTAACTGTCAGGGCTTACAGTGTTGTGGCACCAGCACCACCATCAAAGCCCCAATTTTTACTACCACTGTTCAACAATTATATGTAATTAAAATTCCTGATATAATAGTTGACAGCAGGGCGTTCCAGCACCAACCAAGAGTAACTGAGTGCTTACAGTGTTGTGCCAACACCAACAACTAAGGGGCCTATTTCTGCAGAGTATATACGGCAGGTCCCTACTTTCAAACATCCAACTTACAAACGACTCCTACTTGCAAACGAAAGAAGACAACAGGAAGTGAGAGGAAATCTACCCCTAGAAAGGAAAATTCTCTCCTGTAAGAATAAATATGGGAGAAAGGGGTCTCATCTGTACTGATGCTTTATCAGCAATCCTTGTTTCAAGAAAAACACCACATTTCAAAAACAGTTGTCATTGGGACGGAAAGTGAGGTGAAATGTTCTGAACAGGGGCACAGACAGCAAAACAAATGTTACAGGGGTGATAACCCTTACCTATGTTTTCCAAAAAGTTTAAAAATAGATTTTTGGGCTGGAGCTACACTTCAACAATGTACCTGTTCAAAATTACAAACAGATTCTACATAAGAACAAACCTACAGTCCCTGTCTTGTATGCACCGCCTGTATACGGCTGTTCAGAGTATATAGGGCCTTTTTTATTTTATGTGCGGGGTTCCCCTTAATATCCATACAAGACCCAAAGGGGCTGGTAATGGGCTGGGGTAGGGGGGGGGTCATGGGGTAGCTATGCCATTTTTCTTAAAGAATTTCATCCATATTACCGGGACCAGACATTACATTAAAGCCGCAAGCAGTTTTAAATGGCTTTTTTTTCCTTTAGAAGTGTCATTTTGTGCAGGGACAGTTCTAAACACGGGAAACACGTGGCACTTCACAGGCATACTTTAGACACCCCCCAGGTACGATATTTAAAGGAATATTTGACTTTTTTTTTTTCACTTTATGCATCATTAAAATGACTGCTCCCGAAAAACGACCGTTTTTAAAACTTCTTTTTGCATTGATACATGTCCCCTGGTGCACAACCCGGGTTCCCAAACCCTATTTATGACAATAACATGCATAATAGTTGTTATAATTAGCACTTTAGAATTCGAACGTTCGCATCCATTGTATTTAATAGGGTTCTAATGTTCGTTCGAACTTTCGGTCCGTTCGCGGGTTCTGGTGCGAACCGAACCCGGGGGTGTTCGGCTCATCACTACTCACCTGTCACTGGCAATCTGCTGCACCCGGTCTTCAAGTGAGGAGCTCCCCCCGGTCCATTACGCCTTCCGGATTCGGGTACCCAATCCCTGGGTACCCTAGGATCTCCTTCCCTCGCGGAACTCAGTGGTGGGCACTGAGCTCCAGACCTCCATCCGAGTACCTCACCCCAGGCTAAAGGTGCCTGGGATGGAACACGACCTCCGGACGTCCTCTAGGCCTAGGCCGCCTAGAGGACCGACACGAACCACAGCCCTCAGGCTGAAGGTGCCTGGGACTCGACCCCGTGACAAAGATGGCCGGCCCCTTTATACCCTCTCCCAGCAAGCACGGCGGGTTCCCCGCCCCACCATACCGCTGCCGAGGGAGGACAAAAAGGAGGCACGGCACACAGCAATGGTTCAACCCCAGCCCAGAGTGACAGCGCCACCTGCTGGACCATAAGGAACTGCACACTGCTGGTGTCTCTGCCAGTTTTAAATGGAGAGGAAAGTGTATACCCGCTACATATATATCTATATAGATCAGGCCAAAATGAGGGACAAATGAGGAGGAATGAGGGACAGAGGGACATTGCTCCAAATCAGGGACAGTCCCTCGAAATCAGGGACAGTTGGGAGCTATGCAGGTCACTTGGCACTCTGCGCCTGATACTTACAATTTCACAATGCTGATGCAGAGATAGAAGGATGGGTGTGGAACCATTTCCTGTATATAATTTAATAAGCACTTGAGTAATAATACAGATGTAATGAACAGGAATCTCTGAGTGTGAATGCCAAGAGGATCAGGACTGCAGCACGAGGCATCTCACTTCATACAAAGAAAAAAAACCTTTACATGTGATCAATAACATATGTGTAGCGGGTATTTGAATTTAGGGGAGACATCTGGGTGGTGGTGTAACCCAGATGCACTGATTGGTAGGAAATCTGAGACCTTTTATGGTTCTTGGAGGACTCTGGTGGTGTGAGGTTCCCTGCGGCCTGCAGGTGGCGTTATCACCCTGGACCGGAGATGAACCCACACCGCAAGACTGTGCCTTTTTGTCCTTTCCTGGCGCTTGTACAGCGGGGTGGGGAACCCGCTGTGACGCAAAGGGAGAGGGGATAAAGGGGGCGGACGCCCTTACCACGAGGTTCAGAGTTCGGAGGAGAGGACGCGCCCGCGCCCAGGCACCTTCAGCCTGGGTGCTGGCGTTCCGGAGTTCCTGGCCCAGGTGCCCTTGACCTGGCCGGAGCGGGAGATGGAGTCCATCCCAGGCACCTTTAGCCTGGGGTGAGGTACTATGGCGGAAGCCTGGAACTCAGTACCTTCGACTGAGTTCCGCGAGGGTGGAGGAATCCGAGGGGGCCCTAACTCCTTGGGTGCCGTGTCTGAGACGAGGAGGCCGGTGAGCGGAACTTCTCCGGAGAGTCCGGCGCAGCATTCGCTGGTGACAGAGAGGCCTCCGGTAACTGTCTTGGACGGATGTCTTCCCTCTGATAGGGGCTACGTTAGCGAAGGTAATTCATGTTCTGTTCTATATAGTCAGTGGCAGTGACTATGCGCCACTGGTGACAACACAGTGGTTAGCTCTATCTTAAAGGATTGTGCCTTGGCCTACTCCCCACAAATACTGAAGTAGTATATGGGTCTCAACCTGTCTGTGCTGTATGACTATTTGTTGGGAAGAATAAATACGAGTTGGACCTTTTCAGTGTGTGGAACTCTGGTTACTGGAAGCAAAGGGAGTCATTTCAGAGAAAGGATCTGACCCTGAGACATACATACCAAACCCAATCGTTTCTGGCTTTCACCTCTATACCTGCTGGAGGACATGGGCCGTGGTGTATCTCATCCCTCCCCCGTGTTAAGCCCTAGACAAGACAACAAGTCGAGAATGAGAAGGGGCGAGAGGGGTGAGGTCGCTACATATGTATGCTCTTATCCTGCACCTTTCTAGATGAAGAAACGGTAATGGCAAAGTTCGATAACCCATAATAACTGATCATATTTCATTTTATTGACCAATCAGTGATTCATTCTGACTGGTTGCTATGGGTTGCTGCACCATGAAATTAGAGAACTGGACACCATCAATGCCATTGTGCGCCCCGTGCCTTTAAAGCATTACTAAACCCACAACAGTAAAATCAGTCTGTATATACAGTAAAGCATGCTTGTTATACTCACTGTGGAACATAGGGGGTTAATCCTCTGCATTGTGTAAAAAGGCTGTTTGATCCTGTCTTCTCTAATCCTCCCCTTCTTGCATTGTCTTCAAAATATGTTCGAATAAGACTAAGGGCTCTTTCACACGGAGGTCCGTTCAGGTCCGCCTGTCAGTTTTTTAGGCGGACCTGAAACGGATCCTCCATGTACCCCTATGGAGGCACGGATGTCAGCGGAGACATGTCCGCTGACATCCGCTCCGCCAAAGTGTGACGGAGGAAAACCCTATTTTTCCTTCCGTCGGCGGAGCGGATCGGATGACAACGGACTCTACGGTCCGTCGTCATCCGATTCCCCATAGGGGAGAGCGGCGCTCTGACAGGGCGGTCCCTGCACAGTGTGCGGGGACCGCCCAGTCATCCGTCGGCTCAGCGGGGATCAACGGAGCGATCCCCGCTGAGCAAGCGGAGCTTCACGGGGCGGATCTGCACGGATCCGCCCCGTGTGAAAGGACCCTAAGAGTTACTGGAGTCAGACTGCACATGCTCAGTTTGGTGTGTATTGCTAGAGATTTTGTTTTTTCTTGGGACACTTCCTGGTAGGGGGGGGGGGGCGGACGCGCACCGCTTCTGCTGAATGTTCTGCCAATGGATGTTCACCGGCACCTGCCGTTCGTCGGAAAGAGAGGCTGGATAGAGTAAACAAGGCGGAGCTCTGTCCTGACAGGGGGAAAGTGATGGATTCTGTGTCCGTGCAAAGGAGTCCGGCCCACTTGCCTGTGTGATACAAATTGGGACAGTGGTGCAGTCCGAGAGAGTCCCCTGCAGGAGTCCGGGGAGCCGACAGTGGTTCCAAAGGAGACACTTAATAAACACAGTTCAGCCTTGAGCTTAAGTCCCGCAGAGATGGATTTGGATTAAGAGACCCGTAGGAGAAGGAGAGAGTCACCCGCCATGGTGCGCAACAGAGACTTTTAACTTGGGGTTCGTCCTGAAGATCCCAGCACTGGACTATGCCTCCAAAGGATCTACACTTGCGTGAGAGAGCCTGCAAAGGACTATGGACACTGAATTGCACTCCTGCAGGAGGTATGCCGGGGCAGCACATCAGCCTGTAATCATAGTTAGGTGTAGGGAAGTATCATGTTTTACCTGTTTAACTGTAAAATGTCTACTTTTGCACTATTATTGAGTAAAACGTTTGAAATTTTGTCCTTGCCAGGTCTGAAGTTAATAAAGAGGTTTATCGTAAGTAACCGTCACACACACAGTTAACCAGTGGGTCTTAATACATTGGGGTATGAAGACATCTGTGAAGAATGGAGTGGTGTAAAGACACATGTGGTTACCTAGAGTAATGGAAACCTAAAGTAACATTAAATCTTTGTTTTTTTTTTCCTTTAAAATTAACATGTTTTACTTACATGGACTAAGAGAATAGATCAGTCATGACACTACAAACTGCTTTTTAAATCTGCTAATACATTTAACACCCCCCTATGACTGACAAGGCTGCTGCCTGCTGTGCCTCCTGTGCTCATTCATTCAGAGTGGCATCTCACTAATACCAGAAGTGTGTTACTGGAGGAAACAAGCTTAAAAAATAAAACAAATGCAGTCACCACATCTAATGATTTGTAAGCTGCAATATATTAAATTTTTGGGTTTGGGTTTAATCCTGGCTTTAATTCAAAATCATATACAGTAGTTTGTTGCATTTATAAATACATTTAATGTTTTTTTTTTTTTTTTTCAATTGAATACATAACTTCATTTACGGCTTTCTGGTCATAGCTGTCTGGAATTCAGGTAAAAATGCACACGCCCCACACGCTGTATAATGTAGAGAAGATAGATAGTCACAGGAAATGGCTGAATATACTGAGATAGACTCACCAGTATGATTCGAGAAACAAGTGGAATTTTATCTTGCTGAATCATTCGAGCTTCTGGAACCAGCACTGACCTCATTCCTTAAATACAGCACTTGTCTGGAAGATCTGTTACTAAAATGAATCAGTTTCAAATATATCTTCTTGTCTCAGGGTTTTAGCTGTATGATGCCCCTGGGACTGCAAATGCAATCTGTTTCTTGGTAAAGTCCTGATTTGTGCAGCCTTACAGCCTACCCTACGTGACAAGCCTAATGAAAAATTACAATTAAAGGCATTGTACACTCTCAAATGTTTTCATTGTTTTAACACGATATTAGTGTAGTTATATTTTTGTTGTTTAGGCTCACAGTCTGTAGTGTCATAGCCGATCAATTTCCCTATGTCCATGTATTCTTTCACATAGCTTGTCCTTGGGTACAGGCAACTTCTTGTTCTGGGTGTCCATCTACTCCCTGTTGCATCACAAATATGGGATTGCTAATGTGATAAAACATAAATGTTCCCTGTTTGTGTATGTGTCAGATCTAATTACTGTTTATCTTTCACCTGCAGAGCATTTTAGGCTATGCCATGCCACATGTATCATTTTTGAAGACAAACAGAAACTTATCTGGAGGAGTGCCTGCTTGGGGACATTTAGACTTCTGTGTAGACCCTGTATATATGCTTAACACTGGATCAAGGTACTTTGATGTACTATTTTGAACTTTTCAATTACATGATCTTATGTTTATGGCTATGTAATTACTGTTATGATTCTATATTGGTGTATTTTTTGCAGACAACTAATTGTTTGAGAATTTGTAACCCCTGAGGAAGACAAAAGGGTTGAAACGCGTCGGAGTTTTTATTCTATCGATATTCTCTAGAAACAGTGTTTGCAATTTTTCACAATATATTACAGTATATGGAAATGTATTCATGTAATCTTTTTGATACTCTACAGACTTCAGAATTTTAACGATGTACCATTAATAAACATTTGTAATATTTTTATACTTCTGATGTATTAGGTTCTGCTAAATTTAGTACCTCACAGTTCCGGGTCCCCCCTTTCCCTTCCTTTTGTGATGACAAACAGAAACTTTTAACACCGGAATGTGAATATAGGCTGTGTGTACAGGGCAACAACATGCGCCTATGCATGCATGGAATGGCATGAACCCCCCCCACACACATGTCCACAGATGTCTTGCAGGTTTGCCAGGTCTAATAGACTGGCAGAGACCTGCTTCTTTCTGTGCATGCATGAGTTGGAGTTTCATGCTGTTCCGCACATGTGCAGACACGCCGCATGGCTCTTCCAAGTCCTATAGATCCCAGGCCATGTCTGAGCATGTGCAGAATCATTTAAAAATCCTGGCTGCACATGAGCAGAGACATCATGCAGGTCTGCCAGGTCCCATAGACTGGCAGAGACCTGCTCCTTTCTGTGATTATATGGGTAGGTGTTTCGTTCGATTCGATGAGCAGACATACCATGCAGCTCTCCCAGGTCTTATAGATCCCACTCTGTGTCTGAGTACACATGAGATCTCGCTGCATGCTCATCTAGGTAAGGATGAAAGAAGCTAAATACAATAAAAATATATATATAAATATATATTGTTTAAAAAATATTTTTTTACAAAATTGTGTAAGAGGAAAAATCAGAGAGAAAGTCATACTTACAGTTTGCTGAATGTAAGATCCCAATAACATAAGTGGACACCTTTATCAGTAGTGTTAGCATATTTGCAAAGACATTTTGATGTTGATGTGAATCCTGATGCAAATTAGTTGGTTGAGTTATGAATGATATTCTGTTGAATTTGTAAATATGAGGCAATGAGGAAACACACATGCAAATTGCTAAAGGTTCTTTGATCTGTGGCTGTGGTTGACCTCCTAATCGATGGAACCTGCACAGCACCGCTGTCAACATAACTTGGCAGAGCCAGATACATGAACTTAGTGATCTTTTTAGCTGCTGTAGGGGTGGCATTCTTGCCACTGACCACCAATTTAAGGATAATTTTTCCCACTGACCACCAATGTTAGGGGCATTCTTCCCATTGACCACCAATGTAAGGAATATTCTTCCCATTGGCCACCAATGTAAATAGCATTCTTTAAACTGACCACCATTGTAAGGGGACATTCTTCCCACTAGCCACCAATGTAAGGGGCTTTCTTCTCACTGACCACCAATGTAAGGGGTATTCTTCTCACTGACCACCAATGTAAGGAGCATTCTTCCTACTGACCACCAATGTAAGGGGCATTCCTCCCACTGACCACCAATGTGAGAAGCATTCTTCCCACTGACCACCAATGTAAGAGGCATTCTTCTCACTGACCACCAATGTAAGGGGCATTCCTCCCACTGACCACCAATGTGAGAAGCATTCTTCCCACTGACCACCAATGTAAGGGGCATTCTTCTCACTGACCACCAATGTAAGGGGTATTCTTCTCACTGACCATCAATGTAAGGAGCATTCTTCCCACTGACCATGACCACCAATGTGAGAAGAATTCTTCCCATTGACCACCATTGTAAGGGGCATTCTTCTCACTGACCATCAATGTGAGAAGCATTCTTCCCATTGACCACCAATAAAAGGGGCATTCTTCTCACTGACCACCAATGTAAGGGGCATTCTTCTCACTGACCATCAATGTAAGGAGCATTCTTCCCACTGACCACCAATGTAAGGGGCATTCTTCTCACTGACCACCAATGTAAGGGGCAGTCTTCCCAATGATCACCAGTGTAAGAGGTATTTTTCCCATTGACCACCAATGTAAGGGACATTCTTACAAATGACTACCAATGTAAGAGACACTTGTCCCACTAGACTTCCCATTAGATTGACTCCTCTAAACAGTAACTTCTATAGACGGATCAAAATTCAGCCAATCCCTGCTGAACCCACTGAATTTCCAACCATCTATGGCCCGCTTAATCCAGGCCAGGACCGGTAAGTCCTGGTACACATTGGTGCAGTAACGTGTTTAGTGTGTGTTGCGTTAAAGGGGTTGTAAAGGTTTGTTTTTTATTTTCTAAATAGGTTCCTTTAAGCTAGTGCATTGTTGGTTCACTTACCCTTTCCTTCGATTTCCCTTCTAAATTAAGGTGACCAGATTTTTTAAATGAAATCCGGGGACATATTTTTTTTTACTAGTAATGGCGGCAATCAGCGACTCTCTGCCCGTCGCCGCCGCCGCCCGCCTCACAGCTTGTCAAGTTTTACTCTCCGGGCCCCGGCTACTACTGGGTGGAGAGCAGAGGAAGATCGCTCTGCTAGGGAAGGCAAGGAGATAAGCAGGCAGGCGGCTGGCCGGGACTTGAGCCAAGGCAGAAGAACAGGTGTAATTCAGAATTTTCTTTTTTTAATTCTGCACTGAATGTCTTTGAAATCCAATCAGGGGACAAAACTGGGGACAGACTTGGTCCGGGGACAGTGTCCTCAATCTGGGGACTGTCCCCGGAAACCGGGGATGTCTGGTCAGTGGTCACCCTATTCTAAATGGTTTTTTTTTTCTTTGTTTTCTTTGTCTGAATTTCTCACTTCCTGTTCCTCCTCAGTAAGCTGTTCTGGATGACTCCACACCACTCGGATGATGGTGTGAAGTTTACTGAGGAGAAACAGGAAGTGAGAAATTCAGACAAAGAAAGAAAACATTTAGAAGGGAAATGGAAGGAAAAGGTAAGTGAACCAACAATACACGAGCTTAAAGGAACCTATTTAGAAAAAAAAAAAAGAACCTTTACAACCCTTTTAAGGCAGCCCATTTACAGTATTTAGAATGCACCCCAGCATGACTAAAACGGCACCTAATCTTTTTTGTGAATTTAACTTATGGCAATACACGGTAGTGTTTTACCACATATTGCAGCATGGTCTTGTGCAGGTGTGTTGCCTTGGTGCATCGGGGTGCCGTTCAAAATAAATGGCACTGCAGCACACTAATTCACGTAATGCATTACCGCAACATAATACTGTAAACGTGGCCTTAAGCAAGAAGATGTGTAAGGGCTAGTTCACATGTGCGGTAGGGACTGCCGCTCCTCTGAAAAGCAATCAGCACTCGGTGGTGTTTGACAGGCAGCAAAGAGGCATATCACCTCCCCACCACCTGCTTTAACCCCTTGGACCACTTAGGGTTTTACTGCCCCCCAACTGCCAGTGTTAAAAAGCTCTAAAAGAGGTGATTGTAGAAGAGGGTGCTGCTTTGGGCATCACAGGCTGTGTGTCTGCAGGTTCCAGTGAAAGAAATACAGCTGTCCTGCTTAGCTCTTTTATAGGCTTTTGCACACGGGTGCAAAATATGCTGCTTTCAGATCCATATGGGGTTTCTTTAGCCAATGTTTCCATGCACATAGTGGCATTTAAATTCGTAATTGAGAGCAGCGTTAAACTGTTCAACAACGTTAAAAAAAAACATGTTTGAGATGAATATTTTGGCATATTTTATGCTCATACGCTTGTAAACGCATAGAATATAAACCTAATATAAATTTTATATAAAATTTAAACATCTGCACCCATATGATCTATAGTGGTCAGGGCCGCTGATAAGTGGGTAGCACCAGTCCTCCTGTAAGGGGCCCAGGCCAGCAGGGGGGGGGGGGCAGGCAGCAGGGGAATTGGATATTGGCAGTAGAGGGGGTGATCGGTAAAGCGCGCGGGGGGGGGGATTAACCACCTCAATACCGGGCACTTACATCCTCTTCCTGCCCAGGCCATTTTTCAGCTTTCAGCGCTGTCACACTTTGAATGACAATTGTGCGGTCATGCTACACTGTAACCATGTGAATTTTTTATCATTTTCTTCACACAAATAAAGCTTTCTTTTGGTAGTATTTAATCACTTCTGGGTTTTTTATTAAAAAAGAAAATTTTGAAAAAAAAAACGTTTTTCTTAGTTTCTGTTAGTAAATTTTGTAAATAAGTAATTTTTCTCCTTTACTGATGGGCGCTGATGAGGCGGCACTGATGGGCACTGATAGGCTGCACTGATGAGGTGGCACTTATGGGCACTGATGAGGCGGCACTTATGGGCACTGATTAGGTGGCACGAATATGCCGCAATTATGGGCACTGATAGGTGGCACTGATATGTGGCACTGATGAGCACTGATAGGCGGCCCTGATGGATGGCACTGATGGGCACTGATAGGCGGTACTGGTGGGCACAAAGAGGTGGCACTGGTGTGCACAGATGGGCGGCACGAATAGGCGGCAATGATTGGCACTAATGGGCGGCATTGATGGGCACTGATGGGCATTGATGGGTGGCATTAATGGGCAGCAGTGATGTGCATTGATGGGCAGCAGTGATAGCCAGCACTGACTGGCATCACTAATGGCCACTGATTGCTGGCAATTGTGGGCACTGGTTGGTACTGATTGCTGGCACTGGTGGCACTTAATTGTAATCAGGGCACTGATCATCAGTGCCCTGATAACATACCTAGATGTCCCCCTGTGAGGAGATGCCGCTGATCGGCTCTCCTCCCCTCTCCTCACACTCTGTCAGTGTGAGGCGAGGAGCGCTGATTAACGGCATCTCCGTGTTTACATGTGACCGGTTGTGATTGGACACAGCTGATCACATGGTTAAAGAGCCGCGGCCGTGGCTCTTTACAGAGATCGGGGTCGCGCCGTGTCCTAGCAATACAGCGCGGCCGTGAATCGCCGCGCTGCGCGTCCCCTGCGGGCGCGCGAGAGCGGTCGTTCTGGGCGGCCATCATGTGACGCCCACCCAGAACGAGAGCCGCATCGCCCAACCGTCATTTGACAGTGGGCAGGCGGCAAGTGGTTAAAGGAACTGATCCCCTGGGTGGGCAGGCGGCAAGTGGTTAAAGGAACTGATCCCCTGGGTGTCTCTCCCTGCAGCAGCTAAAAGCTGGCTTCTCCGTCTCTCCCTCCCATCGGCTTTCCGCTGCTGCAGGGAGAGACACACAGGGGATCAGTTTGTGTAATTGCCCGCCCCCACGCCTTGCTGATCCCCTTCCCTGTCCAGGATTTGATACCCCCTGCTGCCCGCTGTAAAGGAAATTAGAAAATTCTGTAAAGAACTGTATTCTCTTTTTTGTATGGTTTGCCTATGAATTGCAGACTGCACTAATAATGTTTTAATTGCATGTTTGCATGACCAGTGTACTCGAGATACCTCCCCACCCCTTACCCCTACCAGTTTACCCCTCTTAACCACTATCTTAACTTATCCAATCTATAGTAATTTAGACCACACCGGAGTTGGAGTATAAAATGGCCACAACAGCCTTTTTATTAAAACCATATCATGTAAAGAACTCCAATATAAAATATATATTTTCAATAACTTTATTAACACAATTTTACCATTATAACTCCCAGTCTGTTGGTCTCTGACGGCACCCCAAAACTTTTGAACCCCTTTTTACACCAATACACTGCGGTACAAAATTTTTTAACCATACCAGGCCTCCAGCCGTATAACAGCTCGGAGACAACCCCTTCCCGCAGTGCAACCATACCCGTACTCCAGCGGACACCATTCCACTGGAATACACCAGAGGGGCACATACCACCGATGAGCCCCCACCACTTTAATACCATCTGTTTTCTGCCACCGTCAAAGACCAAAGACACCGCCAACACACAGCTGTTATGACGAACTTCTCCTTCACAACCTGAAAGACAAGAAAACAATAGCCAGAAAAACACCAAAACAACAGGGAGGGTGGGTGGGAAAAACTTCCTCTCCTTTCTGTCCCCACACAAAATGATGCCGAGTGCACCCGCCTCCAGCTATTTAAAGTGCCCCTCCCCTCACATTAAAATTCACCTCTGCCTCCACCCACTCACTTCTTCACCAAATGTTAACCCCGTCCTGTCTGTACTCTCCACCTCGTCATGCACGGCCCTTCCTTATATTCTTTTTTGTCTCTTCATTCCGGGCCTCCCTTTCTTTCGAGTCCTGATTAGAATTTAGCCTGCCTATGTTACGCCCCTCGTTACCATACAAGAACAATTGTGACACCTACGTAATCATGTGTATATTGTAATATTAATGTGACACCTACGTAATCATGTGTATAAAAAACTTCAATTGCGTCAAATAAACTAAACAGTTATTTTGGAAAGATGCTGAGTGTATCTCTTGTGTCTGTTCCCTACTGCCGTAGTTATTATTACTGTATTTATTGGCGTATAACACTCACTTTTTTACCATGAAAATAGAGGGTAAACTGTGCCTGGGTGTTATACGCAGGGGGGCTGTGGAAAGTTTTTTTCCTGAAACTTCCCTCTTAAAGTTAGGGTGCGTGTTATAAATACGGTAATTTGGAACCTCTAATCAATATGGGGATAGGAGTTGCCTATCTATAACATTTCTAGAACACCGCTGATATTTGATTTTAGTGTTTTTTTTAATGAAAATATCATTTTAATATTTTTTGGGGGGGGGGGGGCTCCGTGTCAGATAGGCTGTACGGGGCTCCGTGATTTCTAACAGCAACCCTGATAGTGGTAAATACTAAATAGTCTGTTTCTGTATATATTCAAAACCACACTGGAAAGTTCACAGACATCTGAAGTCGCTACTAATAAATGTAGCTCCTGACATTCCATTCTAAATTTGGGTCAAAAGTCATAACCAATCAGTGACCTCGTCTGCTCAAACTATACCCCTTTTACTGTGGTCACTTCTATAAATAGCCCTATTGTGTCTATCTGTATTGTAGACCATGTTCCAACATTCCATTATATATCCGGCTAGTAGAGAAAAAAATACATCCGAATGATGTTGGATTTCTTTGCAATAAAGGAGTGCGAAAACTTCCTAACCAAATCTGTCATATGAAAACAGATGACTCACTCAGAATGTGCCTGCAGGTTTCATTTTACTCTCATTTTTATGCATTTATTTGCAATAAATGTCAAGTTACAAATAAAATAAAAAAGACTGCATTTCTTATACAAATACGATGGATAAACCATATAGATAATATTACTAATATGCTAAAAATGAAATTAAACACCTTCAGGCCGGGTTCATACCTATGCGAATTGAATGCGCCTTTCCCTGCATTCAATTCGCATAGCAGGAGAATGTGACTGTCTCTCTATGGAGCCGGTTCACATATCTCCGCAGTGGGTCCGGTGCGGTGTGGCCCGGAAAAACGCGTGCCTTTTTTGGTGCGTTTCAGGTTCGATTTCAGCCCAAAATTCGGGCTGAATTTGGACCTGAAGCGGTGAACCAGCACGCACCGGACCCCTGCTGTGCGCCGCATGTGGCAACAGTGTGAACCCAGCCTCAATAACAAGGCCTCATGGTATTTGCTCTTTCCCTTAGACCAGCCATTCTCAACCAGGGTACATCAGGAGGTTAGGGGTTCTTATGCCGCGTACACACGATCATTTTTCCCGTCGGGAAAAATTACATTTTTTCCTTTGGACGAGAAAAAACGATCGTCTGTGGGCTTTTTGTCATTTTTCCCGACGGGAAAAACGGCATTAATCACGACGAGAAAAATTAGAACATGCTCTAATTTTTCTCGTCGTGATTCCCGTCGTTTTTTTCCGCGGCAGTTTTCCCATAGGGAAACACTGCCGGGGAGCCTACACACGGTCGTTTTTTTTTCGACCAAAAAAAAAATGTCATTTAAAACGGCCGTGTGTGGGGGGAACAAGCTGTTCCTCGTTTTTCACGTCGTTTTTCTCGACGGTGTTTTCACCGTCGAAAAAATCGATCGTGTGTACGCGGCATTAGAGCTGTGGCTGGTTGACCTCCCATGTGATATACACTATATTGTCAAAAGTATTGGGAAACCTGCCTTTTTTTTTTTTAATCAGAAAAGAAGTTTATTGAAAAACCAAACAAATATACAATCCGTCACAAATCATGTTCAGCAAGAAGTCCAGGTACATAGTATGCATTCATTTCCTATAATACAACGACATTTATAGGAGAATATCTGCCTGTATATGAACATTAAAGTGGTTGTAAACCCACTAATCCTTTTTTTTTTTTTAGGCAACCTGCAAGAGTAAGGCATAATGAGCTAGTATGACTAGCATACTAGCTCATTATGTACCACTTACCTTAGATCGGGGCCCCCCGAAGCAGTCCGCGTCCCTCTCTCCAGACGCAGCCATCGCTGCGGCGATAGCCGGAATGTTAGTTCCGGGTATCGCCGCACCAGCCAATCACAGCGCCACTCCGGCGCTGTGATTGGCCGGAGCGGCGAAGACGTGACTCCGCGCATGCACGCGGGAGCCGTCAAATTCGGCTACGTCGTCGAATGCTGCGACCTAGCCGAATATGTGAATGGGATTAACCCCATGCGCATGCGCGTGACGTCAGCGGCGCCGGGTTTAAATGCAAATATCTCCTTAACTGTGTAGGTTAAGGAGATATTTCATGCACCTACAGGTAAGCCCTAATCTAGGCTTACCTGTTGGTGTTTGTTTACAAAGTGGGTTTACAACCACTTTAACATGTCAAAGAGCAGTATTGCATCACAGTGTTAAACATCAAAGTGCAGTAAATTGGACTGACTGTCCTGGATCATCAAAAATCGTGGAGAAACAAGCTGAACAGCAGTGAATAGAAAGTATAGGGACAAACTGCTGCAACCCTAATGGATGCAAAATCCTATCACTAATAAACTATACATTAAATGATCAGAAGGAGCCACCATGACCTATCCGTAAACCCCATGAAAAGCAACGGGGAGTGTTATGACTTTCCGTGACCATGCCTCTGAACTCGCCACATTACGGAAACCTGCTTTTACACACACATAAACTTTAATGGCATCCCAGTCTTAGTCCGTAGAGTTCAATATTGAGTTGGCCCACCCTTTGCAGCTATAACAGCTTCAGCTCTTCTGGGAAGGCTGTCCACAAGGTTTAGGAGTGTGTCTATGGGAATGTTTGACCATTCTTCCAGAAGCGTATTTGTGAGGTCACGCACTGATGTTGGACGAGAAGGCCTGGCTCACAGTCGGTACTCTAATTCATCCCAAAGGTGTTCTATCGGGTTGAGGTCAGGACTCTGTGCAGGTCAGTCAAGTTCCTCCGCCCCAAACTCGCTCTTCCATGTCTTTATGGACCTTGCTTTGTGCACTGGTCCAAATCATTTGGTGGAGGAGGGATTATGGTGTGGGGTTGTTTTTCCGGGGTTGGGCTTGGCCCCTTAGTTCCAGTGAAGGGAACTCTTAAGGCGTCAGCATACCAAGACATTTTGGACAATTTCATGCTCCTAACTTTGTGTGAACAGTTTGGGGATGGCCCCTTTCTCTTCCAACATGACTGCGCACCAGTGCACAAAGTAAGGTCCATAAAGACACGAATGAGCGAGTTTGGGGTGGAGGAACTTCACCTTAACCTGATAGAACACCTTTAGAATGAATTAGAGCGGAGACTGCTAGCCAGGCCTTCTCATCCATCATCAGTGCCTGACCTTATAAATGTGCTTCTGGAAGAATGGTCAAACATTCCCATAGACACTCCTAAACCCTGTGGACAGCCTTCCCAGAAGAGTTGAAGCTGTTATCGCTGCAAAGGGTGAGCCAATTCAATATTGAACCCTACGGACTAAGACTGGGATGCCATTGAAGATCATGCAAAGGCAGGCGTTCTAATACTTTTGACAATATTAATATAGAGTATATATACACACAGTATATATAAAAACATATTATAGTGTCACTTTAAGGCGAGGTTGTTGGAAACAGCCCATTGTTATCTTACCTTTGCATCCCACGCTACAGACGACCTCGCCTGGACGTGAAACCTGCCCCTTACTCCAAAGAATTAATCTACTATACCCATATTGCGCTTTCCCAACTACATCTGTATCTCTGATTATCTTGTTGCTGTTGTGTTATGGCTAAATAACCAGCCGATCAAATGTCTGTGATACATCTTTGTTGCACTAAACAATAACCCCAAACAAAATACACATCCGCTATTTAATAGCTACAGTATGTATTCTACTTTCCATTAAATAATTTCTTACTGCCTCCTTGTAACCCCTCTGTGACCTCCCGAACCTCTCCTTTTCCCCTCTCACGTCCATTTGTTTGGAACAAGCAGTGCACATTTGTTGGAGTCGTGTGCACTGCTCTATGCACACTACAAATCCCATAGCCCATAGTCCATGCTGGGAGTGAGTAGGCAGTGTGGCTACATTCCTACATACAGTGGGACCATGAAGAATGAACATTGCCACCCTCTAAAAGAAAGTTGGATCGCAGCAGCAGCAGCAAAAAAAAACAACAACAACGGAGATCTGGAGGAAGCTGACAGCAATAGATGCTCGCCTCCCGCATCTCCCTGGGGCATTCATCAGGTGTGCTCTGTGACCATTCCTCATGTGCTGTCTCTGTGTGAGGAAAGGAGAGACGATAATTGGCAAATTTGACAGGGCACAGTGAGTACATTGTTTCCACTGATCATCAGTGCTTCCCCATCAGTGCCTATCAGTGCAGCTTATCAGTGCTTCCTCATCAGTGCCTATCAGTGCAGCTTATCAGTGCTTCCTCATCAGTGCCTATCAGTGCAGCTTATCAGTGCCCTTCAGACAGCGCCTCCTCATCAGTCCCCATCAGTGCCTCCTTCATCAGTGCCCATCAGTGCAGCCTATCAGTGCCCACCAGTGCAGCCTATCAGTGCCCATCAGTGCCTCCTCATTATTGCCCATCAGTGCAGCCTATCAGTGCCCATCAGTGCCTCCTCATCAGTGCAGCCTATCAGTGCCCATCAGTGCAGCCCATCACTGCCTCCTATTCAGTGCCCAACAGTGCAGCTTATCAGTGCCCATTAGTGCAGCCTCATCAGTGCCTCCTCATCAGTGCAGATCAGTTCAGCCTCATCAGTGCCCATCAGTGCAGCTTATCAGTGCCCATCAGTGCAGCCTCATCAGTGCCTCATCTTCAGTGCCCAACAGTGCAGCTTATCAGTGCCCATCAGTGCCGATCAGTGCAGCCTCATCAGTGCCCATCAGTGCAGCTTAGCATTGCCCATCAGTGCAGCCTCATCAGTGCCCTTCAGTGAAGAAGAAAAACTACTTATTTGCAAAATTTTATAACAGGAACTAAGAAAAACATTTTTCAAAACATTTAGTCTTTTTTCATTTGTTTAGCAAAAAAGAAATAAAAAAATTTGGGTACAGTGTTGCATGACTGAGTAATTGTCATTTAAAGTGTGACAGCGCTGAAGCTAAATATTTGGCCTGGGCAGGAAGGGGGTGAAAGATGCTGGTATTGAAGTTGTTAATAAAATATTAAAACAAAAAAAAGAATAAGGGCAAATATGAGCCCTGCACCCACATGCAGCGTATTTAGCACGCTCCTATAATTGTCAATGGCCATTCTTGTGTATGGATTGGAATGCATACATGTAAGCCCCAGCAGGCTCATTCCATCTCTATGATAGCACTGGCATTCTTTCCATAGTCCACCATTCATATCAATAGCTCATTGTAGTCACCCCACTGTTATTCAGAAACAGAGCGCACGGCACAAGCATAGCTCCGCTTCAAGGGATCCGCTGTCCGGGTGTTAATCTGGGGGGACTGGGGCATGGCGTGCAATCCATGTGCAGCATAAAGGATGGGAGAGGTATGCAAAAGCTGCAAAATCTCCTTCCTTCCTTGTCACTGCTTGTGTCACACTATACTGCCTCTGCAGCCTGGGGATGCTGTTTCTAGGCAGCACAGGATGGAGGAAATTGGCAGAGCTGCAAAAAGACGGATCCTGCAAAGCATGGCGGGAAGTCGTTGAACAGTTCTCTGATCAACATGACTGTGCAATATTTTCATCATATATTCAGCCCAATGCTGAGAAATATGCTGAATATTGTAATCACATCCTGATGGGTGGATTTCAACAGCATGCTTGAAAATGAATTTGCTTTCCGTCCCATTCTTAACCACTTGCTGACCGCCCTATAGCAGTTTTATTGCTACAGGGTGGCAGTTATGCGCAGGATCATGTATATACAGTTGTGCTCATAAGTTTACATACCCTGGCAGAATTTATGATTTCTTGGCCATTTTTCAGAGAATAACACAAAAACTTTTCTTTCACTCATGGTTAGTGTTTGGCTGAAGCCATTGATTATCAATCAACTGTGTTTACTCTTTTTAAATCATAATGACAATAGAAACTACCCAAATGATCCCGATCAAAAGTTTACATACCCTGGAATGTTTGGCCTAGGTACAGACACAGAAGGTGGGACACACGGTAAAATGGCAATTAAAGGTCAATTTCCCACATTTGTGGCTTTTTAAAATACAATTAGTGGCTGTGTATAAGTCAATGAGTTTGTTAGCTTTCACATGGATGCACTAAGCAGGCTAGGCGCTGAGCCATGAGGAGGTAGAAAAGAAAAGTCAAAAGACCTGCGTAACAAGTTAATGAAACTTTACAAAGATGGAAAAGGATATAAAAAGATATCCAAAGCCTTGAATATGCCAGTCAGTACTGTTTAATCTAAATGTAAATGTGAAGTCTTTTGCGCGAACTACAATAAATAAATATGTGTAATTGGAGACTGCAGCTCAATCTAAAGTGTAAACATGTGCACCAAGATAAAATGAATAAAAAAGTGATGAGCGCAACTACCTACATAAAAATACTAAAATCCAAATGTGCAAAATAATGCAAATGTGCAAAAATAACAATAATCCAATAAAGTCAAATAAATTTGCAAAGTGCAATGGTGCCAATCAAAATGCAATAGTTCATGTGCAAAATAATTGTGCAAAAAATTCTTGTGCAAAAATTCTCTAGGATGTGTCTTCAAACATACAATCTTCTATGAGTCTTCTTATCAAAAAAAGAGATTCTCCCAAGTTTCTATGCTTTCAGAGCGCTTACCTCAATTCTGATGGAATATCGCCTTTGTTTATATCCTGATTTATTAGGTGTCTGGTCCTGGTTGTCTTCCTCTTCTAGCAGCTCCCCTTAGTGTTGCAAGTGGTTCTGGAGACAACTGGAGTATCCGTAGGGTTCCGTGGGTAAGTGTCTCAGCATAGGGATAAAAATTAAAAGAGATAGCCTGCCATAGCGTGATACAGCTTTAAAACGGGGATTCTATTGAAAATATATATAATGCTCTAACATGAAAGCAAAAGGATAAAGGCAAAAAACAAATTGTGGATCTACGTCCGTCTTTTGAAAAGTCAAAAGACCTGCGTAACAAGTTAATGAAACTTTACAAAGATGGAAAAGGATATAAAAAGATATCCAAAGCCTTGAATATGCCAGTCAGTACTGTTTAATCGCTTATTAGGAAGTGTAAGATTCAGGGAATTTGAAATACCAAGCCAAGGTCAGGTAGACCAAGAAAGATTGCAGCCACAACTGGCGAAAGAATTGCTCAGGATTAGTGATGAGCCGAACACCCCCGGGTTCGGTTCGCACCAGAACCCGCGAACGGACCGGAAGTTCGAACGAACATTAGAACCCTATTAAATACAATGGATGCGAACGTTCGAATTCTAAAGTGCTAATTATAACAACTATTATGCATGTTATTGTCCTAAAAAGGGTTTGGGAACCCGGGTTCTGCACCAGGGGACATGTATCAATGCAAAAAGAAGTTTTAAAAACGGTCGTTTTTCGGGAGCAGTCATTTTAATGATGCATAAAGTGAAAAAAAAAAAGTCAAATATTCCTTTAAATATCGTACCTGGGGGGTGTCTAAAGTATGCCTGTGAAGTGCCACGTGTTTCCCGTGTTTAGAACTGTCCCTGCACAAAATGACACTTCTAAAGGAAAAAAAAGCCATTTAAAACTGCTTGCGGCTTTAATGTAATGTCTGGTCCCGGTAATATGGATGAAATTCTTTAAGAAAAATGGCATAGCTACCCCATGACCCCCCCCCCTACCCCAGCCCATTACCAGCCCCTTTGGGTCTTGTATGGATATTAAGGGGAACCCCGCACATAAAATAAAAAAGGCCCTATATACTCTGAACAGCCGTATACAGGCGGTGCATACAAGACAGGGACTGTAGGTTTGTTCTTATGTAGAATCTGTTTGTAATTTTGAACAGGTACATTGTTGAAGTGTAGCTCCAGCCCAAAAATCTATTTTTAAACTTTTTGGAAAACATAGGTAAGGGTTATCACCCCTGTAACATTTGTTTTGCTGTCTGTGCCCCTGTTCAGAACATTTCACCTCACTTTCCGTCCCAATGACAACTGTTTTTGAAATGTGGTGTTTTTCTTGAAACAAGGATTGCTGATAAAGCATCAGTACAGAGGAGACACCTTTCTCCCATATTTATTCTTACAGGAGAGAATTTTCCTTCCTAGTGGTAGATTTCCTCTCACTTCCTGTTGTCTTCTTGCGTTTGCAAGTAGGAGTCGTTTGTAAGTTGGATGTTTGAAAGTAGGGACCTGCCGTATATACTCTGCAGAAATAGGCCCCTTAGTTGTTGGTGTTGGCACAACACTGTAAGCACTCACAGTTACTCTTGGTTGGTGCTGGAACGCCCTGCTGTCAACTATTATATCAGGAATTTTAATTACATATAATTGTTGAACAGTGGTAGTAAAAATTGGGCCTTTGATGGTGGTGCTGGTGCCACAACACTGTAAGCCCTGACAGTTACTCTTGGTGGGTGCAGCAATGGGCCCTGCTGTGAATTATTAGATCAAGAATTGTAATTACATGCCCCTGTTGAACAGGGGCTGAAAAATTGGGCCTTAGGCACTGGTGGCACAACACTGCAACCCCTCACAGATACTGTACTTGGAGCACAGCAATGAGCCCTGTTGCAAAGTATTGCTTCAAAAATTGTAATGACACGCCCCTGTTAAACAGGGGCTGAAAAATTGGGCCTTAGGCACTGGTGGCACAACACTGCAACTCCTCACAGATACTGTACTTGGAGCACAGCAATGAGCCCTGTTGCAAAGTATTGCTTCAAAAATTGTAATTACACGCCCCTGTTAAACAGGGGCTGAAAAATTGGGCGTTAGGCACTGGTGGCGGCACCCATAAACAAAAATGATCTTCCAAGCTATCATCATCAATCGTATCATTGAGGACTCGGAGGAGGAGGATAGCCAGTCAACATAACAGCACAGGCACTCAGCATCAGCATCAGTCTTGAAGGGATGTGACATTTTAAAATCAATTAGTCTGTTATATCAGCATCAGGTGTGTGGTAGCTGGTGGTGATCCAAGACTGGTTCATCTTGATGAAAGTCAGTCGATCAACCGAGTCGGTGGACAGGCGCACCCTGTGATCCGTGACAAATCCTCCAGCAGCACTGAATGTGCGTTCCGAAAGAACGCTGGATGCAGGACAGGCCAGTAGCTCAATTGCATACTGTGCAAGCTCTGGCCAGTGATCCATCCTCAAGACCCAGTAAGCCAGAGGATTTTCGGTGGGGAAGGTGTCCAAGTCTGACCTTGCCCCTAGATATTCCTGCACCATGTTTATCAGACGCTGGCGATGGTTGCTGGAACCAATCATACTTTGGGGCTGCGGACTAAAGAATTGTCTGAACGCATCGGTCAGACGGCCACCTTCCCCACCGCTCCTTCTTTGACTGGCCGAAGCCTCAGCAACTCGTTGTCCAGGACCAGGAGTTTGCAACCTCCCAGTCTCTGGGAACGCGTTGCACAGACCTTTCTGCAAGGCCTCCCGGAGTTGTCTCATCCTCTGCTCCCTCTGCGACGGTAACATAAGGTCCGCAACCTTACCCTTGTACCGTGGATCAAGGAGAGTGGCCAGCCAGTAATGGTCCCTCTCCTTGATCCGAAGAATACGAGGATCCTTCCGCAGACTTTGCAGGATCAGGGAGGCCATGCAGCGTAGGTTTGCTGAGGCATTCGCTCCGGAGTCCTCTGGGTCACTAAGGACGACATGATCCGCAGCCACCTCCTCCCAGCCACGTACAAGTCCACTGGTTTCTTGGGACTGTAAATCATCCCTAAAAGACTGCTGCTGATGATGCTGAGTGCCAGCCTCCACCTCCATGCTGACACAATCCTCCTCCTCCTCCTCCTCCTCCTCCTCCTCTTCCTGTGCGATGGGTGGGACAGAAGGAACACTGTCTGGGTAAAGGGGGCCTTGAGAGGCAAGGAAGTCCTCCTCTTCCTGCCTCTGTTCTGCCTCAAGTGCCCTGTCCATTATTCCACGCAGCGTGTGCTCCAACAGGTGGACAAGAGGTACAGTGTCACTGATGCATGCACTGTCACTGCTCACCATCCTCGTGGCCTCCTCAAATGGTGCCAGGACAGTGCATGCATCCCTGATCATGCCCCACTGGCGTGGAGAAAAAAAACCAAGCTCCCCTGACCCTGTCCTGGTGCCGTAGTCGCACAGGTACTCATTGATGGCCCTCTGCTGCGTGTGCAGCCGCTGCAGCATGGCCAACGTTGAGTTCCACCTGGTGGGCATGTCACATATAAGGCGGTTCTTGGGCAGGTTCAACTCCTTTTGCAGCTCAGCCAGGCGAGCACTGGCATTATAAGATCTGCGGAAATGCACACAGACTTTCCTGGCCTGCCTCAGGACATCCTGTAAGCCCGGGTACCTGCCCAAGAACCGCTGCACCACCAGGTTAAGGACGTGAGCCACACAGGGCACATGGGTCAGTTGTCCCTGTCGGAGGGCGGAGAGGAGGTTGGTGCCATTGTCGCAAACCACCATTCCTGGCTTAAGCTGGCGTGGCGTCAACCACCTCTCGGCCTGGCCCTGCAGAGCAGACAGGACCTCTGCCCCAGTGTGGCTTCTGTCCCCCAAACACACCAGCGCAAGCACGGCATGGCATCTTTTTGCCTGCGTACTTGCGTAGCCCCGTGAACGGCTACGGAGCACCGCTGGTTCATAGGACAAACCACAGGAAGAGGCCATGGAGGAAGAAGAAGAGGAGGGGGTGGAGGAGAGAGGTGTGTCACAACCAGTAGTAGCATTTTGGAGGCGTGGCGGTGGGACAACCTCCAACACTACTGCACCTTGTCCTGAATCCTTCCCAGCTGCCAAAAGAGTGACCCAATGGGCCGTGAAAGAAAGGTAACGTCCCTGTCCATGCCTGCTGGACCATGAGTCAGCGGTAATATGCACCTTACCGCTGACCGCCCTGTCCAGCGAGGCCAAGACATTGCCTTCCACATGCCGGTAGAGAGCCGGAATAGCCTTCCGTGAGAAAAAGTGGCGTTTGGGAACCTGCCACTGAGGAACCGCACATTGCACAAACTCACGGAAGGGGGCCGAGTCTACCAACTGAAAAGGCAGCAGTTGAAGCGCTAGCAATTTAGCCAAGCTAGCATTCAACCGCTGGGCATGTGGATGGCTGGGAGTGAACTTCTTTCGACGGTCCAGCAGCTGGGGCAGGGAAATTTGCCTGCTAGAATCGGACGTCGGTGTACTGCTAGCAGAGTGGGCGCAAGTACTTGGCTGTGACACACCTAATTCTACACCTTCATTCCTCTCAGTGCATGTTTCAGAGAGGACTGAAGTTATAGTGGGGTTGGAGATCCCAGCTGATGCGGTGCAAGGAGAGGTCCGCTTTGTTCTTTGGTGTGGGTCTTTGAGGTAGGCTTGCCAACGAGCTGCATGGCAGGTCAACATATGTCTGGTCAGGCATGTGGTACCCAAGCGGCTGATGTTTTGGCCACGCGATATACGCTTGAGACATATGTTGCAAACAGCAGCTGTGCGATCTGATGCACTAGCCTCAAAAAAGGCCCACACCAAAGAACTTTTTGAATGACGGGCAGAGGCAGCGCCCTGCACAGGCGGAGCTCTGCGGTGTGATTCCGTCGGTGTACTGCCCTTACGCTGGCCACCAAAGGGCATCCTGCCTCGTTGGAGATGTGCCTCCTCCTCATCCTCCTCCTCCTCCTCTCTCCTATTAGGCACCCACGTGGAGTCATTGACCTCATCATCCCCTCCCTCCTCATCACTGGAGCCAATCTGGCAGTATGCTGCAGCTGCTGGAACATGACTGCCAGATTGGTGTCCTTCTTGAGCATCCCCTCTGTCTGCTCTCACGCTACTGCCTTCCTCTAGCTGGGTTTCATCATCAGACCCTTCGAAACGCTGGGCATCCTCCTGGAGCATGTACCCAACACTGTGCTGAAACAGTTCGGGGGACTCCTCAGGAGGAGGACATGGTGGGTCTAGGGAAGGAGTGACTGATGATTTGTCTGACATTGATACCAGGGAAGACGACGCTTTGGCAGCTGCTTTTCCAGTACCCTGAGCCTGGGTGAGAGAGGATGAGGAGGAGGAGGAGGGCTTGGTCATCCACTCTACCAAGTCTTCGGCATGATGTGGCTCAACATGTCCAGCTGCCGAAAAGAAGGACAAGCGTGTCCCATGGCCATGTGCTGATGACAATGCACCGCGTCCACGACCAGCACTGTTGCCCCCAGACACAGAGCCTGCTTGCCCTCTTTTATTGCCTCCTGACTGTCTGCCTCTCCTTGTTTGCCTTCCAGACATTCTAATAGATGGCCTGCAGGGAGATGGGAAAAAAGCAATAAGGGCTACCTTCAGGTGTCCTTCTCTGTCCCTGGAAACAAGGACTTGCAGAGTGAAAGAAAAAAAACACTCTCCCTACCTACAGTTTTCTGTCCCTAGAAAAAATGTTTTTTTTAATCACAATATAGCACAAGGAAAATTAACTCACTGTCCTTACAGGTCCCTGGAAACAAGGACTTGCAGAGTGAAAGAAACTGACACTGTCCCTACCTAGAGTTTTCTGTCCCTAGAATAAATGTTTTTTTTAATCACAATATAGCAAAAGGACAATTCACTCACTGTCCTTCCAGGTCCCTGGAAACAAGGACTTGCAGAGTGAAAGAAACTGACACTGTCCCTACCTAGAGTTTTCTGTCCCTAGAATAAATGTTTTTTTTAATCACAATATAGCAAAAGGACAATTCACTCACTGTCCTTCCAGGTCCCTGGAAACAAGGACTTGCAGAGTGAAAGAAACTGACACTGTCCCTACCTAGAGTTTTCTGTCCCTAGAATAAATGTTTTTTTTAATCACAATATAGCAAAAGGACAATTCACTCACTGTCCTTCCAGGTCCCTGGAAACAAGGACTTGCAGAGTGAAAGAAACTGACACTGTCCCTACCTAGAGTTTTCTGTCCCTAGAATAAATGTTTTTTTTAATCACAATATAGCAAAAGGACAATTCACTCACTGTCCTTCCAGGTCCCTGGAAACAAGGACTTGCAGAGTGAAAGAAACTGACACTGTCCCTACCTAGAGTTTTCTGTCCCTAGAATAAATGTTTTTTTTAATCACAATATAGCAAAAGGACAATTCACTCACTGTCCTTCCAGGTCCCTGGAAACAAGGACTTGCAGAGTGAAAGAAACTGACACTGTCCCTACCTAGAGTTTTCTGTCCCTAGAATAAATGTTTTTTTTAATCACAATATAGCAAAAGGACAATTCACTCACTGTCCTTCCAGGTCCCTGGAAACAAGGACTTGCAGAGTGAAAGAAACTGACACTGTCCCTACCTAGAGTTTTCTGTCCCTAGAATAAATGTTTTTTTTAATCACAATATAGCAAAAGGACAATTCACTCACTGTCCTTCCAGGTCCCTGGAAACAAGGACTTGCAGAGTGAAAGAAACTGACACTGTCCCTACCTAGAGTTTTCTGTCCCTAGAATAAATGTTTTTTTTAATCACAATATAGCAAAAGGACAATTCACTCACTGTCCTTCCAGGTCCCTGGAAACAAGGACTTGCAGAGTGAAAGAAACTGACACTGTCCCTACCTAGAGTTTTCTGTCCCTAGAATAAATGTTTTTTTTAATCACAATATAGCAAAAGGACAATTCACTCACTGTCCTTCCAGGTCCCTGGAAACAAGGACTTGCAGAGTGAAAGAAACTGACACTGTCCCTACCTAGAGTTTTCTGTCCCTAGAATAAATGTTTTTTTTAATCACAATATAGCAAAAGGACAATTCACTCACTGTCCTTCCAGGTCCCTGGAAACAAGGACTTGCAGAGTGAAAGAAACTGACACTGTCCCTACCTAGAGTTTTCTGTCCCTAGAATAAATGTTTTTTTTAATCACAATATAGCAAAAGGACAATTCACTCACTGTCCTTCCAGGTCCCTGGAAACAAGGACTTGCAGAGTGAAAGAAACTGACACTGTCCCTACCTAGAGTTTTCTGTCCCTAGAATAAATGTTTTTTTTAATCACAATATAGCAAAAGGACAATTCACTCACTGTCCTTCCAGGTCCCTGGAAACAAGGACTTGCAGAGTGAAAGAAACTGACACTGTCCCTACCTAGAGTTTTCTGTCCCTAGAATAAATGTTTTTTTTAATCACAATATAGCAAAAGGACAATTCACTCACTGTCCTTCCAGGTCCCTGGAAACAAGGACTTGCAGAGTGAAAGAAACTGACACTGTCCCTACCTAGAGTTTTCTGTCCCTAGAATAAATGTTTTTTTTAATCACAATATAGCAAAAGGACAATTCACTCACTGTCCTTCCAGGTCCCTGGAAACAAGGACTTGCAGAGTGAAAGAAACTGACACTGTCCCTACCTAGAGTTTTCTGTCCCTAGAATAAATGTTTTTTTTTAAGCACACTATAGCAGAAGCACAAAACACACTGACACTCTCCCTACCTATCCTTCTCTTTCCCTAAACTAAAGGAATCCAGGTTAAGCAAGAAAGAAATAACAGTCACTGTCCCTGCCTATGCTACTCTATCCCTGCTCCGGAACACACTACACTAGGCCGCCGTGCTGGCGGCCTTTTATAGTGTGGGGCGTGTACTAAACACCCTCAGCAATAATTGGCCACAGGCATCCTGCCTGTGGCCAATCATTGCTCTCCTCGCTGCCGGCGCTGTGATTGGCCAAGCATGCGGGGTCACAGTGCATGCTTGGCCAATCACAGCGCCTGGATGACACTGCGATGGCGTAGTGCATTGTGGGCCGTTCGCGTCACTCGAATTTGGCGCGAACGGCCCAAATCGTTCGATCTTCGTCGAACGATCGAACAGCCAATGTTCGAGTCGAACGTATGTTCGACTCGAACACGAAGCTCATCCCTACTCAGGATACAAAGAAATACAGGCTGCTCTCCAAAAAGACGGTGTGGTTGTTTTTAAGGAGCACAATTCCACGATACTTGAACATAAAAGAGCTGCATGGTTGAGCTGCCAGAAGGAAGCCTTTACTGCGACTATGCCACAAAAAAGCCAATGAGGCATGTCAAGGTATTGTTGGGCATATTGTAACCAGGCTTTTTTGTGGAACTTGTACAGTAAAGACTTCTTTCTGGTTATCATTCATATTCTCTGAAAAAGGGCCAAGAAATCATAAATTCTGCCAGAGTATGTAAACTTCTGAGCACAACTGTATACATGATTCGGGACTTCCGGGTAGCGGGCCCCGAATGCACGCTGCCACCGCCAGTTCCCTTCCGCTGTGATTATACATTAGTGGGTACCGCTGACTCGATGTCCGCCGGCACACGCCGATCATTCGGTACAGGGGGAGAATGGCAGTCTGCCTATGTAAACAACTGTGTTCCTGCAAAGTAGGAACATGGATCCATGCCTTCCCCTAGTAAAAGCACCTCCCCCACTGTACAAAAACAACAGATAGGCACACAGTTAACCCTTTGATCGCCCCTGATGTTAACCCCAGCCAGTGTCATTAATACAGTGACAGTGTATATTTTTAGCACTGATCCCTGTATTAGTGTCATTGGTCCCCAAAAAATTTCAAATGTGTCAGTTAGCCCAGGTTCACACTGACAGTGGGAATTAGCTGAACTCACACGATTTAATTCTTGCATGTCAGTCCCGACTTCAGGGGCAATTTCAGAGACATCTGTGTGGGTTCCTGCACAGATGTCTATTCGCACCCGAAGTCGCCAAAAGAATGCAGCGTTGCACCGATTCGGACAGTAGCGTCTGATTTGGCATGCGATTTGACATGTCAAATCACATGCCAATTCGCTGCAATGTGAACCAGGGCTTAGTGTCCGATTTGTCCGCCGCAATGTCGCAGTCCCGCTATAAGTCGCTGATCGCTGCCATTACTAGTAAAAATAAATAAGTAATAAAAACTCCAGTATATATCCTATAGTTTGTAGACCCTATAACTTTTGTGCAAACCAATTAATATATGCTTCTTGGCATTTTTTTTAATCAAAAATATGTAGCAGAATACATATTGGACTAGATATGTTTTTTAGCAAAAAGTAAAACATTTTTTATTTTTTTTCAAAATTGTTGGTATTTTTTTGTTTATAGCGCAACATTTTTTTAAATGCAGAGGTGATAAAATACCATAAAAAGAAATCTCTATTTGTGAGGGAAAAAGGAAATAAATTTTATTTGGGTGCAATGTCGCATGACCGCGCAAGTGTCACTAAAATAACGCAATGTGGTATCGCAAAAATGGCCTGGTCATGAAGGGGGTAAATCTTCCGGAGCTGAAGTGTACTCATAAAAAAAAAAAACATCTAGACTCTCCTTTATGCTATAGCTGTCCAACATTTGCTCATAGTCCAAGAACTGAGTGATCACCACTCTGAGTGACACCAACAACTGAGCTTATCGCTCAGTTGTTGGTGTCACCATCCGGGGTCAGACTCTGAGACCAGTAGCTATAGCAGTAGAGAGGCCTAAGTACTAACTTGTATTCACCAGAGCTCCTGATGGTGGAGTTGGGTTTTGCTGCGTGTTAGTACCAGGTTGTGGTCCTCAGAATCGCTCCACTAGGAGGTGAGCAAGCCGGGGTCCAGTAGCCAATATTGCAGTTATGGATCAAGCAGAATTGCTGTCAGTAAACAAGCCGAAGGACGGTAACAAGTGGTTGCAGGTTGGTGTCAAATGGAAGTGTAGTCGGGGAACAAGTCGAAGGTCGGTAATGAGTAGTAGTGGAGATAAGGATAGCTGCAGGTATACAAAGGAGCAAGATACTGGCTGGACAGAGCACAATAATCTGACTAACAGGGAGTGCAGAGACGTGGCCTGAATTAGGAAGTTCATTGGTGGATCAAAGGGTTCAAGGTTCACCAAAAACAAGAGACAAGGCAAGATTGTTCTAAGACAGTGGTCTCCAAACTGCGGTCCAGGAGCAGCTGCGGCCCTTTGCTTGCTTTTAACTGGCCCTTTGACCTTTTTTCCCCCCACTAGTACAAGTGGGGCACTATTCCTCCCATTGACACCAATGATGGAGCACTATTCCTCCCACTGGTACCAATGATGGGGTACTATTCCTCCCACTGATATCAATGATGGTGCACTATTCTTCCCACTGACACCAATAATGGGGCACTATTCCTTCCACTGACACCAATGATGGGGTACTATCCCTGCCCCAATACCAATGATGGGGCACTATTCCTCCCATTGACACCAATGATGGGGCATGATTACTCCCCCTAATACCAATGATGAGGCACTGTTTATTCCCATTGACGCCAGGACTTTTTCTTCTCCCACTGGCCACAGTTCAGCACCCCTAAGCCCTGTACACAAGATCGGTTTTACCGATGAAAACAGTCCGATGGACTTTTTTCATCGGACAAACCGATCGTGTATGGGACCCATCGGTCTTTTTTCCATCGGTTTTAAAAAATAGAACATGTTTTAAATTTTTCCGATGGATCAAAAACCGATGGCAAATTCCGATCGTCTAAAGTCCATCGGATAAAAAACCCACGCATGCTCAGAATCAAGTCGACGCATGCTCAGAAGCATTGAACTTCATTTTTTTCGGCTCATCGGAGTGTTTTACATCACCGCGTTTGGAACGGTCGGTTTTTTGACTGATGGTGTGTAGGCAAGACTGATGGAAGTCAGCTTCATCGGATTTCCGATGGACAAAACCATCGGATTAGAATCCATAGGATATCCGATCGTGTGTACGAGGCTTTAAAGTTTGAAGGACAGTAAACTGGCCCTTTGTTTATGGAGTTTGGAAACCCTTGCTCTAAGAGATCAGACAAGGAGTTGGCCAGTACCTGAGGTGGCACAGCGGGATGAGTTACTGCAGCACGCAGCAGAGTTCATGGGTTCAAACTCAGGTCCTGACGGTTGGTCAGCAGAGAGCAGTGACTGTCAGTCATCTCTCTCTGCTCTTCCAGCACATACTAGAGCACCAGGCAGGGTGTAGGGGTAGGATAAGCTGGCAATAACTCTCAGCCACACAATGAGAGGTGGAGCCTGCTGTCAATCAAGCAGTTGGTTGGATCCCAACAATATTGTGGGGATCTAGATGGAGCGGCTCTGCCCCGCCAGCTTATACAGTAGCTGGCAAAAACCAACGACCAATCAGCTGACTCTGGGTTACAGGAGAACAAAAGTAGGAGCACTCCTATGACCCACAAGCCCAGGAGTGGAGCATCAAGTAAGTCATTTTTTTTTCCTTTAGACCTAAATAGCTTTTTCATTACTTTTTGTATTTTATGCATTTTTTGGGACATTTTCCATGCATTTCCATGCACTCCCATTGAAGTTTATGAAGCCAAAAATGCACTATGTTGCATAGCTGTAAAGGGGTCCTACGGAGAGTAATGGGATTTCTCTTGATTTGAATTGTCACATGGCAGCCTAAGCATGACAAATCACCCAGGTGTGAATGGGGACACAATACCTAGCCACTGTGCTGCCCATGTAACTTGCAAAGATTTGTGATATGAACCATACCTCCCAACCATCCCCAATTTTTCGGGACTGTCTAAGGCCCCTTTCACACTGGGGTGGGAGGTACGGTGGCGGTAAAGCGGCCCTTTACCGTCGGAATTGCGGCGGTATTCGGCCGCTAGCGGTGCGGTTTTAACCCCCGCTAGCGGCCGAAAAAGGGTTAAAAACCACCGCAAAGCGCCTCTGCAGAAGCGCATTGCCGGCGGTATAGCCGCGGTGTCCCATTGATTTCAATGGGCAGGAGCGGTGGAGGAGCGGTAAACACACCGCTCCTTCACCGCTCCAAAGATGCGGCTAGCAGGACTTTTGGAGCGGTCCTGCTAGCGCACTACTCCAGTGTGAAAGCCCTCTGGCTTTCACACTGGAGAAACAGCAGCCACTGTTTAGGGTCGGTTTGCAGGCGCTATTTTTAGCGCAATAGCGCCTGCAAACCGCCCCAGTGTGAAAGGGGTCTTAGGGTTTCAACAAAATCCTGATGACTTGTGGATCCAGGTTGAGTCCCGGAGCGCAGTGCCAAACAAGTTCTGGGACTTGACTCCACTAGTTTGCCTTGCAGGGGGGTGCTAGCAATAGTAATGAAAGTACAAGAAAGACAGAATTTTGTTTAACCATGCCAGTTTGGCTACACCCATTGTTCACCACCACACAATGCGTGCACCACAATACTACTCTTCCACGGGTGCCCAAAGGTGCCTCTGTTTTTTTACAATCCAAGCAACGACCTAGGAGTTGAGGAAGGTTGTCCCTTCCATGCTGCCATTATTTAACCACAACCACTTTATGAGAAGCCGCAGGCCACTATCTTCCTGAAGTGTCCCTTATTCTCAAGTTGTAGTTTAGAGCTAAGTATGAACTACTGTGACAATTGCGTCTGCATAGCATGCAGTGTTGCCAACCCCCTGAAGTGAAATTTACTGGCAAGGATGCCAAAATTTCTGTACGGCACCAATTTCTTACTGGCAAAAATAATGAAGATTACTGGCAGAGCCGCATTTTTTACTGACGCTGAAAAAAAGTACCTAAAATTACCGTTTTTACTGCTAAACAGTGCAAATATCAATATTTCAACTATAAACACACAACTAATGCTAATATCAATGTGTTTCAGTTAAACAAAAGTAAAAAAACATATTTCTCAATTCACATGAAGGTTAGGATACTATAACCCAGCCAGCACAGAGTTCCCTCTTACATCAGAGTCTGCAGGATGCCCCCTTACAGCGCAAGGGAACTCTTATGTAAAGGGGAACGCTGCAGATCATGATGTAAGGGGGTACTCTGATGTGGAGGGGAGCTCTGGTGAATAGAGACCACCTTCCACAGAGTGAATACACTAAGGTAATGGGGGGGTACTAATATAGGGGGGGACCTTTTATATCAGTGCCCCCTTACATTATTGTATTTACTCCCCTCCTTAGATCAGTGCCCCCCCCCCCACAGACTGGCCTGGCGGCGCTGTCACTGACCTGCTCTCAGGTCCACAGTGCGGGGCTCAGTCAGACGGCTCCAGCTTGGCGGCTCTGACCTCCTCTCCACAGTCCACACGTCCGTTTCTTCCCGTAACCCCCATCACGGCGCTCCCACTCTTGACATCTTTCTAGGATCCCCTCAGAGACTGCAGACATAAAAGACAGGAGATGGTCAGAGGCTGCGGACACGATACAGGAGGTGGACAGAGGCTGCGGACATGACACAGGAGGGGGACAGAGGCTGCGGAGTGCGGACATGACACAGGAGGTGGACAGAGGCTGCGGACATGACACAGGAGGTGGACAGAGGCTGCGAACATGACACAGGAGGTGGACAGAGGCTGCGGACATGACACAGGAGGGGTGACAGAGGCTGCGGACATGACACAGGAGGGGGACAGAGGCTGCGGACATGACACAGGAGGGGTGACAGAGGCTGCGGACATGACACAGGAGGGGGACAGAGGCTGCGGACATGACGCAGGAGGGGTGACAGAGACTGCGGACATGACACAGGAGGGGGACAGAGGCTGCGGACATGACACAGGAGGGGGACAGAGGCTGCGGACATGACACAGAGGCTGCGAACATGATAGGGTCCTCCTTACCCCCTCACAGTGGCCTCCTCCTCTGTCCACCATCATATAACTTCTCCTCCACATCATCAGTATGCTGTGTCCTCCTCCTGTGCCCCTTTCACCTCTCCACAGGTCAGGGCAGCTCTGACATGTGGAGAGGTGAAAAGGGCACGGAAGGAGGACACAGCATACTGATGATGTGGAGGAGAAGTTATATGATGGTGGACAGAGAGAGCACATCAGTCTCTGTCCCTCCCCTGCATGCCATGGCCGCTTCACCCTCCGGGCTTCCGCTCCCAGCGCATTCCTCCTCTTACTTTATATCCCCCTCCTCCTCCTCCAGTCCTCACCCCTGCTCGGCCGAGTCCTCTCCTCCTACGGCGTCGGCGACTGTGAGAAACTGTAGCCCGCCCCGCGAGCACTCCTGAGTCTCGTCCTGGCTGAAACTCTATTCAAAAATGGCGCCGGGCGGCGCCATTATGTTACTGCGCATGCGCCGCTCGGCCAAACGCATACGAGCTTTCCCGAGTCCGGCCGGCTTCGCAACGGCGCATGCGCCGTTGCATGGTCGGCTCGCGCCCATCTTTTTTATGGGCAGCCGATGCCCACAACGAACTTTACGTACACCCGAAAAAGGGGGTTAAATTTACGTGCTGTACGTAAATTAACGTACGGTTGGCAACACTGATAGCATGTCACGCCTGCAACATTATGCATTAGAGCAGTATCACTTTTCAGCTTTTTGGCTAAGATCAAATGTAGTATCTGTTCTTCTCAGTGTCCAGTAGGGGCGCTCCACCGTCAATTTGGCCTTTTGGTAGGAATGTCTGGCTGTATAGTATCTCTGCTGGTATGATGGGGGCTCTGGAGGTTTGTCCTGGAGGAACAGAAACTGGGTGCTCACTGGGTAAGGTGGGGCACGGGAGTAATTCCTCAGTTGACGAACTTGAGGGTCCCAATGCTCTTCTGATTTGATTGGTGCTTCCTGGTCTGGTCATGGGCTAGGAAGGCAAAGAACCTGTGGTGTCAGTGCATACCTCCCAACTTTGTAAAGTCCCTTCGCGGGACATTCTGATGTCCCCTCTCCCCTGCCGCTGTGCGGGAAACATGATAGTCTCGCGGCAGTGCGGGAAGGAGGAGCCTCTGCGGGTAAAACCCGCACAATCCGTGCCAGTTGGGAGGCATGTCAGTGTCCCCTGGGAGTTGGTCAACCCAGAGGGGCTCTTAGTATCATTTTGTGCCTTGCAAACCCACTGTGAGAATGAGCACATGGTAAAGGCACTTTCATATTTTTCTGCACTGCGGATGACGAGGGATCCGGGTCTTCGGTCCTCCTGGCAAAGGTGCAGCATCAAGGAAAGACATCCCTCAGGTTCCTCGGTGCGCGCAGAAGGCTCTTTGGAGAAACGGCCAGGCCTCTGGCCTAAAGTCACAGGAGCTCAGACAGCAGTTCAGCTTGCTGGGCGGGCGGTGTCCAAAGAGAAAGACCTGGGCCCCGCCTCTCCCTTATAAAGTGCACCCCAGCAGTCCTTGCGCGGGGCAAGGCACCCTGGGTGCCTAAAAGTGTATTGAGTAATGTAGTTTAGGTGTTTAGGCACCGCAGCGGAAAAAACGGACGCGGACTGGTCCGGTTGGGTGAGAGAGCACCTGCTCATAAATAGACACAGTACCTTTGTTACCTTGGTGGATTACAAATTCTGTTCTTGAAGGGCACCACCGATGCTAGCGAAGATTTCCCTACAGGACTTCCACTTTAGTTCAGTCAGGCCTGACTGGGTAGCATAGACATTCCTGGGCGCCATATTGTCCACGAGGGGAAGTAGCCACAAAGGGGACTGTTAGAGTTGCACAACGTTGAATACCTGTTTGCTTGTTAACACTGTTTGTTGCAGGGCTCTGCTTATGACATGTACTCACCTGTTTTACTGCTTACCCACTAATCTAAGTAAACATACAAGGGATAAGCAATTAGGTGTATGTGTTCTTTACTTTGTAGAAGAGATAGGTAAAGGAAGTTTTAAAGCCTTTACTGTGTATTCTTGTCATAGGATTGTGCTGCTGTGAGTTACAGGCCGCACAATCCTATCATCCCCAACTAACTGTGCCAAGTGAGGTTAGAGCCGATTGCCAGGGGTTGACAGCGGTGCACTACAGGGCCCAAAAATAATACAGGCAGCCCTCTTAACTGGGGGTATCGCTACACGTGGGGGCTCGGGTCCGGGATTTCTGTAGACTGCACGCTGCAATCAAGCCGGTCGAAAGTACCAGCATGGACCCGCTAGCAATGACACAGTGGTGCGCAGCGGTTGGCGCAGATTCAACCGAGTCGGTGGTTATTGAACTCCCAGAAGGGATCTGGCGAGAGAACGAGATAAAGCAGCTCATCATGTTGTTGTCCCCGAATCAAAAGGCAGGGGGGATGGACATCAAGCCAGATGTCTCGTGTACGTATGCACTAGAGGCAAAGGAAAAGAGAAACAATGCCCCGCCTAAAACACCAACTGCCACCAGTCGGGAGTTGAAATTTGACAATCTGAGAGAAATCAATACATACCAGGCCCAACAAGGGTTGAGATCCAGAGAGAAATGGAAGAAAAAGAAAGCCTCAAAAGGAAAATCAAAGAGTCCAAAGAAAGAGACCCCTCAGAAGAGTTTTCCAGCCAAGTTAATAGGGCCCTCTCCCCTAGTTCCCATTCAAGTGGAGGGAGTCTACACCAAAGCCATTCTGGACACAGGAGCCCAAGTGACTCTGTTGTATAAAGACTTTTATCAAAAACACCTGAGTCACGTGCCCCTACAAAAGCTGGAAGACTTAGAGATATGGGGAATTGGTACTCACAAGTTTACATACAACGGTTATGTTTCAATCAGGCTGGCCTTCGACCCCTCTGTGTCAAGAAAGGCAGAAGTCTTTGACACTCTGGCAGTAGTTTGCCCTCGCCCACCAGGAGCCAACACGAGTTCTCTGATCATAGGGACCAACACTGATCTGGTCAGGAGACTGCTGACTCCTCTAGTACTGGAAAAGGGTGTTTCAGAAGCCAGGATCCACCCCATGTTATAGCAGGTCTACCGGAAGTTGGTACTGGAACAGAAGGCCCCGGAAGAGGGGGTGGGGAAAGTCTGCAGACTGTCAAGGAGAGAGAAGATGTTGCAGCCTGGTGAGATGACTTGCCTGCAGACTACTGTAAAACTATCATGGGAGCAGCCTGGCCCCTTTGTGGTCCTGGAGCCGGACCCCAAGACACCCACCCAGGATTGGAAGTGATCCCTGAAATGGTCCCGTTGAGGGCATTGAAGAAGGCGAGAGGTCAAATTCCAGTGAGCATCAGGAATGTCACCAGTTCTCCCATGAAGATTCCGGCCCGGATGTTGCTGGGGAGAGTAAACCCTGCCACCCCAGTGGCCCTGTCTGACTTGGAGAAGATGAAAGGAGGAGAACACACTCTAGAGAATCTCTGCCTAGAGACCACCACTCTGTCACCAGAGTGGAAAGAGAGAGCCAAGGCTCAGCTGGCTAGATGGAGAAAAATATTCTCGAAGGACGAGTTCGACGTAGGGTGCGCAAGGAGTGCCACCCATAAGATCCGTCTGCAGGAAGACAAACCTTTCCGAGAGAGGGTCCGGCGAGTCCCCCTGGCTGACCTATAAGATTTACGTGAACAGTCGACGGAGCTTAAGAGAACTGGGGTTATTCGGGAGTCCAGAAGCCCATATGCCTCCCCTATCATGGTAGTCCGGAAAAAGAATGGGTCGCTGAGACTTTGCATAGACTACAGGACTCTCAATAAAAGGACCATACCCGACCAGTATACCACCCCCAGGATAGAAGATGCCTTGCAGAGTCTGTCTGGAGCCAAGTGGTTCAGCATCATGGACCTGAAGAGTGGGTATTATCAAATCCCAATGCACCCTGATGACAGAGAGAAGACAGCATTCATCACCCCAGTGGGATTCTATGAATTCAACAGAATGCCTCAGGGCCTGTCAGGAGCCCCTGCCACCTTCCAGAGGTTGATGGAGAGGACGGTGGGGGACATGAATCTTATTGAAGTCTTGGTGTACCTAGACGACATCATTGTCTTCGGGAAGACTCTGGAGGAGCACGAAGAAAGGCTGGAGAAAGTCCTGAAGAGACTCAGTGAAGAGGGACTTAAAACTCCAGGGAGAAGTGTCAGTTTTACCGGTCCTCCGTCCACTATCTGGGACACATAGTGTCTGAAGAGGGAGTGTCTACAGACCCTGAAAAACTGGAAGCAGTTACCTCCTGGCCCGACCAACTACAGTGACTGAGCTCAGATCTTTCCTGGGGTTCTGCTTCTATTATCGCAGATTTGTGGAAGGGTTTGCAAAAATTGCCAAACCTCTGAATGAGTTGTTGAAGACAGAGGGAGAGGAGGATGATACTGGCCCCAGGAAACCCGGAGAGTCCGTGGAAGACCAGTGGACAGGGAGGTGTAAAGAGGCCTTCCAAATGCTGAAGAAGAGCCTGACCACTGCCCCGGTCTTGGCCTATGCTGACCCCAAGAGACCATAAGAACTGCATGTGGATGCCAGCCATGATGGTCTGGGAGGTATGCTATAACAGGAGTATGAAGGGCAGTTGAGGCCCTGTCGCCTATGTAAGTAGAAGTCTAACGCCAGCAGAAAAGAATTACCCCACCCACAAATTGGAATTTCTGGCCCTATAGTGGGCAGTTGTGGATAAACTTAGAGACTACCTGTATGGAGCTGACTTTACAGTCAAGACAGACAATAACCCACTCACCTACAGTACCTTTTCACTACAGCCAAGCTGGATGCCACTGGCCAGCGTTGGTTGGCATCCCTCGCCGGATTCAACTTCAGTCTGAAGTATAGGCCTGGAGCTAGGAATCGTGATGCTGATGCATTGTCTAGAAGATCTCATACACCCCCACGCCATACAGAAGACTGGACCCAGGTAACCCCGGATGGGGTGCGGGCTTTATGTCAAGGAGCCCAACTTCAAGCTAGTGGCGGATCCAGGGCAGAAGAGATTGGAATATCGGTAGTGGGGGTGCCCAAATGCTATTGTGACGTTACCCAGGTTGGCGAAGACGACTTGCCAAAATTATCCAAGAAGGACATAAGGAGGGATCAGTTGGAAGACCCCTGGGGAAGATTGGCTTTGGAAGCCCTAGAAGACCAGGATCCGGACAGACTTTTGCAAAATTCCTCAAAGGAGGCTCGATTAATTCATAAAGAATGGGATAAGTTACAGGTACATCAAGGGGTGGTCTACCGAAGGGGCCCCTCTGATGACCTGGAAGAGAAGTGGCAGCTGTTTCTACCGGAGAAACACAGAAGAACTGTCCTGGCTGCCCTACATGATAACCATGGCCACTTAGGGGCCGAACGAACCTTTCAGCTTGTAAGGAATAGATTCTATTGGCCTTGAATGCGAGCTGAAGTGGAGGAGTACTGTAACTCATGTGCCCGCTGCATACAGAAGAAGACATTACCACGTCAAGCTGCCCCAATGGGCCATCTGCAGAGTCAAGGGCCCTTGGACTTGGTATGCATCGACTTTCTCTGTCTGGAACCTGACTTGAGTGGACATGGAAATGTTCTGGTGATAACCGACCATTTCACCCGTTATGTCCAGGCCTTTCCAACTAAAGACCAGAAGGCCTCCACTGTAGCCAAAATCTTGTGTGACAGCAGGCAGGTAAAATCACCAGGTTGCATCCAGGATGGGAGATATATATGTCCTAGATTCAGGCTTTATGCCAATTTATACCACTAGGGGGAGTGCTGGGAGTCTTGCAGGGGAAGAGTTAATGAGCCCAGCTGAAGCAAGTGGGCTCATTAGGGCCTCTACAAGAACTCCCAGCATGCTAAGGGAGATGCTCCATCCTGGAACCAGTTCTGTGTTGTGTAGACTGGGGAGTCTGCTTTCTGTCCTGTGCGGTGAGACAAAGCCTGTGTGGCTAAAACTTCTAAAACAGGGAGATAGGGGCTGGGGCAGCACAAGGCTGCACCTAGTTGTTAGATAGGAAAACTACGTGTATAGTAAGCGGTCAAGCTGACCAGGATTTCTTTTCATGTTTCTTTTTGTTTTGCTGTTATATTTTACACTGTATATAGTTTAAATAAACCACACCTTTTTGTTTTTCACCTACAACTCTGTCTGCTGTGCCTGTTTTTGTGTGGTGAACCTATCCAGGGGGTCACACACACCCGCTGCTGAGCTAACCCCCTCACAGTTGGTGGAGAAATACTTTGTACACTACGGGTTACCTCAACGCCTTCACTCAGATCAAGGGAGAGACTTTGAGAGCCGACTGATTCGGAAGTTGCTGGACTCTTTAGGCATAAAAAAAACCCGTACTACCCCTTATCACCCTCAAGGTGATGCACAACCTGAGAGATTCAACAGGACTCTGTTAAATATGTTGGGGACTCTGACCAGTGAGGAGAAGCAACATTGGGGCAAGCACATAGCTGCCATAGTGCACGCCTATAATAGTACAGCCAGCGATGTCACAGGATATTCCCCTTACAGACTTATGTTTGGAAGAGAGGCCAGTCTACCAGTGGACTTGGCCTTTGGTACCTCCGTGGACCATACATCTGTCACCTCACACAAAGGATAAGTGGATAGACTGCGGAAGAGCTTGAAACTGGCCTATGAGAAGGCCCAATCAGTTTCCGAGCAGAGAGGAGCCCGAAACAAACTAAACTTTGACCTTAGGGTCCGTATCCAAGATTTACAACCTGGAGACAGAGTATTGCTGAGGAATTTAAGAGTCCCAGGGAAGCACAAGCTGGCAGACAGATGGAGATCCGAACCTTATGTGATTTGTAAGAAGCTGCCTGGCCTACCTGTGTATCAGCTGAAGCCTGAAGAAAGAGTGGGACCGCTGAAGATCTGGCACAGGAACCATCTGCTACCCCTTTCTGAAGCAGTCAGGAATCAGGATGCCTCCTACCCCGGATTCCTCCGAGCTACCTTCAAGCTCAAATACTCCCAGACCCAACACTAGGTCTCAGACAACTCTGTCAGGGGAAACTAATATTGCCACTCAGAGTGAAGATGAGGAACTGGAAGTTGAATGGTTGTGGCCGTCCCAGGTACCTGAATCTTTGTCCATTGACCTTCCACCCTCTGAGGATGCCCCTGATGATACTTTGAATCCGGAAGCCACTGAGTTTGTTCCATCCTATGCTCAGGCGGAGGGGTGGGAGGATGCTATAGAATCCTTCCCTGTTGACGATCCAGGGGACTCCATGTATCTTTCTGCATCCGATTCGGGTGCCTCAGAAACAGAAGAAACTCCTACACCTATCCCAGTGAAAGAACCTGTGGTCTCTGAAGCATTGACCCCCAGAGAACAAAGAGCTAAAAGAACCATACGTCCTCCCCGGAAGTTGACCTATACACAGATGGGAGAAAGCTCTGAGGACACTGTAACTACCTCAAGAAGGGCAATACAAAAGTCTGGTCCCTCCACTGTGCATTTGGTGGAGGGCAACCCCAGCTCACTTTCTGGCACAGTTAGGCAGGCCACAATCACTGACATGACCTGTGGGCAGGGTAATCCCCATCCGCGATTTTGGTGGGAGTTTCCCATGCCGACCTCCCTTGCAGCCCTTAATGACTTTTTCTGCGCACATTGTTAATCTTGTCTTTGGGGACCAAAGATTCTAAGTGGGGGGAGTGTGTAGCGGGTTATTGCTCTTTAAATCCCTCAGAGACTACATTACCCAATACACTTTTAGGCACCCAGGGTGCCTTGCCCCGCGCAAGGACTGCTGGGGTGGACTTTATAAGGGAGAGGCGGGGCCCAGGTCTTTCTCTTTGGACACCGCCCGCCCAGCAAGCTGAACTGCTGTCTGAGCTCCTGTGACTTTAGGCCAGAGGCCTGGCCGTTTCTCCAAAGAGCCTTCCGCGCGCACCGAGGAACATGAGGGACGTCTCCCCTTGAGGCTGCACCTTTGCCAGGAGGACCGAAGACCCGGATGTCGAGGGATCGGTGTGTTTAGGCACCGCAGCAGAAGAAACGGACGCAGACTGGTCCGGTTGCGTGAGAGAGCACCTGCTCATAAATAGAAACAGTACTTTTGTTACCTTGGTGGATTACAAATTCTGTTCTTCAAGTGCACCACCGATGCTAGCGAAGATTTCCCTACAGGACTTCCACTTTAGTTCAGTCAGGCCTGACTGGGTAGCATAGACATTCCTGGGCACCATATTGCCCACGAGGGGAAGTAGCCGCAAAGGGGACTGTTAGAGTTGCACAACGTTGAATACCTGTTTGCTTGTTAACACTGTTTGTTGCAGGGCTCTGCTTATGACATGTACTCACCTGTTTTACTGCTTACCCACTAATCTAAGTAAACATACAAGGGATAAGCAATTTGGTGTCTGTGTTCTTTACTTTGTAGAAGAGATATGTAAAGGAAGTTTTAAAGCCTTAGGCCTCGTACACACGGCCGAGATTCTCGTTGAAAAAAACATGTCGTTTTTTTCGACGAGATTCTTGGACAAGAAACTTGTCCCGGCCGAGTGTACACACGCTCGTTTCAAAGAACCCGCGGTTCTTTGAAAGGAGTGTACGCGGTGACGTCATCGACTACGTCGAGCATGCGCTCGTCACATTCGATGCCGTCGCCGCCATCTTGGTATACCCTACGTATGCCTAGGAAGCTACCGCGCATGCGTCGAATTCATTTCGAACATGCGCGGGCTTCCGGGCGGACAGGTAAGTGTACACACACTCACTTTTCTCGTCGAGAAACACGCCGAGGAGAATCTCGATGAGAAAATAGAGAGCAGGTTCTCTATTTTCTCGTTGAGGTTTCTTGTCGGTTTTCTCGACGAGAAACCCGCTAGCAGCGTACACACGACCGATTTACTCGGCAAGACCTCTCTGCCAGCAAGTTTCTTGCTGGTTCTTGCCGAGAAAATCGGTCGTGTGTACGAGGCCAGCCTGTGTATTCTTGTCATAGGATTGTGCCGCTGTGTGAGTTACAGGCCGCACGATCCTATGATCCCCAACTAACTGTGCCAAGGGAGGTTAGAGCCGATTGCCAGGGGTTGACAGCGGTGCACTACAGAGCCCAAAAATCATACAGGCAGCCCTCTTAACTGGGGGTATCACTACACAGGTCTCGGAGAACCCTTACTAAAACCAGTTCACTGAGGGTCAATGGAAAACGTCCTTTACATTGGTGATCAGTAGGTAGAATGCCTCCTTACATTGATGGTCAGACAGCTAAAAATATCATTGGTGTCATTCTGCTGGCTTTGTCAAACGGTCTTGGCCCCGAAAACAATGCAGGCACCATGGGAGGTAAATCAGCCAAGGAACCCCAAGCAACCTTTGGAGGACCCCCATGGTTCTATGGTACCCTGGTTGAGAATAGCTGCATTACAGGAATGTATACTAGAACCTTGAGGGAAAAAAACTATTGTAGCAACATCCCCGTAGGAGCTGCTGGTTATTTTTGGTCCTGCCGTTACCCCTCAGTTCAACTTATCAAACTTGCCTGGCTCTAAATTGGGCAACGTGCCCACAGATGCATGCACCTGTCACTTAGTCTTTTTCCAGTGCTTTTTATTCAACACAACTTGCAGCAGTAGAGGGATGGAGGGTTAGGGGAATTCAGATACCTTGTGTAGATTGCTGAGGAACTTGAGATCCTGGAGACAAGTACACTTTCTGTCACTGGAATTTGCTCACCCGGATAGGCCTCTCTCACCGGCCTAGCAGCCGGAATGATGCACAGACAAAAGTCTCTGCCACAGACATGATGATAGTACTAATTGTAACACACAGACCCCCTTTTACCTGCCTTGTTCGGCTCCTCGCAGGAAGAAAGGGGCACACCGTGCCACATGCCCGTACCCTCCTGTATTAGAGGTTGAGCGGTGTTGTTGTTGGGTCTTTCCACAGCCCGAGCCAGAAAATGTTTCTCAACTCTGCGAATGACAGAGATAAGTCCTTGTTCCCCCCAGTAACTGGAATGTCCACACCCGCTGCAACTCCAACACAGAGTTTATTTTTCTCTCTTTGCAGTATAACAGTCTCTGATAGAAAAGAGGTTGGAGCAAAGACAGGACAGCATAGATATGGGAGAGGTCCAGGCACAAACTCAATTACTTCACTTCTCGGCTTCTCGAACAGACTCAGCCCAAATGGATCATTTACTTAGGACTAGGGATGAGCTCGGTGTTCGAGTCGAACATAGGTTTGACTCGAACATCGGCTGTTCGCGCGTTCGGCGAACAACGAACGATTTGGGCCGTTCGCGCCAAATTCGAGTGACGCGAACGGCCCACAATAAACTGCGCCATCGCAGTGTAATCCCGGCGCTGTGATTGGCCAAGCATGCACTGTGACCCTGCATGCTTGGCCAATCACAGCGCCGGCAGCGAGGAGAGCAATGATTGGCCACAGGCAGGATGCCTGTGGCCAATTATAGCTGAGGGGGTTTAGTACACGCCCCACACTATAAAAGGCCGCCAGCGCGGCGGCCTTGTGTAGTGTGTTCCGGAGCAGGGAAAGTGAAGGATAGGCAGGGACAGTGTCAAATCTTGTCAAATCTATTCTTTGCTAAACCTTGTGTGTAGGGACAGAGAAGGATAGGCAGGGAGAGTGTCAGTGTCATATTCTTTGCTAAACCTTGTGTGCAGGGAGAGAGAAGGATAGGCAGGGAGAGTGTCAGTGTCATATACTTTGATAAACCTTGTGTGCAGGGAGAGAGAAGGATAGGCAGGGGACAGTGTCAGTGTCATGGTTGCTAAGCCTCCTGCACATTATACACCTGAAGTTAGCCCGTATTGCTGCTTTTTCCTGGTGTGTTACACCAACAGGATTTTGCTGCACTTACAGCGGGCGGAGTGTGCCTCCTGACCATATTACACCTTAACTTAGCCTGTATTGCTGCTTTTTCCTGGTGTGTTACACCAACAGGATTTTGCGGCACTTACAGCGGGCGGAGTGTGCCTCCTGACCATATTACACCTTAACTTAGCCTGTATTGCTGCTTTTCCCATTTCCCTGCAGGCCATTAGAATGTCTGGAAGGCAAACAAGGAGAGGCAGACAGTCAGGAGCCAATAAAAGAGGGCAAACAGGCTCTGTGTCTAGAGACAACAGTGCTGGTCGTGGACGCGGTGCATCGCCATCAGCACGTGGCCATGGGACACGCTTGTCCTTCTTTTCGGCAGCTGGACGTGTTGAGCCGCATCATGCCGAAGACTTGGTAGAGTGGATGACCAAGCCCTCCTCATCCTCCTCATCCTCTCTCACCCAGGTTGAGGGTACTGGCAAAGCAGCTGCCAAAGCGTCCTCTTCCCTGGTATCAATGTCATCATCAGTCACTCCTTCCCTAGACCAACCATGTCCTCCTGAGGAGTCCCCCGAACAGATTGAGCACAGTGTTGGGTACATGCTCCAGGAGGATGCCCAGCGTTTCGAAGGGTCTGATGATGATACCCAGCTAGAGGAAGGCAGTAGCGTGAGAGCAGAGAGAGGGGATGCTCAAGAAGGACACCAATCTGGCAGTCATGTTCCAGCAGCTGCAGCATACTGCCAGATTGGCTCCAGTGATGAGGAGGGAGGGGATGATGAGGTCACTGACTCCACGTGGGTGCCTAATAGGAGAGAGGAGGAGGAGGAGGAGGAGGATGAGGAGGAGGCACATCTCCAACGAGGCAGGATGCCCTCGGGGGGCCAGCGTAAGGGCAGCACACCAACGGAATCACACCGCAGAGCTCCGCCTGTGCAGGGCGCTGCCTCTGCCCGTTATTCAAAAAGTTCTTTGGTGTGGGCCTTTTTTAAGTTGAGTGCATCAGATCGCACAGCTGCTGTTTGCAACATATGTCTCAAGCGTATATCGCGTGGCCAAAACATCAGCCGCTTGGGCACCACATGCTTGACCAGACATATGTTGACCTGCCATGCAGCTCGTTGGCAAGCCTACCTTAAAGACCCACACCAAAGAACAAAGCTGACCTCTTCTTGCACCGCATCAGCTGGGATCTCCAACCCCACTATACCTTCAGTCCTCTCTGAAACCTGCTCTGAGAGGAATGAAGGTGTAGAATTAGGTGTGTCACAGCCAAGTACTTGCGGGCACTCTGCTAGCAGTACACCAACGTCCGATTCTAGCAGGCAAATTTCCCTGCCCCAGCTGCTGGACCGTCGAAAGAAGTTCACTCCCAGCCATCCACATGCCCAGCGGTTGAATGCTAGCTTGGCTAAATTGCTAGCGCTTCAACTGCTGCCTTTTCAGTTGGTAGACTCGGCCCCCTTCCGTGAGTTTGTGCAATGTGCGGTTCCTCAGTGGCAGGTTCCCAAACGCCACTTTTTCTCACGGAAGGCTATTCCGGCTCTCTACCGGCATGTGGAAGGCAATGTCTTGGCCTCGCTGGACAGGGCGGTCAGCGCTAAGGTGCATATTACCGCTGACTCATGGTCCAGCAGGCATGGACAGGGACGTTGCCTTTCTTTCACGGCCCATTGGGTCACTCTTTTGGCAGCTGGGAAGGATGCAGGACAAGGTGCAGTAGTGTTGGAGGTTGTTCCACCGCCACGCCTCCAAAATGCTACTACTGGTTGTGACACACCTCTGTCCTCCACCCCCTCCGCTTCTTCTTCCTCCGTGGCCTCTTCCTGTGCTTTGTCCTCGGAATCAGCGGTGCTCCGTAGGCGTTCAAGGGGCTACGCAAGTACGCAGGCAAAAAGATGCCATGCCGTGCTTGCGCTGGTGTGTTTGGGGGACAGGAGCCACACTGGGGCAGAGGTTCTGTCTGCTCTGCAGGGGCAGGCCGAGAGGTGGTTGACACCACGCCAGCTTAAGCCAGGAATGGTAGTTTGCGACAATGGCACCAACCTCCTCTCCGCTCTCCGACAGGGACAACTGACCCATGTGCCCTGTGTGGCTCACGTCCTTAACCTGGTGGTGCAGCGGTTCTTGGGCAGGTACCCGGGCTTACAGGATGTCCTGAGGCAGGCCAGGAAAGTCTGTGTGCATTTCCGCAGATCTTATAATGCCAGTGCTCGCCTGGCTGAGCTGCAAAAGGAGTTGAACCTGCCCAAGAACCGCCTTATATGTGACATGCCCACCAGGTGGAACTCAACATTGGCCATGCTGCAGCGGCTGCACATGCAGCAGAGGGCCATCAATGAGTACCTGTGCGACTACGGCACCAGGACAGGGTCAGGGGAGCTCGGGTTTTTTTCACCACGCCAGTGGGGCATGATCAGGGATGCATGCACTGTCCTGGCACCATTTGAGGAGGCCACGAGGATGGTGAGCAGTGACAGTGCATGCATCAGTGACACTGTACCTCTTGTCCACCTGTTGGAACATACGCTGCGTGGAATAATGGACAGGGCACTTGAGGCAGAACAGAGGCAGGAAGAGGAGGACTTCCTTGCCTCTCAAGGCCCCCTTTACCCAGACAGTGTTCCTTCTGTCCCACCCATCGCACAGGAAGAAGAGGAGGAGGATTGTGTCAGCATGGAGGTGGAGCCTGGCACTCAGCATCATCAGCAGCAGTCTTTTAGGGATGATTTACAGTCCCAAGAAACCAGTGGACTTGTACGTGGCTGGGAGGAGGTGGCTGCGGATCATGTCGTCCTTAGTGACCTAGAGGACTCCGGACCGAATGCCTCAGCTAACCTACGCTGCATGGCCTCCCTGATCCTGCAAAGTCTGCGGAAGGATCCTCGTATTCTTCGGATCAAGGAGAGGGACCATTACTGGCTGGCCACTCTCCTTGATCCACGGTACAAGGGTAAGGTTGCGGACCTTATCTTACCGTCGCAGAGGGAGCAGAGGATGAGACAACTCCGGGAGGCCTTGCAGAAAGGTCTGTGCAACGCGTTCCCAGAGACTGGGAGGTTACAAACTCCTGGTCCTGGACAACGAGTTGCTGAGGCTTCGGTCAGTCAAAGAAGGAGCGGTGGGGAAGGTGGCTGTCTGACCGAAGCGTTCAGACAATTCTTTAGTCCGCAGCCCCAAGGTATGATCGGTTCCAGCATTCATCGCCAGCGTCTGATATACATGGTGCAGGAATACCTAGGGGCAAGGTCAGACTTGGACACCTTCCCCACCGAAAATCCTCTGGCTTACTGGGTCTTGAGGATGGATCACTGGCCAGAGCTTGCACAGTATGCAATTGAGCTACTGGCCTGTCCTGCATCCAGCGTTCTTTCAGAACGCACATTCAGTGCTGCTGGAGGATTTGTCACGGATCACAGGGTGCGCCTGTCCACCGACTCTGTTGATCGACTGACCTTCATAAAGATGAACCAGTCTTGGATCACCACCAGCTACCAAACACCTGAAGCTGATATAACAGACTAATTTATTTTCAAATGTCACATCCCTTCAAGACTGATGCTGATGCTGAGAGACTGTCCTGTTATGTTGACTGACTATCCTCCTCCTCCTCAATGATCCGATTGACGATGATAGCTTGGAAGAACATTTTTGTTTCTGGGTGCCGCCACCAGTGGCTAAGGCCCAATTTTTCAGCCCCTGTTTAACAGGGGTGTGTTATTACAATTTTTTATGCAATGCTTTGCAGCAGGGCTCATTCCTGCACTCCAACTAGAGTATCTGGGAGTGGTTGCAGTGTCGTGGCACCAGCACCAGTGGCTAAGGCCCAATTTTTCAGCCCCTGTTTAACAGGGGCGTGTAATTGCAATTTTTGATGCAATACTTTGCAACAGGGCTCATTGCTGTGCTCCAAGTACAGTATCTGTAAGGGGTTGCAGCGTTGTGGCACCAGTGCCTAAGGCCCAATTTTTATGCCCCTGTTTAACAGGGGCATGTAATTACAATTCTTGATCTAATAATTCACAGCAGGGCCCATTCCTGCGCCCACCAAGACTAACAGTGAGGCCTTACAGTGTTGTGTCAACACCACCACCACCACCACCACCAAAGGCCCAATTTTTCAGCCCCTGTTCAACAGGGGCATGCAATTACAATTCTTGATCTAATAATTCACAGCAGGGCCCATTCCTGCGCCCACCAAGAGTAACTGTGAGGGCTCACAGTGTTGTGGCAACACCAACATGTAAGGGGCAAATTTCAGCTGAGTATATACGGCAGGCCCCTACTTTCAAACATCCAACTTACAAACGACTCCTCCTTGCAAACGGAAGGATACAACAGGAAGTGAGAGGAAATCTACCCCTAGGAAGGCAAATTCTCTCCTGTAAGAGTTAATATGGGAAAAAAAGTGTCTCCTCTCCACTGATGCTTTAGCACCAATTCTTGTTTCAATAAAAAACCAAAATTTTCAAAAAACGTTTGTCATTAGGAGGGAAAGTGAGGTGAACTGTTCTGAACAGGTGCACACTGCACAGACAGCAAAACAAATGTTACAGGGGTGATAACCCTTCCCTATGTTTTCCAAAAAGCTTGTGTAGCGGGGTCTTAAAAGTTAGTGGGATACACCTGGGGGTAGAGAGACCCAGGTGTGTAATTATGTCAGGGATTAGACCCCTTTTTCTTATTCGTGGAGGATTGGGTGGTGTAATATTCTCTTTGACCAGTGGGTGTCAGTGTACCTACTGGCTCGAGGTAGAATCACTACCACAGTGCTACCCTTCTTTGTCCCTTCCTGGAGATGGTACGGCTGGGGCGGGGAACCCGCCGTGGTGTCGATGGAAGGAGATAAAAGGGGAGACGCCCTCGCCACGAGGTCTGTCTTTGGGGGATCATCTCTTCACGCACCCAGGCACCTTAGGCCTGGGTGTGGGCGGTTCAAGGTTCCGGCCTAGGCGCCCAAGGCCTGGCCGGAACGAAGATGGAGTCCATCCCGGGCACCTTCAGCCTGGGGTGAGGTACTATTGAGGAGGCCTGGGACCCGGTGACTCCGACTGGGTCCCGCGAGGGTGAAGTTGCTCCAGGGCGCCCCTTGCGAGGGGACCCGCATCTGAGGTGAGGAGGCTGGGGGGGTCACCCGTCCGAAGACCCGGTGTAGCGTCAACCCGGTGACGGATGGGCCTTCAGTAACTCCCTTAGAGGACATCTTCCCCTGATATGGGCTACAGCGCAGCGGAGGAGCTTTCATCAAGATTCCTGCAACCCCTGGTCATAGCACAGGGAGTGTAGGGACTAGGAACCTGTACAGTGCCTCGACCTGCTTCCCCATCGTATCCTGCCGTTGCATTTGACTGTATGTGGAGATACGCAATAAACCTGAGTTTGGACTTTGATGGGTGTATGGACTCTGTTGATGGGAACAAAGGGAGATTCCGGCACGGGAGGACTGACCCTCATAACCAGCACACATTTGGCCCGAGGAAAAGATTGATACTGGCCTTCACCTCACCCACATGCATGGGGAGGACATGGGCCGTAGCGCACCTCACTCTGTCGCTCGACATACCCCTAGTTAAAGAGGTCGGGGTGAGGCCGCTACACATGGGGGCTCGTGAGTCCGGGATGAAATGTGTGTTGACCCTGAGGTTTGGAACGGCTGTGTTTGAACTTTGCTGCCCGGAGGAGGTCCGAGCAGGTCGGCCATGTGATTGGCCAAAGTGCATCCCTGTGCTCGAAGTCGTGGAAATTTCCCTGAAAAACCGGGAGAGGCCCATGCAGAAAGAGCGGGAAGAGGGAGGAGTCCAGCCGTGTGACGAACTACATGTGGGGACTTTTGCTGCACTGCGCCACGAGGCACCCCATGACTGCGCAATTCGTGGGAGGAGACTGAAGGAAGCCCGCGAAAACGTGCAAGTCGTGGGAGGAGTCTGGCCACGTGTGGAGATACACGTGGAGACTCCGGCGCGAGGTCAGCGCGTGATGGAGCAGCAAGTGGTCGGAGCGAACTCAGGCTCCCCGTGGATGCCGGTACCTTATCCTTTCAAGATGACTGCATTTGCTGCACCCATTACAGACACGGGGATAAGGCTCAGGCCCCGAGGACAGTTGGCTCTGTATTCATGCAGAGACACGGAGGCCCTCGGTGTGATCTGTCCCGGATGCTCGGGACTGGTGGTCCAACTAAAGCCATTCGGGCGATGCGAAGCATGCAAGGAGTTTCTTTTTGAGGTTGAACCACACACGGAAAGGCCCCGGGCCCTACGCCTCAACTGCATCACAGGAACCGCCACTCCGGAGGGAGAGATCAAAGCCTTTGCGGAGTTTCCCGTGCGCGCTGACCAGGGCGAAGTGACTGCCCAACCAGAGACTGAGAGAGAAAAATCCGAGGACACTGCTTCGGTCACTACAGACTCCCTGCTCCCACCTCCGAAGAGGAAAGTCGGCCTGGTACAGGCATCCTATGGTCGTGGTCGAGTTTCACCCCGCCGCTTGCCTGGCCTGGATGACGCCGGTAGAGAAGAGAGTCCCGGACATCCCAGTTCTTCAGAAGGTCCAGGTGAGCCAGGGGCTGGGACTGTGGTGTTGGTTGGAGGTGTCGGGGGTCCACAGTTGGTGGAGCCCGCAAGGGAGGGTAGCCTTCCGTCTACTAGAGACTACCTTCCCGCTGAGATGTATGACACCTCCGACTTAGAGTCATTGTCAGACTGTGGGGATGACGGAGAGATAGACGAACTGTTTCACCGGAAGGGCTGGGACAGACGCCCACTACCTGTGCTGAGTAAACCGCAGGATTCCCCCATGTCCATAGAAGACAGTACGCTCCGGGTGAAGGCCCCGGAGTTCTTGAGGAAATCTAGTCCTCTGATCAACTTCCCGCATTCAACTACATCACCCGCTCTGATGTTGGGGATGCAGCGTGCTTCGTTGCGGGCACCAAAGACAAAGAAACCCGAGATGATGAAGGTACCTCGGCACCCGGAGGCCATCGTACAGCCAGGAGAAGGTGAGCGAGATGTGATGCCACCCCTAGCCAGGTTGCAGAGACTTTTCTCCCAGAGAGTCGCCCGTGAATATGGGTGGGAGTACCCCTACTTGCCTCGGGACCTATTGTATGAAGTCGAGGTCCTGCGACCAAGGTGGTATGACGAGTTTGTATGGGAAAAACTTAAAGTACCCCATGCCAGGCGATACCTGTCATGTTCGCCGCCTGTGTCTAAAAAGTTCAAGGACTGCAAAGCTGATTGGAGACTTGGGCGCCATATTCATGCCGATAAGGTGCTCATCTGCCGGAAAGAAGGAGAGGATGTCGAGTATTCGGTGGAAGTGTTTGACGGGCACCTGAAGCCCCTGTTTCTGCCGGATCCAAGGTTCTATTTATAGGAGAAGTGAGCTCCTATCTTGTTGTTGTTGAAACTTTCTGGAAGAGACATTCCCAGACGCCTAGAACTGTGCCCTACTTTTGTTTTGATTTGGGCTTTTCTTTTACTCACTGGAGATTTGGGAGCTGTTGTTTTTTTTTCTCCCTTTTCTTCATGTGCCAAAGGCAGAGACTTTTGGGGTAGAGTTAGAGTAGGAAAGCAGGAAGGATGAAGATCTCACCAAGTGTCATTACCGCAGCTCTGTCACCAGGTGGCAGTGTTGTGCAACGAATGTTTGAAAATGTTACACATGCATTACTTACTTATTGGAGTGAGTGGGTCTCTCGGCTGACGGACCCACTCATGCCAATTTAACACAGAGTGTTAGGATGTGTTTTTTTTGTTGTTTGTTTCCCTTCTGCAGGAGATTCGTCGGTCAAGACTACTGAGTATGGGGTGGTTCTTAGACAGTGACGGGAGGGATTGTATATGTGTACATGACAGATGTTTTATACAAAAGTTTTAATGTTTTATAGTTCCCTTTTCTGTTGAGCAGGTATTGGCACATACAGTATCCAAAATTTGAGGGATAGCCTCTGGGGCCCACTTCATGTCACCACTCCTTGGGAGACATGGGTGTGCACCTGACGCTGGGGACCAGCGTCAAATCACCAGGGGGAGTGTGTAGCGGGGTCTTAAAAGTTAGTGGGATACACCTGGGGGTAGAGAGACCCAGGTGTGTAATTATGTCAGGGATTAGACCCCTTTTTCTTATTCGTGGAGGATTGGGTGGTGTAATATTCTCTTTGACCAGTGGGTGTCAGTGTACCTACTGGCTCGAGGTAGAATCACTACCACAGTGCTACCCTTCTTTGTCCCTTCCTGGAGATGGTATGGCTGGGGCGGGGAACCCGCCGTGGTGTCGATAAGAGGAGATAAAAGGGGGAGACGCCCTCGCCACGAGGTCTGTCTTTGGGGGATCATCTCTTCACGCACCCAGGCACCTTAGGCCTGGGTGCGGGCGGTTCAAGGTTCTGGCCTAGGCGCCCAAGGCCTGGCCGGAACGAAGATGGAGTCCATCCCGGGCACCTTCAGCCTGGGGTGAGGTACTATTGAGGAGGCCTGGGACCCGGTGACTCCGACTGGGTCCCGCGAGGGTGAAGTTGCTCCAGGGCGCCCCTTGCGAGGGGACCCGCATCTGAGGTGAGGAGGCTGGGGGGGGTCACCCGTCCGAAGACCCGGTGTAGCGTCAACCCGGTGACGGATGGGCCTTCAGTAACTCCCTTAGAGGACATCTTCCCCTGATATGGGCTACAGCGCAGCGGAGGAGCTTTCATCAAGATTCCTGCAACCCCTGGTCATAGCACAGGGAGTGTAGGGACTAGGAACCTGTACAGTGCCTCGACCTGCTTCGCTTCCCCATCGTATCCTGCCGTTGCATTTGACTCTATGTGGAGATACGCAATAAACCTGAGTTTGGACTTTGATGGGTGTATGGACTCTGTTGATGGGAACAAAGGGAGATTCCGGCACGGGAGGACTGACCCTCATAACCAGCACACATTTGGCCCGAGGAAAAGATTGATACTGGCCTTCACCTCACCCACATGCATGGGGAGGACATGGGCCGTAGCGCACCTCACTCTGTCGCTCGACATACCCCTAGTTAAAGAGGTCGGGGTGAGGCCGCTACACTTGAAAATAGATTTTTTGCCTGGAGCTACACTTAAACAATGTACCTGTTCAAAATTACAAACAGATTCTACATAAGAACAAACCTACAGTCCCTGTCTTGTATGCACCGCCTGTATACGGCTGCTCAGAGTATATAGGGCCTTTTTTATTTTGTGTGCGGGGTTCCCCTTAATATCCATACAAGACCCAAAGGGGCTGGTAATGGGCTGGGGTAGGAGGGGGGGGTGTGTGATGGGGTAGCTATGCCATTTTTCTTAAAGATTTTCATCCATATTACCGGGACCAGACATTACATTAAAGCCGCAAGCAGTTTTAAATGGCTTTTTTTCCTTTAGAAATGTTATTTTGTGCAGGGACAGTTCTAAACACGGGAAACACGTGGCACTTCAGAGGCATACTTTAGACACCCCCCAGGTACGATATTTAAAGGAATATTTGACTTTTTTTTTTTTCACTTTATGCATCATTAAAATGACTGCTCCAGAAAAACGGCCGTTTTTAAAACTTATTTTTTGCATTGATACATGTCCCCTGGTGCAGAACCCGGGTTCCCAAACCCTTTTTAGGACAATAACATGCATAATAGTTGTTATAATTAGCACTTTACATTTCGAACGTTCGAATCCATTGTATTTAATAGGGTTCTAAAGTTTGTGCGAACTTTCGGTCCGTTCGCGGGTTCTGGTGCGAACCGAACCCGGGGGTGTTCGGCTCATCACTACTTAGGACAAGACTAGCAGCCAAATGGCACTCTAACTTTACCCAAGGTCTCTGCCACAGACCTGGTGAACCTGATCTCTGCCACAGACCTGGTGAACTTGGTCTCTGCCACAGACCTGGTGAACTTGGTCTCTGCAACAGACCTGGTGAACTTGGCCTCTGTTTAAGGAGAAGACATCCCTCCGGAGAGTTATCAGGACCTTTCCTTCACTGTGACTTCCGCATCAGTCCTTCGGAACGGTTTCTCTCCCGGCCTCCTCTTCCAAGATACGTGTCCCCTCGCAAGGCGACACCCTGAGATTCCTCGATCCCCGATGGGCTCCAGCCAAAGGTGCTGGGCCCAGGCCTCTGCTGCAGCCCCAGGACTAAGGGTGCCCGGGACTGATCCACCAACCTCTGCCCCTGGGCCAAAGGCGCCCAGGGAAGACAGGAACACACCCCCGCCCCTGGGCCTCAGGTGCCCAGGGTGGACTGGAACAAGAACCACCCCGAACAGGCAGCGTCTGCCCCATTTTTATTCTCTCCCAGCATGCACAGCAGGCAGACCACGCCCACTTCACGGTTGCCGAGAGGGGACACACAAAGCACAGCACTGTATCAGTGGTTCAACCCTGGCCTACCATGGCAGCGCCACCTGTAGGCCACAGGGAACTGTACACCAATACTCTCCCTGCGGACAAAATGGTTGCAAAATCCCTGACAAATTAGGGTGTTTGAGTAAACTACCACTCAAACACTTCCCCTAAATTTAGCACCCCGCTACATAACTATTGAACAATCCTCTGCCACAGGATTTGGAAATCAGTAATTGCTTGAGCAAACACAACTACACAGAACCAAAGTCCTTTAAGCCATTCCGGCAGTACTGTGAGGTAGATTGGTTAGGATGCATCCTCCAATTAAGTCACCAGGCATTTTTTGAGATACCAGCCTTTTGCTTGGTCCTCTCCAAGAAGAATTCTCCCCTGGATCCTCCAATTGCACTGCTTCTTCACGCAGACAAGACAGCACAGGACCATCCCCGAACCAGTAGGCCCCAGACAGACTTCTGGGCCTACTTAAACTAACCGGGGCCCCGAGGCAGAAGAGGAATTGTCACATATCTTAGGCCAGACGGGCCATGAGGTCAGAGAGAGAGAAAAATGGCGTCTGCCCTTAAGTATCCTCTCCCAGAATGCCCAGCGGTAGACCCCCCCACTGGACTGTTTCTGGGGAAAGGACACCCAATACACTCCAGCCTGTTGTGTTTCCGGTGGTGACAATGACACTTACCGGCGACAGTGGGAAATGCTCTCAACACAGCCAAAGCTGGAGCAGAGGCCAATTTAGCCATAAACATTGTATTCTGAACTATGTACAATTCAGATGACCCACTAAATTTACACAATAGCGCCTGGTCAACAGGAGCAGGGCGCTTCACTATGACTAAGGTTCATTGTGAAGGTCTGAACCCAACATATGTTAAGCCATGTACACACAATAGGTTTTACTGATGAAAACAGTCCGATGGACTTTTCTCATCGGACAAACCGATCATATGTGGGCCCCATCGGTCTTTTTTTCATTGGTGTTTAAAAATAGAACATGTTTTAAATTTATCCGATGGTTAAAAAACCGATAGCAAATTACTATCGTCTGTGGGGAACTCCTTTGGATAAAAAACCCACGCATGCTCAGAATCAAGTCGACGCATGCTCAGAAGCATTGAACTTAATTTTTCTCGGCTCATCGAAGTGTTTCACGTCACCGCGTTTGGAACGGTCGGTTTTTTGACTGATGGTGTGTAGGCAAGACTGATGGAAGTCAGCTTCATCGGTTTTCCGATGGAAAAATCCATCGGTTTAAAAACCATAGGAAATCCAATCGTGTGTACAGGGCTTTAGAGTATGTTTTCCTGGAAACCCTTACAACGTTTAGAATGTAAACTGAAATTTGCTGACTGTTCAGCTGAAACTCAATCAGAAGCACACGGATCTAAAGACAAAACATAAATCACTGCTGTAAGCTGAGTCTTCGCATGTGGTACATGGAATTTGGTGAATCAGAAATGTAAAAATAATTACATATAAGCTCTTCAATGAGGTTGAGGTGTAGCCTTAACACATGAAAATGAAAATTTGACCTATGCAGCCTCCAGTGTTAACGAGGTTTTGTCTTTAACACAAAGAAAACAAAAAAAATTACACCAATTTCAATTTATAAATTTATTACATTAAGATTAAAATTTCAATTTTACGTAATTTAACACAAAGAAAGAGGATAGCTAAGCACTGAGAATATTGTTCTTGGTCTTATTAAAGCAGTAGTAAAGGCAAATGCAATTTTTTTTTGGAAGAAATACACATAAGAAAATTTGGTTACGCCGAGTCAATAGATGCCTAACCTGTCACAATTTAAAATTACGTGCGCTCGTGGAATAGCGCCAAACTACGGTACTTAAAAGTATCCATCGGCAAAGATTTTTTTACAGGTTACCAGTTTAGAGTTGCAGAGGAGGTCTAGTGCTAGAATTATTGCTCTCACTATAACGTTGTGGCAATACCACACATGTGTGCTGCAAACACTGTTAACATATGCGGGCGTGACCTAAGTATGCATTCGCTTCTGCGCGCGAGCATGAGAGGATGGGGGCGCTTTAAAAAAAATAATGTATTAATTATTTATTTTATTTATATAGTTTTTTTTTACATTGTCCCTTAAATTTATTTTCATCACTTTTATTCCTATCACAAGAAATGTAAAACATCCTTTGTGATAGAAATTAAGCATGACAGGTCCTCTTTATGGAGACATCCCCCAGATCTCTTCTCTAAACTGGAAAGCATGAGATAAAAAAAAAAGAAAAAAACATTGATCCCTGCTTTCCAAAAAAAATAAAAAATGGCAGTGTTTACATCTGCCGGAACCGGAAGTGACATCATGACGTCGCTTCTGGCCTCCCAGGACCATAGAGATGACCGGGGACCATCTGGTCCCCGGCCGGCTCTATGGTAACTTGGCAGAAGCGCAGGATCAGATCCTGGGCTCTCCGATCGCACAGGAGAGCTCGGGTAGGCGCCATTGGGGGGCAGGAGAGGCGGCGTCCCCTCCCGTTGATCAGACGCTAGGTTTTGCTTTTTTACAAAAAAGGGAAGAAAAAAAGAGAGACCAGGGTGATGGCTGTAGCTGCAGGCATCATCCCGGTATAACCACTTCAACCCAAGGACGTCCATGGACGTCCTACGATCGGGAAGTGGTTTTTAAGGTGCCCCAGAAACATCACAACACATAACCTTTTTAAAAATATAGGGGAATACACATCCTTCCAAGGCTTTATTATTACATAATAAAAAAAACCACATACAGCATAGCATTATTAGCAAAGAAATTAAACTCTACACATTGCTCTCTGCTGGGTATATTACTAACCCCTTTCATTATTGTTTAAAATTCAGTCCATACAAAATGGGACAAGGTCCCCTTGTTATCCACTTGACCCCTGGAAGATTTACCCCCCTTCATGACCAGGCCATTTTTTGCGATACGGCACTGCTTTACTTTTGCGCGGTCATGCAACACTGTATATTTATGTCATCCCCCCCCCCCCCCCCGCAAAAAGAGCTTTCTTTTGGTGGTATTTGATCACCACTGAGTTTTTTTGTTTTTTTTTGTGCTATTAACAAAAATTTTGAAAAAAAAAAAATGTTTTTCTTTGTGCCATAAAACATATAAAAAATGTTTTATTATTATTGGTTTGCGCAAAAGTTATAGCGTCTACAAACTATGGGATATATACTGGACTTCTAATTCATTTATTCTTTTATACTGGTAATGGCGGCGATCAGCGACTTATAGCGGGACTGCGATATTACGACGGACAGTCTGACACTAACTGACAGATTGTGGGAACCAGTGACACCAATACAGTGATCAGTGCTAAAAATATGCACTGTCACTGTACCGTACCTCTCAACTTTTTGAGATGGAAACAAGTAACACCTATTAGAAAAAGTTTTGTAGACATAGAACACACCCCCTTAAAGGAGAATTATACAGAAAAATGATGAGTAAACCTACAAGTACTTTTTTTTTTACCACCACTATTCTTTTATATTGGCTTTTGAAATTGACAAATGCAGCAATTTAGAAATTGGATGAAAGGTTTAGCACTGGGAAACACTTTTCGAAAGATAAAAGGTGCATTTTATATACAACTATATAGATCAGACCAAAATGAGGGACAGATGAGGGGGAAAGAGGGACAGAGGGACTTTGTTCCAAATAAGGGACAGTCCCTCCAGATCAGGGACAGTTGGGAGCTATGACTGTACTACTGACCCTGGATGGGAAGGGGTTAAACATCAGGGGCAATCAAAGGGTTAAATGGGTACCTAACCAGTGTTTTTGTGTATACAGTGTGCTGCTTTTACTAAGGGAAGTGATGGATTTTATTTCCTGCTTTGCAGGGAAACAATATCTAGCACATCCCCGCTGACAGGGCGGAGCTCTGCCTTGTTTACATAGGCAGAGCTCCATCCAGCCTGTGTCCTCAATGAGCAGTGGGTGTGGGCAGACATCCATTGGCTGGTACCCGCTGATTGGCTTCTGCTGTGACTAATCACAGCAGAAGCAGCGTGCCAGCAGCGCGCTCGCGCACCCCCTACCCGGAAGTGCAGGATCACGTATATATACATGATTCTGCACAGAACAGCCGCCCTGTAGCAGTAAATCTGCTATAGGTTGGTTGGCAAAGATAAGGGTGGCCATGGATTTTTTGTAGACTTATAGAAAAACAAAAAACACTAACATAAAATCAAATGATTTATTACAACAGTAATTGAAAAGTACACAGACAAAAATTACTGCGAAATATAAAATATGTATATTCTTGTTTCTCATTGGATGGGAATGTTTAGAGAAGCTCCACATGCAAACTCAACGCGTTTCGAACATTCTTCTTCAGGAGTACAGTACATGTGAATAAAATCAACTATGTTGCAACCCTTCACGCTTGTTCTCAAACATACACCGATAAAAAGTCTAGCGCTGGAATAATAGTCCAACAGAGGACTTTTATCCCATGGGGGGAATTCACATGGAGAAACAGGTTCAACTATTATTCATCAAGTGGTGTAGTTTCCAACAGTGTCAGATAGCACCAAGCAGTTGGCATTATATGTCAGATCTTATGGTGCAGGAGATCAGCGATCCACAAAAAGTCTTTAAAGCGGACCTTCAGTCATTTTTTCATCTTTCCATCTATTAAATCGTCTGCCCTTGTTGTTGTTTTAACTTTGGATAGTAAAACTTTTTTTTTATGCCAGTAAATCCCTTCTACAGCCCACTTCCTGTTTCTTGTCTGGTCATTAGCCTAGGCTTATGACATCATGCGCGGGTCTCTCTCTCACTCTGGTGAGAGTTTGCCAGGAAGGGGGGGGGGTGAATCATAAGAGGGCCAATGAGGGTTGCAGAGCTGGAGGTGTGCCTCTGTGTGTCTGTGTAAATCCAGGAAGTGAACAGGCAGCAGCTTCAGCTGCCCACAGTTAAAATGGATGCAGCCAGACTCAGTGGAGGGAGATTTCTGAAGCATATTTGGCAAGTACAGAATCACAGTATATATAAAATAATATGCAAAGTGGTTGGATGGAAGCTTCAGAATGGCAAAGATGTTTTTATTACAAATTATGTGAGCAGACTGCAGTTCCTCTTTAAATAGTAAGTATAAAGGAAAGCATTCCAAGAAGCCCCTCCAACTACTAGCAAAACACAAGTTCTCCATACATCACAGCATAATTGATAGGGTGGATGACAAAATCATCAAGGGAGTAACATGCACAGTCTCAGGTCAGGCTATATCTCTTTCCTTTAGGCTCTGTTTCCAGTAGTGCGACTTGTCATGTGACATTGGACATATAAAGTCGCATGACAAGTCACAGCCTGTTGACTTCAATGGCGCCCGTTCTAAACGTGCATCGACGCCAATGCAAAACGCTTATAAATTCACGTACTAGTTTTACAGCTTGTTTTTTATAAGGCCCGTGGGCAGGAGGCCTCAGACCTACAATGTGCATTTTAACACTTGTGCAAAAAAATGTCAGTGAAAGTGTTAAAGTGGATGTCAGTGTTGTGGGCGAGCTGTGTGTGTCTGGCAGGGAGTATGCATTCAGTGTGGACAGCTTGGCGCGGGGGTCAGCTCTCTGTACAGCTCAGCACAGCTGGAGGATGCCGGCCAGAGACTCCGCCCCCTCTCCATCAGCACCACTCATATTCCCCAGAGGGGACTCGGCTACCAGTCAAAGGCCCCGCCTACCGACACAGTTATTGGCTGCTCTCGCTGTCATTTCCACAGAAGCGTCCACTTATTGGGTTGGATACCCGTTACTCACGGCAACCCTGAATTTTTTTTTTTTTTTCTACTAGTGCCCGAATCCGCATTTGTTTCGTCTTCTCGGCTATTTCCGGAAGGATTCGTTCGTGCCTCGCTTATTGGCCGAGCCGTTTGTCTTTCAAAGGCGCGGCAGTACGTGACGGTTTCCACGGCAACCGCCATCTCTCTCTTGGCTAAAAAAGACTAGCTTTGTGATTGGACGGCGGTTTTCACTCATTCCAGCCGCGGGTTAGCCAGCTGTGGCCCCGCCCCCCTACTGGTTGCCTGATTGGGTCAGCCCTCGGAGGAGGGCGGGGCCGCTACACCCGGCAGAGCCTGAGTCACCAGGGCGTGGCGCGGAGTCTCCCTCCCCCTCAGTATTGTTATCTCCGCTCAGACGGGTGGCGCACTTCTCTCTCCAGCCGGCTCAGCGCTCACACACTACCGCCCGCCCGCCCGCCATGGAGGACCAGTCCCCGAACATCTCATCCAGTCACGGCGTCCCGGAGCCCGACATGGACGACATCCTGGACCTGACCGGAGGACAATACACCCGCAAGGCGGAGGTGTACGAGGAGGATGAGGAGGACAGGCGCAGCTATTCGGACAGCCTGGAGCCGTCCCCGGAGAGTGAGGAGCCCAGCAGTGTCGGGAGTGACCTCCCTCCCCCTCCCCCCCGGGGGGCCCCTCCTGTCATCCCCACCGCGCCTATAGAAGAGGAGCACGACACCCCGACCTCACCGTACGGCCCCCCCTCCACCACCGGATCTGTGGGTGAGTCTGACCCCGCCCATACCGACACTGGGGCCCTCAGAGAGATCACTAGATGGAAATGGAGGGTCCCTGAGGAAGGCCCAACCTCGAGGGGGGGGGGTCATGTCTGAGGTGGGCGCCTTTCTCTCCCCCCCCCCCCCCCATCCAATTTTGCAAGCCTCTTTGGTGGCTACAATGTTGGCATGGCAACCATTACCTGGCTGCATCCTAACAACCAATGATGGATGCCGATAGCCACGCCAGCATCATTGGTTGCCAGCATCCTAGCAACCAGTGATGGCCATTGTTTAGTTGCTAGGATGCTGGTGGCTGCGGCAAACTGCTTTCATTGGTTGCTATGGTGCTGGCAGGCACTGACACCTTTTGTCCGCTAGGATGCAGGAACAGCAACCAATGACACTGTGGCCTAGCTGCCAGCATCCTAGCAACCAGTGATGGCCATCATTGGTTGTCATGGTGCTGGCAGGCACTGACACCTTTTGGCCACTAGGATGCAGGAACGGCAACCAATGACACTGTGTGGCCTGGCTGACAGCATCCTAGCAACCAGTGATGGCCATCATTGGTTGTCATGGTGCTGGCAGGCACCGACACCTTTTGTCCACTAGGATGCAGGAACAGCAACCAATGACACTGGCCTGGCTGCCAGCATCCTAGCAACCAGTGATGGCCATCATTGGTTGTCATGGTGCTGGCAGGCACTGACACCTTTTGGCCACTAGGATGCAGGAACGGCAACCAATGACACTGTGTGGCCTGGCTGCCAGCATCCTAGCAAACCAGTGATGCTGTGGCATGCGGTTGCCTGCACTGAACAGCTTCCTTGGTGGGTATGGTATAGACAGCAAACCGATGACCCTGTGGTCCTAGCAACCAATGGTGCTGTTTATCAATTGGTTGCTGGTACACAGGTGGCTAGGCTGCACAGCATTATTGGTTCTTATCCTTTTTGGTACCACGGCCTGGCTGCCAGTGTCATAGCAACCAGTGATGGTGTGTCATTGGTTGCTAGGATGTAGATGACAGGCCTGTACCCCTTAGTCATCCTTGCAACCAATGACGCAGCATCATTACAAGCAGCGATGCTCTTGAGCCCTGGTGCCAGCACCCTTGCAACCAGCAAGGCTGTGCAGCCCAGCCGCCTGCATCCTGGCAACCAATGACACTGCAGCATTACAACCAGTGACGCTGTACAGCCCTGGTGCTAGCAACCAATGACACGGCATCATTACAACTAGTGATGCTGTACAGCCCTGGTGCCAGCATCCTAGCAACCAATGACACTGCAGCATTACAACCAGTGACGCTGTACAGCCCTGGTGCCAGCATCCTAGCAACCAATGACACGGCATCATTACAACTAGTGATGCTGTACAGCCCTGGTGCCAGCATCTTAGCAACCAATGACACAGCATCATTACAACCAGTGATGGTGTACAGCCCTATCAACCATTGGTGCAGTGCATCCGCCTGCATTCTAGTAACCAATGACACAGCATCATTACAACCAGCGAGGCAGCTGTACAGCTCTGGTGCCAACACCCTAGGAATCGTTGATGCTGTGGAGCCCAACCACCTGCATATTTCTAGCCAGTTGCACAGCATCATTGGCTGCTCTGATGTGGGCGGTTTGGCCGTACAGCATCATTGGTGGTTATGGTGCTGTTGGGCTTTGCATCCTAGTAACCATGGAAGCAATGCAGTGTCATTGGTTGCTAGGGAGCTGGGTGGTACTGTCTCATCGGTTGTTATGTCGGAGGGCAGCATCCTGGTAACACTTGACACTATGCAGCCAAGTGTCCTAGTAACCAATGACAGGCAGTGTCATTGAGTTTTTTTTTTTTTTTTTTATAGTGCAGATGGGTACCCGCATCCTAACAACCAATGATGCTGTGTGGGCCAACTGCCAGCATCCTAACAACCAATTTAGCAATTCAGTGGGGGTGGTGACATTGCGGGAACAGCCCCTGACTACCTGAAACATGAATGGTCACAGATGTCATCTCTGCTGTCTTGTAATTTTGGATTCTGCCAGATTGGGTTTGTTTCTGGCACTCAGACCCGGTATGGGCCGAGGATATCTGCTGTGATTTATCTCTGTAGATTAACACGAGGGTGCCTAGAAAACCATTGTGTCCTTCTCATATCAGAACGTGCTGTGTGGAGGGGAGATCCATACAAACGGAAACCTTATGCAATTCTTCACCAAGAAACTCTCCGTGTCCCAGCAGTGTGCAGAGACCGGAATGGAGGAAACTCTCCATATCCCAGCAGTGTGCAGAGACCGGAATGGAGGAAACTCTCCATATCCCAGCAGTGTGCAGAGACCGGAATGGAGGAAACTCTCCATATCCCAGCAGTGTGCAGAGACCGGAATGGAGGAAACTCTCCATATCCCAGCAGTGTGCAGAGACCGGAATGGAGGAAACTCTCCATATCCCAGCAGTGTGCAGAGACCGGAATGGAGGAAACTCTCCATATCCCAGCAGTGTGCAGAGACCGGAATGGAGGAAACTCTCCATATCCCAGCAGTGTGCAGAGACCGGAATGGAGGAAACTCTCCATATCCCAGCAGTGTGCAGAGACCGGAATGGAGGAAACTCTCCATATCCCAGCAGTGTGCAGAGACCGGAATGGAGGAAACTCTCCATATCCCAGCAGTGTGCAGAGACCGGAATGGAGGAAACTCTCCATATCCCAGCAGTGTGCAGAGACCGGAATGGAGGAAACTCTCCATATCCCAGCAGTGTGCAGAGACCGGAATGGAGGAAACTCTCCATATCCCAGCAGTGTGCAGAGACCGGAATGGAGGAAACTCTCCATATCCCAGCAGTGTGCAGAGACCGGAATGGAGGAAACTCTCCATATCCCAGCAGTGTGCAGAGACCGGAATGGAGGAAACTCTCCATATCCCAGCAGTGTGCAGAGACCGGAATGGAGGAAACTCTCCATATCCCAGCAGTGTGCAGAGACCGGAATGGAGGAAACTCTCCATATCCCAGCAGTGTGCAGAGACCGGAATGGAGGAAACTCTCCATATCCCAGCAGTGTGCAGAGACCGGAATGGAGGAAACTCTCCGTGTCCCCAGCAGTGCGCAGAGACCGGAATGGAGGAAACTCTCCGTGTCCCCAGCAGTGCGCAGAGACCGGAATGGAGGAAACTCTTTCCGTGTCCCCAGCAGTGCGCAGAGACCGGAATGGAGGAAACTCTTTCCGTGTCCCCAGCAGTGCGCAGAGACCGGAATGGAGGAAACTCTTTCCGTGTCCCCAGCAGTGCGCAGAGACCGGAATGGAGGAAACTCTTTCCGTGTCCCCAGCAGTGCGCAGAGACCGGAATGGAGGAAACTCTCTCCGTGTCCCCAGCAGTGCGCAGAGACCGGAATGGAGGAAACTCTCTCCGTGTCCCCAGCAGTGCGCAGAGACCGGAATGGAGGAAACTCTCTCCGTGTCCCCAGCAGTGCGCAGAGACCGGAATGGAGGAAACTCTCTCCGTGTCCCCAGCAGTGCGCAGAGACCGGAATGGAGGAAACTCTCTCCGTGTCCCCAGCAGTGCGCAGAGACCGGAATGGAGGAAACTCTCTCCGTGTCCCCAGCAGTGCGCAGAGACCGGAATGGAGGAAACTCTCTCCGTGTCCCCAGCAGTGCGCAGAGACCGGAATGGAGGAAACTCTCTCCGTGTCCCCAGCAGTGCGCAGAGACCGGAATGGAGGAAACTCTCTCCGTGTCCCCAGCAGTGCGCAGAGACCGGAATGGAGGAAACTCTCTCCGTGTCCCCAGCAGTGCGCAGAGACCGGAATGGAGGAAACTCTCCGTGTCCCCAGCAGTGCGCAGAGACCGGAATGGAGGAAACTCTCTCCGTGTCCCCAGCAGTGCGCAGAGACCGGAATGGAGGAAACTCTCTCCGTGTCCCCAGCAGTGCGCAGAGACCGGAATGGAGGAAACTCTCTCCGTGTCCCCAGCAGTGCGCAGAGACCGGAATGGAGGAAACTCTCTCCGTGTCCCCAGCGGTGCGCAGAGACCGGAATGGAGGAAACTCTCTCCGTGTCCCCAGCGGTGCGCAGAGACCGGAATGGAGGAAACTCTCTCCGTGTCCCCAGCAGTGCGCAGAGACCGGAATGGAGGAAACTCTCTCCGTGTCCCCAGCAGTGCGCAGAGACCGGAATTTTGGGTCATCCTGTGATATAAAATGCAGCAAAGTATGCTGTGCCTGGTGTAACAATGTATGTCCCCTCCCCCACACATGGCACACCGCGTTTCAGTGTGCAGAATTGTGTGAGCGATTTTCCTCTCTGAAGATTATATTTTAGTTTTCACACGATGACTGTGAAGTCTTATTACTCCTTCCTCAGCCAATCACAGGCAGCAGCTATTGTTACATTGTGAAGGGTATGTAGCATGATGTCATATAAGAATATCAGGCTGGTCCCCGGCATACGTCATCTCAGGCATGGCGGCCTCGTGATGACCGGGCGATTGAACGCCGGCAGGTTGCTGCGTAGAAGGACGATCGTCTGTATTTTTGGCCTGCTGCAGGGCTGATCCATATGCTGCTCGTTCTGATGAATGGGCCTGTCATGCCTGCGCCCCCCAATTGTGAGAATTCTAATCTCCTCACCCAAAGGTATTCATAGACATTGCAGCAATCGGGAGACGGTAAAGGCGGCTGAAATCTCAGGCATTTCCAGATGTGGGCGGCTGTGTCAGCGCTACAAAAGTCGGGTTAGATATTGAAGGAGGCAGAAGGAAAGTGAGGGGGGAGGGGGGGAGGGGGGGGGTGCCTGGACAGTGGCTGTGTCCTATCAGATGCAATCGCTGTTCAGGTATTTGGGCAGCTGCTGGAATAACGTAGCTGTCAGGGGGAGGGTCCTTCATCCATGGTGGGGGGGGGGGGAGGGGGGTGCATTGCCTTTCCCTGGGTCAAGCTGAGGGCTATAAGAGAGGCCACTTAAAGAGGTTGTAAAGCTCCCTGTAACATTTGCATAGGCCTAGAACATGGGTACTCAACCTGTGGCCCTCCAGCTGTTGCAGAACTACAAGTCCCATCATGCATCAGCCTTTTGGAGTCATGGTTGTAACTGTCAGCCTTGCAATGCTTTATGGGACGTGAAGTTCCGCAACAGCTGGAGGGCCACAAGTTGAGCATGCATGGCCTATAATAAGGCTTACCTAATAGGTGCTGGAAATATCTCGTAAACGTGTGCTGTTTAGGACAGGGGTCTCAAATCGGCGGCCCTCCAGCTGTTGCGAAACTACAACTCCCATCATGCCTCTGCCTGTGGGAGTCATGCTTGTAACTGTCAGCCTTGCAACGCCTCATGGGACTTGTAGTTTTGCAACAGCTGGAGGGCCGTCAGTTTTAGACCCCAGGAACTTTAGTAGATGATCACGGTTTACTGCGCCGATGTCATCAGCGCATGCTCTCTGAAGGAACAGCCACCCGTGCCGTTTCTTCAGGAGCATGTGCTGTAACCAGCAGCTCCGGCCAGTCACAGAGCCGGAGTCCGTGTCTCCAGATAGAAGACAGGGGCGAAGATGGCTGCGGCTTCCAGTGGGTATGGCACAGGCTTTGTTTGCAAGTAAGTGTCACATAATGTGCTAGTATGCGATGCATACTAGCACATTATGCCTTTACTTTGCAGGGAAGAAAAACCCATCATACATTACTTCCTCTTTAAAGGCTTGCTGTTGCAGCCAGGGGTGTGCGCATGCTGCGGTGGTGTGGCATTTAGAGGGTTAAAACAGGCTTTTTAGAGGCATTTGACAGGCAGCGAGGAGTCGATAAGTCACAACCTCACTGCCTGGTTAAATGCCTCTGAAGCAACCCAAGCATGGATTGCTTTTCAGGGTGGACCTTGCTGCTAGAGTGAGCGAGCCCTTAAAGCTGAAGTCCGGGCACAGAAACTTTTGATTTTTAAATCGAATCCTTCATAACCACCAAGGATATAAATCCACTTTGTGTGCACCAATTGTCTTCACAAGCCCAGATATTACCATGTAAAAGTAGCAATGACATCACTGTGTTGCTGGACTTCAGCTAATGCCTTGTGTTTGTGTGGGGGTATGAGGGGGGATTCTATTGGGGGGGGGGGGGATTCGTCAGGATTTATTTTGCGCCAACCGTTTGCGCAGGGAGACAGTACAGATACAATAAGAGCTTACAATCTAATAGATTTATGTGGAGTATCTGTTTGGGTGGGTGGTGCTCTTCTGTGACGCATGTCAGAAATGTGCCCTTGCTTTATAGTCTGGTGTCCTCTGTTGAAATAAATGATTAAACTGCTTTAATGAGGACTGCGGGGTTAGTGCTGATCTGTTCCGCAGTCCAGATGTGGTTGAAGGAAATGAATGGGCTGTCATTTCTGGGCCTCTTGGCCTTACTATGCAGAGCTAGGAGATCAGAGCTCCTCGTCTTGTCTGGAAGTATTGAACCCGTTGGATCAGCATGACAGCCGGCAAGGAGTACATTCGTGATTCCCGGGCTGCGTGTTTCTCCACAATCACCTCTGACCTATATGAATGGAATGCAGCGTTGCTCTCAGACCGCTGCTGTCATTCATTAGTCACCCTCAGTCACTCCCTGATGAAATGTGGAAGTTGTGCAAACTCACATGGCTGTGCGATGGAGTTAAAGGGGAACCCTTACTATAGATCTGACTACACAATGGGGGTTGATGTTCTAAAGGCAAATAGTCTGGACACTTTGCAAGGGAATCTGCCCCAAGGCTTAGTGAATGTGGTGAGATTTCATTTTGCATGTACAAGGGGAAAAAAAAAGATTTTTGCATGCACATTTTTGGATGAGCTTCACCTCCTTCTCTGGGGAAAATTCCCTTTGCATGGGAAGTTGCACTTTGCAAGGAAACAATCTATTTGCCTTTTAGTAAATGAACCCCATTGTCTGTGGTCAGCTTTGGATTTGCTGCACTACAAGCTTCAGGCTGGGTTCAAACTATTGTGTATTGGGGGAGGGTTCCCCGCATCCAATTCGCAATAGCTGGAGATTCTGACCGGATCTCTATAGAGATTTGCTGTGGCTCCGGTGTGAATTTGCACAGGGGCCCGGTGCGTCTTTTGGTCTGTTTTTCAGGTCAAAATTCAGCCAAAAATTGGGCCTAAAATGGTGACCGGGGACACACTGGGCCCCTGCTGTGAGCCGCATGTGAAGATGGTGAAGCCAACCTTAGTGATCGAATCCCTCATTATATCATCTTCTGTTGTCAGCACATGAGACGTATTTATTACAGATCTTTATATCGTGCCAACAATGCAGCACCTTACATAATGCACATTCACATCAATCCCTGCCCTCAAGGAGCTTACAAACTAAGGTTCCCATCTGACACACATACCAGGGCCAGTTTAGACAGGAGCCAATTAACCTACCAGCATGTCTGCGGAGCGTGGGAGGAAACACCAGAGCATGCATACTCCATGCAGATCTGGGAATCCAAACCAAGGACTTCAGTGCTGCGATTGCTAACCAGCAAACTGTGCAGAGATTGGACTTTTATTTACTCGTATATCCTACGTAGAACATGGGATGCTGTGTACATCCTATATAGGCGTGTCAGTGTGTACCGGATGATTGCGTCTATTCATGAAGATTGCAGATCACATGGTGCATTATGAAAACAGTCCCGACCTTCTTTGTCAGCAGCTATAGGGTGACTGGTGAAGTGCGGAGTCTCTGGTCAGGATGTAGGCCATGAGGGGCAGGAGCAACGCTTTACTGCTCTCTAGATGGTGATCATCATGTCTGCTCCACCTGATCTACTATATATATATAGGATGCCCCGATCCCTTGCACTGTGTGTGTGTGTGTGTGTGTGTGTGTGTGTGTGTGTGTGTGTGTGTGTGTGTGTGTATATATATATATATAGGATGCCCCGATTCCCTTGCACTGTATATATAGGATGCCCCGATCCCTTACACTGTGTGTATATATTGGATGCCCCGATCCCTTACACTGTGTGTATATATTGGATGCCCCGATCCCTTACACTGTGTGTATATATTGGATGCCCCGATCCCTTACACTGTGTGTATATATTGGATGCCCCGATCCCTTACACTGTGTGTATATATTGGATGCCCCGATCCCTTGCACTGTGTGTATATATTGGATGCCCCGATCCCTTGCACTGTGTGTATATATTGGATGCCCCGATCCCTTGCACTGTGTGTATATATTGGATGCCCCGATCCCTTGCACTGTGTGTATATATTGGATGCCCCGATCCCTTGCACTGTGTGTATATATTGGATGCCCCGATCCCTTGCACTGTGTGTATATATTGGATGCCCCGATCCCTTGCACTGTGTGTATATATTGGATGCCCCGATCCCTTGCACTGTGTGTATATATTGGATGCCCCGATCCCTTGCACTGTGTGTATATATTGGATGCCCCGATCCCTTGCACTGTGTGTATATATTGGATGCCCCGATCCCTTGCACTGTGTGTATATATTGGATGCCCCGATCCCTTGCACTGTGTGTATATATTGGATGCCCCGATCCCTTGCACTGTGTGTATATATTGGATGCCCCGATCCCTTGCACTGTGTGTATATATTGGATGCCCCGATCCCTTGCACTGTGTGTATATATTGGATGCCCCGATCCCTTGCACTGTGTGTATATATTGGATGCCCCGATCCCTTGCACTGTGTGTATATATTGGATGCCCCGATCCCTTGCACTGTGTGTATATATTGGATGCCCCGATCCCTTGCACTGTGTGTATATATTGGATGCCCCGATCCCTTGCACTGTGTGTATATATTGGATGCCCCGATCCCTTGCACTGTGTGTATATATTGGATGCCCCGATCCCTTGCACTGTGTGTATATATTGGATGCCCCGATCCCTTGCACTGTGTGTGTGTGTGTGTTTGTGTATGTATTATATATATACTTGTGTATCCCTTGCACTGTATATAGGAGATGTAGGACACCCATCCCTTGCACTGTGTATATAGGCGATGTAGGACGCCTATCCCTTGCACTGTATCTAGGAGATGTAGGACACCCATCCCTTGCACTGTGTATATAGGTGATATAGGACACCTATCCCTTGCACTGCACACATCTGGATGCCCGGATCTGTCTCCTTTTTCACCCTTTTGCATTGCTTTTCCCCTGGAGATGACAGGTCTGTGCTGGTCATGCTTCTGCGATGGGTGGGGTGCGGGCAGTGAGCGTGCATAATCGTGATTTTGATGTCTGGGTGGGGAGTGATGTGTGCCAGCTGCTTGGAGAAGCCGGATTCATGGCTGACAAGGCTGCGGGGGGGGGGGGGGGCGCTGGGTGTGACTGGTGTCAGGCTCCCCCATCGCTTCCATCAGCCGGGGTTTAATCGTTCTCTTCCTCAGTCTAGTCCAGTGTGGAGAGGATTCTGCATCCCTCTCCTCCATGACCCGATGTCTGGGTTAATAAGTGACCTGTTCTGTCCTTGCAGGCCATCTGCTGTAGACTTTGCTACAATGGGTCCTGAGTCATATTTTAGGATTATGTAGCAGTATGGTGAGGTAATCACCTGGCGCACAATGCCCGCTATCAGCAGATCTGTGTGGTCACGGAGTATGGGCTAATAATGGTACATCCGGGGGGGTCCAATACTGAGCTCTTTGCCTTTTTGTTAATACAAAATCGGCTAGATGGGGCTGCCTATGAGGCTATTTGTCTTGTTTCTTACATCAGCCAACCTGCTGTCTGTTATTTCTTCAGTAAAGCGTTGTATTTGAGACAATCGTCCTGATTGGTTGCTAGGGGCAGGGAGGTTTTCTTTTTTGGTTTAAAGTTGAACTCCAGCCTTCCCTTCAGTCTTCCACACTTCTTGGTGTTACTAAACCTACAACAGTAAAATCCGTCTGTATATGCAGCAATGCATGCTTGTTTTGCTCTGCGTGGAACCCTATGGGTTAATCCTCTGCAATGTGTAGAAAAGCTGTTTGATCCTGTCTTCTCTCATCCTCCCCTTGCACTGTCCTCAATCCATCTGCTGAGTACAGAGCTAGTGGAGTCACTCTGCACATGCTCAGTTTGGTGTGTATTGCTAGAGGTGTTTTTTTTTTTTTTTTGGGAGAGTGCATGTGATCAGCGCAGGGCCAATCAGCGCTGTCCAGACTGAGGGTCAGGGGTCCTGCACCCTTTAGGACAGTCTGAGGGAATTAAAACTCCTCTTAAAAGCTTTAACCAGACACTGATAGAAATCCCAAGACTGCTATATACTGCTAAGGCATTTAGCAGTTTATATTTACTAAAATAATTGCATTTCCATGTTCTGTGTACTGTGGGAGAGCAGATGGTGTTACTAAACCCAGGACCCTGCATTGATTTATAAGGCTCCTCTTCTGTAGTGAAATGGTATACTCGCAGCACACTGTGGGCGTCTCAGTGTGCAGTAGAAGCTGCAGCAAGAAGAAATGCCAGCCTAGTAATTGTTGCCTCTTAAATCCTGATTCCTATTAGTCATTAATATAACTTTTTTTTTATATTTTTGCTCTTCTTTTTGTAGAAGCGGAGCACCTTCACACCCCTCCCTACTCCTAAAAGCTTCCAATTCACTCTCCTTACCACATCAATGCACAATTCACCTTCCAGCAAGTGTTTGGACTGTAATATGAAACCCATGTGAACATGCTGGATATATACAGATTCCATGCAGTTGGTGCCCTTGTGGAAGTGACCCCAGCAAGTGCTGCAATGCATATGTACTAGCTACCCACTGGGCTGCTATGATGCCATACCTTTATAGACTCACAGCAAGGAGGAGGCAGACCTGCAGCTCGGGGCATGAGAATCATATGCATAACAAGTGAATTCCTCTGCACTGATTTTTTTTTTATTTTTCTGTTTTTCTAGCCAGCAGCTTTCCTATATAGAGGAGTGTAGACACAGCCATGGTCCTGGCAGGGTGTGGAGTGCATGTCTGTCTTCAGTATGCTTGTGTACTTGACCTTATTAGTTTTCCTACCTCCTGACTCTACTGCATTGTGCGCGATTATTCTGCAGAGAAGCGGAGGTCTGTACTGAATCATGCATAGTGGCCTTTGCAATTTTTTTGGTGTAATCCTTGTCCTGTGTGTGTGGTACTGCCGCCGCTAGTCTAGTACTGTGACCCTGCCGCCGCCGCTAGTCTAGTACTGTGACCCTGCCGCCGCCGCTAGTCTAGTACTGTGACCCTGCCGCTATTGGTGGTAGCGGTACTGTCACCCTGCCGCTATTGGTGGTAGTGTGGTACTGTCACCCTGCCAGTAGTAGTAGTGTTGGCATGGTACTGTCACCCAGCCGCTATTGGTAGTGGTAGTATAGTGCTGTCACCCTGCCACTATTGGTAGTAGTATAGTACTATCACCTAGGGCTGGGAAAAAAATCGATTTTAATCTTGACTCGAGTTTTGAGCTCAAATCGATTCAGTTTTGAAGAAAATCGATTTTTTTAGATTTTTTTTTTTTCCCTTCAAAGTTTCCGTAGCAGGACTGCAGGGGGCGTATCCGGAATGGCACTGGACAGCGTTACCTCAATTACATCTACTCGCTGCAGCCGCCGTCTGCCTACCTGATCAGCGTGTCATGCAGACAGACGGCGGCCATTGCAGTGTTCAAAAGCTGCGCCTCCCGAGTCCTCGTCGTCTGTGATAGGCGGAACACTCAATTTCACAGCAGGCAGTATTCAGCCTATCACGGACATCCTCTCATCCTCGTCTGTGTTATGAGGATGACCATGATAGGCGGAACACTGAATGCTGGGAAATTGAGTGTTCCGCCTATCACAGACGAGGAGGAGGCGCGGCTTTTGAATACTGGAATGGCCACCGGTGTAGCAGTAAAATCCGTATACCATCAAAATCTTCATCAGGTACGGGCACAGTGATTGAAGCATGGGCACAGTGAGACAAGGGTACAGTGAGGCATGGACACAGTTCAATTCAACTAAGAGTAACCTCAGGATTTTTTGTTGTTTTATTAGCTAAATCCAAATACAGTATTAATTTGGATGTTTAACAATCTGTTGCACACTGCAAAAAACAAAAAAAGGTCACAAGCACTAAATTGGTGGATAAAGAAAAAAATATAATGGATGATGATAATAATAAGAAAAAAATCCCAAATATTTTGGGAAGTACAAAGTATCCAAAAGGGGGAAAAAACAGGATCCAGCGCAGCAAGAAAAAATCCGTACCCAGAAGTACAAAATACACAACATGCACACAATATAATCCAGCGCTCATGGAACATACATTATTAACTATTGAAAACTCTTGAAGAATTGATAAAAAAGCTTAGTCCATTTATCACAATAAAGAGAGGGATCCAATCCCAAATGTGCAGAGGGCAAATGAATCTTAACTCTCCAGTTGCCAGTGGTGACAAACTTGTTAAACTTGCAGTGACATCCGTGGAGCAAGGAGGGGTTAAAAAAGTCAAAAAGCCTGTGGCATGATCTCCATGTGAGCACAGTACCTTGAATGATGGACAACAGGCAGACCAGCGTGTGGAGGGCCCTCCAACCCAAAAGGATGCAGAGCCAGGATCGCAGCAAGGCTGGGACAGAAGGAATCACACACAGAGTTTCAAGAGTTTTCAATAGTTAATAATGTATGTTCCATGAGCGCTGGAATATATTGTGTTTGTTGCACACTGACTTTGCAGTTAGAGAAAGGGTTTGCCTTTGCAATTTTGTTTGTTGATGCACTTTAATTAATATAATAAAAAAAAAATCGAATCGTAAATCGAGTTTTTTATAAAAAAATCGCAGATTTTTTTTGGGGGGAAAATCGCCCAGCCCTACTATCACCCTGCTGGAGCGTGTAAAACATACTCGTGCATCTTTGGTTGCTTCTGAGTTATGTTGATAGATGAAGTCTAAATGACCTGAGATCTTGGTTACAACAATGTTATTTATACAAGTCTTTTCTTCCATGAGGGCTCATTTGGACATGCAAAGAAATATTAATGCACCTAATGCGTTAAAATTTATTAATGGCCCATTTTTGGTGAGTTTTTCATGTGTTTGTATCGCTTTAAACACTTTCCAGATTTGTATTCTCTTGACTAGTAATGCTTTCTAAACTCCTCTCAAAGGCGCTTTAATTGCTATAGGTGCATTTGACGTGTTTGCAATGTATTTACATTTTAACATCAGTGGAAGCGTTAAAACGACACGTTGAATCAATTATGATGTAAAGCGATCGCCTCCATGTGAACACCATTGGGCGCTGCAATGCACACAATTTTGAAATGCGTTCATGGAGCTTTAAAGCACGCTCATACGTCTGCTTTTGAAGTTGGTCTACTCTAAACTAAAGCTGGCCATACATTTATACAATTTTCTTGTACAATTTCATTTAGATTTACCTTCAACTATGTTTTGTAAGGGCCTGTCTGATTGCATACAAATTGAATGTGTTTAGTTTTGACCTTGTATTATAATTTTTTATAATAGTATAGTAGAGGAGGAGGGGGGACTTAAAGTAAAGCTTCACCATTTGGGAGAAGTTTCGTGTGGGTTTTTTTTCTACCACTTAAGGACTGGAAGGATTTGCCCCCTTAATGACCAGGTCATTTTTTGCGATACGGCACTGCGTCGCTTTAACTGACAATTGCGCGGTCGTGCGACACTGTACCCAATCAAAATTTTATGTTCCGCCCCCCCCCACAAATAGAGATTTCTTTTGGTATTTGATCACCTCTGCAGTTTTAATTTTTTGCGCTATAAACAAAAAAAACGACCATTTTGAAAATCAGTTTAGGCCATTATGTATGCTATATTTTTGGTAAATCGCAATAAGCGTCTATTGATTGGTGTGCGCAAAAGTTAGTGTCTTCAAAATGGGGGATAGATTTATGGCATTCTTATTTTTTTTACTAGTAATGGCGGCTATCTGCAATTTAAAAAAAAAAAATCGTGATTGCGGCGGACAGATCGGACACTTTGGACACACAGCGTGACTTGCGTGCCCATCTCTGAAGCCACAAGCTGTCACAGCCGGGAGCCCACGGTAGTGATGCCGCTTAGAGGACCCTGCAAGGCTTCGGGCGGCCGCATCACTGGACCAAGGGACAGATGAGTGTTAAGTCACCAGATACACTTTTCGTAGCTGCTGACTTTTAATAAACACAAATGGCTGGAACTCCACTTTAAGTGGTTAAACTGCCCTTATTTACAGACAGAAGTTAATTCCTTTGATCTAAAAAGAACGAAATGTTACAATGTTTTTCTTTATCTAGCCACAACAATGTGATAAAACTTGGCAGGCTGACGTGGTTTTTTTTTTTTTTTTTTTTTTACAGCTGTCAGTTTGAGCAGAAAATGCTCTGCACTGAATCGAGGAAATGCTGTTAAGATCGGGAGGGTGGGGGGGGGGGGGGAGGTGTTGAATCTCGATTCTTTAACGAATAATCGTGCAGCTCTAGTGGTCAGTATTTAATAGGAAAGCAGAGGGACTGGTGGGAACACCAGGGATGGAAGCAATAGAAAGAGAACATGAGACATTTTCATACAAGTACATGGTACAGCAGTCACATATCGGGAATATGAAGTGTTGTGTTTTTTTTTTTTTTTTTTTTGTTGTTTAGCCTCTGGGCTGAACAGATTCCTCCCATCGGCACATTAGAGGTGAACGGGGGAGTCTTACCAGCTACACTATTGTATTCTGACAGCAGGGAGACTCCCCTCCCCGCAGTCAGAATACACAGATCAGCACTGCAGCCGCTGATCGAGCGGCTTTTTTTCAGCAGGTGGTTGAACAGAAGTCGATCTGTGGAATCCAAGTCTTGTGTTTACAGAGATCGATGGCGTTCAGATTAAGCGGTCTGCAGTTCTACAGCGATTTGTTTACATGTTTTATTTTTTTATGGCAGTCAGGCAGATTCAGGATAGTGTGAAATGCCCCATCGCGTGTGTGTGTGTGTGTGCGCGCGCATGCACTTTTTTTTTCATGTTAATCGCACTGGTAGCACGTGATCCATTTTCTGTTCGTGTGAAACGGAATATGGCATCTTACCAAATTGCTTTGATTCCTCTTCCAAGCAAACATTTTAGCTAATGAGCTGGCAAGTAGAGGGTTCTCTGATGTGCAGGACTATCGCCCGCTGAACTTTGCAGAACCTTGTCTCTATTCATGTTCATACTCTATCTTTACCATGATTCTTCTATATGTATCCTAAACATTGATTAACTTTTGGTACCCTAATATAATACTGATTACCTTTTTGTTTATAGTGGTCAGCAGACTTGAAGGAGGACAGCTAAACCTTGTTTGGCTGTGCTTCTATGGTTCACAGGAATGCAGTTCCTTCTGCACTCTTGTGACCCCTTTTTTTTCAGCAGACAGCAGGCTGAAGCCTGCTGTCGGCTGACATCACAGAAGCCGGTCCAGGCTGGGGAAAGATTGTGACCATATGGTTGGGATCCACTCAGGAGGCTGGACCGCCACCTGGCTCAGCCTCTCAGTGAGCCGCTGAAAGCCTGAGCCGGCCGCTCTGCCCCCTCCACAGCCCAGTGCTCTAGTAAGCGTGGGTGGGGGCAGATCAGAGAGCCGTTGACAGATTGCTCGGTTCTCAGCCTTGGAGCTGGCAGGGGAGCGATGCAGCATCCACCTGCAGGCAAGTATGATTTAAAAAGAAAAGAGAACCCCATACGTTTATTTTAACTGTTTTTTAAAATATGTTTGGCTTGTCAACTTTTTTTTTTTTTTGGGCTGCCTTGTGGCTTATAAACATCTGCCACGCTGGATAGCCTGGATAGCTATTTCAATGTATTTCCTCCTAGCTTTGAGTGCCTGAAAGCATGTTAAATTTTATTTTTTCCCTACTGCGCATGCGTGAGCGCGCTGCAAGTTCTGACTGGTCCCTGCTGTTTTCTGGGACGTGTGTCTCCCAGATGACGGCAGGTGGTGAGGGATTCAGGAGGGACCAGACATGGCGTAGATCGCCGCGGATGCTGCGTCGATCTTTCGCTGAAAGTGGGAGCAAATACCTGGATTAGACAGGCACCTGCTCCCCCTCCCCCCTGAAAGGTGCCAAATGTGCCCCCGGGGGGGAACCGGATCAGCGGAAGTTCCATTTCTGGGTTGAACACCGCTTTAAGAAAGCTGGAAGTTGCTGTCAGGTTTGATAGGCAGGCACCCGGAGACATGGCAGTATACTCCCCATATGCTGGGCCATTCTGATTGAGCCGGTTTAGCATTTTCTCATTGCTGAAGCTCCTCCATCCACTCTGGTTTTACACACATTCTTTTGGTCAGTGAGGCCATCCATCATAATGATGGGTGAGTAGAAACACGTGAGTGCGGTTTAGCGGCATGCTTTCACACAGCTTGGAAGTGTTGAAGCTTTGCCTGAGGATACTAAAGCCCCTCTCTGGGCAAAACATCCTGTGTTTTTATGTGTAAAAATGTAGTACTACATTTTTACACATTTTTATTATTGACAGCTTCATATGCACAATTGCCTATTTGCATTACTGCTGTTTTGCACTTTTAGTTATTTATTTCAGACTATTTTGGAACATTATTATTAGTAAGCGACATTTTTGTATTGTACAGGTATCTTCACCCCCCTCCCCCCTGAAAGGTGCCAAATGTGACACCGGGGGGGGGGGGGGGTTCCAAAAAGCGGAGGTTCAATTTTTGTGTGGACCTCCGCTTTGTTTTGTTTTCCCTTCTGCAAAACAAACCATGTTACTAATATAAAATTAGCCTTTTTTTTTTTTCTATTGTGCTGGCAGCCAAGCCGGCATCTCTATCTCTAACCAATCCTCGCCACTAACGTATGCAGAGAGCATCTCTGTCCCAGGAAAGGCCAAGATATTTGACGTGGGCAGTAAATGGCAGTATAGCTTCTTCTCCATGCTTTGAGAGGCAAGATGTTGTCACTTAATGGGGCAATAACTGGGTCTATGGGGGGCGGGCTGGAACAGAACCTTTTTGTCCATAAGGAACACCAGGGAGCTACTGTATAATCTGAGTAGTTTGTGTCAGACCCCATACACAGTATTAGATTCTTCAGATTTACCAAAACCATGCAGTGCCAGGGGCCTGCCTGATTGCATACAAATTGAAACTCTTAAGGTTTGACCTCATGTTATAGGGGGTCCCTGAGTTACAAACGGCCTCAAATGCCGGCCACTTGTGCTCTACGATAACTTTCAAGCAGCTCCGACACATTCTACACTGCCGTACTACGCCCCAGATAACATAACAAGCGCCCGGAACATCCCACATCCATGCACAGGCGGCAGTTACACTTACAAACACTTACGAATGCAGTGTTCCGACCGGAAGTTACACTTACAAATGCAGTGTTGCGACTTACGAACAAACCTACAGTCCCTATTGTGTTCGTAACTCGGGGACCCCCTGTATATGGTTTTGGTAAATCTGAAGAAAATCTGATTGGTTGATGTAAAACTCCCAATATGAAGGTGGTCGGTAGTCTGGAGTAATACTGTTGTACCTCCATGACTGCTGATCTTGCTAAGTGAACAAACCCTGTATATGTCATCCAGTGATGACGGGACCATTTCATTATCACATTCTAGTTAGGAAGTCTTAAAGAGCTTGTCTCTCTGCTCATCTGGGTATCTCCGCTCCCCTGGTGTAGTGGAATAGAGGTTGGTGAAGTGGGTAGTCGGGGGCTATTTTTCATTCTGTTGATGGTTGAGTTTTTACATTCATGTTTAAAATAACATCTGTGGTTTCAAGTTCCCAGCGTACATACACAGACATTATATACATTAGCTAGGCATGCGATCTGGGATGGTTCATAGTAAAACCATGGGATGGTTGACGAGCTGGAGGTTTTTTTTTTTTTTTTTTTTTTTTTTTAAATGCCATAACTTGACTGACAGACTTTCTACTTTTATTTACAGGGCGTACATTTTTAGCCCAGTTTCTTCGAACAGAAGGTAACTAAAAACCTGGATGTTCTAAACCAATCCCAAGAATATAAATCTGTGATTGCTGACCTTAATTTATATAACATCATTGTTTTTTAATAATTGAAGATTCAATCAAATATATATACATTTTTTTATTTTTATAGACAATGATTTTGATTTAGGAAATTTCCAGAAATCTTGTACAAAATAATTACTTATAATTCTTGGACCCATGTCATTGATATTAATTGGTAGAGCACTTGTCAGTGTTGCTAAATCAAGTTCCTTTATGTCAATTACATTTTGTAGCTTTCTGTTGGGTTGTGTATGTTTTCGTTACTTTTATTTTTTTCCTGTCGAGAAAATTCTCCGTTACTTCCTGTCCTGGACACGCAACAGGGAGTAAGTGGAAATTTCTCCAAAGTTATGAGAATTCCCCATCAAGGCAACGTTCACCCTTGTGCGTGTTCGGGGACACTTTTTTACGACACTCAGTCACACTACACTGCCCTTTAGCAGATGCACAGCGGTGACACCCCCACATATCTGCTAACGTACTGCATTTCGGTGTGGCACAATTTCGAAAAAGTCAGGGACTTGTGAATGATTTCGTTTTATAGGGCTGTAATAGATTGATTCTGGTCCAATACCAGAAACTATTCCCTTATTCTGCCGCTGGTTCGCATATATGGTGATATGAGGGCATGCTTCAAGAATTACAAACTGAGAGCAGACGCATCAGTGTGTTTTCTTACCCATATGTGGCTCAACAGACCACTCCTTTATTCAAATTCGGCTTATTATAGACAATATGACATAGGCAATCGTCATCACAAACATGTACATATAATTGGCTGCTTCCATATATGGTGCTTCTCTTGTGACGTCAGTTTCTTCCTCGTGTCTTTACACTCAAGAACATTAGGGCCATATTCCTTTACACGGTGGGTTGGGCCGGATGGAGTAAGTTGAAAGACTGAATTAAGCAGTGGGGGATGAAAGACGCATCTGTTCCTTGTCTTCACTCTGAGCTTTCAATCAAGGAAAATACTACTAATGTTTTCTTGTTACATGAATACTAGAACACACACCTATGATGATAATACTCTAACCTATATCCTTAACTAGCATACACAAACACTCTGGTTCCCAATATGAACATCAATAAGTTTCTAATTGTATAACGTGTGTGTGTGTGTGTCCGTCCGTGTCCCTTACAAACACAGCTCATCTCAGAAGTGTGGCTAATTTCTCTTAAATTCCTGAAGGTGGGCAGTGAAACATGTGAACAGCCGAACACAAGTCATTTAACCCACGCTAAACTTCTCAAACCAGATTTGAGTAGATACTAGAGAAAGATCATTCATATAAAATAATCCTTTTATAAACTCTATCACAGTGCAACCCTTTTAAAATGAATAGGCTGTCCTACATGCAATGCAGAAATACATGTGTGCTCGCTTTGTCACACTTGCATGGACTGAACCATTGCAGGAACTGGGGAGAAAAATAAAATAAAAACGTAACCTCACATGTATAGTCCCATACATGTGATGTTGCGTTTTTTTATTTTATTTTTCTCGCCTTATAAACACCCAATAAAGTGACTAACTTCAGGCGATACACAGATGAAACAGCTCCTCCAACATGAGCTGTACCTGTTTAACTGCAGCTACCTCTTCTCTAGAGCCATTCAAAGTCCCCAGATTAAAGGCTATTTATCAGCTCCAAAATGCAGGGGAGAGAAGGTATCTGTCACCCACTGCACAGCATAGTGCAGGAATCTGAGTGTAATCTGAGACTTGAGTGGAAGGAATTCTCTGCCTCTCCTTCATGTTAGTCACCTGTGTACGGGAGGGGCACCCCTCCCTCTATCCAAAATCTGGAAGGACGAGAGGAAAGATCCCTGGTGGTATAAGACAACCTCAGCCTGGGTCACACCAACGCATTTTGCTCTGCCCCCCAGAGCTTAGTCATGGGGATTATCCCCCCCACCCCCAGCATTCCTTGGTGTTGGCATAACCTGTCCGAAGTGACTTGTGCAGAAAGCAGAGGAAGGTGACAATTCTCACTAGGTTCTTTGGATTGAGGCAAGTACATGCTATAAAAGGATATACAGTGGTACCTTGGATTATTAACAATCCGTTCATCAATGCTTGTAATCCAAAGCACTCGTATATCAAAGCGAGTTTCCCCATAGGAATCATTGGAAACTCTGATAATTTGTTCCATTGTCACTGCTAGTGTATGCAGTACTGCATGTGGCCAGAGGTGGGGGGGGCGCTGGAGACACTCGGGAAAGGAATTTCCAGCACCTCTGGCCAAATGCGGTACTGCACATCACGGAGGCTTGAATCCTGCTTGTCTTGCGAGACTCTTGCAAACTAAGTCAGGATTTAAATACCGCTCTTAAACCGCATTACTCGCAGAACAAGGTTTTACTATACTTAATTTTTCATTTCGGAGGTTTACAACCACTTTAAACTTGCCAATCCTTCCGCTTCCCATATCCAGAGGGATGGTTTGCCCAAGGCTGAACATCTCTTCCTTCAGATTCATGATACATGTGTGGCAATCTATCTTACTGGGCTGTGTTAATCTCAGGACTGGATAGACAAAAAATACAAATCCTTTTGACAGGTAACACAGCACACTCATACATGCACTTCAGCTGTGCATTTAGCCATTTATACATGAAGCTCAGCTTTGAAAAAGCAGGATTATTGCTGGCACATAATTGGATGATTGAAGTAAATACTGCTTCATCTTATTCACTTTGCTAAATGAACAGGCTCTATTCCAGGCTCTCTGTTCAGTATATCAAACCTATTGGGTCAGATGATGCACTCAATGGTTAAGCAGGGAGAATGATGGTAGAGGCTGATCTACAAATCTCTACATTATATATTGTATCAAAAATAGGGCAGTGCCTGAAAGTCATATCAAAAATTATTTTAACCACTTGACCTCCCAGATGTTACCACCCCCCCCCCCCCCCCCTTCATGACCAGGCCACATTTTTTGCAATATGGCACTGTGGCTCTTTAACAATTGCACGGTCATGCAACGTGGTACCTAAATTAAAAATTTGATATATATTTTCTTTTGGTGGTATTTGATATCCTCTGCATTTTTATATTTTGCGCTATAAGCAAAAAACTAAAAATGTGAAAAAGCAAACATTTACTTTTTGATATAAAACATATTGAATGAAAAAAATCAAATTTAGGCCAATTTGTATTCTACTACATGTGTTTGGTAAAAAAAAATCCCAATAAGCGTATATTGGTTTGCGCAAAAGTTATAGCGTCTACAAACTATGGGATATTTTTATGGAATTTGTTTTTCTTTTACTAGTAATTGCGGCGATCAGCGACTTTATCGCGGGACTGCAATATTGCGGCGGACAGTCGGGACACTAACGGACACTTTTTGGGGACCAGTGACACGAATACAGTGATCAGTGGTAAAAGTATACACTGTCACTGTACTAATGACATTGGCTGGGAAAGAGGGTTATTAGGTGCAGTCAAATGGTTAACTGTGCCTAACCAGTGTTTTTTACGACTGGGGGGAGGTGATTGTACTAGAAGGCATGAATCTGTGCCCCTGCTTGGCAGATACGCAGGATCCATGTCTTCTGTACTGATTGGTGATCTGCTTGTGTACTGAAGCATCGGTGGGTGCCGGCGGACATCGAGTCGGCTAATCGGAGCGGGCCGCTGGCACCCCGCGCATGTGCCCCAGACTCTAAGTGCAGGATCACATGCCTTTTATGGACCTTGCTTTGTGCACTGGTGTGCAGTCATGTTGGAACAGGAAGGGACCATCCTCAAACTTCCCACAAAGTTGAAAGAGTGAAATTGTCCAAAATGTCTTGGTATGCTGATGCCTTGAAGTGGTTGGCAGAAGGCTTTTTATCTTATTGTATTCTATGCATTAAGATTAAAAAAAACTTGTGTGACGCAGCTCCCCTCAGCCCCCATAATACTTGCCTAAGCCCAGGGCTCGACAAAACCCAGGTGCCAGGTCGCAATTGCGATTGGAAATTCCGTCCTGGCGCCTGGGCTGGCCAAAATTGAGGCCGCGGCTTTGTGGCCTACTGGAGAGAAAATACACTTTCTGTGAACCAGCACCCTCTGGACGGTGCTGTGATGAAGCTTGGGATATCACTCCCAGGGTTGCTGGCTGCAGTTATGAGCAGAGAGCGTCTACTCTGTCACACTGCCCAGACCCCGCACTGACAGCCCCCCCCCCCCCCTGATCCTCATACGGACACTTAGACAGGAGAGAAAAGAGAGAGCAGGGTCTTCTCCTCCTCCTGTGTGTACCAGCAGCCCCGCCCACATCCCAATCCCTGGCACCTTCGTGCCTCACAAAGGCAAACTTCTCAGTGATTGGAAAGAAAGCAGCACACAGGTGGGTCAGTCATGAAGAGAGTGTTGTCGCCTCCAGTGCCCCTCTACTAACACGGCAGCCTGCTGGGATTTCCCTGGTATGGTGCACTACAAGCCCCAGCATGCTCTGTCAGCCTATGTGTATGTATAGCACAGGTGAGTAGGCCTGCTTGCTGACCACAGTGGCAGAACTCCACTGCCCAAGTCATTGGCGGCTGGTGCTCAAAATTTTTTGGGGGGCGCAAACAAACTGAAAAAAAACCCCATCAGTTGCAGCCTCACTGTGCCCCATCAGTTGCAGCCTCACTGTGCCCCATCAGTGAAGGAGAAAAATAACTTATTTGCAAAATCTTATAGCAAACACAAGTTTTGTCTTTTTAAATATTCTGTCTTTTTTAGCTTAGGATCAGGCGTGAGCAATTATTGCCCAACGGCCCAGACATGCAGTTCTGGGGGCTGGGCAGCTGATTTAAAAAACTGGCTCCTAACTTTTTCAGTTGGCTCCTAGATTATAAGCAAATTTGTCAAGCCCTGCCTAAGCCCATCTTAATCCAGCAATGTCCACAAGTGCCTTTGGCTAACGCTGCTGTCAATCAGGCGAGAGAGGGGCGAGACTGAACTGCAGCTCCATGTCTGAATGGACATACGGAGCTGCGGCTCAGGTGCCCCTATTTACAATCACTTTAAGAGTTCCCTTCACTGGAACTAAGGGGCCAAGTCCAACCCCTGAAAAACAACCCCACACTATAATCCCCCCTCCCAAATGATTTGGGCCAGTGCACAAAGCAAGGTTCATGAGGACATGGATGATCGAGTTTGGGGTGGAGGAACTTGACTGACCTGCACAGAGTCCTGACCTCAACCTGATAGAAAACCTTTGGGATGAATTGGAGCATAGACTGTGAGCCAGACCTCACAAATGTGCTTCTGGCAGAATGGTCAAACATTCTCATGGACTCTCCTAAACCTTGTGGACGGCCTTCCCAGAAGAGTTGAAGCTGTTACAGCTGCAAAGGGTGGGCCAACTCAATATTGAACCCTACGGACTAAGACGCCATTAAAGTTCATTTGCGTGTAAAGGCGTGTGTCCCAATACTTTTGGTAATATAGTGTATATTAAACATTTTTATTCCCTGTTTCTGATTTTACAATTTATTTTTTATTTTTTTCCTCCTATGATAGTCACTATGACAACGAAACAGTAGCACATTGCTGCTGGTCTTATATCAGATTGCAGTAATGTCTCAGAGGATCTGTTCTGACCTCTGCTGGCGTCGTCTCCATGTGTTGGAAAGTGACCAAATATTATGTAAGGCAAATAAGCTATAATTGATTTTGAGCATCTTTAAATACAGCAGTCTAAGAAAGACCTGAAAAAAATCATTGACCACAAGACATGTATTTTATGTTTATCGGTATTAAAAGTTGGAAACTGGAGCTGCGCAGCCCTTGCTGATTAAAGGGTAACTTCACTTTTGTGGGAAAAAAAAATAAATCTAAAATTAAAAATATGACCTACAATTGCTACACAAGCCATGCTGTGTGGTTGGCTCCCAATTTTTTTTTCCTAGAAGTCTTCACAAAGTTGCAAGTCAAATTTATAGGCATCCCCTGCAATTGAAATTTCAGTTTTGTGGAGATGCTCCCCAAGGGTAGATGTTACATTCTAAAGGAATGTAGACCCTGCATATTTCCTTTATCAGAACACAGGGTGCACCAGGTGATTCTAATGAACCATATGCTCCCATTTAGAATCAGTCTGGAAGCGCTGATCACGTATCGGATACATTATGCAGCGGACCCTCTTTGCTGCTGTATATCTGCATTGGGGCTGTCGGCAAGTAATGGTAAACCTCAGACATAAAATATGAACCAAGCATATCCCTTTATAGCAGTGGTTGGCAACCTGACGATCACCGGCAGGCGACGGGTAGCCTGCGTGCTTGCCTTGCCGAGCCCCGTCTGAACTGCTCCTCCGCCTCCCATGACATTTTGCACCGGCTTCCGCGATCCCCGAAGATGCCAGGCAGAAGATTCATACAGAAAGTGAAAGTAACTATGCCAGGCAAAAACGGAGGCACGGGGTACACCATTTCATGGGCGGGATGGAGATCCACATCCATTGTAACCGCAAAGTGGAGACACGGGCATTACTTATTACCAGAGGCATTGACAGACACATTTGACAGATTGCACAATACCTGGTGTCTGTCTTGTTCAGTGTTGCCAACCTACCAGATTGAACTTGACTGGCACAGCCACGTTTTTACTGGCATTTCCAAACGTTACAAAATTACAGTTTTTTAGGTGCAAATTTCAGTTTTCTCTCGAGTCAGTGACTGTCTCTCTCCACAGCAGGTTGTCTCTTCAGTCGACTCCAGTCCCGCACCCGCCTTGCCCCTGTCCTACAGACCTGCACATGAGACTCCAGTTGCCCTGCTTGGCTCCCTTGCATCATGAAATCGCACGACATGCTCAGGCACCACCCTTGCCAGATGGGCCCTCCAGTGGCACCATCAAAACGCACTGTAGCGGGTACTCGGATGGTCTGGGCTGGCTCCAGACTGGAACTGCGCATGCAAGGTTCCGACCTGAGCATTACAGTAATTTTTTTACTGGCAACCTTTTCCTGCCACTGCCATTTACTAGCAGGAGAAAAGTGCCCCTTTTTTTTTACTGACTGCCAGTAAAAATACTGACGGTTGCCAACACTGGTCCTTTTCTGACGATTTTTACCTGTAATGGACACCAATGCGGGGTATCGGTGCCAATAAATAGCATGCAATATGTTGATACAATTGATCTTCCAGTGATGCAGCAAATTTAGGGACTCCGTTCCGGTTTGCAATGGCAGCGAGCTAACAAATTCTTCTTGGTTTCAGATCTCTCCTCTTCATATGTGTTGTCATAAACAAACATGTCTTAATATGAATAATGCTATTTGTGCACACAATGGGTGTGGAGTGGAATAAAGGGAAGGGGTGCCCATTGCTGCCAACCACACCCCTTGTTTCCTCTTCCTAATAAGCAACTGGTTTTAATGATCTGGCATCCATTGCATTTATCAGTGTTGCATTATGGTATCCTAATTCACATTGACTAAGGACCACAGTGCACCTCAAACCACGCCTAACCCTTTGTTGGCAATGCACAGTACCACTTTATGGCACGTTGCAATGCAGGCCTGTTGGTCTGCTATTCAAAATGAAAGTTAACACGTGCCCAGGGGGCCATGTGTTGCTGTAACGATGCAAAACCAGATGGATCTGTCCTGTCTAATAATAAAATGTTTCTTGCATAATGTGTGGTGAGTCGTCTTTGTTCCCTGTTGCCCCTGCTTTACTATTGTGCATCTTTCTTCTGCTGAGGCTTTCTTGTGTTTGTTTTTCAGATGTGAACCTCTTTCCTCTTCCTGCTTCACCTGCACCTCTGATGCAATCCTCTGCAGGCAAGTTCTCTCTGCTCCACTCTGCTCTCACTGTTTTATACACTGGCTTTATGCTTCTGATGTCCTAGAGTAGTCTGTCTGCCTTTTTGTAGCTCTTCTTTTCTAGTACTGCTGTGTAATAACACTTTTTGTAATACTTTGCATGGAAGCAAAATGACCATTACCAAAAAATTAACTTCAGCCTTAACAAGTGTACAGTATGTATTGGTCATTTTGGTTCAGGTGGTAGAAGTGAAATGAGAGCAGACGATGCTTATATTTTTTTAATTGTGTATCTATTTCTGTAATGAATTTAAACAGCCCAGCTCCCCCCCCCCCCCCCCACAAAAATTGAGTCATCCTTTTAAGAGGTTTGCCTATTTTAGGTGTGCAATTATGAACGCACACATTTGAGGACCACACTTAGATCTCCTGGTACCTCTAATGAATAATTCATGGAGAGTGCCGTCTTCTGATCAGCGTTCTGCACATTTAATGCTGTCAGGTCCTCATAATCCACAAAGGAAGATGGAAGAAATAGGATTATCAATCAAATATAATACCAGTGCTTCCACTGATGACTGGTACACTTTTTTTAAAGGGGTTGCTAACCTTAATTGAAAGGAGCCCTATTTGGGAGCTTCCTAAGTGCCAGAAGGGGCCAGTCAAATTCCAAGAGCTAAGTAGCCAGTACCGTATAAGCCGAGTTTTTCAGCACATTTTTTTTTGTGCTGAAAATGCCCCCCTCGGCTTATACTCGAGTCACCTTTTTTGCCCGGACTTTGGGGACCCGATGCCGGCCAAGTTTGGACACCAAACTTGGCACACATGTAGCCCCACTCTTCCTCTACAAGTGTGCAAAGTTGTCCTGTCGGGGGACCTACAGTTGCCGGGGGACCTACAGCCGGGGAGCACCTTTTTTTTGTTGTTTTTAAAAGCCGGGCACCCCTTCCATAGACTCCCATGTTAAACGGTCATTTCTTTGGGGACCTGGTACCCCCCCCCCCCCTGGACCTGGAACTTTGCACACATGTAGCCCCATTTCTCCTCTACAAGTGTGCAAAGTTTGTTGTCTAGGGGGACCTACGGCCGGGGAGCACCTCTTCCATAGACTCCTATGTTAAACGTCAGTCTAGTCATGGGCACAGTGAGGCATGCAGATGGACACCCTAGGCTTATACTCGAGTCAATACGTTTTCCCAGTTTTTTTGTGGTAAAATTAGGTGCCTCGGCTTATGCTCGAGTATATATGGGGAAAAAAAAGCTGGTAATCTCCACAAGCCCTTCCTTTGTTTATTGCTTTTAATGCTATTTTTTTGTGGTGCTTTAAAAGTGCCTACTATTGTCTTTCCTCAGACTGAGTGAGTTCTGATTTCTACAACCATTTACCCCCTCCCCCGCATCCTCCGAACCCCCCCCTTCTGCAATATGTCTTCTGTAGCTCTCCTGCAATAAGTCTGCTTCTCATTTAAACTGGTAAACCCCTTTTTTAAGCTGACTAAATGTCTTGCTTTGAGTGCTTGAGCTAACACTGTTTCCTGTTACTCTTCCTCAAGTAATCAGTTTTCTTTCTGCTTGTCCTCTTTCCTTTCTGTTGGTCGCTACAGATAATGTAATGGATTTGCAGCAGCCTTCTAGCACTGCGCCATCTGGCAAAGAGGACCTTTCATCTCTGCTGTTTGAATCTACTACTACCCTTCCTTCTTTGTCTCCTCTGTCTCCTGATTACCCTAAAGAGCACACAGCCACTATCGCTTTCTCTGCTGACTCTACCCCTGAAGCTTTGCAAAGGTACTCTACAGAGACTGACTATTCTGCAGGAAAAGACTACAAATACACTTTTGGTCTAGGAGGTGTTGAAGATGTAATCTTTTCTGATAGAGGTTATGCAGTTGAACATCCCACGTCTCAGCTGGAGTCTGCATCTGAAGACCAAGCAAAACTGTACACCCAGTCCGCTAAAGAGATGTTTTCAGGAATGCTTCAGTCTGTTGGACCGCCTCACGAAGCATTTTCAGATCTCAAAGAAGCAGTCGATGAACACTATGCAGACTTCAAACCGATTGTTAGCACGGTGGGCTACGACTTTAAAGATATGGCTCTTGACTTTAAAAGTGACGTCAGTCATTTGAATGTTGAATCCATAAAGCCTGAAGGAAAATACATTGAAGAGAAGGACCTAGACCTATCTGATGATATATCTCCTGCATCTCCTGATGCTATATCCAATTCCTCCAGTTATGAAACGCTTGCTCCTTTGCAAAAGGCTGCACCATTGGCATATGGAGGAAATCCATTTACTGACATCAAATCTGAAAAGGGTGTGGATGGAACGGAGACTTACTCAACATCCCATCTAGGTTCAAACGTTGCAACGGTTAATCCTTTCCTAGAGCGCATTGACAAAGAAGCGGAGTACATCACATCCAGCAATGAATCTGGAATTGTAGGTGCCCAGGCTTCCAGCAAAGCTGAAGGGCTCACCCCTGATATTGTACAAGAAGCTTATGAAAGTGAGATATATGATCTTGGCATACCAAAGCTTAATTACGAGCCAAAAATTGATTTGGTTCAGACCACTGCGAAAGCATCACAAGAAATTACCCCTCCAACACAAAACTCTCCCCTGTTTGAAGATTCAAACTCTGTCTCTTCACCAGTTCTTCCTGATATTGTCATGGAGGCACCGTTGACATCGGCCTCACAGCCTAACTTTTCCCCAGCAGGACATGTTGGTTTGGTCAGTGAAGAGAAAATAAAGTTTGAATCCGAGAAACCTCCATCATATGAAGATGCCACTAATAAGGCAAGCTTGAAAGAGCAGGTAACCACCGTGGCACATGTTGAGCCAGTGAAAGTGGTTCAAGCTATAGAGGCTGAGGCACCATACATATCCATAGCATGCGATTTGATAAAGGAGACCATACCAGAAAAAGTTACAGATTTCTCGAAGGCACTGAAAAATGAGTTTGATTCCCAGTATACTGCACATTATGATGAAAGCTCTCCAGAGTCTGAGCCCAGTGAACCTTCATACAAGCATTGGAAGGCAGAAGTTATTTCAAAGGAAGAGGTCACCTCAATAGGCAATGTGAAGTCTCATGATATATTTGAAAAGGATCAAGAAAGTGATCAGGAGGAAGATGTGAATAAAGCTTATGTAGAGACCGGCTCTGGCTTTTCTGAAACAAATTTGTTAGCCAAGGAACCAGTTACACAAATATCATCTAGTCAGGAGAAACCTTTACAGATGGAAGCGTTTGGAAAAACTCTCTATTTTGAAGAGGTGCCTCCCTTCAAAGAGCCTGTGCACTTTGAAAAGACATCCAAAAAGGAGCAAGAAAGTGTTCAAAAGTGGCCTGAGGAAGTTGTGAATAAAGCTTATGCAGAGACTGCGTCTTACGGTTTTCATACAAATATGTTTGCTAAGGAACCAGTTAAACCGCTATCTAGCCAGGAGAAACCTTTACAGATGGAAGCATTTGGAAAAGCTGTCTTTTCTGAAGGGGTGCCTCCCACTACCGAGCCCGTACCCTTTGAAAAGCCATCCGCTGTATCGTTTGTTCAGGAGTTTTCAAAACCTAGCAAGGAGGATCAAGTTGAAGTTAAAAAGCAGGATGATCTTGTCCGGAAAGATGAGCCTAAGAAAAGTGAAGACTTTCATTCGCAGCAAAAAGCCAAAGAGAGTCCTCAAGCTTCTGATAAGTTACTAGACTTTAGCAAAGGGAAGTCTGAGATTGAAGACACTATTTCAAAGCCTGCACCACCTACTAAGGGCGCAGATGTCATTTCACCAAGTACAGATGAAAAACAGCCCCCAGCTCCGCCTGCGTTGGGTGCTTGCAGTTACAAGACATCAGGTAATCAACTGTATACTTTGCAGTACAAATGTCACATCTTATGGAATGTTTTTTTAACATTTTTACTATTTTAGTATATTTAATTTGTGATTTAAGCTGAGCCATCTTGCCAAAGGTGGTAGATGTAGGTTATGGTTAATTTTTTTTTATTTTTTTTGTCTGTGAAAGCTTGAGTGCACATGGGGTCAGCACACTCCTGGATTAAAGTGTTACTATAGGTCTGCGTTTTTTTTTTTTTTTTTATCGTCGTATTTGCCTCCACTGTGCAGTTTCAGTGGTCTCAATCGTCCTCTTCTGGGGTCCCATTGCGGCTCTCGCGGCTCCTCTCCGCATTGGGTAACCCCCTCTGGGAAGCTGTCTCCCAAGGGGGGTTACCTTGCGGGCTCGCACCCGTGTCATACACTTTGCGGCCCCGCCATTGGGTTTGATTGAGTGCAGCGGGAGCCAATGGCTGCGCCGCTATCATCTATCCAATGAAGAGCCGTGGAGATGGTGACGCGGGATCGCGCCCATGGAAATTCGGGGAGCGGGTAAGTAAAACGGGGGAGGTGTCGGACACTGCAAGGTGTTTCTTCACCTTAATGCATAGGATGCATCAGAAAAAAACACAAGGGTTTACAACCCCTTTAAGGAGTAATAAACGGCTATAGCTGAGAAATGCACTACTAAAAGGCTAAGGTCAGCCATAGACGGTTCGAATCTCGGTGGGTTCAGCTGGAACCGGCCAAGATTCAAACCCAGTGTTGGCAGGCTGAATGTACCAAGTTGATCGATTCAACTTTGGTGCAATCAGCCTGCCAGATTCACTTGTGATTATCGTCATTCGGCTATCGTGCGGTTGTGAAGAGGTTAAAGCGGTTCACTGTAGAAACAAAAAATTAAAGGTCAATTGCTACAAATATACCCAATTCACACTGGTGCGATGTGGGAAACCCGGTGATTCTGTGCCGGTTCCTGCATGGCACCTGAATCCCACACTGATTCACACTGACATCTGCGAACTGCTGGGGTGTCAATGTAAAGTTAATGGCACCCCCAGATTGGGTCACAGTGCAAAACTGTCAAATGGTGCAGGAATTGGGATTGCATAGGTGAGAACACAATGCAATTTGATTTCCAGTGCGGACCAAAAAAGGGTCCTGCACGATTCTGGTGCAAATGCGATTTTTAGCCGTATAATTTGTATGGCTGAATTTGCATCGCACTGCAATACGGTGTGAATCGCATGCAATGTCTGTGATTTCACAAGTGTGTGAACCCAGCCAGAATAATGGGACAGATAACTGTGAAAGGATCCGGCACTGTCCTCACCAGAGCTGGCCCTTCAGCCATCTTCGGGGGGTCCAGGCGCTGTCATGTTTACTGTGGGAAGCTGGATGTGACTGCTTGTGGCTCCACGGCCGGCTTCCCACTGTGCATGCGCAAGCTGTGCTTTGTGAATGGTCCCACAGCTTTCTGGGACCTGTGACATTTCCCAGAAGGCTGGGCAAAGAGGTGGTAACAGGTACCAAACTGGGTACCCCCCCCCCCACCTCCCAAAAAAATGTACCAAGTATGGAGTGAATTGGGCAGGGTTATAATACTTCCTGGCTGATTTTGTACTTCTCTCCAGAACCCAAGAGATCTTCACCATCCCATATGTTTGACAGACGGCTTGCATTTTTAAATGGTTCTTTTGTTTCCTATTCTGTGTCTTCTATATCGGCCTTCTGTATTTCTAGCTATTTAGAGGTTGAGAAAATCTCCTAAATTGTTTTAAATAGGACTGGATGCATTCCTCGGTGCACAAAATATAACTGGAGATTAACATTTGTAGTAACACCAGAGATTGTTGATCCAGGGAATGCCTGACTGCCTTCAGACAATGAGGAAGGAATATATTTTTACCCTACAGGAGACCATGGAAGGAAGATGCAGGACTTTAATAGTGGCAGTTGTACAGATTCATATAGCAACACCAGTTGAAACAAAAGGTTTATTGGATTGCATAAAAAAAAGGTTAAAACATTAAATGCAAAACTTCAACATCCATTATGGATAGAGAACGCTACTTTTTGTAAGTTACATTGCTGTTTCCACGCTTTTATTTTGACATGTTTCGCTGTAAGGCTTCTTCAGGAAACGGCATGTTTATAGTAGTTACTAAATAAATAGATCTGTCAAATATACATAAACATAATTGGATATACATATATGGGTATTGAACAGGTTTTCAACTGTATAGCCAGGATAAAGATGCATCCCACCAGCCAGATACAAGTTCCCAAGGAAAAGGAATTCCCACCTCAACGTGTAATTTTTTTTATTTATTTTTTTTGAAAAGCCCATGGCGTGTGAAATACACCCAAAAACTCCACCCGGTGCCAAAAAAAGTGCGCACACACAGTGACACAAAACGTGCAACGGGTGTTACACTTGTCCTCCACTAGGAAGGACCTTACCCTGATCCCCCGGGGCGTTAGACTCCTGATGGGGACTGAGGTACATCACGTGGTCCGACTGGCCGAAACCAGACGGACCCCTTTCTCTGGAGGGTCTGCCGAAACAGACCCACCCAAGTACTAGGTAGGGCTCCCCCGAAGGGAGACCCCATGAGAGCAGGCGAACCAGGCCAGAAGGACCATGTCCACCTACTCCCAAGTCGTTCAGGGCAGGCCCGAGGACCTACACCCTACTAAACACACTGTGACAAACGTGAGACACCAAACAAAAAATACAAAAAAGTGACAAACAAGGGGATAAATAAAAAGAAAGTGGGGAGAAGGAAGGTGGGAGAGTGAAAAGTGGCCATTGTGCTATACAATGGCCAGGCCCTCCGGCCAGGAATAAAAAATTCCTCCGGTCCTAGCCAAAAGGCCCGGCCCAGGAGGCAGGTGCTAAAAAGGTGTGACATGGTGCAGTGACTGCGGTGCCATATATCAATGTGACCCTCACTCACATGTGATCGTCTGGCACCCTTGGACTGCCACTCCAAGGGCACATGCACCATGGGCTTTTCGGCTCCTATCCGACCCCCCGACCGGTCAGTGCAACCCTCTGTCCCGCTGATAGAGAGCCCTTCAAGGTTTTCTCAGGGAGAGCTGCCCCTGCATACAGCCTCCACCGATACTAGCCCTTCCAGACTCGCATCAACCCGGCGGATTTGCATGGCCGCACCCCGCTCAGAAACAGGGATTAGCCAGCTCCTCCCTCCGGATCGCCAACAAGGACAGCACTTACACCATCCAGCCAGAAGGCCAGAATAAAACTCGGCAAAAAGACCAGACCAAATGCAGCATTCCATCCTCACCAGGAGCACCCTTCCAGACTGCTCAGACTTGACCGCACCGCCCCCCAGTTTACTGTCGGGCAGCTTGGCATGGCCCCTGCTGAAACCATCCTTCCAGGTGCTAATGACGCCGTTGGGTTCGCATCAGCCCCCCACAGATGGGAGGTACTTCAGCACCCCCTCTGGCAACTGATAAGAACAGATACTACACTTGATCTTAGCCAAAAGGCCGAGAAGCGTGTAATGGGGTAATAAAGCCAATAAAAGCAGACCTGTTAGTGACATATCTTTTTGTTTTAGTAGCTACTATACCACACTGTTTCCTGAAGAAGCCTTATGGTGAAACATGTATTAATAAAAGCGTAATGTTACTGTTCTCTGTCCATAATGGATTGTGAGTTTTTGTATTCAATGTTTTTTTACCTCTTATGTGATCTAATGAACCATTTTTGTTAACTGCTGTTGCTATATGGATTTGTACAACTGGCACTTTTAAAGACCGGTAGCTTCCTTCCATGTGTGCAGGGCCAATCAAACAGTAGCATGAGTGACCACAAGGCGCACCAACAGGTCATGTTTTCAGGCTTTCCATTATTTTGCACAGGTGATTTGATCAGTTTCACTGCCTTAGTAATTACCACAGCCATTTCATCTGAGGAAATCCTGAAAAAATGACCTGCTGGGGCGCCTTGTGGACTGGAGTTGAGAAACACTGGTCTAGGGCCACCAACGGTGCAATGGATTTATAGTAGCGACGCCAGAGATGGGCAGGCCACAACACGTTTTGGGGCACCACCCCCTATGTAGAGCAGGACATCACTCTTGTTCATCTATAGCTTTGTTTGTGGCCATAGACACCGCCGGTCCTCCCTCCTGTGGCGATCTTTTGGCAAACTAGTGTTCTTTGTTGGTGTGTGTTTGATCCTAATAACCCCAGAGCCAGGGTGGATAAAAATCGATTTCTTTTTTTTTTTTTAGATAGAAAACTAGCCTTACTCCAAAAGCATTTTATGTAAGATACATTAATATTTTAGTTCAGCATGAAATGGAGCTTGGTTATGAATGAATCCAAGCTGAGAACCTACATTGGCAATGTTATTGTAATTGAATAAAATTTGAGTAATTCTCCAACTATGTGTGATTAACCTAAAATCGTTTCTGATATCGCTGTTTTACTAACCTGACGGCTTATTCTAAATGGGAAACTTTCATTTTAAAGTTTTTTGCAGATTCTAACTACCAGCAAGAACAAGTCCTTACATTTAAAAAGCACCTGTCATTTCAGATCCAGCATGGGAGCACCTGTTAGCGGACATCCACTCACCTGCTGCCACCATGTCCCTCACCTTGTTGTGTCACTGCCGCATCACCAGCCGTCCCATTAAAGTGAATGGGACTGTCGGTGAGTCAACAGCGGGTCAGAGGAGGAGCCACTGCGGGACAGAGATGACAGTTGCTCTTTAAAAATTATGACTTAAACAAAATCCGCCCAGAGCCCTGCCTTTTTTATGTTACTTTTCATGCACCCATGAGTGGATCCTCCCTGGGTCCCGTCCCAGGAGCTGCAGGGAAATTGTTTTGGATCTGTACACCGCTTGCCACCTTCCTGGATACCTATTCTCATAGGGACTATGGTGGACATTCGCTCAGTTTTGGCGTGCTGTGTAAGCGGTATTTGCCTGCAGTGTATAACCTCCTTTTTTATATTGTATAGATTTACCTTGGCCTGTCTCCACTGTAGCTTTTAATGGGTGTTTCTGCCCAACTTGGCTCAAGCTGGAGAACTTTTTGGGTTGAAGTTGACTTTCGTTGTTTTTAAGTGCAGAGAGGATCCAGCTTTGCACATTGATTCGTTTTGGGTACTTTTTGTGACTGCAATGACTGGAGAAAGGGATACAAGAAGCTGTTGCATATGGTATAGTGTGGATTGCCATGCCCAGTGTAGATGGCTGTGCCCTTGTGTCTTCTATTTTCAGTTGGGTCCCCGGGGAGGACAGTTGTTTCCCTTGCAGTAAGCCCAAGTTGCTCCTCTGATGACTGGCTCTAGAAACCAGGTCCTGTGTTTTGTTGTCAGGGAGCCCGATGTGAAGTCACATGCTACGCTGTCTTTTCTAATGAGGAATGTTAAAGCGCTGGTCTGAGACCTGCTTTCCGCGGTGTAATTTGTCACATGTTATCGTAGACACTCTCTCTCTATTCATATAGCATGTCACAATTGTATTGCTGGGCTGCAGCAAGAACAAGCAAATTATACATTCATATTTCAAATTCTGAACGTTTTTTTACAATTTGCTATGCATGATTTTGCTTTATATAAAGCAAATTTTAAAGTAATTGGGGTTTCCAGCTGGAATGATTAACCACTTGACTTCCAAAAGATTACCCCCCCCTCTTCATGACCAGGCCATTATTTGGTGTAGGGCACTGTTGCTTTGACACTTGCGCGGTCATGCAACACTACATCAGTTAAATGTGTGTCCTTTCTTTCTTTTTTCACAAATGTAGCTTTCTTTCGGTGGTATTTTGATCACCTCTGCATATTTTTTTTATTTTTTTTTTATAAGGAAGCTTTGTATTTATACATGGAGCAAGCGACGTATTCCATCAATAAATACAAAGCTTCCTCTGGCTGAGTCAGAGGTTGTGACATCAGCCTACCTCTCTCTGACTCAACCAATCAGAGGAAGCTTTGTATTCATTTTATAGAATACATTGCTCTACGTGGCTGAGTGCCGCTGCTGTAGACTGATCTGTGTACCGGGTATGAGACAGGAAAAGTCTCGGCTTGCACCCAGAACACAGTGCGGTATGTGGCTGCAGTTTTATACCGCACATCCAGCGGCCTCACAGGTTCGTTTTTAGTTTGGACCAGCTTGGTATCTAAGGCCAAAACTTTTTTTTTTTTTTTTTTTCCCCCCAAAAAAATTAAGTAGGTAAGAATAGGAACCTAAATCCAGTTTCTATAGCTTGCCAGGGAGTCTCTCTCCCATAGGACTGGAAATGAGCAAAAATTCAAACATTTGAGTTAATGAAACAGACTCGTCTTCGTCCCTTACGATCTAAGAGGGGTTGTCCCTTATTTTGGAGGGATTTCCTGTTAATGGACTGAAAGTGAAGGTAATTTGCCCCAATGCTACACTTATGCTGGTTTTTGACATTTGAGGCTTTAACCATTTCCTACTCCACCCAAAGCTAAATAAAGTCACAGCTTTTGCCCAGTCCACACCGGTGTGACATACACTCTGACATGTTGCATGACGTGTACAAATCAATGGTTCCCTAATGAGAGCCGTCTTAACTGGTCCGACTTTAGAAAAGGTTCCTGCACTACTTTGGTCTGTTTTCTGCCCATTCAATATCATTGAAGTCGGATCCTCGTTCTAACCATCCGACTTGTAACATCAGACATGGTGATTACAGCAGCAGGAAAGGGCATTTGTCACGCTGGGATTGTTTTGATTGGTCAAAGGACAAGTCGGACTATGTCAAAGTTGGAGCTAAATCCTATCCTGTTGATTCAAGTTGGATGGAAGTAGGACCCGATGTACAATGTTGTAGGGCAAAGCTTGATCGACAGTCAACAGTTGTCGTAAAAGTGTAAACCTGGCCTTTCGGTGTATGTACTTTTTTTATTTTTTTTTTTTTTTATTGGAAAATTAAGCTAAAACCTGGGTTTCTGTGGGCAACACTTTTACCTCTTTCATATTGTGTAGACTAGCCAAGGGGTACTTGGAGACCCTGTTGCCAAAACATTTTATTTGAACAAAAATCTTCCCATATTGCACGTAATATATTTTATACATGCCGTTTTCCCCTAAAAGCCTCCCTTGTGTGGACCTCCAAGCCATGAGACTGCGTCTAGGTGCTGCCATCTTGGATGTGATGCCAGTAGTTCCCGCAGATGGGAGGAAAGTGCCCCTTCCACGGCAGCTCCAGAAGAGGTAGGGATGGGTGGAGGAGCTGGGCCGGTACAGGCAGTAATTGGACCCACTTCTCTAAGAGGAAAGGACTGATATTTAAGGAGGGAAATAGTCACACTTGTATAAGGCCCATTGCAAGCGGATAAAACTTCTCGCACTGCAAATATTTAAAATCATTGAATTTACCTAATTTGAACGGGTCTCTTTAGAGGCCAATTATGATTGATTGTATTTGCTTCTGTGGCTTGTGAATTAGAACAGCATAAAGATATACTGTGCCTGTCTTCTATTGCAATTTCCTTTTTGTAGGTTTTTAGAGAATTATTTCCTTTTTTAGCAGATTAAAGATGTTCATATTTCTGCTTGTAACGGGTAGACAGGCTCATATTGAAGCTGCAATTCTAGTGTGCTGTTATTTAGAAACTTCAACAGATAAAATAATTTTGGCTTTTGTAACCTACAGGATTTGTTTTTGAAGCTTTTTGTTTCATGTTGAAAGTAAATCAACTCCTGACCTCGGCATGCGCACCTTGAGCCCGATCACCATCCTTGTACTGCCATCTGCTGTCTATCATAAGGAACTGTTTGTTTCTGACTTTCAAGATGGATTTAATTATTATTTATTTTTTTAAAGCATACCTCTGACAAATTCAGGGCTGCAAAATCATCCGCTTCCAGTGCTTCTTGATTGGAGAAGTGTTACGTATTGCCTAGAAACCCGCCGTGAGATAAATTCAGGGCTGCCAGTGCTGACCAAATCCAAAAAAATGCAAGCAGCTTTCTCTTATGGTTACTCTCTCATTTCTGTACTGTTAGTAATGGATTTGGAATGAGTGTGCAGTAGGTCTAAAGTCAAAAGAAGTGCTTTACCAAGGTCAGTACATATTTTTTATAATTCTGAGAATCCATTGAGGTCCAGAACATGGATACACTGTGCCCTCTAGTGGTTTCTACATGGAAATACACTGTATTACCAAAAGTATTGGGACACCTGCCTTTACACACACAAACTTTAACCACTTTAGCCTGGAAGGTTCACCCCCCCCCCCCCCCCTTCATGAGCAGGCTTTTTTATTATTTTTTTTCCGGCACTGCGTTACTTTAACTGACAATTGCGCGGTCGTGCGATGCTGTACCCCAAAAAAAATTGTGTTTTTTTTCCCCACAAATAGAGCTTTCTTTTGGCGGTATTTGATCACCTCTGCGTTTTTTTTTTTTTTCTTTTATTTTAATTTTTTTGCGCTATAAACCGTGACCATTTTGAGAAGTTTGTTTTTAAAAAAATTTTTTTTTTTTTTATATTTTTGCTATAAACCTACCCAATAAAAAAATGTAAACTAATTTCTTCATCAATATGCATTCTGCTACATATTTTCGGTATAAAAAAGATAAGCGTATATTGATTGTAGACGCTAAACATTTTGCGCAAACCAAACTATGGGGCTTTTTTTTTTTTTTTTTTTTTTAACTATTAATGGTGATCTGTGTATTTTAGCGGGACTGCCACGTTGTGGCAAACAAATGACACTTTTTGGGGGTCAGTGACCTTATTACAGTGATTAGTGCTAAAAAATATGCACTGTTACTGTACTAAGAACACTGGCAGGGAAGAGGTTAACATCAGGGGTGATCAAAAGGGGTTAAATGTGTCCCTAGGAGGTGCTTTCTAACTGTGTGAGGGATGGAATGACTTCGGGAACACCGACATCCTCCATGTTCCTGATTGTCAGGAACAGAAGATCTGTGTCCTCCCCTGTCAGAATGGTGATTCGCCTTATTTACATTGGCAGTTCGCCTTTCTGGAGAATGATCTCAGGTGGCTGGTGGACATCAGGTCCGCTGCACCCGCTAAATTTGTCTCCCCCTCTGTCCAAAGGCGCCCCCAGTAATTTCACGGAATGGCGTACAGATATGTGATTTCATGCAATAGAGCGGCCTTGCCGCTGTGTGTGTGTGTGTGTGTGTGTGTGTGTGTGTGTGTGTGTGTGTGTGTGTGTGTGTGTGTGTGTGTGTGTGTGTGTGTGTGTGTATGTATGTGTATATATATATATATATGTGTGTGTGTGTATATATGTATGTGTATGTGTGTGTGTGTGTGTGTGTGTATATATATATATATATATATATATATATATATATATATATATATATATTATATACAGTAGGCAGTCCTTAGGTGGTTAATAGCAACCCAGTCTTAGTCTGCAGGGTTCAATATTGAGTTGGCCTTTACAGATGAGCTTCCTTACATTAGTGGTCAGTGGGAAGAATGTCCCCTTTTCTTTCCACCCCTTTACAGATGGCTTAGAAGGTCAATTACCACCAACACCAGTCTGAGAGGCAGACATTTTCTCAAGGAACCCTGGGAAGGAAGGAGGGGGCAGATGTCCCACCTTGTCCTACATGTATATATGGTTGCCCCAATACTTGTTTCATGTGGGTCCCTTTCAGAGGGATGACCAAATGGTGGTTAGCGTGCAGTGTCTGTTTCCTCCTCCGAGCCTCCTAAATAGGCAGATGTAGTGTTATAAATGTAAACAGGTGCCAATAGTTTGTGCAGCACTCTGCAAAATAAGGGGATATGGTTCTGTTGCATTGCAATTCAATACAAGGCTTGCAATACATTGCAACGCTTAACAAATTTTGTTGCAGATTTCTACCTTTTCGTTGCTCTGTAGAAAAAGCTGTTTTGGTCAAAGTAAGTCTGTATGGGAGTGAGTCATTATTAATCAGCCGTGACAGTGGTTTGGGGCTCTTCTCGCTGCACCCGCTGTCACATTTTGAAAGTTGCAGCTTGGAAGCAGCCCATATCTGAGGTACGGGCTGAAAGCTGTAGGGCTTGTCTGCAGAATCCTGACATTGCACCCCTGATCCACTGATCATGGCTGCAATGTTTTACAGTTTTCTGCGGGAAAAAATTATAAATGTGGATGCCTAAAATGTAATTTTAATGCAGACTTCTGGGAAAATTCACGAGCCAATCACACAAACCGGAAATTACATTTCTGCGGAAGTTCCATGCACCAGCTGTACACAGAACGCCTCCAGGTTGCCATATTGCACTGACTATTAAAGGTAAAGGGCTGCTATTCTTGGCAGCGTTTTAGCGGCGCTTTTTGGCCACTAGCAGGGTGCTTTTAATCCCTGCTAGCAGTTGAAAAGGGGTTAAAAGCGGCGCTTTTCTGGTGCTTCGACGCTACCCATTGATTTCAATGGGCAGGGGCGCTTTAGGAGCAGTGTAGACGCTTCTCCTACAGCGCCTCAAAGATGCGGCTTGCAGGCCTTTTTTTTTTTTTTTTTGCGTCCTGCCAGTGGACCACCCCAGAATGAAGGCACTCAGGCTTTCACAATGGAGTAAGAGGAGAGGCGCTATTTTTAGTGCTATAGCGCCTGTAAAGTGCCTCAGTGTAAAAGGGTTCTTAGGATGACCATGCCAGAAATTCTGGAGGCTAGTGAAGAACTAGTCTGGGTGAGGATGGCGCTGGCTTGTGGGACAGGTAAGTGTCCATTTATGAAGTCAGCAGCTACAGGGTTTGTAGCTGCTGACTTTATTTTTTTTCAGATTGGACAACCGTTTTTTAATGCATTCTATACCTTCAATGTGCCGTCTCCCCCCCCCCCCCCCCATAGCCCACCCTAATACTTACCCAAGCCCCATCTTGATCCAGCAATGTGCACAAGAGCAGCAGCTCTCCTGGGGCTCTGTCCCCATTGGCTCACGCTGTAGCAGGGGCCAATGAGGGCGGCGGGGTCGAGCCACTCTGTGAATGGACAACGTCCATTCCCAGGAGCGCAGTTCGGGAGGTTTTGTTTTGGGGGGGGGGGGCATTTGACAGGGGCGAGGAGCCTGGACCACTGGTGGAAAAAAAAAAAATGAAAAGCCAGCAGCTACACATACTGCAGCTGCTGGCTTCACGCCGGGTCCCTACTGCGCATTCGCGTGGCACCGATGCGCTCTCCTACTGGCCTGGCGGCGGGGGAAGGAGAAGGAAGCCGAGCTGCTGATGTAATTCGCGCGCCCCGGTCTCCTGGAAGTGGGGGATAGGGTACCGGTCAAAGACAAATGTGGCACTGGGGGAGGGGGAGGAGACAAATGATTGGAACTCTGATTTTAAGTATGGTATGTATGTTTGTGTGTTTTTTATATTTTTCTTGCTTTTAATACTTTTCTTTTTAGAATTGCTAACTTTTGAAGTGTATAGCGTATATGACATTTTGCATTGACATAATGTTACACCCTAAATGCTGGTATAACATTTTTTAAAGCTTATTTTCCAAGAGTGGTGTTTTAGCTCCTTTAGTCTGTCCGTACATTTTAAATAACAGACTAAATTGCAGATGACTTTTTGTTCCTTGAGAAACCTGTTGCTTTCCTGTAGCATCAGCAGCTTAGTGCGGGTTTTCCATCACCCAGGGTTGCAGCAGACTTAAGTAATACGATTTAATCAGCAGCCTCCTGCTTGCACGCCCATGTGGCAGTCAGGTGACCCTTGAGCAGTGGAGCAGAGGGTGAACCGTCTGATAGCCAGTCCAGAGTTCACAGCCGAGGCTCATAGGAATCATCAGCACTGCTAAGGGGTATGCTGCACTTCTGATCCTGCCAGAAAGGAGGTCACATCACCGGTCAGAGATGGCATGTCCGCTGGGGAACTGGAAGCAAACGGGTATTTTTTCCTTTATCTTCCACTCTTTTACATGATGCAGGAGAGCACAGCAACTTTATGGCACAGCAGCCGCCCCTAATGAAGGGTTTATCCTAATGTGTTAATCAGCTTCTGTGCTCAGCGTTGTAGATGCTTTTAGTTCCTTGGTAACCAACATAATGCCTGTTGTATTTACAGGGAGCCGAGTGTTGTGTAGTTGGCTCTGCTTGAATATTGACCATCTCTTATAGACAGATTTAGGATTGTGTATGATAAATTGATTATTTAGTGACTGGGATTGTTGCAGGGGGTTAAATTTTTGTTTAGCAGAACGAACCATGAGAATGCAAGATTTTTGATAGACGGAGAGTGGTACATTGGCACGTAGGAGGGGAGCAGGAAATGATCCAGGGTAGCGTGTTTCTTACTGGCATCACTCCCCCCTGATTACTTGGCAGAGACGGGGGCCGTCATGTGGTCATTTTCTTCTGAGATTTAAAGAGATATATTTTCTTGGTTAAAATGAGGCACCCTCCAAAACTGTATTCTATTGTGCTAGAACAGTGATCCATTTCATCTCCTTCTCCTCTTGTCTGGGGTTTTAGGGTGTTTTCTTTTTTTTTTTTGTCATTTGTGTAGGCTCCTATAGATATTAGAGGGTGGTGAGACATGCGGGTTATATCCAACTGCCTTTAGGAATTCCTGCTGGCAGCCAGGTCCCATGGAATGGTCATGTTGTGCAATCGTTCCTGATGAGCCCATAGAGGGAGGTACAGTGCCAGCGTATGTAATGGCTTCTTTACAACAGTATTGTGTAAGTGCCTCATTGTATTCCTGATATGCCTGAAAACAGGCAAATTGGAAGACTTGATCCTAATGATGGCCATCTTTTTAAAGGCTAAGTCCACCTTTCTTATGTTGCCTGCCACACCCATATCTACAGTGTTGCCATGGTACCAAGCCACCCCCACCCCCCCACTGCACTTGTAGTCCATTCACGCTTCCTGTAACGAAAAGCTCCGTGCCTTTGTTCGGATCTGCCGCTCTCACTTCATTGGCTTACTGGGGCTGTGATTGACAGCAGTGGGAGTCAAGGGACAGGCAGGACTGCCATCTTCACCCAATCTTCCTTCTGGGTTTGCATCCTTCAGCCCGCAAGGATATCACTCCTGTGTGCATGCAGGATGTCCTGGCCTTGGCACAGAGCTTTGAAGGGTCGGCATGGATATGTTGTCCCTTCAGAGCGCATTCGCTGGTAGCGTCACTGGCTGCATGCATCGTGAATACTTTTTTTTTTTTTTTTTGCAGTGCAAGTTTAGGAGATATTCACTGTACCTACAGGTAAAGCCGCCTTATAGGCTTACCTGTAGGTACAAGTTTAACCACTTCCCGCCTTTCCTATAGCAGAATGCCAAGCGGTGGTTCAGTTATCCTGACTTGGCGTCCAGCAGGGTTAACAGTCGCTGCGCGCCCGTGAGGGCGTGCATCTCTGCGATCGGTGGTGTGGTATGTCAGTCTGACACCGCTACACCGATCTCGGTAAAGAGCCTCTGACGGAGGATCTTTACCACGTGGTCAGCAGTGTCCAATCACGACTGATCACGATGTAAACAGGAAGAGCCGTTGATCGGCTTTTCCTCAATCGCGTGATAGATGCGAGTAGAGGAGAGCTGATCGGCTGCTCTCCTGACGGGGGGGGGGGGTTGGTCTGTGCTCATTGTTAGCGCAGCCCCCCTCAGATGCCTGCCCTAGACCACCAGGTATGCCACCCTTGACCACCAGGCATCTGCCAATCCGTGCCCATGCCAGTGCCCAGCAGTGCGGCCTATCGCTACCACCCATGAGTGCCCATCAGTGCTGCATATCAGTGCCACCTCATTGGTGATGCCTTATCTCAGTGCCCATCAGTGAAGGAGAAAACTTAACAAATTTTATAACAAACTTTTTTTTTTTTTTTGTTTAGCAAATAAAAATGGCAGAGGTGATCAAATGCCACCAAAAAAACCTCTATTTGTGGGAAGAAAATGGTAAAAACTCTGGGTACAGTGTAACATGACCGCACAATTGTCATTTAAACAGCAACAGCACGGAAAGCTGAAAATTGGCTTGGGCAGGAAGGGGGTATAAGTGCCCGGTATTGAAGTGGTTAAGACTTTACTACCACTTTATGGCCATTGGCTGGGTTCTCAGCCAGGGTTCCATGGGACCCTTGGATTACTCCAGAGGCTGCTAGGGGTTCCCTGAGCAATTTCTGCCTCCGATAAGTTCCCACTGATGCGATTGATCTTTTTAGCTATCTGTAAGGGGGTAGTTCTTCCCACTGACCATCACACTAATGTATCATAAGATATGATCATTTTTAGCAGGGCTTCCCAGAGACCAGAACGTTATTTCAAGGGTTCTCTATGTTAAAAGTTTGAGAGGCTGCTGTAAGGTGTTGTCATGTTGCTGAACCTTTTCTATGCAAGCATGATGAGCAGATCTGTTTTGATTGCATCATCACCTCTGGGCCGCCACAATATGACCTTTGTTATTGACTTGGCCAATATTTAGATACAGGCACACAAGGGACAGGCATGGTTCTTTTTCTGTGGGGGATTGGGAGGAGGGGGGGTATAAATCAGACCTGTAAGAAAAGCTGCATGCAGTAGCACACCACTGTAGGCAGCAGAATTTAGGGGATATGGGATACTTGGGAGGAAATGATCTTTAAGCCCTATGCACCCTTGTGTATGGAGCCGTTTGTAATTGGATGCAAGGTTCACTGTGATTGGCTGTAAACGGGAAGCCCCATTGAAAACAATGGGAGGATGACCGCTCCCAGAGATATTTGCATTGTATGCATATAATCATTCATGATGGACGTCTGCGTTCAGGACTGATCATTCATAGGTAATCGCTGCATGAATATTTTAGATGCAAGTGGATGCAAAAGGCTGCTTGAGCTGTCAGACTCCTGTTCTCAATGAGACTTCCTGCTAATTGCAAGGATGGATTTTCCAGCAGACCCCCCCCCCCCTTCACTGTGACCGCAGGCGGGGGGGGGTTCCCCTCTCTCACAGCTGCTGTCACGTTTGAAATCTGTGTGGCTGTATGGCGCTCCACCTGCACAGTTCTGTGGCAGACAGACTTTTAGTTCTCGGGCTGGGATCACACTTGTGCGATCAGACATCGCATGTGATTCACACCGCATTTCTGTGCAGATCACATGCGATGCAAATTCAGCCGTAAAACTGGCTGAAATCGCATTTGCATTAAAATCTGTTCACACCCATGCGATCCGATTCCTGCACCATTTGACAATTCGCACTGCGATCCGATCTGGGGGTGTCATTAACTTTGACACCCCCAGCATTTCACAGATGTCAGTGTACACCAGTGTGTGATTTAGGTGCGATGCGAAATCTGCACTGAATTACAGGGTTTCCCACATCACACCAGTGTGAATCAAAACTTTGTGGACTGCTGATCAGCGCACTCGTAGGTCATACACACTTCTACAGCTCTGAAACTGACAGCCCATACAAATGTACAAGCACAGAGCTGTAGGTAGTGTCTGCAGGAGCCTGACATTGCACCCTTTGCACTGATCTGGTGCCGTGCTTTGCATGCTTTTGTGCAAAAAAATTTTTTTTTTCTTTCCCCCTGACAAAATGAGTGCTAATAATTTTTTTTCCTGAAGGCTGGGTTCACACTGGAGAATGCAGCGGCTCACAGCAAGAGTCTGGTGGGTCCCCCATGCATCGTTTTGAGGTCTGATTTCAGCCCGAACTTTGGGCTCAATTTGGTCCTGAAATGGCCCAATTTGCAATTCGCACTGAAGCTGCTCCTGAGATGTGTGAACTGGCTCCATAGAGATGAACAAGGGATTGGAAAAAATGGACTTTATAGGCACACGAGAATTTTAGAGAAATAATAAAAATTTTAATAAAACATGGGAGGGAGAGGGAGGGAGAGAGAGGGAGAGAGAGGGAGAGAGAGGGAGGGAGAGGGAGGGAGAGGGAGGGAGGGAGAGGGAGAGAGGGAGAGAGGGAGGGAGGGAGAGATCTATCTCTAACACAATTGATGTGGACACTTCCAAGGTAATAGCCCACAATACTGCGATGATTCCTTGGATTGAGGTTCACAATGTGTTGGTAAATTTTAAAACTTGGAGCTCGACATGTTTCGCGATCTGATCGCTTCCTCAGGAGCTTCTAAATGTACAAGAAAAGGTTCAATAAATTCAATACAGAAAACATTTATCTTATTACATATAATGTTGATATTCATGAAATGAATCTACAAAACACTCACCACTAAACGTATTATAGGAGGTGAGTGTGATTGGATTATTGCGACCCTCTTAAGTTCTGGGGAAGCTACACATAGAAATGGGAGTGGCCCCAGATGGACTGGCCAACTCCCCAAAATGGAACGCTGTAGCAACACGATCAACTACATCCCGGCATATGGGCAAGTATGGAGGTGCTCACGATAACTGTAGAATAACAATTACCGGTGTATATATATTGTAAAGCAGGGGTCATCAACCCCCGGTCCCCGGCCCACTACCGGGCCGTGGCTCTTCTGCAGCCGGGCCGCGGGTGCGGGCGGCCGTCAAGAGACACGCTGTGCTGAGCTGCCGGCATGAGAGCGCTGGGTAGGTGGAAGAAGCGGGCAGGCAAGCAGAGATGATATCTCTCTCCGCCCCCTGCATCACAGCTTTTCCGCCCTCAAAGTCAGTGCTCTGTCTGTGTCTGAGATGGGGCGGGGAGCAGAGAGATGACATCATCTCACACTGCCCGCCACGCATCACCGCTCTCCTGCGGCTCCTCGCTGTAAGAACTTGTTTAGCGGCACAGATTGCCTGCCCCCCCGGACAGCTAATCAGGCATGGCAGAGAGGTGGAGCCAGAAAGTGACAGCCGAAGGAGACCGGCTGCAGCATGAGAAAGGAGACACCCTGCTATATCCAGAGGGGCGATCCCACAGAGATGTGACGTCATCAGTGACAGGTAAGCTGTGTGTGGGAGTACAGGTGAGGTGTGCTGGAACTTGTAGTTCACCCCCTCAGCTGTCTGCCTGATATACCACAAGGGGCGCTCCACTCACTCTGCATCTGGTGACATGCAACGTGGCAAGTGACAATTCACATCTTGTGGCAGGTAATGTGGCAAGTGACAATCCACATCTTGTGGCAGTAAGCGTGGCAGGTGATGTGGCAAGTGACAATACACATTTTGTGGCAGGTGATGTGGCAAGTGACATTACACATCTTGTGGCAGTAAGCGTGGCAGGTGATGTGGCAAGTGACATTACACATCTTGTGGCAGTAAGCGTGGCAGGTGATGTGGCAAGTGACATTACACATCTTGTGGCAGGTGATGTGGCAAGTGACAATACACATCTTGTGGCAGTAAGCGTGGCAGGTGATGTGGCAAGTGACATTACACATCTTGTGGCAGGTGATGTGGCAAGTGACATTACACATCTTGTGGCAGGTGATGTGGCAAGTGACAATACACATCTTGTGGCAGTAAGCGTGGCAGGTGATGTGGCAAGTGACAATACACATTTTGTGGCAGGTGATGTGGCAAGTGACAATACACATTTTGTGGCAGTAAGCGTGGCAGGTGATGTGGCAAGTGACAATACACATCTTGTGGCAGTAAGCGTGGCAGGTGATGTGGCAAGTGACAATACACATTTTGTGGCAGTAAGCGTGGCAGGTGATGTGGCAAGTGACATTACACATCTTGTGGCAGTAAGCGTGGCAGGTGATGTGGCAAGTGACAATCCACATCTTGTGGCAGGTGATGTGGCAAGTGACAATACACATTTTGTGGCAGTAAGCGTGGCAGGTGATGTGGCAAGTGACATTACACATCTTGTGGCAGGTGATGTGGCAAGTGACATTACACATCTTGTGGCAGGTGATGTGGCAAGTGACAATACACATCTTGTGGCAGGTGATGTGGCATGTGACAATACACATTTTGTGGCAGTAAGCGTGGCAGGTGATGTGGCAAGTGACAATACACATTTTGTGGCAGTAAGCGTGGCAGGTGATGTGGCAAGTGACAATACACATCTTGTGGCAGTAAGCGTGGCAGGTGATGTGGCAAGTGACAATACACATTTTGTGGCAGGTGATGTGGCAAGTGACATTACACATCTTGTGGCAGTAAGCGTGGCAGGTGATGTGGCAAGTGACATTACACATCTTGTGGCAGTAAGCGTGGCAGGTGATGTGGCAAGTGACATTACACATCTTGTGGCAGTAAGCGTGGCAGGTGATGTGGCAAGTGACAATACACATTTTGTGGCAGGTGATGTGGCAAGTGACATTACACATCTTGTGGCAGGTGATGTGGCAAGTGACATTACACATCTTGTGGCAGTAAGCGTGGCAGGTGATGGGGCAAGTGACATTACACATCTTGTGGCAGTAAGCGTGGCAGGTGATGTGGCAAGTGACATTACACATCTTGTGGCAGTAAGCGTGGCAGGTGATGTGGCAAGTGACATTACACATCTTGTGGCAGTAAGCGTGGCAGGTGATGGGGCAAGTGACATTACACATCTTGTGGCAGGTGATGTGGCAAGTGACATTCCGCATCTGGTGACAGGCAGCGTGGCAAGTGACTATCCACATCTGGTAGCAGGCGACAGTGGCACGTGACACGCTCGGGGCTCCCACTGATTCTACATTATGATGAGTTGAACTATTTCATTTATTACTACAATGTAATAATAGAAATAATGCACTTCAATCACCCTGACACCATATTAAGCATGGTGCCGTGACGATTGAAGCACTAACACCAGCCATTGCCCGCAAAAAATCGAGACCCGGTCCTTGGCACAATTTTCTTCCACGCAAGCGGTCCCCGGTGCCAAAAAGGTTGGGGACCACTGTTGTAAAGGACTAAAAAATAGAGAGACGGTTACAGTCTCCTGCTATGCGAATTATATGCGAGGAAACCTCATCCAATTCGTATAGGTGTAAACCCAGCCTAAACATAAACTTAAGGCTGGCTTCACACCTATGCGGCTGCGGTTTCAGTGCGGCAGTCTAATGCGTTTCTTTTCATTGATTCAGGTGGGACTTTTTACCTGAAATCGCACTTGAACAGGACCCTTTTTTAAACCGCACCGTGGCCAGCACCACACATGTGAACAGCTCCATTGAAAGCTTGTCCAATTCACATCTTTTGTGAATTGGATGCTGTTAAAAACGCATCCAATTTCAATATATGAGAATTGAGCCTAAGTTGGTCATACATGGATCAAAATGCAGCCATTCAGTAGGGACTGACCAAATTTTGGTCCATGTATTGGCTAGCTGGCTGTACACAAGCTGATCTATCTACCGAGCGACTTGTTTACAAGCAGCCTGTTTTTGTAGCAAACGATCGGTGCCGCTGGCAACACTGATCATTGTACCCTGCCGGCAGGCAAGACTTGGCATTGAATGTGTGGATGGGGGGGGGGGAATCTTCTCGCGTGTAACGGCTGCATGGGAAATAATAAAAATCATGTATGGGCCTGCCTTAGTGTTTCAATGGTGTGGGTGTCTGTTTTTTTTTGTTTTACAGCTCAATAAATATTATAGGGCATAATTACTATTCAAAGTCCACATGCATGAATATAGTTGTGACCCCAGATAATATAAACTTTTAGGGTTTACCAAGCTTATGAGTCATTCATTATGACAGCTTTCTATTTACTTAAAGGCAAAGGTGAACAATTCTTGATTATTAGGTGTTCTGGTTGCTCTGACTCCACTGATAATCTTATCAAGTCATCTAGAGCTGAATAGCATTGCCTGAGTCATTATGGCAAATCCCCCTGCCCAGACATTTTGTTTTTGTTCAACCAGTTGAAGGAAAGAAAATTAGTCTCTTCCCCTATCCACACATTCACGGTGGATGTGAGTAATCCCTCCCACTGCGTTGTATTCTGACAGTGGGGAGATTTTCCTGCCATCAGAATACACTCTATAGCCGACAGCACTGATGGAAAGAGAATTTTCTGAAAGGCTGGTTGTACACGATAGATCGACTTGTGTACAACCAGCCTGCCCATACATGGATTGAAATATGTCCTGTCCTGGTTGGAACAGCCAAATTTTGAACCCTGTATGGCCATCTTAAAGTATTTGTAAACACACTTCTTTAACCACTTGACCTCCAGAAGGTTTTACCCCCTTCATGACCAGGGCATTTTTTGTTCAGCACTGCTACTTTTACCTTGCAATTGCGCAGTCATGCAACACTGTACCCAAATTAAATTTTTTATATCAGAATTATTTCATTCATTTTTTTTTCCACACAAATGGAACTTTCTTTTGGTGGTTTTTGATCACCTCTGAGTTTATCTTATAAACGAGGACTGAATTTTGAAAACTATGTTCTACTTTGTTATAAAACATTTCCAATAAAATTTAATTTCTTCATAAATTTAGGCCAAAATGTATTTTGCTACATGCCTAACAAAAATAACCCCAATAAGTGTATATGAATTGCTTTATGCGTCTCCAAACTATGGTGTATATTGGAATTTACACAGCTATAGGGTGGCAAGCAATCTGGCGCTAACACACTATCTGGGAGGGTCACGAATAGAAACTGACATTGCTAGTGGCATTAATACTGTACACCGACACTGGCTGGGAAGGGGTTAACATCTAGGAGCAATTTAACGGGTTCTCTGTGTCTAAACACTGTTCTATGCACACAGAGTTCGGTGTGTTTGTAAACGCACAACTGTGTGTTTGGACACAGCCAATCGGCAGGTTTCAGCCATTATCATTGGCTGAAACCTAGTGCCAAACTCATGCTGCATCCAATCACAGCACAGGTCGGCAGGAGATGTGCGCACCAAACCTGGAAGAAGGCTGTCACGTATATGCAAGTGACTGTGCCTGCCGCCCGCTTGCAGTATATTTTACTGTGAGCAGTCGGCAGGTGGTTAAAAGGGCATTATAATACAGCATAAACATTTACATGTCTAAAAAAAAAAAATTTGTTCACCCTTTTATTGTGGCTGGCATGCGACATCACAGCCTCGCCAGTCCCTCTTTCTGTGTCCGCCCCTTCTAAACTGACACATCCCCTGCTACAGTTAAAGTCCCCCATCTATGTCTTGGTCACAGGCAGCGTACTGGCACATGGGTGGGATTAGGTAACGTGTGCATGTGTGTCATTTAAGCGACTTCCCCATATGTATGCTGCATTCCAAAACCTGCTTTGGTTTTGACCGCAGCTCCCAGCTGGAGCCTTGCTGTCAAAACTGAAGCTGGCTCTGCAAGGCAGCATACAGGCAGGGAAGTAACTCTGCTGCTCTGTGTGATGTAAGCCCATTCATCTGCCCAATGTGTGAATAATCCCACTCGCTGTGTAATGTAAGCCACACCTGCTCTCCTACTGGTGATAACTAAAGTGTATGTAAACTTGAATTATTTTTTTTTTTTAATGAAGACTTCTACCTTGTACAGTAGAGGATGTCAAGTCCTCTGTGCCCAGTCTTGCCACAGAGTTAATCCAGCTCTCAGCAATCTTGTCTTTTTGTGGTAAGATTAAAAAAAGATAGAAGTTTGTGTCACCACTTCCCCACTGCTGTGACTGATGTCTCTATCTCATGAAGGAGCAGAGAGTGTTACAATTCCAGCTTCACATCCCCCCCCCCCCCTCCCGTCTCCAGCTCTCCCAGAATTGGGTGCTCCACACCTCAGCATGATTGAACCTGCTGAAGTCATGTGGTGCCTTTTCCTGAGTTTTGATTGGATGTTACTCAAAACTCAGGAATAAGACCGTGTAGAGGTGAGTGGGGAGACTTGTGGCATCACGTCTCCGCCCACCGAGCCCCGGCAAACCGATCCACCCACAGATTCCAGAATTTTGCAGGGGGCTCCTACTGCTGAAGGGGGTGACATTTGCAAGGTAGGGATACATGCAGGAGGCTTGCATGTATATACCGCGGTTCCCCAAATATAAGCCTGGAAATGTAAGCACACACGTGTATGTGTGTGTGTGTGTGTGTGTGTGTGTGTGTATATATGTGTATGTATGTGTGTATGTATGTGTGTATATATATATATATATATATATATATATATATATATATATATATATATATATACACATACACATACACATACACATACACATACACATACACATACACATACACATACACATACACATACACATACACACACACATACACACACACACACACACACACACACATACACACACACACACACAGTGTATCTATATCAGTTTAGGCCAATATGTATTCTACACGTTGGTAAAGAAAAATGGCAATAAACGTATATTGATTGGTTTGCGCAAGTTATCACGTCTGCAAACTGTGATGGATTTAGGAACTTATATTTTTTTGTTTTTAACAGGACTGCGACATTGCGGTGGACAAATCTGACCCTAAATTACACTTTGTGGACCAGTGATGTTATTGCATTGATCAGTGCTATAAAAATGCACCAAGTAATGTATAAATTACACTGGCAGGGAAAGGGTTAAATGTGTTCCCTTGGTGTGTTCAAACTGTAGGGGGAGGGGCTGCCTGGGACATGATAGATGACTGTTCCCGATCACTGGAAACAGCAACAGCAGATCTGAGATGTCCCCTGTCAGAAGGGGATCTGCCTTGTTTACGTGCAGGAGAGCCGACCTGCTGCAGTATAAGTGCGGCGGCTGGTCAGCAAGTGGTTAATTTTGGCAACCAAAAACACAGTAGGGCTTATTTTCGGGGTAGGGCTTGCCATTTTATGTGCTGTCTTCTCTTCCTCCCTGCCTGTCGGTGTGAACAAAGTAAAAGTGGTTGTAAAATGCTAGAAGCATAGAATCCCCACAAAGGTGTGTGTGTTTCTGTATTCTAATTGTCTAAATATCTTCTTATAGTGCCGCTGGGCACTTCCTGACCTGCCTGAGCTTTCTTCCCAGCTCTGAGCACTGCAGAGGGAGGGGGCCCCGAGATCAGCTGAGCGCCGCTCTGCGCTTCCATGGCGTGCCGAAGCTCTTCCCTGCTTTGAGCACTGCGGGGGGGGGGGGGCAAAATCCCCCGCTGGCAGGAGATCAGCCGAGCGCTGCTATAACGAAAGTATTTGACACACACCTTTTACATGATGTATTACTGTAGAGAGGAGTCTAGCAGTTTATGACCACTTTAAACTAGGGCTGGTTTTCGGAGTAGGGCTTATATTGCAGCCCTCCCTGAAAATCGCAGTCTTATTTTCAAGGTCGCTCTTGCTTTTGGGGAAACATGGTATACATTAATACTGTGCTATTAGTTTACACTGGGTGATTGGTGGGTTTACATCCACTTTAAACCTCAGTTGGAATACTGTATTTTGGCTCCGAAAACCTCACATATATAAATAAGATGGTACAAGTCGCAAGACTTCAGAAACCACCTCACAGGGCTATTTATTGTACTTCTTGAATGATGTGCTCTGCAAACCTCTGTCTAATAGAATTCAGATTAAGTTAGACTTAAATTTGATTAAGATGGCTCTTGTACCGAGTTCAGTACTTTTTTGTGTAACTTTTTCAGTTTCCCTTTTTCCACCTAGAAAATTTCATGGTGGAGTTGAATCCGATTTTCGTGCACGGCCTCAAAAACCTATATTCTAAGATTACTGGTAGAAGATGCATTACACCAGCCATTCTCAATCGGGGTTCAGTGGAACCCTAGGGTTCCTCCAGAGGTGGCTAGTGGTTCTTTGAGCTTTGGCTGATTGACCTCCCATTTGGGGCCTTCAAATCTCTGGTCCCAACACCACCTTGCAAATCGAGCATAAATACAAATCCTTTTTTTGTGGTCTATAAGGGTGGCATTCTGACTACCACTGTAGGAGTTGCATACCTACTGATCACCAATGTAAAGGGAATTTTTCCCTTTGACTCCAATGAGTTGGTTTCAATAAGGGCTTCAAGAGAACTCCAAGTTGTTAGGGGTTCCTCTGGGGGTAAACAAGGTTGTAAAAGGCCGCACTACACCTATGCCTGAATAACACTGCAGTACTAAACAGGTAGGTTGTATTCCTTGATCTACTAGAGTACTAGATCTAGAATACTAGTATCTAGTGTTTTTAGATAATCGGCTTGGGCTTTTGAAAGATGGCTGTTGGACTCTCAGACACAAGTTAGAGATTATATTCTTGTCTGACTGCTACTATTGTTTCCTCCTGAGATGACCTTGCTGCTCCATGGACTAAACACAATGGGTTGCCTTGAGGCAGCTATTTTCTTGGATTGTGATTCTGACTGTGCTTTCCACTGGGCATCTACCTGAAATCCGTGAAGTTGTTTAACCACTGAAAAGGACAATTGTTATGGTAATTGTTTTGTTTGACTCTGGTGTTTGCTTAGTAGCTCTTTGTCTTCCTTTTTTTTTTTTTTTTTTTTTTTTTTTTTTTTTTTGGCTTTGTACTGCAACTCGGGCTAGCAAAGTGTAGCACTTGTGGTTCCAGCCTTCATTTGGAGACTAATGTAGTTTTGAGATTATGAGCAGCTTCAATTTTGCATCTTCTACCAACATGTCCTCCATGTCACTATTTGTGTCTGCGGGATTGATAAATGGTGTGCAGTGAAATCCATCATTGACTACCATCTGCTTTCTGCATTTATAGGTTTGAGATGATCTAGTTCTAATTGCTCACTATGTTAAAGTCCTTGCATTTTGATAGCGGTTATTCTCTGTGCAGTTTTATTTCCTTTTTTTTGAAAGTTTTCTTTTGTTATAAAATTGCATTCCCCTCCCCCCCCCCCGTCAGAGTAGCCGATCGGCTATCCTCTACTCATGTCTGCGCGAGTGGAGGAAAAGCCGATACATGGCTTTTCCTGTTTATGCTGTGATTGGACACAGCTGATAAATCGCATGGTAAAGGGCTTACGCCGGAGGCTCTTTACAGAGATCGGTGATGCGGTGTGTCAGACTGACACACCACACCAACGTTCGCCGCACGATCACGGCTTATCCTGCTTGATTCCATATGACGTCCAGTCAGGATAGCGTAACCACTTTGACCCCTTTCACACTGGGTCGCTTTGCAGGCGCTATAATGCTAAAAATAGCTCCTGCAAAGCGATCTGAAACAGCCGCTGCTGTCTCTCTAGTGTGAAAGCCCCGAGGGCCTTCACACTGGAGTGACGCGCTAGCAGGACGGTAAAAAAAAGTCCTGCCTGCAGCATCTTTGGAGCGGTGTGTATACCGCTCCTGCCCATTGAAATCAATGGGCACCGCGGCTATACTGCCGGCAAAGCGCCTCTGCAGAGGTGCTTTGCGGTGGTTTGAACCCTTTCTCGGCCGCTACCGAGTGGTTAAAACGCCCCACTAGCGGCTGAATAGCGCTGTGAAATTGGCGGTAAAAGTGCTGCTAAAAATAGCGGTGCTTTAGCGCCACCCCAGCGTGAAAGGGGCCTTTGCGCACATCATTTTGTTATATGGTGGGTAGTGGTTAAAGTTCATGTGCGTGGTGTTAAGGCGGGTGTCCCAATACTTTTGGTAACATAGTGTATCTTTTTATATGGTGAAGTTATGAGACCTCAATCCAGACCCCTAGATTTGTAATAGATGGCTCCTTGCATCCTTATTTATGGTGATTTTCTATACTGGGCATTCAGTCAAAGTGTGACAATTCCTAAAGGAATGGATCCCCTTTGTGTGGGCATCTGTTCTGTGTTCAGCTGACTGTATTGCCCAATTTTTAGGTTGCAGGCATCTTTCTTTTTCTGTAGAAAGATCATGTATTGGGCAAGGAAAGGAATTGCTTCTGGCACAACTTTCTTTGTGCTGTTCACCCCTCCCCTCCCCCTCCATGTGCCCTGCTTGTGTAATGAATGCAGCTCTCCCATTGAGTGAATGCGGTGGCTCAGCAGCTTGGTAGTCTGGGGTCGGAGGGGTGTGTTCTGTCCATGGCTGAGTCACACAGCAGGCAGTTACGTGTTCTTTCTGACCTCCTGAACGCTCCAGCAGGAAGTGAAAGGAGCTCCAGTCAGTCAGCTGTGGAAGGTCTCCCTGCATGCGGCAAGCCTCAAGATGGACTCTAAAGCCGGTCAGTGCATCTTCTGAGCTACCCCTATGGGCTTCACAAAGTGCCTTCGCTCTGTGCTCTGCTCTGCATGCTTAAATACTGGTTACCATTGCTGCTCCTAGAAGACTTTTTGTCTATTACTTTAGTAGATCTTCCTTTAGCATGCATGTGAACTTCTTTATTACTTTCTGTTTAAGAAAAAAAAACTCTGGTTTGGTGATGACTAGTATTCTGATTCTGGTACAATGTGGGCTTGGTGTTCCGCGGTGTGAGCTTTACATGGAAGACAGCGATGCAGGCGGCTATTTTTAGTCCTAGCAGATGCCACTTTTTTCATCCTTGCTTACCAAGTGACGGCAGCTGCAGCCATTTAGAAATACTTTTTTTCTTTCATCATAATTAATCATGGCAGATTTCTTGTCTTTTCATTGATGTGACATTTATCTGGTTTATTTCAGTGTAATTATGAAGAAAAAAAATGATGTGGAGGGTAATTGGCATGTTTCCTGTGTCTAGTCTATTGGATGGAAGTGCAGCTGTTTTTTGCACAAAAAAAAAAGAAAAAACCACCAAAAAACATATTCTGGTAGGGTCTATGCATGCTCCGCTTCATCAGAAAGCACATGGAGGATTATTTTACAGAGCAGTGCAGTTCAGTTAACTGTGACAGATATCTGAATACTGTGCTTGGCTTTGACAATTTGACTCTGAAGATAATTGTAATTATTTACTAATGGAGGAACTACTTACACTGACTTGTGAAAGTGTATTGCCTGTTCCACGGGGGTTGGTTTAGGCTTGATTCACACCTATGCATTTTTAGTGCATTTTGCAGATTTGCTCTACTCTACAGAACGTGTTCCATAGGAAACCATGTTAAATGGGCTGTAGAGAAAATCTGCAAAAAGCACTAAAAATGCATAGATGTGAGTCAAGCCTTAGACCACTTTCACACTGAGGTGCTTTTTGGGCGCTTTCACGCTAAAAAAAAGCACCTGAAAAGTTTACGAAAACGTATTTCTATTAAAATCAATGAATGCTTTCACACTGGGGCAGTGCGCTGAAAAAACGCCCCTCTCCATTGAAATTAAATGAAAACGCTTCAAAAGCGCTCAGTGTTTTTACTGGCAGTTTTTCAAGTGCCTCACTGTGAAAGAGGCCTTAGTAAAACTGAAGAGTGCAGAATTTTTGGTGCAGGTCTGCATAGAAATCAATAGGCTTCCAGTTATTTTGTCAATGCGTAATTGAAGCTAAAGTTAAAAGCTGGCTACCATGCACAGCTGCACCAGGTTTTGCACTATGCGGTCTCCCTATGTGTAAGTCACTGACATAATCTGCCAGGTGGAAGCTGACTTCACTGGCTGCATGCTTGTTCCAAGGAAGTAACTTGCCACGCTGTGATGCAAAAAATGATTCTCTTTAGGGTACATTCATACTAAGTGTGGTAAGACTGCATTGGTCAGCTATTCCAGCACCCGTTCCACTGCAAGAAAAGGCAAAATGCCTGGTCTCTTGCACTGAGAAGAAAGTACAGCATGCACTACGTTTTTTAGTGTAATTTGGTTCCCCTACTTGGAACTGCACAGCCCCTGTTGTAAATGAACCCTTAAAAGCTGAACTTTCAAAAATAAGTCGGCAGAATTTCCCTTTTTTTTTTTTTTTTTGCCTGGTATCATGCCATTCAAGCTTACTTGTGTAGGCTATACTGATTTAATCAATCAATATGGAGACATTTATTGGTATTTGGTGAACATGGTTTAATTTATTCCAATGTAATACATTGCATAATTTGGTATGCAGAGGCTGGTGCCTGGTCCTCCTATGTATGACTTTGAAGGTTCTGACAGGGAGAGACCCCCCCCCCCGCCAGAACACTCCGATCAGTGCTCTCTGCCATTGGCTGTATGCACTGATCGGGAGTCGTCGAAAGCTGGTTTTTACCAGCATGCACGTCCGACAGAAGCTGACCAAACTGCCAGCTTCTGTCGCACAGACCAACATACACCTGGGCCGAATGTTGGCCGTTCATTTTTTATTTTTTATTTCATTTGAACCCTCTTTTGTGTACCTGGCTTAAGGGGCCTGGTCACCCAATTGGTTCTTGTATCACTTAGGCCCCTTTCACACTGGGGCGGGCAGGAGCGGTGGCGGTATAGCAGCGCGATTTGCAGCGCTGCTATACCGTCATTCTTACCGCGGTATGCGGTCGCTAGGGGGGTGAATTTAACCCCCGCTAGCGGCCGAAAAAGGGTTAATACCGCCCGCAGACCGCGGCTATTGCCGCGGTATTACCGCGGTGTCCCATTGATTTCAATGGGCACCCGCGGTAAAGGAGCGGTGTGTTCACCGCTCCAAAGAATCGGCTAGCAGGACTTTTGGAGCGGTCCTGCTAGCGCATCGCTTCAGTGTGAAAGCCTTCGGGCTTTCACATTGAAGGCTACAGGGCAGGAATTTTTCATGCGGTATAATAGCGCTATTATTAGCGCTAAACCACATGAAAAACGCCCCAGTGTGAAAGGGGCCTTAGGGACTCCAGTAGTGAGATCCTCCTTCCATAGTTCCCAGGGCTGTCCCTAACCTTACTGGAACCTAGCTTCTAATAAAATGGAAGTATTTTTATTCCTCCTGTTGCGTTCTTTAGAATGATGAATTTTCATAGTGGTGCAACCCAACCAAGATTGCTTGTAATACTCTAGCAATGAAGAGCTTAGCAAAATTTTAAGAGTTGGCTGCAGAAATGCTCCAGCAAGCTGAAAAGTCTCTGAACCAGCAGTCCTTTCACAGACTGAATGCTGAGCTCACATCTGCTAGTGCAAGAAAGGGCTGGCCTCATCCTATGATGAGGAGGTTCAACTCCTTTACTAAAGACTGATTAAAGCTTGTTATACAGTAATGTGCTTGTGCAGCATTAGTGCTGCAGAAAGATCTGGCGTTCAGACACGATGAAATGTGTGCTTCGGTGCTGAGCAGTGTTTGTACATATCGGCACTTGCATAGCTGCTCACCTTTACCTTTTGTGAACATGCATTACGGGTGTACACTTGGAATTGCCTCTGGGCTCTTTGTGTTTAATGAGCTGTGGTGCGGACCTCTGTGCTTATTGCATTCAGTTTCTAGTGTTCAGAATTGATAATGAAAATGTAAGGTTTGGTGCTGACCAGCCAGCACTTGCATGGCTGCTCACATTTACCTTCATGATTAATGCGCACTCCTCATGGGTCGATGTACACTAAGATTTTAATTCCAGGCTTATTGCTGAGATGAACTGTGGTGCGGACCTCTATGTGCTGATTGCATTCGACTTTTCGGTAGAGTCAATGTAGAATTTTGTGTACAAGTTAATCCACTGCTGATCACTCAGGTGTCAAGCAAATGGACTCCCTCCTTACCCTTGTTAGGCCTCTTTCACACGGGGCGGATCCGTGCAGATCCGCCCCGTGAAGCTCAGCGGGGATCGCTCCGTTGATCCCCGCTGAGCCGACGGATGACTGGGCGGTCCCCGCACACTGTGCAGGGACCGCCCTGTCAGAGCGCTGCTCTCCCCTATGGGGAATCGGATGACGACGGACCGTAGAGTCCGTTGTCATCCGATCCGCTCCGCCGACGGAAGGAAAAATAGGGTTTTCATCCGTCACTTTGGCGGAGCGGATGTCAGCGGACATGTCTCCGCTAGACATGTGCACACTGAAATATTTCGTTTCGGAATTTCGTTTTCGTCCGAAAAATAAATTTATTTAGTTACTCCCGAAATTCGTTTTTATTTATTTCGTTTTTCGTTAGAAATTGCATTCGTCCGAAAATCTGAATTAATTAAGGTCGAATCTGTCATTGAAGGCTTATGGTGTCTGTCGAATGTTCAAAGAAGATTCGACGGAGCAGTGAAACTGTACGACTCTGCAATAATACATTTCCGGTCGAATGTTCCGTCCACAAGCTATAGAAGAATTCTAATGTTATATGACTAGTAATAATTATATTTATTCATTACTATTACTAGTCAACCAACATTAGAATTCTTCTATGGGCGGATGCATTTGACCGGAAATGTACGATTGCAGCGTCGTACAGTTTTGCTGCACCGTCGAATCTTCTAACTTTCGATGCTTTGTCGAATCTTCGTCATTCTAGCTATTTTACTGCTCCTCCTCTTTGGTTACAATCAGCCAATAACATTCATCATCAACTTTATTTTTATTTTACTTCCACCCAATTCCAGCAGTGATCTTTTCTCTCTGTCGAATCTTTTCTCTCTATAATAACAAATCTTTTCTCTCCTATGTCGAATCTTTTCTCTCCTATGTCGAATCTTTTCTCTCCTATGTCGAATCTTTTCTCTCCTATGTCGAATCTTTTCTCTCCTATGTCGAATCTTTTCTCTCCTATGTCGAATCTTTTCTCTCCTATGTCGAATCTTTTCTCTCCTATGTCGAATCTTTTCTCTCCTATGTCGAATCTTTTCTCTCCTATGTCGAATCTTTTCTCTCTATAATAACAAATCTTTTCTCTCCTATGTCGAATCTTTTCTCTCCTATGTCGAATCTTTTCTCTCCTATGTCGAATCTTTTCTCTCCTATGTCGAATCTTTTCTCTCCTATGTCGAATCTTTTCTCTCCTATGTCGAATCTTTTCTCTCCTATGTCGAATCTTTTCTCTCCTATGTCGAATCTTTTCTCTCCTATGTCGAATAATCTTGGACTAATAGAGTTAAGGTTAGGCACATTCGACCACAGGTTCGATAGACACAGATTGTTATTGTCAGCGTCACGTCGAATCTCCTATCTATATCGAACTGTTGTAGCAACGAAAACGAAAATAAAGCATTTGTTTATGTCGGATCTTTTGGTTTTCGGATTCTGTGCTTTCGTTTTCGTTTGTTAAAACGATAACGAAAATAGCTGAAATTCGGATGAAAATGCATTCGGACGAAAACGAATGCACATGTCTAGTCTCCGCTGACATCCGTGCTTCCATAGGGGTACATGGAGGATCCGTTTCAGGTCCGCCTGTCAGTTTTTTAGGCTGACCTAAAACGGATCCTCCATGTACCCCTATGGAGGCACGGATGTCAGCGGAGACATTTCCGCTGACATCCGCTCCGCTCCGCCAAAGTGTGACGGAGGAAACCCTATTTTTCCTTCCGTCAGCGGATCGGATGACAACGGACTCTACGGTCCGTCGTCATCCGATTCCCCATAGGGGAGAACGGCGCTCTGACAGGGCGGTCCCTGCACAGTGTGCGGGGACCGCCCAGTCATCTGTCGGCTCAGCGGGGATCAACGGAGCGATCCCCGCTGAGCAAGCGGAGCTTCACGGGGTGGATCTTCACGGATCCGCCCTGTGTGAAAGGACCCAAAGTCTGTAAAATTTTTCACCTTGTGTTGTCTTAACTTATCTAAATTTGGAGCCGCCTTCTTTTTTTTTTTTTTTCTTGGTACACTACAGTTTGCTTACTAGACAATTAGCCAGGGTTTAACAGCCTTACTGCCGCAAGCTATCGTTACATGATTGCACTGGACATATAGCACCTGAACATCAGCTAGATACTATCCCTGTCTTCTATATTAAGAGAGCTGCAGACCTTTCCTGCCCTTCGTATTCCATGGATTAAAGATTGGAGGAGTCAGCATGGTGTCGTTTTCAGGCTGCCATGTGTTCCCTTCATGGCTTTTATACCTTACAGTCCTGTAGACCCAATTCTAGTGCTCATTAACATAGTCCTCCAGCGTCAGTGGAGGGCTCATGTATTAACTCGGTGCTCAGGGTAACCAATCAGGTAATTACTCATTAGTCTCTCTATACTAGGCTATGCAAAGCTGCTATGTATTTGCTGTATTTGCTTCTCAGGCTTTACAAAATAAAATGGCCTCTTAAGAAGTAATTGACTTGCTTTAACCATTAACTGCTTGATGGATCTGGGTATCTGCATAGTGTGCATTACATCATTTGTATGATGCCCTAATGCTTGGTAATAAATTATGGGTCTCTTCAGAGTGCCTGAAAGATGACCTGTTTGTGGCACACTTAGCAACTAGTCAGACTCTTCCTTTCTTGTAGTAGGAAATGACATTACTTCTCACACCTCAATAAGGAATTGGATACCAAGCCATTAAACATGGCCAAAAATCATTTCCTTAGCCCTGACCCAAAGGAAAACCATAAGATTACCGTATTTATCGGTGTATAACACGCACCCTAACTTTAAGAGGGAAATTTCAGGAAAAAAACTTCCCACAGCCCCCTGCGTATAACACGCAGGCACAGTTTACCCTCCATTTTCAGGGTAAAAAAGTAAGTGTTCTACGCCAATAAATTGTGTGTGTGTGTGTGTGTGTGTGTGTGTGTGTGTGTATATATTTGTCTTGAGGATTAGGTCATTTTTAAATATTCAAAACATGGATACGAATTACAGGCATACCCTGATTTATGTACCCTCGCTTTACGTACAAATTGGCGTCTATGGAAAATCTTAACATGGCACACTGCTCCTGGTTTTTAATATTGATGTTTATGGGAAATCTTTGGCAGCTTGACATGGCACTGCTACCAGTTTATCAGATTTTGGGGTCGGCCAGCTTGCCTAGGTAATCAGTTATGCCTGTAAAATTACTATTGCAATGCAGTACATGCATTGAGAAGTGAAAAGGTATTGCTTCACTTTAACCACTTACGGACCGCCCACCGCAGGAATACGTCGGCTGTTTGAAGAGTACAGTTATGGTAGCAGCTAGCTACCATAACCCCAGTATCCTCTTCGGGCGGTCTGCTACAAGATAAAAGTGGTCTCTGCAGCGGATACTCCGCGGGATCACTCTCCGGTGCCCTCCGCCGCTTACCGGAGCTATCGGCGGAGGCAATTGGATCTATTTCCTTGCTGGGTATGGAGATGAGTGAGGGGAAGATGGCCCCCACCCGTCTCCATATCACTGCAGGTCGGAGAAGACTAGAGCTACTCTTTAACTTTGAGATATACAATATACACACACATTCTAGGTCTATAATGTGGAGGGTCCCCGGCTGGTCTCTTGTAGGGGTGCAGTTGTATGTAGTGCTGTTGAAGTAAGCAGTGCTTGTTATGAGGTTTGGCGGTTTGTTCGTGTTTGGCACATTCTCAGGGTGTTATTAGGTAATGAGCCTATTCCATGTTTATCTTACTGTGAACTGAACCATATTTAGAAGCAAATGAAACACATTGTCAGATACTCGCTCACTGTTCTCCTCGCAACTATTTCTACACTTGTATTTTCTGTACTTGTGTTGTAACTCTTCTGTGTCCTCAACGTTACATTGGCCATTGCATCAGCACAGGCTTCTATTGTACAAAGCACAAAGTTAACAATCTAGATTTTCTAAAAATAACTTGGATGAATTCCAGGTATGGATATTTTTTCATATTTGGTCCAGCTCGGATCAGTGTAACTATGTATATACCATACCTGGCCAATGCCTCTGAAAATCATTCTCTGCTACTCCAGTGTTCTCCACTTGCTTCTGGATCTCGTGCCAAGCGGCTGCCCTGCTGCATTGTGGATACAGGAGGTTGGCCGCTTGGCATTGTTGCCATTCAGAGAATGCTCACACTGCTTGCTGAGGCACATTGACACTGGAATGGTCACACAAACACCATCTTCAGTGCAGCAGCTATAGTAGAAAACACCTGTAGTAATTCCCTGAGGTCATGAGCGGTTGGTGCACTGGCTTGTAATGTCCTAGCACCTGAGCAAACATGTAGATAAAAGAAATCTGGCAACAAAATCTTCTGCAATAAATACATTTATTAATCTAGGTGTGATACAAAATGCAGGGCTTGCCTGTTTCGGCATGTAGCCTTCATAGCCATGGCTATGATAAAAGCTGCATGCTGAAACGCGTAAGCCCCTTTTTTTCTCTTTCATTCATTGATGGACACAACTCTCTTAATCTTGACCTTAGGGTTATATTGCCTCCTATCAGGAGAGGACTAGGCAGAACATGTCAAACATGTAACAGCAAAGCTGAACAGTACCACCCAGGGGGCGATCCTACTGGCTATAACCCCTCACGCTGCATCCAGCAGCTCAGTTTTTTTTCTACCTAGCATAGAAGGACCTGGCTCCCAGTTGGGACCATTGATCCTGGAGATTTTTTTTCTTTTTTTTTGATCCTAATATCTACTGTCAACAGCCGGCTGCGTGACAGGATGGGTAATTATAGATCCTGGCAATCTCCCCAGCCCGGCCATCGAGCGTGAGCAGACCTTTAGCTATGCGCTGGGACGGCCACGACATGCCCCGTTTGCTCCAGGGGTGGCCGGTGAGCTATGTGCTCCGGGACACACATGACCATGCCACCCCGTACCGCTCGAGTGATGGGTCTGTCCAGAATGCGTCCTGCAGTCCCCGCAGGACGGGTAAGTAGGGTAGGGTTCCACCTGTTTTGGCAGGATGGAGCAGCTGGGCATTCCTGGGGAGGTCGACTAGGGGGTCTCTCACTCTCCCTTCTCTCCCTGTCCCTTCCCTTCTCCCCATGCATCTGTGGTGGCTGGGCCTGCTGTGTACCAGCGTGTTCGCGGCCTTTCATTTACCTCACGGGCGGCCATTTTTGGCGGCGGCCATTTTCTTGTAGTCTCCTTTTTCTGCTAAAGCGGCGGGTGGCCATTTTCTTGTAGCCCGCATTCGTTTTGCTGAGGCGGGCATCGGCCATTTTCTTGTAGCCCCAGCTTCGTTTTTGCCTCTAGCGCTGGGAATATCTTTCTGAATGGTGCGAACAGCACAGAACTCAGACACAGGCAGTGCAGGAAAGAGGGCGGACGGCAGCCCTGTGCAGTACCTGGGTCAAGGTGGTGAGTCCTCTGGGGGGGGCCCACAGTCTGTAGCAGCTAGGAGGGTGGACCTTTTGTGTACCTTGCCTTTAGTCCCTAACGGGTGTCAGGCGAGTGTGGGTCAGCATGGCGTAAGAAGCTGGCGCTTCTTCCCCCATACATCCCTCTGGTAGCAGCCGGTGCCCCTGCGGTGCCTATGGATGCTTTGTCGGCGGTCCTGGAGTCCCTGTTGCCAGGGTGGAAGCGGTGTGCGGGCACAAGGGGGGGTAAAAAAACGCCCCCTCCCCCCTCTGATTCAGACTCTGGCCTTGCTGTGGGACACGGCTCCTGTTCTGATGTGTCAGAGGATGCGGACCAGGACCGTGAGGATGACTCCGTGTCCGAGTCAGCTTGTTGGAGCACTTATCACCGCAGTGCGGGAGACCCTAAAATGGGAGGATACGGCGGGGCATCTACTGAGGTGTCGGTCCCTTTTGGGTCCCACAAGCCGGCCCGCACTGCTAAGGTGTTTCCCTACCCAACTTATTTTGATAAGTTTATATACAAAGAACGGGAACGACCACAGCGGGCCTTTTCGGTCCCAAAACGCATGGCGGTCCGTTATCCATTTTTTCAGGAAACACTTCTCAAAGGGGTATCTCCCCCGATTGTGGACCCCCCTGTATCCAGGTTAAACAAGGTAACCACGATTCCGGTAGAGGGGACCCCTGCTTTTAAGGACCCGGTAGACAGAAGGGCCGAGGCGCTGGCCCGGTCCATGTTCACGGTAGTGGGGTCAGCGTTGCGGCCAGTGTTGGCCACGGCCCTGGTGTCAGACACTTACCGAATGGGCAAAATTGTTGCACCATGAGCTGGTAGAGCAACAGGCTTCCCCGGTCTGCGTGAAACTGGCTGACCAGTTGGTACATGGCCTTAAGTATGTCTGCGATGCGGCCTTAGATACTGCTCCCTTGCATTCCAGAGCCTCAGTATCTGCTGTGGTGCAATGTCGCCTGATTTGGCTAAAATGCTGGTCCGCGGAACAGACTTCCAAGAAGGCTCTGGCGGACTTTCCCTTCCAGGGAGAGAGGCTATTAAAAATGTCACTGGGGGTAAGAGCACGCTGCTCCCACAATCCAGAAAAGGTAAGGAGCCACGCCGTAGGCCAGGGCCCTCCTTTTTCCGCTCAGAAGCGTCTTTTTTTTTTTTTTCCGTCCGCCCTGGCCTGCAGGTAAGCGTTCCCAGGCCGACAAGGGGCCAGCTAAGGGACAAAAGCGTCCCTGGTTTCGTAAGCTGAACAAATCTACGACCGCATGAAGGTTTGGCCCCGCGAGTTTGCAGCTCGGTGGACCTCCTTCTTTCTGACCAGTGGGTTTGCGAAGTGGCTTCATCAAGGTACAAGAGTTTCTTTCTTGTCCACCAAACAGATTTATTTTTTTCCCTCCAACCTTCATCTTCTTCCGACTCATCGGAACACCCTGTTTGGGGCAGTGCAGGACCTGCTGATGCGCGGGGTAATTGTACCTGTGCCGCCGCCGGAAAGGTTTCAGGGATTCTACTCCAATCTGTTTGTAGTCCCAAAGAAGGAAGGGGTCCGTCCAATCCTGGATCTCAAGGCCCTCAACGCCTTTGTAAAAGTACGAAGGTTCAGGATAAAATCAGTTCGCTCTGTGGTCGCTGCACTCCATCCGGGGGATTTTCTAGTGTCCTTGGACATCAAGGACGCATACTTGCATGTCCCCATATGCGTCGGCATCAGGTTTCTGCGGTTTGCAGTCGGACGATCACTACCAATTTGTAGCTCTCCCTTTTTGGCCTGGCGTTGGTACCAAGGTGCTCGCCCCGATTCTAGCCTTGCTGAGGCAACGGGGGACCGCAATCGCTACCTGGACGACCTCCTGAGAGCAGCTTCTGCCTCAGAATTAGAGGAGGATGTGGCGATCGCCAGTCAGACTCTTCGGGAATTTGGTTGGGTACTGAACCTCTAGAAGTCGGTTTTGGTGCCGACTCAGCGCCTGGAATACCTGGGCTTGATTCTGGACTCTTTAGAGGCGAGAGTTTTTCTCTCTTCGGACAAGTTTTTCAGGTTGCGGTGAAGCTGTTGGCATCCCGCAGGTGGTTGTCGCTGTGCTTTTGCATGCGAGTCCTGGGGTCTCCTTCGAGGCGGTACCGTATGCTCAATTCCACACGAGTCTTGCAAAAGGATATCCTGTCAAAATTGGACAAATCTCCGTTGTCCCTGGATTGTCAAATGCGGGTGAGCCGGTTGGTCAGCGATTCCCTGATCTGGTGGCTGAGGTCTCCGGCAATTCAGTCCGGAAAGTCGTTCCTTCTGTTTTTCACTGGACGGTGATCACGACGGACGCCAGCCTGACAGGTTGGGGGGGGGGGGGTGTTTGGTGCGTACCGTCGACGCAGGGTTCATTGAATGTTCATTGAATGTTCAATGAAGTTCATTGATGGACACAGCACCCACCCTTCCTATTATTATGTTTGTACTGCTTTTTGACGAACTGAGCTGCTGGATGCAGCGTGAGGGGGTTATAGCCACTCGGACCGCCCCCTGGGCGGTACTGTTCAGCTTTGCTGTTACATGTTTTACATGTTCTGCCTAGTCCTCTCCTGATGGGAGGCAATATAACCTTAAGGTCAAGATTAAAGGAGCTGTGTCCGTCAATGAACTTCAGAGAAAAGGATTTTACGGTGAGTACAAAAATCCTATTTTGTATCACACCTGGATTAATTTTAATGTATTTATTGCAGAATATCAAGCTCCTACCTTTCTTATCTAAGCAGTAGGAATGGGCTCGAGCATATTTGGGATCCCACCTGCCCGATCCCGCTAGGAAGCTGAAACTGCACACTGCTAATCAGACAGTGAGACATTTCCTGGTCCACAGCTGCACAGATCAGGAAATGTCTCAGTGCCTGTGATTGGCGGTGTGCAGCATCTGCTTCCTGGTGGGATCCCGAACACGCCCAAGCCCATCTCTACTACTGAGTGCAGCAGAGCTCCCTCCCCACCAATGCAGCGAACGCACACATGGCGCAGTGGCTGGGAAGTTTTGAAGTTGAGTGGGCGAAATCTGATTGGAATTCAGAGTAATTATTTTTCCTTATCAGGTCTGCAGTGGGCTCATCCATAACAATACGCAGTTTGCTATTGACTATAGAAAAGGCAATACACTGATCTTCATAGCTGTGCGGGGGAGGTGTCAGCGCATGTCTTGCCCATTGGAGGTTAGGCAGGTTGTTTTCCCAGCACAGCCAGAAAACTGACCACACTGGGATGGATGAGCTTTACTGCCTAGTGTGGGCAGTTTGAAATGGGGAGGGGGAACTGACAGGATCACCAGAGATTTTCACACAGAGGAAGCAATATTTCGCTTTGTTTGAGACACAACTGGCTAAAGATTTGGTAGCAGTAAAAACCTGACGGGTTCTAATCCTTTCTGAATCTGCTCTAAACTTATGGCCCGTACAAACGATCCGAAAGACGTACGGAAAAATACCGCTTTCGAGGCGATCGTACGATAATCTGACCATTGACACACAGCTTTCAATAGCCGATCTCGACAGTTCATCCCAAAAAATACAATACAATACAAATACACTACAACATGACTTCCCTTCTGAATTTTTATTCTGTCGTATGAGAATTTTCATCACTTTCGTAACCTCTTCAGTTTTTGATCTGAAATTCGCATGCAAAAAAAAAGCCAATCATTCGTCCGATAATCTCATAATGTGTATGAGCCTTTAGGCTGGTCATGCTTGTACAATTTTCCTTTAGACTTAGCTTTTTAAACTATGTTGTGCAAGGTGCTGCCTAATTGGATACAATTTAAAAGTTTAGTTTTGACCTCATGTTTTTTGGTAAATCTAAGGGAAAATTTTGCCAGAAAATTAAACGTGTGTGTGTGTGTGTGTGTGTGTGTGTGTGTGTCCAGCCTTGGTGTTTTGGCTGGAGTAGCACTTTAATTAAACTGTGGATTACTGCACATACACTTGTATACTCTGGCCTAATCGCAAAACAGTGGCTGGTGGCCAATACATCCTCCCTCTCTCCCTCCCTGAGGCCGTTTTATTTTATTGGGCTGGGTACGGTATAGGTCTATAATTGCAAATACCTTGGTGAACTTTACCTGTTAACATGGGTAGTATTGTCTTTTATTGCCAAATTTTCCTCATCAGATAAGTGTTTTCATGCATGTTGGGTTTTTTTTGTTTTTTTTTTACTGTTGCTAATTGCATCTCCCTCTTCCCTCTAGTCGTTGACCTCCTGTACTGGCGGGATATAAAGAAATCCGGACTGGTGTTCGGTGCCAGCCTCTTCCTGTTGCTCTCTCTGACGGTGTTCAGCATAGTGAGCGTTTCTGCATACATTGCCTTGGCCCTGCTGTCTGTCACCATCAGCTTTAGAATATACAAGGGGGTGCTGCAAGCAATTCAGAAGTCAGAGGAAGGCCATCCATTTAAGTAAGTAGGATTTTTAAATATCTCATGAAATGCAATAACCTGTCATACTTGCTGTTTTATAGTTATATTGTGTTAGTCCAGTGGTCTCCAAACTGTGGCCCAGGGGCCTGATGACTGACACAAACAATTTGGGCATTATTTTTTCACTATTCCATCCACTGACACCAGCAATTGGGCACGATTCCTCCCACTGACATCAATGATAAGGTATTGTTTGCTTGCACATTAGGGCATATTTTCTACTCCCACTGGCCACAGTCCGGCCCCCCTGAAGTCTAAAGGCAAGTAAACTGGCCCTTTTCTGTAGAAAGTTTGTGGATCCCTGTGTTAGACAATCGGTAAAGAATGTGGTCATTAATCACCAGTGCAGCAGTATAAATGATTAGTAGTTGGTGTAACACTTATTCAAAAGGCTTATCATAAAGATGCAGCAAAAAACTGGCTGCATGGGCAAAATTATGTGATTGTCAAGTCTGTTTTTATAGGAAAAGAAACAAACAAACATGTTATGCTTGCTCTGTTGCATTGGATTTGCACAGAGCAGCCCGGATCCTCTTCTCGGGTCCCTCTTCTGTGCTCCTGTCCCCTCCCTGTTCAGGGCCCCTACAGCAAGCAGCTTGCTATGGGGGCACCCAAGCTGAGTTCACAGCTCCTTGTAACCATTCAGACATGGAGCCCCAGCCCCGCCCTCTCTCCCCTGATTGGCTAGCTGCCTTTAAGTGACAGTAGAAGGAGCCAATGGCGCTGCTGTGTCTCTCCCAATCAGGAAGGATAATCTCGGACGGCTGAGATTTCGTGGACAGAGGGGCACCTCAGGTAAATATTAGAGGGGCTGCTACACATAGTAGGCTTTTGTTCCTAATGCATAGAATGCTTTAAGATCAAAAACCTTGTGTCTTTACAACTCCTTAACTTTTTTTGCCGCAAATCAGTCCTGAGAGACATACAGGAGCTGCCACTTCCAATCCTGATTTTGAAGATGCTGGTTATCTGGCTGTTGGCTCCAAGTAAAGGGCACAAAGTATTAAAGTAAGAGGGTGAACAGGACAGCCAGGGGACTAGCATTTGCAGAAAAGTAGCAATGTCAGTCTGCATGCCTCTCTCAAAAAGTTTCCTGTATTGTCCCATGTACAGGGGGCATTCAGCCCCTGCAAATGCGGCTCTGGTGTTTAGCTGTGAGTGTAGGGCACAGGTGCACTGTCCAGTCCCACTGCCAGCAAATTGTAAACCATATAGGTGGCTGGACAGGTTTTTGGGTAGAAGCCATTACCAGTATGACCATTTTAGGGCAGTATGCACCCAGGGGTGAATGCGTGGATCACTAGGAGTCAGTTCTGGGCATTTGCCCTTGGGTGCATACTGCTTTAAATGTTGGTGCCACTGGGTGCACTGTCCAGCCTCACTTCCGGCAGCCTGTCAAACTCTGTGTAGCTGACAGCTGCTCGGGATGCATTCACACCCCCGCCCCCCCCCCCCCCGTGTGCATACTGCCCTAGTTGTTAGTACTGGTAATGGTTTCCACCCAAAACCCTGTCCAGCCACCAGCCTCTTGTATAGTATGACAGGCTGCTGACAGTGAGGCGGGACAGTCACCTGTGCCCCCTGCTTGCAGCTAAATGCAGAGGGTCGAACTCCCAACATCTATGGGGGCTAAGGCAGGCCATGGATGGTGCGAATTTCTTTCCTGTAACCACAGAATGCAGGAAAAATTCTCGCGATTCACCCCATCAACACACAGTGCTGACGATAATCCCTCCTGCTGAGCAATTGCCTGCTTTTGGCAGGGGAAGCCATCCCTGCTGGGAGAAACTGGTGATTATTGCTAGCTGCGATAATCGCAGGTGAATTCGGAAGGCAGGTTGTACCCAAGTTGATCGGTCAACTTTGTACATCCAGCCTGTGTACACACGGTTCGAATCTCAGACTTTTCCTGCTGAACCGTCCAACAGTTTGTGGCTGGCCTAAGACTTCACACTATTGTGTTTTAATGCTCCTTAAAACACACATTACTACACTTGGTGCATTGCAGTATCTTTCATTTAGTACAGTGGAGACTACAGAAAATTAGGAAACGCAGATATTTACTTTGTTCTTGGTGTTTTTTTTTCTAAATGAATGGGATGTCCTAATGCAATAACAGAAGATGATTCGCAACTCCATACATGGTCTTTTTTAAATATTTTCAAATTTATTGATACTCCATAAAAGACAGGTACAGCAAATGTTAACGCGTTTCAGCCATGATTGCTTTGTTCTCTGGTTGTGAACAAGGCCGTCATGGCTGAAATGCCTTAAAATCTGCTGTACCTATCAGTCATGTATGAAGTATCAATACATATTAAAAGATTTAAGAGCATGTATGGAGTTGCAGATCATCTACTGTTATCATGTTGGCAGCTGCGTGACTGCTTATCGTGTGCCTGACAGCTCAGGAGGACTTTTGGATGATTTGGGGTAGTAGCACCTTTTTTATTTCTTTCTCTTTGCTTGCCTAATGCAGTGGGTGAAATGCCACACATTAACATGACGGATCACGATAGTCTGAGGAAGTCCAGGGCTGCAGTAATGACAATGGGTATTGCAAAGTAAATTTAAACGTATTCCCTTCTGGAGCAGAAATGCTTGCCACAGCTCAGCCTGCCTTGCGGTGGCCTTGGCTTTCACACACTGAGAAGGGGCACCTGCTCTATGCTGGGGGAGGTGCAGGTTTTTGCTGCTTTGCAACCATTTTGCCAAGGCTGGCCATACCTTATACAATTGTAAAAAATTCATTTAGATTTACCAAAACCATATAATATGAGGTCAAACTTACCGTAAATGAGAAGTCCCAGGCTGAGCTTTTAGGCTGGGCTTCTCCTATGGGTCACAGGAGTGCAATTAGTTTTACACTCCTGTGACCCATTTTCAGAGGAGAGCGGTCGGACGTCCGCTCTCCTCTGACATCACACAGATCTGTCCAGGCACCGCATCATCCTGACTTTGGAAGTCTGGATCCGCCAGCTGCCTGGACTGATGGCAGTCTCAGCCTCTCGGCAAGCCGTTCCCCGCCCCTCCACAGCTCAGCGCTCCAATGAGCATGGAGGAGCAGAGACGCTGACTGACAGGCAGCATCTCTCTGCTCGGGAAGGTAAAAGAACCAAGTGTTCGGTGGCTCGGTTCTCAGTGAAGAGGTGGGTGACGGCTGCATCGGTCTGATGCTGCATCCTAGGCAAGTATGAATTGTGCAAAAAAAACATACTTTGCACACAAATTGAAAGTGTTTTAATCAGGCAGGACCTTGCACTACATAGTTGACGGTAAATCCAAAAGAAATTGAATTGGAAAATTGTATAATGTATGGCCAGCTCATTTTTGGTTTTTGTCCCTCTCTCCATACTGAAACCTGTCTACATGCTTTATTTTTTCATGCCTCGATGTGGTGTTTTGGTTTTAATTATATAATTATGTAATGATCTAAGTTTTTAGTCTCACATTGGGTCTGTTATGTGATGCTTGGAATACAGAGCAGCTGTCATATGCTTTTACATACAGCATGAATAAGTGCGCTAGAGGAATTTTTATCCCATGATGAGGCATGTGGAGGAAGCCTTTCTTCCATAAGTGTTTATGGGGCTGTAATAATTGGGTAGAACTACACCCAACTTTACAGTCCTATTTTTGGACACTTTTTTTTTTTTCCCCCTACATATTATTTTTTGCATGGAAAAGGTATAAATTGGATAACTGCAAATAGAAAATAACTTGGTCCAAAGTGGTGGTAAAAACAATGAGTAGACAGTAATGTGAAAGATTTGCCACATGCATTACCGGATATCAAAAGGATGGCAGCCCATACTAAATATTTGATACTTTCAGCAAAACATGATCGGGGTATTTATTGTGTTGCGGACATTGGCTATAGAGTTATTGTAACCATAGAATAGAGAGATTAAAAAAAATTCAAACTGTGCAGCTCATCTTTGTATTTTTGAGGTCCTTTTAGCCAAATGTTTTGGTAATATCCACTTTATCTAGTGGATTTTTATTTATTTTTTTAAATCCATTTTTATTTTATATAAAAAAAAAAAATACACGGAAATACAGAAGAGGCACATAGAACTTCGTCCGAGGTCAGGAAGGTATTCCAGGCAGACCAAGTCCCGGAATGGCCTTCGTGCTGGTGGTGTGCAGAGAGAACTAGATCGTCTAGTTTGCTAATCTTCTTCACCTTACGAATCCACATCTCTATTGACGGCGATGATGATTTCCACTTCAAAGGAATGCATGCCTTTGCGGCATCTAAAAGGTGGCAAATGCATGATTCCTTATACCTTCTCTGGTACATGATTTACATGTAAGAGAAAGAATGCCGGATCTTCCGGTATCGTTCTATCTGTACATCTGGAGAATTTGTTTAATCCCCATCCAGAATCGCCTTAGCTTGGAGCAGTCCCAAAAAATATGTAGCATAGTGCCCTTATCTTCCTGGCATCTCCAGCACCGGTCTGAAGTATCAGGAATTTTTTTTTTTTTAGTCTCTCTGGTGTTCTATACCACCTAGAAAAAATCTTTGTTAGTTTTTTGTGTTTTGGCACAAATTGATGTTTCATGTGTAAACCTGAGCATCCTTTGTTGCTGTTCCAAGCTAAAGATCCTCCCCAATTCCCGGACACATTTCAAGGAGTAGGTTTCCGGCTGTGATTAATAATCTGTAACTTACAGATAGTGTATGGGTTATTGCTCCCTTCCCATTACGTTTCTCAAATGTAGTAAGGGGTCTATCAAACCGTCCCCGCTTCGGGAGAGTACTAAAAAAATGCATGATCTGTAAAGCGTTCCAGAATTTTAATCTGAATATATTTCCTTGTTCCATCAGCTTTCTAGTGGATTTGAATGAAAGCTCAATGTTGGTCATATTTAAAGCTTCAGGGGTTTTTTTTTTTTTTTTTTTTTTAAAACTCGTCATACTTTCCTGCTCTGTGTAATGGTTGTGCACAGAGCAGCCCTGGTCCTCCTCTTCTCAGTTCACCCACCTGGCTACTTCCCCTTGACCCGTGCTCCTAAGCCCTGCCCTATGCGTCCATAAGACACAGGCTCGGGCTCTCTCCTCATTGGCTCACTGGCTGTGATTGACAGCAGTGGGAGCCAACGGATGCTGTCTCAGCCAATGAGGAAAGAGACCCAGAACAGCCAAGGCTTCTGTGCATATTGCCTGATTGAGGGGGCTCAGGTGAGTATTGGGGTGGGGGGAGAAGAACATTGGTTTGTTGCCTACATGCATAGAATGCATGAAGATAAAAAAACTTTAGCCTTTACAACCACTTTAAAGCCCATCTCAATGATTAATGTCCTTTCTTAATAGTTTGGGCCAAGCTGGCCCAGACAGTTTACTACACGGACAGAGGTGCTTCCTTTCTGGTGCACTTTATTAACTGTGTATGTAGCCTCAGTTATAGGCAGTATACAGCGCTGTGATCCAGCAGTGAAAACATCCCATCTGACTCCTGGAACACAGTAGTTGGGCTGAATGCTGCTCAGTCTTCCACAGGAAGCTCTTTTATTCTATGAACACAAGGCTTTCTCTGAATGGCTGAGGCAAGCAGATGGCCTCCGTCTCCTCAGCCAATTAAGGGAATCTTTTTGTGTTAATTCAATACAAAGCTTCCCGTGAATGGCTGAGCCAGCTCTCAGCGCCACTCTATTTTATTCCATCATGCTGCCAGTGTACAGCACTTTATGCTGTCTGTAGCTGACGCTACATAAAGTTCTGCAGCATGCCCAACAATCGCACCTGTTAGTGCAGTAAATAGTTTGAGCCGCCTTGGCCCAAACTATTTAAAGGGACATAAATGGGGAGTTGGGCTTTAAGACCTTCATGTGGCCGGGTAGAAATGGCTGCTGGATTCCAGCAGTAAGAATTGGCGGATTCTTGCTGCTAGAATGACTAGGTCATGCAATCAGCAATGACTGCTCAGCCCATTTAAAGTAGTTGCGGGCTTGAAGGTGATGGTGTTCGTGTAGCTGCACGCAGAGAGGTTGGCTTGGGTTAAGGACATGTGCCCGAGACCTGGATGCAGTCAGCTGTGTCCAGACTCTAACATCTGTCCCTAATGGCAGCTATGCGCTCTGTGTGACTAAATGCGAACAGCAGCGCCCGCTGTCAGCCTGCCATTAGTTCAAATGGGTTGAAGAGGAAGTAAACCCTGATGGGTTTTACTTCCTCTTTATTTCTCTGCAAAGGTAAAGCATAATGGGCTATTATGCATTGCATAGTAGCCCGTTATGTGTCACTTACCTGAAACCGAAGCCTGCGATGTCACTGCTGTCCCCACTGGCAGCGAGCGCCCATCTTCACCCCTCTTCCTTCCGGGGCCACGAACTCCAGCTCTGACTGGCCGGAGTCGTGTGACGTTACTCCTGTGCGTGTGCTAGAGCCGCCATTCACGGCATGACCTCATTTAGAAACGGCACGATCACCTTTCCTAAAGTGCGCCTATGGCGCATGCGGCGTAGATATCGGCGCGCGTCTCTATTGTAAATATCTCGTGGAGGTTTAGGAGATATTTCCAGCACCTACAGGTAAGCCTTAATCTAGGCTTACCTGTAGGTAGAAGTGGTTATACATGCTGATCACATAATGCTGTCATTCCAAGAACAAGAATCTGTTGATTTATGCCACGGCTACCTGGCTATGAGAGAGACCTAAAGTGTTACTTTACCCATAACAATTTGCTAAAAAATAATTTTCTTTAGCAAGGACCCTACATTCTACATTAATAGTCAAAATTAGTGTGTGCTGTGAATTGCCTCCAGCATTGCTCCTGTTTCTTCTTGCTGGAGGCTGCCATTTTGCTGAAGCCCTGAGCAGCAGTAAATCTTCTGGCCGTTGACAGATCAGCTTCTGGTGTCTGATTTTTGGCACTGTGCCAGGAATAGATAACTGATAATTTTACATGGCTATATCTGCAAAAGGGGCCAGCCTGAAGTGACCTATCAGGACTTTATTTTCTGACTAAAGTACCACACTAATCTATGGCCAGGCAGAGAGATGTGTCCATTTATATCCAACGACGTAGGAGTCCATCTAGGGCCGGATAAATACCAAATGCAAGTCTGTTAACATCCACTGGCCTATAAACAAGAGTTTGTCCAGCTTGGGAAGTAAAGAATTGAATGGGCCCAGATGTCCTAAAAAGTGACATCCATTCTGTTCTGATTGAGATCTGTTCTCGGACCCCCGGCTGAGCGGGACCGCCTGTCTGAAAGGACCCTTCAACCTTTTAATCTTGCTGTACTACACCATTCAGACATTCTTCAGCCCTTCAAACAAAGTTCTATTTATAGCAAATGATCTTTTTAGAAAGCTGCTAAGCGGTCGATGAGAGGCGTTGGTCTAGGTGAACTTTGTCTCGGCCCTTACTGTACAGAAACCGGCAGTGCCGCTGTTCTGTCAATGCCTTATTTTAGTTGCACTGTGAGCGATCCGCTGCAAATTCCCCTTATGCAGACATACTCCACATACTGATCAGTTTAGGGAAAGCCTTGTCAAGGTCATCCCAGCAGGAATGCCATAACTGCTTGACCCATCTTCTGAGCTCGTACCCAAAATATCCAGACTAGATCTGCGCTTCTTGACAGTTCTGCACTCGTCATCACACTCATCGTGCTTTAAGGTGATGTAAAGCATACATAGTTTAATTCCCTCACCCCCTACTGATCTGCTGTCCCACAGCGAAGCTGTATGACATACTAAGAATATTTGAACTGAACTCATTAGATTACAATCTGAAAGGGGTGTCAAAACAGGACGTCTTGTTCATTTTCATTTTCTCTGCACCGTTGTATAGAAACCTCGCAGAGCAATCATCATGAACCCCTAGGAGACCTCTTACTTTACACAGCCCAGATTATTTTTGGCAGCAAACCTTGGAGAAGTACAGCTAAAGATCGTTTGGTTGTACTTCTGTGAATCATAGGAATGCAGTTCATTCTGTACTCCTGTGACCTGTTTTCAGCAGGCTTCAGCCCACTGTTGGCTGATGTCACAGAGCCGGTTCAGACTCGGGCAAGATCACGATAGTGGAGTCTGGATCCGCACACATGCCTGGACTGGCATCCGGCTCAGCCTCTTGGTGAGCTGCAGAGAGCCTGAGCCAGACTCTCCCGCCCCAACAGCACACTCCAGTGAGCGTGGAGAGTCTGGCAGTCAGCAGCTCTCTGCTCAGGGAGCTGTGAGACCCGAACGATTGGCGGTTCTTGGTGTAGAGGCGCCAGGACAGATGCAGCATTGGACTGATGCTTCATCCACCTAGGTAAGTCTGATTCTTAAAAAAAAAAAAAAACCTCCATACATCTTTTAAAGGTGTGAGGGAAGCATGGAAGGTGGTACTGCAATTGTACAGTTTTTCATTGTGCTTTGAGATCTGTAAGCTGTACAGTTAAAATGATAAACTTCTTTGTCTAAAGTGAATTCAGTCGGCAGGCCCATGGACATTTCAAGTTTTACTTATTCCTAACTATCAGTAAATAAGCTTTAATTGTGTGTGTGATAAAAAAGGCCATCACTGACCAATGTAACTGCAGGCACTGTGGCGTAAGTAATCCGCAAAGTTCCCAGCAGAGGTGCTGCAGTTGTCCTCTCAGCTGCTCCGCCTCCCGAAACTACTGCTCTGTTACATTAGAAGGAAAGCTTTCCATTGTCAAAGGCAACCTACCACCATCTCTGCCATATTCTGTTTTGGTTCCGTTTTTATAATGGAAACTGGTTAAAATTGCTTGAAAAATGCCTTTTTACTTTGCCAGTATTAAAAGTATATGTATACCCTCACCTTGTAGAACAACCTATTCAGTTTAAAATAGAAATAAAAGGCATTACGTATGTGCATAGATGTAAAAACATAAATACCCCCCCCTTTTTTAGAAGTGATAACACAATCTCTGTTCTCGGCTGCATAAGAGCTCGAGGGAGGAGAAACGGCAGCACGCAGATCTTCCCAGTAAATGGCTGTGCAGGGGGGGCGTGTCAGGACAAGTCTGATCATTCCAGGGTAGCAGGCCAAGTTCTTAGCATAGCTAGAGAACTGACCACGCTGTGCTCTCATGCCTTGTGTGGTCAGTTTTTAATAGGAAAGCAGAGGGACTGGCAGGAACACCAGGAATTTCACACAAAGGAAGCAATACAAGGATAACGGGATACTTTTTTATGCAAGTACATGGTACAACAGGCACATCAGGAATGTTGGGTTGACCTATTCTTTAATGATGTGGGAGAAGCATTGAAGACGGTACTGTAATGGTACATTTTTACACTGTTTGAGATTTCTGCAGTTAGTTAATTATCTGGTTATAAACTTGGTTGTCTAATAAAGTGAACCTGTTGGCAGGCTATGGACATAAAAGGTTTACATATTCCTAACGAGCAGCAAATGAGCTTTAAAGATAAACCAACACTGACCTCTGTTACTGCAGGCACTGCGAAGCAAGTCCTTCTCAAAGTTCCCAGTAGAGATGGTGAAGTGGTCTTCTCAGCTCTCTCCTAGAACTCCTGCTCGGTTTTTTCTTTTAGAGATAGAAGGAAAGCTGTGTTGGTATTATGCACTGAAAAAATATAGGTATGAATAAAACCCTAAAGAGCTTTGGAAAGTCCCATATTCTGATCTGCCTTTTGTTTTTATCAATTTCAGATGTTGTCTGGATTCCAATGTGGCGGTGTCTGAAGAACTTGTTAATAAATATAGTAATGTTGCCCTGGGACATGTTAACTGCACTCTTAAGGAGCTGAGGCGTCTCTTCCTGGTGGAGGATCTGGTGGATTCTCTGAAGGTAGGTACATATTTTGGATGGAAAAGCATGGCTATAGGTCTGGATTGCTATTTTGGTACAGGAAAAGGGCCCAGAAACCACCCCCCCCCCCCCCCCCACACACACACACACACACACACACAAACTAAACACAACCCTGAACCAGCCCTTCCTTTATCAAGTCTGGTACAAGTTGCCGATGTATCATCAAATATACTTTTGTTTTAAAGTAAAACTTTAGGCTAGCAAATAAATACAGATGCTGTATCCAGGGAGCACCTCCCTCACTTGGTCTTTTGAGGAATGTTTCTTCTGTCATACCTTTTTTTTGAAATTTTATATCTTCAGTGATATCACTGGAGGTCAGAAGCGTTTATTTGCCTCAGTGGAAGTAGTCTAAGGAAAGGTTGGCTGAATTCCAACCCCCCTCTTCACCTACTTCGGTAGTAGGTACAGCCAGACCCTCTAAGCCTGGGTTCCTGACAGCCCACAAGGCTGGAAACGAGCAACCCACGGAACCCTCAGAGGTCTTCAGCATGAAGGTGTGGCCATACTTAAGTAGGGGGATGTTTGCTAAGCCATGTGGGCTCTTGGCTTGTTGGCTCTTCTTTTTTAGGAGTGTTGGTTGAGGGACCTTTGCTGTCTGAGGTGGCTCCTCCTCCTTTTTCTTCCATCTTTTCTCACTCTACCTCTTTGTTGATGGCTACCAGACTAGCAGCATGGCTACCTCGGATTAGTTTGTTTCCTGCCTGGTCTCTGTCAACTAGTCATATGCAGCTTGCCTCTAGGTAAAAATGACCAAGTGGAGTATACAACCACTTTTAAGTGTGGTCTCTTGTAGGCCAGTTTTTCTGAATTGGTTGCTTCTGGATGTGGAGAAAGATGTCCACGCACCAAGGTCTTTTCTTTCTCGTACATCACGGGACACAGAGCGGCATAGTCATTACTATGTGGGTTATATAGATACCTTCAGGTGCTGGCACTGGCAACTTCCAAAACCGGAAGTACCCTCCCCTATATAAGCCCCTCCCATCCGGGAGTACCTCAGTTTTTTGCCAGTGTCTAAGGTGTTGGCCAAGAAGTAACATGTGTTTTTCACTGAGCTTGCGTACAGGTTCTTTTGGGCCTCAGTAAGCTATTCCGGATCCGACCAAAAAAGCTTCATAGCTAAACGGTCGGTACCGGGGCCTTGCAAAGAGAAGAGCAAGGTTTTGCCTGTAATGGCTCTCTTAGGAGGGCTGGACCCTGGGATCCAGAGCTCTGGTCATACCCACAACGTTTTCTGTGCAGGGTGCTATACAGGTCCAGGGGAGTGGAATCCTTGGGAACCTGGTCCCTGAAGGTTTAATTACAATGCCTGCCGTGATAGGTGAAGTTTGGGCTTCTGTGGACCAAACAGAGTCCTGTGGCGAGGAAAAGGTAAGTGGGGGCCCTCAGGAACTTGGTTCTATTGGGGGACCCCCAAGCCTATTTTGTCTTTCTGCCTGTTACCTAAGGTATTCCCGCTAATATTCTGTGCATGCCTATTACTACTGAGAAAATGTAAACATTTTAATAGGCAAGAAAAAAAAAAAATGTAAGACCGCGGTACCTGTGTTAAACACTAGAGGCCACTATGGTTCTTTTTCTTGTAATGTGGATTTTTTTTCTTCCAAAATCAAATCCAGGCAGTTGGTAAGTTCTCTGCTGGGAAGCTGTCTCCTCTGCCCTGTTGCTGCGCTCATCCATCCCCGGGCCCTGCGGCAGGGACCCTGGCTCCCATCTAGGGCGGAGCGGGTGGATGACGCTCGGTGTGCGGCGCTACTGCGCATGTGCGGGCGTCCAGCGTGTTTAAAAGCACAATCACAGCTGGCTATTGAAGTGCACAGACAGAGCTAGCAACAGTAAAAAGGCACACAGAGGCGGTTGATGCAGGCATCCCCTAGAAAGGCACTTTAGTAGACACCAACTGTTATATAGCAGCAAATTGTGCTAGACTATTATCAGTAAAAGTGGTGTATTACGGCTGGAATACCTCAGCTTTGGGCTTAGGAATATGCCGTCCAGAAGCTCCGGAACTAAATCTTCCAGGAAGCGAAGGGGGTCTCCATCGGGCTCTGAGGATCTTGGGCATGCTTCTGCTGCACCAGTCTCCCCTGAAAATTCAGAGGTTAGTGACCGTAGAGACCTCACAGGAGTACCTGGTACTGTGGCTGTCCTCAGTTCACCTGCTCCTGTGTATGTAACAGAGGAGGTTTTTCCTCAGCTCTGGGAGGATTGGAAGAGAGATTGTCAACATTGATCGCTGCCTCCCTGTCACAGGGAAAGCACGCCCGATCTCCGTCTCCTCCTTCAGAGTACCTGTTAGCGGAGCAACAGTCTCATACAGGGATCGACCTGCCTGAAGGGGATCAGGATGAGGTTGATTCTGTTATAGAGGAATCAACTGTGGAGGAACCTTTCTCAGCATCTCCAGCTGAAAGATTATGGGTTCAGTCTCTGACTAACATGGTCTGATCAGCATTTAAAATGCACCTTGCGGAACCATCAACCACTACTGTCTCCTCGCTGGGGTCGCTAAAAGCTCCCCAGACTGTCTGTTCCTTTCCACTTCACCCTTTACTGGAAGGGCTCATTTACCAGGATTGGGAACATCCTGATAAAATATTTACTCCCCCCAAGAGATTTCCGGTGGTCTATCCCATGGAGGATAAGTTCATAAAAAAATGGAGGGTCCCTACAGTGGACGCAGACATCTCTTATGTGAATAAATCATTGACATGTCCAGTGGATAATGTCAAAATGTTCAAGGACCCAATAGATAAAAAATTGGAGTCCTTATTAAAATCTGCTTTTTCTACAGCAAGCTTGGTGACACAACCAGCAGTAGCAGCTATTGGGGTCTGCCAAGCAGTAAAGGATCAGTTGAAACAGGTCTTAAGGGACTTGCCAGATCAGCAGGCTCTTGCCCTAGCTGATCTACCTAGAGCCTTATGCTTTGCGGTTGACGCCATAAAGGATTCAATCCATCAGGCCTCCCGCCTTACGCTGTCTGTAGTACATATGCACAGGCTTCTATGGCTCAAAAACTGGTCTGCTGAAGCTCCCTGTAAAAAATTGCTGGTTAGCTTCCCATTTCATGGTGAACGCTTATTCGGGGAAGACCTGGACAAATATATCCAGAAAATTTCCAGCGGTAAAAGTACACTCTTGCCGGTTAAAAACAGAGTTAGAGGTCCCTCTTTTAAGAGGCCTGCTTCTCCAGTCCCTGGGGCATCGGCTGTGAAACAGTTCCGACGGCCTCCTCGGTCAAATCCCGGGGGTAAAAATCAGGGACAATCGCAGGGTAACAAGAAGCCCTGGGTCAGGAGAGGTACAAAACCTCCCCCAAAGTCAAATGCATGAAGGGTTGCCCCCACTCAATCGGGTGGGGGGAAGACTCCAGTTGTTCGCAGAGACCTGGCGGGACACGATCAGAGACAGATGGGTGCTCTCCGCAGTAAGTCTGGGATACAGATTGGAGTTAAGACTCTCCTCCTTCCCATTTTATGTGGTCAAACGTGCCAAGGGATCCCCGGAAGAGAGAGTCCCTCCTGTTGGCACTAGAACAACTATTGCTCCAAGGAGTAATTATGGAGGTTCCCCTGGAAGAATGGGGGTTCGGGTTTTACTCAAACCTCTTTACAGTCCCGAAGCCAAACGGGGACGTGAGGCCCATATTAAATCTAAAAGGGCTAAACAAATTCCTGCATATCAGGACTTTCCGGATGGAGTCGATCCGATCGGTGGCCACTGCCCTACAAGGGGAGGAATGGTTAGCCTCGATCGACATCAAAGATGCTTATTTGCACGTTCCCATCTTTCCAGTCCACCAAAAATTTCTACGCTTTGCAGTAGAAGGGCACCATTTTCAGTTCAGAGCCTTACCCTTCAGTCTGGCCACAGCACCACGAGTGTTCACAAAAATTCTGGCCCCATTATTGGCCAATCTAAGAACACAAGGTGTAACGATAATGGCATATCTAGACGACTTGTTGCTGATAGACCACTCAGTGAAAAAACTAGAAGTGGTCGTTCACAAGACAATCAAGTATCTGGAATCTCACGGTTGGATTATCAACCGAGACAAGTCAGCCCTAAAACCAGTCAAAAGTCTGGAATACTTGGGGCTAAGGCCTCGTACACACGACCGATTTTCTCGTCGTAAACAGTCAAGAAAAGTGCCGCGAGAGTTTTTTTGTCTAGAAAAACGTTCGTGTGTATGGTTTTACGACGAGAAACTTGACGAGAATCTCGACGAGAAAATAGAGAACCTGCTCTCTATTTTCTCGTCAGGAGTCCAGATTTCCTCGTCGTGTTTCTCGTCGGCCTGTTTTGTGACGAGAAAATGGTTCGTGTGTATGCTTTTACGACTCTTCCAAAAGCGCGCATGCTCACAAGCAACTATGAGACGGGAGCGCATCTTCTGGTAAAACAAGCCTTCATAATGGAGAGAGCACATTCGTCACGCTCATAAATATTTCATCGTTTAAATGTTCTGCATTGAATTCTTCGTTAGAATGTTACATTAATCAAAACGAGAGACCTTCTTTTGCTGCTGATATTCACACAGAGTTATGCCTTATTTTTAACCTTTTTCATGCTGCTCTTTATAAGATTTATGTGTATTATATCGTGCAAGTTTTTAGGAATAATTTAAATGGTTAGATTTTTCAAAATGATGTTAATTATAATTTCTCAATGTTTTGATAGCGATCTCCCATTTAATTTTCTAATCTATATTTTTAAAATTTCACACCATGTTTTTGAGCTAATCAGATTTAGTTATTCTTTTGGGGGGGTGATATCTGTGCCTTTTATTGTCAGTCAAATGTATCTGCTTACTCCAAAGCTTGTTTTTTTTTATTTAAAAATACACATAGTCAAGTATGAACTTAAACAAAAAACACATTTATTCATGTTTATAAATTAAATAAAGAGAAGGCAGCGCTGGAGAAGCTGCTGCCATTTGTGCATCCCAGGGACCCCAGAGCACACAGCAACCCTGTGTGGACACTAAAATTGGGAGCTTGAGAAGGCCCACATTTCAGAACACAATCTGATGCTGGCCTCCCAGAGGTCAGGAACAGCAGCAGGTGAGATATATGTCCCAAGTGTGTGATACTACAACAGGCTGCCTTCTGTCCGACCAGTGCGACCACAATGAAGCAAGGCCATCACTTCCTCTTCTTCCTGGCAACCTTCCCTGCAGCCTTTACTGAAGCCTTCCTTCTTCGTTTAGCTGGAGGCTGGCCCACTGGAGGGGTACTCCTGTCAGGAGGAGGAGGTGGAGGTGTAGCAGAAGGGGGTGGGGCAGAAGAAGAAGGTGGAGGTGTAGCAGAAGGGGGTGGGGCAGAAGGTGGAGGTGTAGCAGAAGGGGGTGGGGCAGAAGGTGGAGGGGTAGCAGAAGGGGGTGGGGCAGAAGAGGAAGGTGGAGGTGGAGGTTGAGGTTGGGTCAGTTGGGCCACCTCACATATATGGCGGTATTGGGGGTAATTTGCTCCATCACCCCCTTGTTGAGCAAGGTGATGAGCAGGGGTTCGCATAGGAGGCGTTGCTCCATGCTCATCACCTTGAACTTAGCCTCCACTAGGCCGGCAATGGCCTCTTCAGGGGATGTGGGCTCCTTGAGGGTGGCATGGGCCTCTTTAATAAGGGCCATTGCTGCCTCACTGGTGGTCCTGTCCCTCCTGCCTCTTTTGTGAAGCCTGATGGGAGGCACCTGGGATCTGGTGCTTCTCCTTTGCCCTGCCACCTCCTGTCTGCCACTGGGCCCTGCCACCTCCTGGCTGCCACTGGGCCCTGCCACCTCCTGGCTGCCACTGGGCCCTGCCACCTCCTGGCTGCCACTGGGCCCTGCCACCTCCTGGCTGCCACTGGGCCCTGCCACCTCCTGGCTGCCACTGGGCCCTGCCACCTCCTGGCTGCCACTGGGCCCTGCCACCTCCTGGCTGCCACTGGGCCCTTCCTCCTCCTGCCTGACAGTTTCCAGACCCTCCTCCTGGCTGATTTCATCCTGTGTATGAAAAAGAAACATAGTTTAATATGTTGGTTTAATCTTTGCATCAAACTTTGTAATCCTGATGGAAGCAATTAGAATGTAAATGCATAAATCCTTGCTTTAAATTTACCACTACATCAGCTTGACTATTTACCACACAATTAAGTGCAGAATAATGTCTACAGATCATGATTTCACTTGTTGAATACAAAATAATGTATGTTTCTCATCCTGACATATTTGGGAAACATTAATTTTATCCCACTACATTTTCAGTTAATACTATACCTGGCTCCAGATGGCCAAATCAGGATCATCCAGGATGGCTGCCTCCTCTTGCTCCAGAGAAGGCTCAGGTTGGCTGCAGGGAAGTCTGGGGGGAAGAGTGGAGAGTGATGGCCTTGGCTCAATGTGGTCATCCAGGAAGGACATCCTGTTGTAGTACCACAAAATCGGGACATAAACATCATCTGCTGCTGCTCCTGACCTCTGAGAAGCCAGCACCTTAGAGCGTTCAGTCCTGTAGGTACCTCTCAAGCTCCCAATTTTAGTGTCCACTTGTTTTGCTGTGGCTGTGGGCACCTTGGTATGCACAAATGGGAGCAGCTTCTCCAGCGCTGCTTTTCTCACCCCTTTTTTTTTATGGATGGGGTTTTTGGTCTCCCACAGAGCCGGCAGCTCCCTTACCCGGTCAATAAATTCCGCCAGGAACTCTTTGTCGCTAATAAATACATTCATATTGTATCTGCAAGTAAAATAAATTATATTTAAATAATGTGAGGCAAACAGTCTAACCTCCTTCACATCCTAGTCACCATATATATCCTCCAACAATCTCAAGACAGTATAGGCCAACAATTTTAACAAGTCTCACAAAATCGCATACCTTCGTTCGCACGTCCGTCACTTGAACTCCTCTCTCCGCACACCGAACGTACTATAGTCACATGTGTGTTTGCTATATACACACCACGCATGCGTCCAAATTCGAACACGTCGCTCCGCACACGTCGCCCGCCCATGACGTTCTAACTAACATCTTTTCCCCGCCCCTTCTCTTTCGGCGCGCAGACAGATATGGCGGAGTTACAGCAGGTGTCTGATAATTCCGCAACTAGCGAGGAGACGAGCCCGGAGACCGAGGACACGTCACGATCAAGGAGGAGATTCAAGGCATCGAATATGTCTTTGGCGGAGATGGCGGAGATGGTGGACATCTTGGTCAAGGCTGATTATGATGCCAAGCATGGGCCGTATAGCAAACCAAATAGAAGGAAGGCCAAAATCCTCACTAAAGTTGTGAAGAGTCTGAGGGCGAAGTTCGGGGTGAAACGCTCAAATGAGCAGCTCAGAAAGAGGTGGTCAGACCTCAAACTGAGGGAGCCAGACCAGTTGAGGAGCATAAAGAGGATGCTCGCTAAAAGTAAGTAAAATGACGACCTTTCTGCTATTAATCTTTTTAGAAACTGACTTTTTTTTTTTTTTAAAGCATATTGGACTCCCTTCCAAAATGTATTATTTTGAACTAGGTTGGGCACAGTAATCGTTCGTTACGTTACCGACACTTCGTTCGGCCACTATCCGTGGTTTTGGCTTATTTAAGACCCCCAAAAGTAATTAGACATCTGCCATTTTTGATCAAGTATTGTGGATAATTTTTAAGTCTAGATGATGTGTTTGTAAGGAGAATGAAATGCAAACTTTAATCAGTGTAAAGGAGAGGACACTCAGCAGCTGCTTCCACATCTGTACTTTGGAGCACTATAGTGTGGGCCACCAGACCCGCCTTTTTTGGGTGTCCCACACAGGTGCATCAGAGTTTATTTGTGGTGCCTCCATGTCCAAAAAATTACATCCAAATGTGAATAATAAACATATTTGGGGTCATAAAGAATGCATTTTTCTTTAAATTCCGCACAAACACACACTTGTACCCCACTTCCAAACAATTTAGCCTGTTTTAAGTTTAAAAATGAGATTTTTACAGTGTGATAAATAGACCTTTGGTTTTATTCTCATAGGGGAGAGAAGACTGGGAGGAGGACACTCCAGGGAGCACATGCACCCCACAACTTCCAAGCAACCCCAAACTCCCAAAGATCCACAACCGAAAGATGTGCAGGAAGTTGAGGTGGAGGAAGGAGAAGTGCAGGAAGGAGAGGTGGATGACGTTGTGGATCTGGTCACCACAACAGGTCAGTATCTGACACCACAGCTTAAGGTAAGCGAGGTAGGCCTGCAGAGTTTTATTAATTTTTTTTATGGTTTTTAGGGGATGGAAATGTTGTGAAGGATAGCACACCGTTCTCTGCTGACAGTGCCCTCCGCCTCATCCAGCAAGTGATGGAATGTAGCACGGAACTGGACCTAATTAAACAAAGAATCCATGTGATGGAACAAACATTTAAAGACATTCTCGATGTTTTGGGGAGAATTCAATAAGCCATCCAAACACATTTGTTTTTACATGTTTGTTTTTATATTTTTACTAATTTTTTGAGTAACAAAGCAGCCAAAAATTGAATATGCACACAGTGTGTGAACATGTGCTATCTGCCATCAGGGGATATCCATGTACGTCTTTTGTGGGTGCAACCCCTTCCTCGTATCAAAAGTCGGTGAACTGAGGAAGGGGATGCACCCCCAAAACACATCCATTGATCACCCCTGATGGCAGATAGCACATGTTGACAATAGGGATCAGGATTGTAAACTTCCTATTTGCAAAAAAGTAAAAATGTGTGCATATTGAATTTTTGGCTGGGCAAGGGGTGGCAGGACCCCATATTAGGACGGGCACATAGAGACATAGTTTGTGTAACTGAATGTCTCAGATTGCTCAGAGGTATCCAATGTTGTCATTTTAGAAATGCAAGTGGTATTTTTGTATTTTCATAAGCCAAAATTTGACGGGTTGTGGTCAGACCAACCCCAAAGTAAAACCAAAAAAAATGTGCAGAGAGTAAAATATTTGACCACAAACAACGTGTAGCTTCTTTTTATAATACACTCTAAGCTTATTTGGTTCTTTTGTAAGGTAACATAGTGAAATTGGTTGTTATTTACTAAAGTAAAATACACTTGCCACTACAAATGCACAAAGACAAACTAGGAGACAGGAAAGAACAAATAATTAAAGGTTTAAACAAGATTTTTATTGGGATACTTAGACATAGGCTGGCATAGGAATTGCCCCCCTACCCGTGAAATACTCCATGTATTTATATATAGTGAAACAAGATGAAATAATATTAGAAAAACAAAGGCATACATTACAAGCAAATTCAAGACCAAAAAATTAGAGACCAACATCAATCTAATTATACGTTTATTAAGGTGTGTAAAAAAAGTATAATGGAAGGCTCATTTATCATATTCATCACCCCCTCTGATGGGCCATTACTAAATTATTTTGGGGGGGGAGATGTGTTTGGCCACAGGATAGCATTGCAGTGGCGGTGCGTCCAGAGTGGGCGCTGGAGCACTGTCCCCTCTCTCCTGTGCCCATCACTCAGAACAATACATAGGTTCATGCGTTGCATGAACCTATGTATTGTCTATGCCGCACACTATTCAGGTGGATGGCCTCTTGTAAAGCGACCGACATATGATAAATTGCGTCATTTAGGGGGTTAAAATTGCAGAGCAGAAACAGGTATTAAAAAAGTCTTGCAAATTACAACCTGAGGGATGTAATTGGCTTCCTCAAAGAAAAATCGGGGACGCAAGGAGGGGGCATTCCTTGTGTAAACACTGACAGGCAGCTCTGGCAATCATGTTCACCAAGTCTGTTTAATGGTAACATGATTGGCTGATGCAACATGAAGGGAAGGAGAAGACATCAAGGACAGAAGAAGGATGGCGCTGACCACAAGAAGGTAAGTGCAGGGCTGGGGGGAAACTGGCTGCAATAGAGGGGACTAAATGGCTGCATTGGAGGGGACAACTGGGGGCGTTTATTAGGCAACAGAGCAAAAAAGGAGGAAGTTTATTTCCGAAATTGGGGTTGTAACCCCCCAACATTTGGAGCAACAGGCGCCCCTGCTGGAAAAGTTAGTGAGGGGAAATATTTAGGGAGGATAAAAAAGGGGCATTTAAAAACTTCCAGCATGCATGGGGACAAAGGGGACATTCTCAGCATATTACAATCATGGTAATTAGGAAAGGATGAAAGAAATACAATACATTAGCATACATGTAATACATAAAATGTGATGTGAAGGGAGAAAACTTACCCTAATATAGTCCTCCTGCAGGACTTGTATAATAGCAGAACAGGTGTCTGGGATTATGAGGCCCAGAGCCTGGGGGGAGATGCCTGTGGTGAACTTCAAGTCCTGAAGACTTCTCCCTGTCGCCAGGTAACGCAACGTGGCGATGAGCCTCTGCTCAGCACTGATGGCTTCCCGCATAACGGTGTCCTTCCTGGTAATATAGGGGGACACCAAAGCCAACAGTTCCTGAAAAACGGGGTCAGACATCCTCAGAAAATTCCTGTAGTCCTCAGGATTATTCTCGACGATCTCCCGCAGCAGAGGCATGTGGCAGAATTGGTCCCGCTGGAGCAACCAATTCTTGGTCCATGAACTCCTCCTCACACCATTCATGGACTGGTCTTGGTCCAAAACAAGCAGACCAACACCAAGCGCACGCACAGCACGAACTCGACGACGAGAACGTCCAGGCGACATGGCTAGGAAACGGTCGTCTAATCAGAACGTACAGAACAGAACGCACTTTAGAACAGCAAGGCCTATGAATAACGAACTGAAATTCAGAAACGAACAGGCAAGAACGCACTGTAAAACAGATACGACCTGCCTAGACGCCCTGAAAGTCAAGATACGAACCCACAAGCACAAACTGAACGGCAGAAAACGATCTGAAAAGTACGAAGACTGAAAAGCGCGAATCGTCTCTTCCCAAACTTTTACTTCACACGCGGTAACACGAGATCAGCAAAAGCAGCCCAAGGGGTGGCGCCAAGAAAAAAGATCTTCCCCTTTATAGTGCCGTCGTACGTGCTGGACGTGAGCGCAGAGAACCACGAGGAAATTGGGAAATGACAGTGTGTACGCATAGAAAGCTTGACGAGAAAATCGACAAGCTTAACAAGAATCTCGTCGAAAAAAACGACGTGTTTTTTACGACGAGAAAATCGGTCGTGTGTACGAGGCCTCAGGCTAGATTCAGGCCAGAGGAAAATATTCTTGCCTCGAAAAAAGGTGTTGTCTTTGAGAGATTTGATCCACTTAGTGGGTGCAAAAAGACAGCCGTCCATACGCCTGTGCATGAGGCTGCTGGGAAAAATGGTGGCATCATTCGAAGCAGTACCCTACGGTCAATTCCATTCAAGGAATTTGCAAAGGGCCATACTGTCAGCCTGGAACAAGAAAGTTCAGGCCCTAGACTTACCAATGTCCTTGTCCCCTTCCGTTCGCAAGAGCCTCTGTTGGTGGTTGGTTCCCCAGAATCTGGAAAAAGGGAAATCCTTCAGTCCGATTTCTTGGAAGGTGGTCACTACAGATGCCAGCCTTATAGGCTGGGGAGCAGTACTGGAGCAATGGTCTCTCCAGGGCAGATGGTCGGATGCAGAAAAGGCCCTGCCCATCAATCTCTTAGAGATACGAGCAGCCCGGTATGCCCTAGTAGCATGGACATCCAAACTCCAAGGGTCCCCTGTCAGAATTCAATCGGACAATGCCACGGCAGTGGCATATATCAATCATCAGGGTGGCACCAGGAGTCGTGCAGCCCAGAGGGAAGTAAATTGCATCCTGAAATGGGCAGAAAGATATGTCCCAGCCATATCTGCGGTATTCATTCCAGGAGTGGAGAATTGGAAGGCGGACTTTCTAAGTCGCCAGCAATTATGCCCAGGGGAATGGTCCCTTCACCCCGAGGTTTTTCGGACAATATGTCAGCGGTGGGGAACACCGGATGTAGATCTGCTAGCATCCAGATTCAACGCAAAGGTGGACAGGTTTGTCTCTTGGACAAGGGATCCCCTAGCTTGCGGCTCGGATGCCCTAGTGTTCCCTTGGGATCAGTTCAAGCTGATATATGCATTCCCACTGCCACAATTGTTACCTCGATTACTCCGCAGAATCAGGGTAGAAAAGAAACCAGTGATTCTGGTGGCTCCAGCGTGGCCCCGAAGAGCATGGTACGCGGAGATTGTAAAAATGTCTGTGGGGAGTCCTTGGACCCTCCCACATCGTCCGGACCTGCTTTCGCAAGGACCGATATACCACCCTTCCTTACCAGCCCTAGGTTTGACGGCCTGGCTATTGAAGCCCACATTCTAAAAAAGAGAGGTCTCTCTAATCCTGTGGTATCTACCATGATCAATGCCAGGAAGCCAGTATCCAGGCAGATCTACTATAGAATCTGGTAGGCGTACATCGCCTGGTGTGAGGCCAAGAAATGGCATCCACGAAAGTACGTAATAGGTAGGATTCTGGACTTCCTACAGTGGGCTGTAGATAGGAAGTTTGCCTTGAGTACTATCAAGGGTCACATTTCGGCCTTGTCAATATTTTTTCAGAGGCCCTTGGCTTCGCATTCACTAGTCAAAGCCTTTATACAAGGAGTGATGCGTATTAGCCCTCCGGTTAATATTCCCATATGTCCATGGGACTTAAACCTGGTTCTGTCGGTTCTACAGAAACAACCATTTGAACCATTACAGCATATTTCCCTGGTTCTTCTCACCAGGAAATTGATTTTTCTAGTAGCCATTTGTTCGGCTAAAAGAGTGTCGGAATTAGCCGCTATGTCCTGTAGGGAGCCATATCTGGTTATCCATAAGGACAGAGTAGTGTTATGTCCTCATCTAACCTTTCTTCCGAAGGTGGTATCGAGGTTTCATTTGAACCAAGATGTGGTTCTTCCTTCTTTTTTCCCCAAACCTAGTTCAGTAGAGGAAAAGTTATTGCATTCTTTGGATGTAGTAAGAGCAGTTAAAGCTTATCTAAAAGCCACTGCTCAGATTCGCAGAACGGATACTTTGTTTATTCTGCCGGAAGGCCCCAGAAAGGGTCAGGCAGCGTCAAAATCTACTTTAGCCAAGTGGATTCGACAGGTCATAATGCAAGCCTATGGCTTGAGAAGGAGACCGCCTCCGTTCAAAGTTAGGGCGCACTCCACGAGAGCAGTTGGAACTTCATGGGCAGTGCATCACCAGGCCTCCCTGGCTCAAATCTGTAAGGCTGCAACATGGTCTTCAGTACACACGTTTACTAGGTTCTACCAGGTGGACGTTAGAAGTCAGGAGGATGTTGCCTTTGGGCGCAGTGTGTTGCAGGCCGCAAAAGATCCTCATGTCTGATAGCGCTCAGCTTATGTATGGTGTATCCCCCCCCCCCCCCCCTCATTGGGCATTGCTTTAGGACATCCCACATAGTAATGACTATGCCGCTCTGTGTCCCGTGATGTACGAGAAAGAAAATAGGATTTTTAAAACCGCTTACCTGTAAAATCCTTTTCTTGGAGTACATCACGGGACACAGAGCTCCCACCCCTCTTTTGGGGACACTTATTGCTTTGCTACAAAACTGAGGTACTCCCGGATGGGAGGGGCTTATATAGGGGAGGGTACTTCCGGTTTTGGAAGTTGCCAGTGCCAGCACCTGAAGGTATCTATATAACCCACATAGTAATGACTATGCCGCTCTGTGTCCCATGATGTACTCCAAGAAAAGGATTTTACAGGTAATCTGTTATAAAAATCCTATTTTTCCTACCTTGCCATACAGATGTCAAAGGGCCCAATGACACCCTGGACTGTCTGCAGGCAAACCCAATTAGTCGCCTAGTCAGACTCGGCAATAGCATGCAATGCCAAGCTGCAGCAAACAAGGCCAGTAGAATATTAGCTTGCATTAAAAAGGGTTTTTACTCCAGAGATAATTCTACCCATTTACTAAACTCTGGTTCCGCCACATCTTGTGGGACATGCTGGAACTGGAGAGAGTCCAGAGAAGGGCAACAAAACTAATAAAGGGCACTGGAGGACCTCAGTTATGGGGAATGATTACAAACCTTAAACTTGTTCTCCTTGGAGAAAAGACTCTGAAGAAAGGCTACGATAACCATATATAAATATCTTAATGGTGATTCCAACATTGGGAGGAAACTCTTCAGTCTCTGGTCACTCAAGAAGACACGTGGCCACTCAGTGAAATTGGATGAAAAGCTGTAAAACCTTAAAACAGCATACTGTTGGAGCGGCAAGAATGTCGAACTTCCTTCCACAATTGGTGGTTTCAATGGGAAGTGTCACCAATTTAAAAACTTGTAGATGGGTATCCGATTGAACACAATATCCAGGATGTGGGAAGTGGTACAGACATACTGGTTGAACTAGATGGACTGAAGTCTTTATTCAACCTTGCCAACCATTAAACTATGAAATCTGCTGCAGGCATGTCATACTAACAGAAAAGGCCTTAAAGGAGAAGTCCAGCCTGTACTTTTTAGGCTGGGCTTTCTCCTCGGGGTCACAGGAGTGCAATTAGTTTTGCACTCCTGTGACCCGCTTTCATCGGAGAGCAGTCTGAAGTCTGCTCTCCGCTGACGTCACTGCCGTCAGTCGGGGCAGTGCGTCATCATGACTTTCAAGTCGGGATCCGCCAGCTGCCCTGATTGATGGCAGTCTCAGCGAGCCACTGAGACATCCTCTCCCCGCCCCTCCACGGCTCAGCGCTCCAATAAGCGTGGAGAAGCAGAGAGGAAAGACGCTGACTGTCAGTCAGCAGCTTTCTTCTCGGATCTGTGAGAACTGAGCCATCTGCAATGTTCGGTGGCTCGGTTCTGAGTGCAGAGACAGCGGGGGACAGATGGAGCATCGGCCTGATGCTCCATCCACCGAGGTAAGTATAAACAGCCAAAAAAAAAAACTACTTCTCTTTTAATGGGGTCCCTCTTCCTGGGCTGGTTCACGGGCTTGTGAGAAATTCTTTCTGTTCTTCTCCCTTTGTTTGACACCAGTTATAGTAAATCTCCCCCTAGCTTTCATTTTGTTCAGATGACATCTGCATCCAAGGCTCCTTTTTTTTTTTTTTTTACTTACTTTACAGGTACTGGAATATAAATCCGTATTAAATATCTAATGTAATTGCTAGTTTCTTAGGGAATGTATTCAACCAGAATACTATACCCCGCCTCCATAGTTTTTAGCAATAGAATATGGCGGTGTGTGTGTGTGTGTGTGTGTTAGAGATATATATATATATATATATATATATATATATATAGATATATATATATATATATATATATATATATATAATTTATACCCACGTGTGATGCTATAGAGTCACATGGGCTGCGCAGATAAAAAAGAGGGTAGCATGGCAATGGATTTATGGTGGGATTTGTTCCGTAATCCCTTCATTGTGTACCCCATGCTAGAGAAACATCAGCTCCGAACCATTGGTAAGCCTTCTGTAGGACTGACCACTGAAGTGAGCTGTACAGTTGCTATTCCTTTTGAGATGGTAGAAGTAAATTAATTAAAATTGATTAAAAAAAAAAGGGGGGGGGGGAGTACTCTTCTACACCATTATTCTAGCTGGAGTAACCCACTCAAGTGTGGATAAGAAAAATGTGTATTTAAATTTTTGTTGTGATTTTATAAAAAAAAAGAAGGAAATGAGCTTTACTAGGGAACCGAAATTGAAGCATGCTCTGTAGAGGACACTTGCTGGTCTACGCAATCTCTGGCTGTAATCGGGACAGAGAAGATGGGAAGGGACGGCTGAAGGCAGGATCAATCAGGAATATTTACCTCTACACAAAACAAATACTTTAGTGGCTTTTATGGGTATGAACACCCTGCCTGTCATATACCATGTAATTGGAGTTTTTGATTGTCTGAGTTTACTGACACTTTGCACAAAAAAACTAAATCTGTATGCATTTTAACTCTTATTTTGCTGTTTTTCTGGAGATTCTCAGCTGCTGTTGCTGACCTTCAGAAAATGATGGTTGACTTATGTCCATTCATCGCTAGTGAGCCATGGAACAGAAAGCGTATCCAGGGAAAAAGATGGAGAGGGCAAAAGTCCTTATCTGCGTACTTCTAGGATACGGACTTGTACTGTTAAAGCCAGGGAGTTAAAATGACAGCCAGGTAACCAGCATTTGCAGGGTGTGAAGTTTTAGAAACTGTGTTTAGAAAATGGAGACCTACATCAATTCTATATTCTTGTGTCCTTGCACATAGTGGTCAGGTGACCAAGGCTCCCTCTGTAGCTGGGCCAGTATCGTAGTAACCTGATCAGTGGGCAGCAATAAAGAGGTGTGCAAGAACATTTTTGGCTGTGAACTCCATGTTCGGGGCAGTGTGTCAGATATGACAGAAGTGAGGCTGCATAATGACTGAATACCCCAGCAGCAACTTTTTATTTTAATTTTTTTATGCTTGTGACTAGTACTGCACTGCTATGGACATGTCCCTTTGGCCTGTAATATGAAGACCGGCTGGTATCTGGGCAGTATCCAGACTGCTGTCTATTCCTAGCAGTACATGTGTAACCTAATGCAAGGGAGGGAGGGCTGTGCTGTCTTATGGATGGAACTCGGCAGACTGCCATGTGTCATCCAAATGATGTTCTCAGGTTTAATTTAAAGGTCATTATACTTTCTGGCTTATCAGCAACAGGAAGGTTTGTGACTAGACACTGGAGTTTTGTGGCCTTTACCACAGATTCTTTATCAGCGCATGAAGACTTTGTGCTCGGCCATTATAAATGAAGAGATTTGTAACTGATGGCGTAATCTCATGCACCACAACTGAGCAAATTCACATAGAATTGTGCCGTTGGTAAAGGGGCGGGCATGCACTTCTGCTCTGATAATCTGAAGGTTAGGCTCCATGTTTGTTTAGCTGCATTGAATGACTTTTTTTATATTGAATAGCCTTGGATAGATAAAGGTAGAAAATATTTAGGGGCCCATTCATGCTTGTGTGTGCTAAAACACACAGTGCATGTTGCCTCAATGCATTCGCTCTGTGTGGCTCATTGCAGTTATAATAATTGAAAGCATTGTACAGTAGAGCAACCCCACCTACCTGCTCTGTGTGTAAATGTTTTGCACAGAGCAGGTTAATCCTCTTCTTCTCTTTTTTTTTTTTTTTTTTTCTCTGTGGTCTCCTACTGGCGCTCCTGGCACCACCTCTTTGGCGAGTGCCCCCATAAGAAGCCAATTCCTATGGGGGGTACTCGTGTGGGCTCAATCCTGAGCTGCGTTGCCTGCCTCTATAGACAGTGTAGCTCGGCTGCACAAACCGCTCCATCACAGGGTTTGACAGCAACTGGAGTCAATGGCTCCCAACGCTGCCTCTTTGTCCTATTCTATGGCAGTGCTGGATAAAGACCTGTCTCGGGTGTGTATAAGGAAGTGTGTGTGTGTGTGTGTGTGTGTGTGTGTGTGTGTGCGTGTCTTAACTGCTTCATCTCTTCATGACCGCCCACCGTAGATGTACTGTGGTTGCTCTGTGCCAGATCATGTACGTGATCTGACACTTCCGGGTCTGGGGCGCGAGCCGCCAGCGACCCACTCCCACTGATCACACACAGCAGGAGCCCAGCGGGAGTTACCACGGATGAGTCTGTGGACACCCACCGATGACACAAACGGAACGGCAATCTGCCTATGTAAACAAGGTCGATTGTGGTTCTGTGAGAGGGGAAGGTATTGATTGTGTTTCTGCAAAGCAAGCGAGAGCACAGCTCTTTGCCTTCCCCTAGTCAAAGCACAACCTAGGCACACAGTTAACCCTTTGATCGTCCCTGATGTTAACCCCTTCCCAGCCAGTGTCATTAGTACAGTGATGGTGCATATTTTTAGCACTGATCTCTGTATTAGTGTCGCTGGTCCCCAAAAAGTGTCAGTGTCCGGCCGCAATATCGCAGTCCCGCTATAAGTGCACAAAGCAAGGACCATAAAGACTCCCCTTCCAGCGCTGTGGGTGTCCCCTCAGCAACATCACTTAAAATGTCTACATGGAGGAGGAGGCAGGAGTGTGACCATGGCTGGGAGCACCATAGAGAGGAGGCTTTGCAGAACCAGTTGCATCTCTGGAAGGACCCTGCTGTATCAAGGCAAGGTATTGCTCCTTTATTCCTGCACCCCTAGACTGAATGAGCAAGGGTAGATTTTGTCTAATTCCTGGAGCTGGGCTTTAAAGGTTTGAGACCTTCTTCTTTTTTTTTTTTTTTTTTTATGCTTAAGGTTACATGGGTTGTGAAATCATTATGTAACCCTGTATGAGTCAACTATGTCCCATGATCTAGTAAGTGCTGGTTGTACAGCTGACACGGTGATTATTGCACATTGCAGCCTCCTCATCAGCTACAGTATATGCAGATCAGTTAACTCTCCCTCACCATTTAAACAGCAAAAAATGGTGACGCTCTTTTCAAAGGGTTACTAAACTCAGAACTCTGTATTCACTAGATCTGGTCTCCCACCGTACACAGAACTGCAATTTTTTTAGTAAATATAAACTGCTAGATACCTTTTCTCATCGGCAGTATATAGCAGTCTTGTGACTCCTAGAAGTGTGTGCGGCTAGCACTGGTTAAAGCTTGTAGGGAGGAGTTTTCATTCTGACTTTCCTATGAGGCTTAAAGTGGTTTTAAACCCACTTTTTCAACTTGCACCTACAGGTAAGCCTAGATTAAGGCTTACCTATAGGTGCAAGAAATATCTCCTAAACCTACACGGCTTAGGAGATATTTACTAAAAATGACAGGCGCCGCTGTCTACGGCGCATGCGCGCCATAGACAACGGTGTATTCATGGGGTTAATCCCATTCACAAAATCGGCTACTTCCCAGCAATCGCTGGGCGTAGCCGAATGTGACATCTCTTGCGCGCATGCGCAGAGTGACGTCTCCGCCGCTCCGGCCAATCACAGCGCCGGAGCGGCGCTGTGATTGGCTGGTGCGGCGATACCCGGAAGTAACCTTCCGGCAATCGCCGCAGCGATGGATGCGGCTGAAGAGGGAGACGAGGACGGCTTCGGGGGCCCCGACCTAAGGTAAGTGATGCATAATGAGCTATTATGCTAGTCATATTAGCTCATTATGCCCTTCTCTTCCAGGTTGTTATAAAAAAAAAATTTACAACCACTTTAAGGCCCCCGACCTTCTGTTTGGACAGTGCTGATCCCATGTACCCTCCCAAAAACAAAAAACTCTAGCGATACTGAGCATGTGCGAAGTGCCTCCTAGCGCTCTGTGGTATCGGCAGATGGATTGGGGACAGTAAACCTTTTGTGTATATTTACTGGAATGTACACAGCTATAGATGCTATACTGTAAAGGCGGTGATAGGCGACCTATAGTGGGACTGATAGGATAGCGGAAGATCTGGCGCAAACTGACCCTATCCAGGAGGATCACTGACATTGCTAGTGACACTAATACAATGATCAGTGATAATACTGTACACTGACACTACTGACACTGGCTGGGAAAGGGTTTAACACCTATCAAAGGGTTAACTGTGTGCCTATCAAGTGTTGTGTGTGGCTTTTACTTACTAATCTGACTGGTTTTTCCCCCCTGTAGTTTTTATGGAAAAGAAACCACCAGATTGCTGTTCCCAAGTACACAGTTCTGTGTGTTTTTGTAATCCCAGAACTGTGTGATTGGCGACTGCTGATCAGCAGGTTTGAGCCGAAATGATTGGCTGAAATCTGCTGTCAAAACCAGAAGGCCTGCCACGTACGTGACTGTGCCTGTACAGGCTGCCGGCTTGCAGTATATTTACTGTGAGCAGTTGGCAGGAGGTTAAAAATGGGTGTGTGTGTGTGTATATATTATAGTGTGTTAGTGTTCGGTAGTCATAAAAGGCTTAAGGAAGACGCCCCCCCCCTAATGTCATCTCTGCAGTCTGTTGAACCTGATCAAGCACAGTCCATGCTAGGTCAGCTTCTTCCAGGCCAGAGAGGCTGGAGGTTGATGGCTCTGAACCTGTAAGTTCTCAAAGTTGAGCTCTTCCGGGTTCATACTTCCCAGGGAATATCAGTGAACAGGTGATTACACATGTATTTTAACCACTTCTTACCCGCTGTATAGTAAAATGTAGGTGCAGCTCTTGTTCTGGGTTAACAGCGCCCAGTTTAGCTGTGATCCTGGACACAGTGTGACCCCCCGATCTCGGCAAAGGGCCGCAGCTCTTTACCTATGTGATCGGCAGTGTCCAATCGCATGTAAACATGAGTGACGTTTATCAGCTCCCCTTGCTTCACACTGACAGTGTGAGGTGAGGCGAGCCGATCAGCGGCCTTTCCTCACAGGGAAGATGTGTAAAAGGTAATCGGGACACTAATTACAATGTGGCCTCATTTGTACACGTCCATGAAGGAGAAAAATTGCCGTACTTATTTACAACATTTTCTGAGAAACTAACTTTTTTTCCCCACCATTTTTTGGTCTTTTTTTTGTTTTGCTGGTATTTAATCACCTATGGGTTTTTAGCTAAAGAAAAAGCTTCATTTGTGTGAAGAAAATGACGAACATTTTTTTGTCATTTGGGTACAGCGTTGTACGTCCGCAATCGTCATTTAAAGTGCGACAGCGCTGAAAGCTGGCCTGGGCAGGGAGAGGGTGAAAGTGCCCGGGATTGAAGTGGTTACATTTTTTAAAATCATCCCAGAATGACGGTCAAGAACTTTCATTTGTGAAAGTGCCAACCATTAACATTGAAGCTGTGTATGTTCCACACCAAAAATTTACATTAGCATGGCTGCCAATGTGAAGTAAATGTAATCTAAAAAGATTGCAGAACACCATTTGGTGTGTAATACCTGGGGATCGCCTAATCATTTAGCATGGTGACCTGTAAATGTTGCAGTCACTTAATCACATCGAAGGATTGGTTTACAAAAAAGAAAAAATGTATAAAATTTCTAACAGGAAGTAGGAGAACAGCAGCAAAAAAAAAAAAATTCTGGGAGGATGAGAGCAATAGAAGGTACCAGAGAATTGTTGATCAATAACTATAAGAATAAATTCTTTACATTGCACAATATAGAGCAGTGTACATGTTCACAAAAACAAGACATTGACTGAGTTCCAGACGACTGAGCGAAGTCCTCAGAGGAGCATCCTGGGAGAACAGTGTCATCGGTCTGCTGCAGGCAGGACAAAGCATTTCCTTAGTCTCCAGCCCCCCAGTGATCACTCGAGTCCTGTATCTTGGCAGTACAAGTGGGAAGCAGCCGGGAGGCTGAGCTGTATGAAACATTTTTACCCTGGACATCCATGTCCCTGTTCAGACACTGGGATTTGCATTTCTGCATATTAGAACTGGAAGGAGATTGCTGTCATATTGACTCAGTGTGGAAGGTGGGGGTCAGGAGGAGTACTGTAATCTGGGGAAATGCCTGTAAACCCCAAAAGCGGCTATACCACCAATATATTATATATTTGGCGCAAGTTTTATTTTTACATTTTTTTTTTTTTTAAATACCCGCAAGCCATATCCTTACAAATAACTGACATTTATGCCTTTTTACACATGGGACACATCGGGGTCTATAAAACATTTACGGTGCAGATGTGACAAACCTTCACACAGAATGAAAATTCCCTGTATTTTCTCTGATTCCTTTATCATCGCCATCTAGTGGCCATCATGCTTTTTCTCCCCAGAAGTACCTCAATCCAGGGGCACAGAATACATACATGATGGCCATGACAATATAGGAACTAATCATATTGGAGGCAATACAGGAAATTTTCATTATTAGTGTGGATGTTACATTTGTTTTATTCTTGGATCCCATAGATTCATTTTTAAAAGTGTGTGTGTGTGTGTGTGTGTGTGTGTGTGTGTGTGTGTGTGTGTGTCTTCCAAGGTGTGATGTAACAGATATCGGATAAAATGGTGGTGTAAAAGGTATATATGGTATCCCAAAGCTAGGTGGATGCTGCCTTCCTCAGATGGGATAATCCGAAAAACTACAAGTAAACAGAAATGGAAGGCGTGCACACCTAGCGCATTACCAGAGATAATTTAATTTTAAAAAAAATTAGTATACAAGTGGGTACTCACAAAATGCAACTGACAAAGGGCCATAAACACAGTGCATGGACATGCACAGAACACGGGGTACAGCTAATGCGTTTCGGGGGCACGCCCCCGAAATGTGTTGGCTGTAGCCCCGTGTTCTGTGCATGTCCATGCACTGTGTTAATGGCATTTTGTCAGTTGCATTTTGTGAGTACCCACTTTTATACAAAAAAATTTTTTTTCATTAAATTATCTCTGGTAATGCGCTAGGTGTGCGCGCCTTCCATTTCTATATATATATATATTAGTGTATGTATTATCTATGCATAATTTTTTTTTTTTAATTATTCAATTATGAATTTGAAGGTATTGGAAACTATAAGACAGTCACTTGTGTATCCAGCAGTAATGGCGGCTTGTATCACGCGGTGTGATGGGGTGAAAATGGTGAAATACCATCCATTCAGCACTATATTATCTAGCAAGGCTGAATAGATCTGGGATGTCTGATGGTCTATGTAAATGTTGTCATGTAAACGTGTGTCAGAATTGTACAATCCACTGACCTGTGCTGTGTTCAGTTTGCAGTGTTGATGTGGGTGTTCACCTATATCGGTGCCTTGTTCAATGGCCTCACCTTACTGATCCTGGGTAAGTAGAGCTCTGCTTATGGATGTGTTTTCTGTTTTGTTCCCTGATTACCATGCTGCTGTCTTGGGGGCCAAAGTCCTTCTCCACTTGGGAGCCCCATTCAGCAGACTGTTTGTGGCAGTAAATATGATGCCCCCGAATTATGTAATCGATTCAATAATATGGTACACATAAGATGAGACCTCTGCTAATCTTCCCACTGTTAGGAAATAAAACTGATATCATGATATAAATCTCTTGTTTTGAAGAAAAAAAACCAGGCTGCCACATCCTATGTAGCTGGGCGTGGCTCTTTAGCGTTACAATAGGTCTTTGCCCGAAAAACATGGCGTCTGTTCTCTATACAACAGGATTTGTGAAGTGTTGGCTCTAAAATACCTGAGTCCTTACTAAAGCCGGCCATTGATGGATCGAATCTCAGCTAGACCCTGCTAAACCAGCCGAGATTCGATCCATCTATGGGCCGGCTGATCGTACCCAAGTCATACAATTGGCCTATCGGTGTACGTACGATTTACTGTTGGCGGATATAGCTGCTAGCAATAATCATCATGTTCTGCTGGCTGGGAAGGCTCCTCGCCACAGGACAATAGCACTGCAGGCGGGATTTCCCCATCAACACTAAGGCTGGGTTCACACTTGTGCTATGCAGGAAACGGTGCGATTCCCACATCGCATGTCACTCGCAGGCAGTTCACACTGCCCTCTGTGGATGTCGATGTAAAGTTAATGACACCCCCAGATCGCAGTGCGAACTATGAAATGGTGCAAGAATCGAATGGCATGGGTGTGAACACTCATGCGATCCGAATCCAGTGCAGACCAAAAAAAGGGTCCTTTACCATATTGGTCCGATTGCGATGTGGATTCAGCCATACAAACTGGCCGAATTCGCATTGCATGTGATCTGCAGTGCAGTGTGAATCGCATGCAATGTCTGTGTTCGCACCAGTGGGAACCAAGCCAAGCTGTTTTGATGGGAGAATCAAGCGATTTTGTGGCCGACCAGAAAATCAAATCATCTAAGACTTGCCTTGGGCTCCATTCACACTTGAAAATGGGGGTAGTTTGCAATCACCTGTGGGGATCCATGTGATTGGGAACAGGTGGGAAGCCCCATTAAAAGCAATGGGAGCCTGACCGTGTTCACAGCCGTCCTTCTCTTGTAATCGTTCATTCAGCGATTACCTGCAGAAGACCAGCCCTGGGCACAGTCTACATCCATGGCCCATCATCCGCAGGTATTCACTGCATTGGTGATTACATAAGAATGGCTGCGAGCACTGTCAGGCATCCATTGCTTTTTTAATGGGGCTTCCCACCTGTTCCCAATCGCATTGGTCGCTAACGACCCCACATTCACATGAGTTATAAAAACTCTGATTATATAGATTTTTTGCTCCCTATCAAAGGTAAATTATATGAGTGGAGAAATCTGCACCATTTTCTATCTGCACATTTGTTTGATGCTTTACACACCAAATTAATTATGTGTTGCACTCATCCACCTTCCTCCTTCAGTGCTGCCCCCTTCCCCCCACTGTCTGCCCCTCTTCACTACACCTTTTTCTTGTAATGATGTACATTTTAGAACAATTTGTAACTTGGAACATTGATGCTTCAAGTGTTTAATATTTTAGCGCACACAATCGGATATTAAAGTAGAACTAAAGGTGAAACTTTAGATAGAGAAGGATTAGAGCCCCTGTCAGGTTTTTATTGCCGTCTGTGTCCCCGTTGGGGAGATTCACCCTCTACCGTTTACTGACATTACCAAAAGTGAAAAATCCCACGATTTTGGGAGGATGTCACCAGAACAGGAATAGAGGGCAAACTTCAATGAGGAGACTAGTGACAACCAGGGATTCCCTCACTTCCTGTTTGGCTATGGGACGGGAAGTGAAGGGAAATCTCCCCAATGGGACACAGATGGCAAGAAAAAAAACGACGGGTTATAACCCTAACTTGCTCTATTATAAATGGGGGGGAGGTTTGCCTTTTACTTCTACTTTAAAATAAACCATTGCAAATCATTTTTAACTTGAATTGGTGCAACAGGTGGAATGTCATTGTTTGGCACATGAAAATGCTGATATTTGCACTAAAAAGACTCATTTCCCTTTTGCTAATCCCCCCTGTTTGTATATAAAATTCCTCCTGGTTCAGGCTCCTTTGCTTCTTGTGCATGATGATATATTTTTCCTGTATATTTTATACACCGGCATGGTGTACGGCTCCTAATAACTGAACATATATTTGTCTGAGCCCAGAACGTCTCACCACTTTATCTGACTTTTTTTTTTTTTTTTTTTCGTTTTTAGCACTGATTTCCTTGTTCAGTATTCCTGTAATTTATGAAAGACATCAGGTAAGTGCGCCTGTTTTTATAAGAAGTGTTGATAAAACGATAGCGGGCACCTAAATATAGTGACAATTGGACCTTAAGCTGGCCATAGACTAAAAAAAAAATAAAAATTCCTCCATTCACACAAACAAGGTGGATGAAGAAAATCCCACCCACTAGGGGCATTGCATTCCGATATTGGGACCCACCATTGCTGCAGCTGCTCCATGAGAACAAATGTCCAGATTTCCCTTCCACAGGAGTTGCTCAAACAACTGACTTCTGCTGAGAAGAGACAGCCGGACATTCATCGAAATTCACTTTGTTCCTGCTGAACTGGACAATTTTCGATCACTGTATGGCTGGCTTTAGATGTGGTGGCTGCGCTAGTTTTTGAATTATTCAGTTTAACCACTTGACCACTGGGCACTTAAACCCCCTTAATAACCAGACCAATTTTCAGCTTTCGGTGCTCTCACATTTTGAATGACAATTACTCAGTCATACAACACTGTACCCATATGAAATTGTTGTCCTTTTTTTCACACAAATAGAGCTTTCTTTTGGTGGTATTTAATCACTTGTTGGGTTTTTTATTTTTTGCGCTATAAGAGAAAAAAGACTGAAAATTTTGTAAAAAAATGATTTTTTTTTCGTTTCTGTTATAAAATTTTGCAAATTACTATTTTTTCTTCATACATTTTGGCCAAAATTTATACTGCTACATATCTTTGGTAAAAATAAGTACAAATTGGTGGATATTATTTGGTCTTTGTGAAAGTTATAGAGTCCACAAGCTATGGTGCCAATATCTGAAAATTGATCACACCTGAAGTACTGACGGCCTATCTCAATTCTTGAGACCCTAACATGCCAGAAAAGTACAAATACCCCCCAAATGACCCCTTTTTGGAAAGAAGACATTCCAAGGTATTCAGAAAGAGGCATTGTGAGTTTTTTGAAGTTGTAATTTTTTCACACAATTCTTTGCAAAATCAAGATTTTTTTTTTCTCTTTTTTTTTTTTTTTCACAAAATTGTCATATTAGCAGGTTATTTCTCACACACAGCATATGCATTCCACAAATTACACCCCAAAACACATTCTGCTATTCCTCCCGAGTATGGCGATACCACATGTGTGAGACTTTTACACAGCGTGGCCACATACAGAGGCCCAACATGCAGGGAGCACCTTCAGGCGTTCTGGAGCACCAAGGCCAATTCTGACATTTCTCTCCTACATGTAAAAATCATCATTTATTTGCTAGAAAATTACATAGAACCCCAAAACATTATATATGTTTTTTTAGCAAAGACCTTAGAGAATATAATGGTGGTTGTTGCAACTTTTTATCTCGCACGATATTTGCGCAGCAATTTTTTTAACGTGTTTTTTACGGAAAAAAAATGTTTTGTGCTTAAAAAAAAAAAAAACAGTAAAGTTAGCCCAATGTTTTTGCATAATGTGAAAGATGAAGTTACGCCGAGTAAATAGATACCTAACATGTCGCCCTTAAAAATTGCACACACTCGTGGAATGGCGCCAAACTTCGCTACTTAAAAAATCCCCATAGGCGACGCTTTAAATATTTTTACTGGTTACATGTTTTGAGTTACAGAGGAGGTCTAGGGCCAAAATGATTGCTCTCGCTCTAACGTTCGCAGAGATACCTCACATGTGTGGTTTGAAAACCGTTTTCATATGTGGGCGGGACTTGCGTATGCGTTCGCTTCTGTATGCGAGCTCACGGGGACAGGGGCGCTTTAAAAAAAAAAAAAAAAATTTATTCTTCATTTTACTTTATTTATTTTAGTTTGACATGTTTTTCCGCCCTAAACATTTTTTTGATCACTTATACCTATTACAAGGAACGTAAACATCCCTTGTAATAGGAATATGGCATGACAGGTCCTCTTTACAGTGAGATATGGGGGGGGGGGTGTCAATAAGACCCCACATCTCACCTCTAGGCTGGGAAGCCTGAAGAGAAAAAAAAAAAACAACAATCCTGTCTTTGATCGTAGCGGTGAGTCGGTAGAAGCACCGGAGGGGGGGGGGGGGGACATCCCCTCTCGCCTCCCGTAAGAATGATCAAGCGGCGGAACAGCCGCTATGAATGTTCTTATGGTGTAGGGAATCGCCGGCTGAAAAAGCCGATATCTGAATGATGCCTGTAGCTGCTCCCATCATTCAGATATCCCCGCACAAAGTCAAGGACGTCATATGACGGCCGGAGGGCGGGAAGTGGTTATTGCAGAGTATTGCGGAGTATTGCCGGGCATTGCGGAGGGTATTGCCGGGCATTGCGGAGGGTATTGCCGGGCATTGCGGAGGGTATTGCCGGGCATTGCGGAGGGTATTGCCGGGCATTGCGGAGGGTATTGCCGGGCATTGCGGAGGGTATTGCCGGGCATTGCGGAGGGTATTGCCGGGCATTGCGGAGGGTATTGCCGGGCATTGCGGAGGGTATTGCCGGGCATTGCGGAGGGTATTGCCGGGCATTGCGGAGGGTATTGCCGGGCATTGCGGAGGGTATTGCCGGGCATTGCGGAGGGTATTGCCGGGCATTGCGGAGGGTATTGCCGGGCATTGCGGAGGGTATTGCCGGGCATTGCGGAGGGTATTGCCGGGCATTGCGGAGGGTATTGCCGGGCATTGCGGAGGGTATTGCCGGGCATTGCGGAGGGTATTGCCGGGCATTGCGGAGGGTATTGCCGGGCATTGCGGAGGGTATTGCCGGGCATTGCGGAGGGTATTGCCGGGCATTGCGGAGGGTATTGCCGGGCATTGCGGAGGGTATTGCCGGGCATTGCGGAGGGTATTGCCGGGCATTGCGGAGGGTATTGCCGGGCATTGCGGAGGGTATTGCCGGGCATTGCGGAGGGTATTGCCGGGCATTGCGGAGGGTATTGCCGGGCATTGCGGAGGGTATTGCCGGGCATTGCGGAGGGTATTGCCGGGCATTGCGGAGGGTATTGCCGGGCATTGCGGAGGGTATTGCCGGGCATTGCGGAGGGTATTGCCGGGCATTGCGGAGGGTATTGCCGGGCATTGCGGAGGGTATTGCCGGGCATTGCGGAGGGTATTGCCGGGCATTGCGGAGGGTATTGCCGGGCATTGCGGAGGGTATTGCCGGGCATTGCGGAGGGTATTGCCGGGCATTGCGGAGGGTATTGCCGGGCATTGCGGAGGGTATTGCCGGGCATTGCGGAGGGTATTGCCGGGCATTGCGGAGGGTATTGCCGGGCATTGCGGAGGGTATTGCCGGGCATTGCGGAGGGTATTGCCGGGCATTGCGGAGGGTATTGCCGGGCATTGCGGAGGGTATTGCCGGGCATTGCGGAGGGTATTGCCGGGCATTGCGGAGGGTATTGCCGGGCATTGCGGAGGGTATTGCCCCAGGGCATTGCGGAGGGTATTGCCCCAGGGCATTGCGGAGGGTATTGCCCCAGGGCATTGCGGAGGGTATTGCCCCAGGGCATTGCGGAGGGTATTGCCCCAGGGCATTGCGGAGGGTATTGCCCCAGGGCATTGCGGAGGGTATTGCCCCAGGGCATTGCGGAGGGTATTGCCCCAGGGCATTGCGGAGGGTATTGCCCCAGGGCATTGCGGAGGGTATTGCCCCAGGGCATTGCGGAGGGTATTGCCCCAGGGCATTGCGGAGGGTATTGCCCCAGGGCATTGCGGAGGGTATTGCCCCAGGGCATTGCGGAGGGTATTGCCCCAGGGCATTGCGGAGGGTATTGCCCCAGGGCATTGCGGAGGGTATTGCCCCAGGGCATTGCGGAGGGTATTGCCCCAGGGCATTGCGGAGGGTATTGCCCCAGGGCATTGCGGAGGGTATTGCCCCAGGGCATTGCGGAGGGTATTGCCCCAGGGCATTGCGGAGGGTATTGCCCCAGGGCATTGCGGAGGGTATTGCCCCAGGGCATTGCGGAGGGTATTGCCCCAGGGCATTGCGGAGGGTATTGCCCCAGGGCATTGCGGAGGGTATTGCCCCAGGGCATTGCGGAGGGTATTGCCCCAGGGCATTGCGGAGGGTATTGCCCCAGGGCATTGCGGAGGGTATTGCCCCAGGGCATTGCGGAGGGTATTGCCCCAGGGCATTGCGGAGGGTATTGCCCCAGGGCATTGCGGAGGGTATTGCCCCAGGGCATTGCGGAGGGTATTGCCCCAGGGCATTGCGGAGGGTATTGCCCCAGGGCATTGCGGAGGGTATTGCCCCAGGGCATTGCGGAGGGTATTGCCCCAGGGCATTGCGGAGGGTATTGCCCCAGGGCATTGCGGAGGGTATTGCCCCAGGGCATTGCGGAGGGTATTGCCCCAGGGCATTGCGGAGGGTATTGCCCCAGGGCATTGCGGAGGGTATTGCCCCAGGGCATTGCGGAGGGTATTGCCCCAGGGCATTGCGGAGGGTATTGCCCCAGGGCATTGCGGAGGGTATTGCCCCAGGGCATTGCGGAGGGTATTGCCCCAGGGCATTGCGGAGGGTATTGCCCCAGGGCATTGCGGAGGGTATTGCCCCAGGGCATTGCGGAGGGTATTGCCCCAGGGCATTGCGGAGGGTATTGCCCCAGGGCATTGCGGAGGGTATTGCCCCAGGGCATTGCGGAGGGTATTGCCCCAGGGCATTGCGGAGGGTATTGCCCCAGGGCATTGCGGAGGGTATTGCCCCAGGGCATTGCGGAGGGTATTGCCCCAGGGCATTGCGGAGGGTATTGCCCCAGGGCATTGCGGAGGGTATTGCCCCAGGGCATTGCGGAGGGTATTGCCCCAGGGCATTGCGGAGGGTATTGCCCCAGGGCATTGCGGAGGGTATTGCCCCAGGGCATTGCGGAGGGTATTGCCCCAGGGCATTGCGGAGGGTATTGCCCCAGGGCATTGCGGAGGGTATTGCCCCAGGGCATTGCGGAGGGTATTGCCCCAGGGCATTGCGGAGGGTATTGCCCCAGGGCATTGCGGAGGGTATTGCCCCAGGGCATTGCGGAGGGTATTGCCCCAGGGCATTGCGGAGGGTATTGCCCCAGGGCATTGCGGAGGGTATTGCCCCAGGGCATTGCGGAGGGTATTGCCCCAGGGCATTGCGGAGGGTATTGCCCCAGGGCATTGCGGAGGGTATTGCCCCAGGGCATTGCGGAGGGTATTGCCCCAGGGCATTGCGGAGGGTATTGCCCCAGGGCATTGCGGAGGGTATTGCCCCAGGGCATTGCGGAGGGTATTGCCCCAGGGCATTGCGGAGGGTATTGCCCCAGGGCATTGCGGAGGGTATTGCCCCAGGGCATTGCGGAGGGTATTGCCCCAGGGCATTGCGGAGGGTATTGCCCCAGGGCATTGCGGAGGGTATTGCCCCAGGGCATTGCGGAGGGTATTGCCCCAGGGCATTGCGGAGGGTATTGCCCCAGGGCATTGCGGAGGGTATTGCCCCAGGGCATTGCGGAGGGTATTGCCCCAGGGCATTGCGGAGGGTATTGCCCCAGGGCATTGCGGAGGGTATTGCCCCAGGGCATTGCGGAGGGTATTGCCCCAGGGCATTGCGGAGGGTATTGCCCCAGGGCATTGCGGAGGGTATTGCCCCAGGGCATTGCGGAGGGTATTGCCCCAGGGCATTGCGGAGGGTATTGCCCCAGGGCATTGCGGAGGGTATTGCCCCAGGGCATTGCGGAGGGTATTGCCCCAGGGCATTGCGGAGGGTATTGCCCCAGGGCATTGCGGAGGGTATTGCCCCAGGGCATTGCGGAGGGTATTGCCCCAGGGCATTGCGGAGGGTATTGCCCCAGGGCATTGCGGAGGGTATTGCCCCAGGGCATTGCGGAGGGTATTGCCCCAGGGCATTGCGGAGGGTATTGCCCCAGGGCGTATTGCGGCAGGGTATTGCCCCAGGGCGTATTGCGGCAGGGTATTGCCCCAGGGCGTATTGCGGCAGGGTATTGCCCCAGGGCGTATTGCGGCAGGGTATTGCCCCAGGGCGTATTGCGGCAGGGTATTGCCCCAGGGCGTATTGCGGCAGGGTATTGCCCCAGGGCGTATTGCGGCAGGGTATTGCCCCAGGGCGTATTGCGGCAGGGTATTGCCCCAGGGCGTATTGCGGCAGGGTATTGCCCCAGGGCGTATTGCGGCAGGGTATTGCCCCAGGGCGTATTGCGGCAGGGTATTGCCCCAGGGCGTATTGCGGCAGGGTATTGCCCCAGGGCGTATTGCGGCAGGGTATTGCCCCAGGGCGTATTGCGGCAGGGTATTGCCCCAGGGCGTATTGCGGCAGGGTATTGCCCCAGGGCGTATTGCGGCAGGGTATTGCCCCAGGGCGTATTGCGGCAGGGTATTGCCCCAGGGCGTATTGCGGCAGGGTATTGCCCCAGGGCGTATTGCGGCAGGGTATTGCCCCAGGGCGTATTGCGGCAGGGTATTGCCCCAGGGCGTATTGCGGCAGGGTATTGCCCCAGGGCGTATTGCGGCAGGGTATTGCCCCAGGGCGTATTGCGGCAGGGTATTGCCCCAGGGCGTATTGCGGCAGGGTATTGCCCCAGGGCGTATTGCGGCAGGGTATTGCCCCAGGGCGTATTGCGGCAGGGTATTGCCCCAGGGCGTATTGCGGCAGGGTATTGCCCCAGGGCGTATTGCGGCAGGGTATTGCCCCAGGGCGTATTGCGGCAGGGTATTGCCCCAGGGCGTATTGCGGCAGGGTATTGCCCCAGGGCGTATTGCGGCAGGGTATTGCCCCAGGGCGTATTGCGGCAGGGTATTGCCCCAGGGCGTATTGCGGCAGGGTATTGCCCCAGGGCGTATTGCGGCAGGGTATTGCCCCAGGGCGTATTGCGGCAGGGTATTGCCCCAGGGCGTATTGCGGCAGGGTATTGCCCCAGGGCGTATTGCGGCAGGGTATAGCACAGGGATGGCTGAGCAGGGATGGATGGATGGCTGGATCTGTGACTGCAATTGTCACAGATCCAGCCCACAGTGCTGCTGCTGCCATCCGCTCCCTCCCCCTCCCCTCTCACACTGTACCGATCGGTACAGAGAGGGGAGGGAGGAACCGGCGTCATCAAATGACGCCGGTCTGTTTACAAGTGATTGCTCCGTCATTTGACGGAGCGATCACGTGGTAAACGGCCGTTATCAGCGGCGATTTACCGCGATTCGTGGTCAGAGTTTCCCGTGTGCGCGCCATTCTGGGAGGACGTTGTATAACGTCCTCCCAGAGTTAAGCAACCACCTTGTCGACGTTATTTGTCGGCAGGTGGTTGTTAAGTGGTTAAGTACATTTTTTATCAAGTACAGAATATACAGCAGATTGGTCCGCCCCAGAAATGTTGTGTCCTTGTCACTTCTGTGAGCTGAAAAGAAAGAACAAGCATCCTTTGTCTACCATGTGTAGACTACTAATCCCATCAATCCACCATGTAATGGAGCAGCAGGTATGTTTGATGTCCAGCCTGTGTGACAACTATGGCCGCCCCAATAGAGACGGTGGAGAAATTAGTGTAGCCATGAAGGGACTGGAAGTGTGGTAATTACACGATTACCAGGTGAAAATAAAATGCAAAGTGTCAGCTAATGCAGGCACCACATCGAATGACTGGTAAGCTGCAATATATTACATGTTTGTCTTTGGCAGACTGAGTTCTGATCTGTGCATTGAACCCGCGCAGAGGTACACTCCATGATGAACATGGAGATTGTGCAGCCAACTGCCTTTCATTCATTTGAGCAGATTGTCTGCACGAGGCTCAGGGACATCTGTGCATCCCGTGAAGGGGAAGATGTTGCTGTGTAAAGGATCGATACACCAGTGTGAATGAGACCTTAGGGCGGCTTCACACTGCCCCGGTGCCATCCCCTTGTGCTTTGGGCAAAGATGAGCTAACCAGCGGCGGGTCTCCAAAGATGCAGCATGCTGCAGGCGTTGGCTACACTTTAGCAAATGCGCAGCGGGGCAGTGTTAAGCCGCCCTTAGGGTTGTGTTGATATTACAGTAAGTCCCCTATTTACAAATGAGTTCCGGAAGTTTATTCGTAACAGAAGTCCAACAAAGATCAGTGCTTGCAGATGATGGCTGCCTGTCGGGGGGGGCGCTCCCGTCATAACACAATAGCACAGCTGGGGAGATTGCTGCACCAACATTGCTTGTGTTGGTACGGCGATCTGTCGTGTTTTATTTTTCTTTCGTTCAGCCCGTGGGGAGTTCACATTTTGAAGGTTCGTATGTAGGGGACTTGCTGTACTTTACACTCTTCCATGCTTTGCCACCCCCCTTTCCTTTATTACTACTTTCCTCCCCGTCCCCCAATTTACTTATTTTTTTCTGTCCATTTTTGTTTCCTGTGTTCTCACCAACAATCCCCCCCTTTCCTCCTTCTAGGATGTTGTGATACTGTATAGGATAGAGAAGCCAAATTCTTTGTATTGGCAAATGTCGTGAATAGTTCATGCAAGTCTTCCCACCATCTTTGTTTTCTAAGACCATTGATTGTTTTCTTTTTTTCTGCAGACTCAAGTGGATCACTATATAGCACTCATAAGCAAGAATTTCAACAATGTAAAAGACTTGTAAGTGTCCTTTGTGCTATAGTTGTGTAATGTGAGCTTTTGTCATCTTCAGTGTGGCTCAGTTCTGATCAGTCTAATAAGATAACACAAGATGGTGACTGGCATATATAAAGAATATGATTTTCACAACGCAATCTCTTCCTTTAACTACTTCAGCCCCGGACCATTTGGCTGGCCAAAGACCAGGCCACTTTTTGCGATTCGGCACTGCGTCGCTTTAACTGACAATTGTGGCTCCCAAACAAAATGGACGTCCTTTTTTTTTTCCCACAAATGGAGCTTTATTTTGGTGGGATTTGATCACCTCTGGTTTTTATTTTTTGTGCTATAAACAAAAATCGAGCGACAATTTTTAAAAAAATCCAATATTTTTTACTTTTTGCTATAATAAATATCCCCCAAAAATATATAAAGCATATTTTTCCTCAGTTTAGGCTGATAAATATTCTACATATTTTTAGTTACATTTTTTATTTTATATTTATCGTGACTGCGACATTATGGTGGACACTTTTGACACCATTTTTGGACCATTGTCATTTATACAGCGATCAGTGTTATGAAAATGCAGTGATTACTGTAAAAATGACACTGGCAGTGAAGGGGTTAACCTGTAGGGAGTACTAAAGGGGGTGAAGTGTGTCCTATGGAGTGATTCTAAGGCCTCATGCCCACTGGCGTTTTTACAGCTGCGTTTTTTGCAGCTTAAAAACGCCTGTCCATGTTATTGTAAATATTTATTTTTTTTTGAGAAAAAAAAAAGCCTGAGCTAAAAACGCGACTGCGCGTTTTTTGACGCTCGCGTTTTTTTTCTGCCTAATTCTGACGCTGAGGAACGCACTGGTCCTGGGTTTTTTTTACAGCTTAAAAACGTCTATGCTATTTGCAGCTCAAACGTCTAGCTGGGCATGAAGCTATAGACTAACATGGACAGGCGTTTTTAAGCTGTAAAAAACGCGGCTGTAAAAACGTCCGTGGGCATGAGGCCTAACTGTTAGGGGGCATGGCTACGAGTGACACGTCACTGATCACTGTTCCCGATGAGAGGCAACAGACTATTAGTGACGTGTCACTAGGAAGAACGGGGAGATGTGTTTACACTGACATCTGCCCGTTCTTCAGCTCTGACACGATCACGGGACACCAGCAGACAGTCTCGCGGGCACAAAGCTTGCGGCAATTTAAAGGGGACGTGTATGAATTCGCCAATTAGTGCAGCCATGACATTCTGTCGACGTATAAGTTCGTGGTTGGCAAGCGGTTAAGCAGGGTACACACTACAGACTTTTTTTTTTTTTGCAACCCCGTGTGTTGCACGAAAAAAACCTGACCGCTCCAGTTGGGAGCCGCTGTACTAACCATGCAAGGTTAGTACAGCGATCTCCCCCGCTGAGATGTTGTGTTCTGAACAACAATCTGTATTGGCATGCATTCTAGTGTTAAGGGACCATGGTCTAAATCAAGGTTTCTCAGCCAGGGTTCCTCCAGAGGTTGTTGGGGGTTCCTTGAGCAGTTTCTACTTCTCAAATAAGTTCCCACTGACACCATTGATCCTTTAGTGATCTATAAGGGGATAATTCTTCCCAATGACCCACAAATGTAAGGAGCATTCGTCTTACTGACCACCACACTAAGGTATTATGAAATGTAGATGGTCACTTTTTAGCATGGGTTCTCTGAGATCTGAAAGTTTTTTTATTTTAAGGGTTCCTCTGTGTTTGAAAAGATTGAGAAGGGCTGTGTACAGCCTTTGCAGTGAAGGATGCTATTAATGTTACTGCATACAAACACCCATACTTCATTTGGAGGGTTTTCCACAACCCTTGTATTTGGGGTTTAGACAGGTCATACAGGTGCTCTTTAGTATGGTTTTATTCCCTCTGCAGTAGATAGGACACCAGTTATCAGAAAATGACTTTTGTGTATGCGCTCTACCATGTAATTAATGTGTTTTTTTCTTTTTTTCTCCCCTGCACAGGATCCTGGCTAAAGTCCCCGGACTGAAACGCAAAGCTGATTAACTGCTACTAAAACAATAAAGTCAAGTTTGCCGCAGATACCAATGGGAGCCTCGGAATTTGAGCGCTGTGTATTTGGATGACTTGGGGTGGGTCAGGGGAAGACCAGCCTTGACATTGCAGTGCATTTTCCCAGATCTCTACTTTTTTTATTTTAATTTTTTTTTTTTCCTGCAATGCAGTGTTTAAGGATCGACACAACCGTTTTACTGCCATGTGTTTCATTCTGAGTATTGTAAGCTGCTATGTATGAGTTTGAAACTATTTTCTGTTTCTTCTCCTGTGTGAAGCACCGTTTAATACAGATCTTTATTTGTTTTATGGCATGCTGTATATTGTGCTTCCGAAGTAGTCTTACTGCGCTTTCATGGGCATAATGTTAATCAATTCTTGCACTGTGTATGAAGAGTAAGTTGAGATATCTATTCGGTCGCCCTTCAGCGTAGAACGTAGCCTTGGTGCGCACTGCCGTACATCAATGGCTCCTCTACCCTGAACGAGCCGCCGAACAAAAACCCCCCTCGTGATCATACCTAGAGATAAAACGGCTTCTGTTCGGTATGATGGTAGCTCTATCTCGTGATTTTATCGTTTTATCAGTTGCCAATATCTATAGTGTTTTCAGAGAGCCGCACTCCCACAGTGCTTCTTTTTTATTTTTAGGATTGAAATGACATTCTAACTGCTAGCTCCATCGCACATACACCTAAAGACAAACAACGATTTCTAGAAACACTATTGTCTGTATAATGAACAATTATGTATACCAATATAGGAACTTACACGTCGTCGCTCAGTAGTTGGGTTTGCACAACCACATTTACAGTCACTTGAACCTTCTGTGGACCGAGTACTAAAAGCTGCAAATTTGTTTTAAGAAAAAAAATAAAAATAAAGTCAAATCTCGTTTGCAAGAACGTAAAGCGTTGCCCAGCTGCAGGAATGTGCTGAAGCAAGTCTTTGGAATGCATTGTGATATGTAAAAACCAACAAAAAAACAAAACAAGTATCAATAAAGCTTGTAGACCTTAACTTGTTTAAATGTTATTGCAGACTCTTCTTATGTATGTTCTGTGCGTATGTCTCCTTTTCCCACTAAAGACATTATTGTGCTGCTCTAGGCAGGAGCGAAGCTCAGATGAAGGAAAGGGGGAGCAGTCAAGTATTTTGAGTGCCTGTCATTGGGGAAACGGGAAGGTAAGCACTTTTACCACCCTCAGGCCAGGTTCACACAGGTCCAGCTGCGGTTTGCAGTCTGGTGTCCTGTGCGTTTGTTCATCCGTTCAGGTGCAAATTTTTACCTAAATTTGCACCTGAACTGAGCCCAAAAACGCTTGGCACCTTTTCAAATTCTCCCCGCACATGTGGGAACTGGCTCCATTGAAAGCCAGTCACACTCACCTGTTTTGCGAATTGGATGTGCCCACACCCTAATAATGCATTACATTACAGATGGTGCTGCTATAAGACCATACAAACAGAACAGAAGATTAAATTACAGCGCACACATACAAAAATTAGGTTTCAATCGTGCACAGCTGTTTAAAACACCTGAAAATAATCAAAAATATGGGGATTTGGTGTTTAAGCCCACTACTGCGTCCTTGCAGGATTTAAATTTCATTTCTTTTTCATATATCATGGGACAGAGTCAGGCTAATATTCATTACCTGCTGGGTTATACTCCATCGGGTGAATGGACACTGGTAGACCAAGGTCTTTAGACAGGAAGTGATCCCCCTATATAACCCCTCCCATACAGGAAGTTACTTCATTTTTTTTTTTTTACCAGTGTCTACAAGGTGGGTGACACGTTTGTTTGAGCACTCTGAGCTCCAGATCTCTATTCCCACAAACCGTTCCAAAAATAAATCAAGGGATTGACCGATTGGATCCATTTGACACCGGCTATATGCTTAGATAAATGGTACCCGAACATCGCAAAGAAGACTCGAGATCCTGCAAGGTTTTGCCTGTAAGCTCCCTCCGGGCGCTGGACCCTGCATAGTGGAATCCTGGACACTACAGTGCTAAGATATTCCTGCAGGGTGCTGTACAGGTCCAAGGGAGTGGACCCTAAACATGAAAGGGGTACCCAGTCCTTGAAGGTCCTTTAAGGAACCCGCCGTGATGGGTGAAGATTGGGCTCTTAGTTTCTAAGCTGCCATTCGCCTGGACGGGCAAGTCAAACCCCTTATCTATTATATATATTGTGGGGTGTCCCAGTGATTGTAACAATTAGTCATGCTAGCTAAGGGCTGGACACCTGTGGGCGGTGACTGTATGGGGGAGTTTTGAGCTAGCTGTGGGTGTTTGCAAAGTGTATCTTTTTGCTTGTGTCTGGCTGTTTTTTTACCTGTATGATGGCGCACAACGCTGCGCCATTTCACCTTGGTTTTACCAGGGCACACATGCATTGGCAAGGGCACCGCTAAAAACTTAACAGTTTATTTTGCTGCTAAAAAAACCCCTTGAGGGATCTTCCATTTTTAATACAACAGTTTATTTTGTTTGACAACGAAGGGCTGCATTGCATTCGTAAGAGTGCTGCTATACTCGGTTGTCTGGCAACCATGGCGCACGAACATTCGCAGCAGTGCAGTTATACTACTTGTGTTTAAATGGTCAGGACGCACGTGCGTTCGCAAAGACACCATTTGGTTCACCAGTTGTTTGCTGGCAGCCATGGCTTTATTTGGCGCACAAAGATTTGCGTCATACTCAAATGCGGTCACGCCCATTCACCGGGAACCACGCACGTGCGTACGAACGTTGCAGCTTATTTAAGCTGTGTATGCCAAGCATGCAGTGCTTCCCAAGAGACCGCTTTTGGGACACAGAGCAGGCTCTAAACAAGACACTTGCAGCGTTTCGTTTCTCATTACTCGGGTCACGTGAGTCACCAAGTGTTGCTTGGCAGGCTAAGGTCCTTAGCAGGATTGTTACATAGGGGTTTGGTGAGCCTTTTAAAGGGTTTCCCTTCTGAGGTGTGTTAAATCTATACCCAAGTACTCCCTTTTTGTGGCTAGTAAATGCCTTCAAAAAAGAGGAGCGGGACTAACACTACAGGGAAGGGCACACTGATGAAACTAGTCGTATCGGCTGAAAGACCAGAGGCTTCTGGGCAAGCTGAGCCGCTGCGTCTCTCTGGTATGGTGCCTACAGTCAATGCTGATGCCTCACCCTTTATTACTAAGGATTTAACTGTCCTCAGCCGGCTTAGAGCACAGGATGGCTGCTATGATTGCAACCATCCCACAGGGTAGCAAGAAGCGTGACAGATCTCCCCCTCCCCGGAGCCTCCATGACTGGAGCAGGAATGGGTTGAGGATGGGGAAGAGCTTAAAGCTCAGGATTCTGTGGATGGCCTTGCAGAGGTCTGCTTCCAAGCAGTCTGGACAAGATATCCAGCTGGTATCTGGCTCTCGGAGGCTCTTGATCCCTGACTCTTACCAAAATGGTTCGCTCTGCCTTTAAGTTGCCTCTTACTGAGGTCACTGAGCCTCCCTGGTCCTCTTTCGGATCCCTGAGGCCTCTTCAGGTCACACAGGCGGTGTATGCTGATTGGGAACATCCTAAATGGATTTACTCTTTCGTTCATGGAGCGACACAGCTTTCTATTGACATAGTGGGTATTATCCGTTATTTAGGAGTGACTAGGCAGAAAAACTTGTAAAAAGTGTTGCATCACACCTACAGTACCGCAAGGAGTTGGGACATGGCTCCCTTCGGGCCCATTGGTCCGGGGGGGGAAAACATTTTTTTTTTTTTTTTTTGTTCCTGCGATTTTCGATCAACTGCCGGCTGGGTGACAGGCTGGATCCTCGATCCTTGGAGTCTCCCCCCCCAGTTTTGGCCATTGAGCGTGAGCCGACCCTAGCTACGCACTGGGTTTTCCACAACATGCCCGTCGCTCTATGGGTGGCCGGTGAGCCTACGCTCCAGGGCCTGCATCGGACCGCTCGGCTTCGGCTGACCTTATGGCCGAGTCGCAGTAGCCTGTCCGGTGAGCTAGCGCTTCAGGGCATGCAGACGATCGTTCCCTAGGGTTCAATCACAGCATGCCTGGCCGACAGTCGCCTCCGTGCGCGGATGATCTGTCTGGAATGTCTTCCAGTGCGATCCACGCAGGACAGGTAAGTAGCTCCCCTGCTTTTTGGGGCTTTTGCCTCTATTCGGCTCATTTTATTAGAGCCCACATGGTTCCATACAGCCGCTTGGCGGCCATTTTGCGGTAGTCTCTGGCCTCTAGGGTGCATTTTCACTGGCGCAAATTTACACAGGAAACGCTGATAGGGATCAGACTGATGCTACAGCGGTGGGATAGCATCACAGGCGGAACGCACAGCAGCAGTACCATTCCAAGGGTGGTGAGTCCTCTTGCAAAAGACCCTGCATCTCTGTACAGCTATGAGGGTGGCTTATTGATACCTTGTCTGGAGTCCCTGCGGGTCTCAGCACGTGGGTCAGCATGGTGTCTGAAGCAGACGGTTTTTCCCCTGAAACACCTGATTTGGCAGCTGGTGCCCCTGAGGTAGCTATGGACGCTATGTCGGCAATCCTAGAGGCCCTTGTTGCCAGAGTGGAAGCAGAACACGGGGTGTAGTAAACGCCCCCGTCCCCTGCAATCTTCCAGGGAGAATTCTGATGCAGAACCAGGCCCAGCTATGGCTCATGGCCCGGATTCTGATGCATCAGAGACTGCAGACCGTGACCGATCGGACAGTGAGAATGACTCCAAGTCCAGGTCAGTACGCGATAAGGCTTTTTGGTATCTGACCTTATTACTGCAGTGCGGGATACGCTAAAATTGGAGAATGCTGCAGAAGCAGCAGAAACAGTCCCTTTTGGGTTCCGTAAACCTGCTCGCACTGCTAAAGTGTTTCCTTGTGTGTCTTATTTTGATAAACTCTTATACAAGGAGTGGGAAAACCCACTAAGGGTGTTTGCAGCCCCAAAGAATTTTGCGGTACGGTACCCCTTTGAGGAGTTTTCTGACAAAATGGACCTCTCCCCCGATAGTGCACCCTCCGGTGTCCAGACTTAAAGGGGTTGTAAAGGTTCGTTTTTTATTTTCTAAATAGGTTCCTTTAAGCTAGTGCATTGTTGGTTCACTTAACTTTTCCTTTGATTTCCCTTCTAAATATTTTTTTTCTTTGTCTGAATTTCTCACTTCCTGTTCCTCCTCAGTAAGCTGTTCTGGCTGACTCCACACCACTCGGATGATGGTGTGAAGTTTAGTGAGGAGAAACAGGAAGTGAGAAATTCAGACAGAAAAAAAAACATTTAGAAGGTAAATCAAAGGAAAAGGTAAGTGAACCAACAATGCACTAGCTTAAAGGAACCTATTTAGAAAATAAAAAACGAACCTTTACAACCCCTTTAAAGCGGGATTCCAACCGCCTTTTTATTTTTTTTGAAAAGTCAGCAGCTACTAACACTAGCTGCTGACTTTTAATAAGGACACTTGCCTGTCCTCCTCGCCCGCGATGTCGGGCCCCCGACGGCGATTGCTCGGTCCTGGCAGGTCCCGGCTCCTCCATCCTGACTAAAGGAAACAGCTAGTGAAGCCTTACGGCTTCACTGTCCGTTTTCTACTGCGCATGCACGACTCGCACGGCGCTTTGTGAATGGGCGGCTGTCTCCTGGGATTACACACAGTTCCCAAATGGCAGCGCGCCCCATTCACAAGAAGAGGAAGCGGAAGGAGAACCACCGAGGCAAAGGAAGAGGCAGATTAGGGGACTTCCGCATAGCAACGGGCATTTCGGGTGAGTATACATTTTTTTAATTTTTTCTATAAATTTTTTAGAAATTTTAGTGTTAAAAAAATTTCTGGGTGGACCTCCGCTTTAAAAGAGCTACCACAATTCCAGTGGAAGGGGCTCCTGTTTTCAAGGACCCTGCGGATAAGAAAGCTGAAGCACTCGCTCACTACTTATACTCTGTGGTAGGCTCAGCGCTGCGCCTGGCTTTGGCCGGGGCCTTAGTGTCTCAGACCAGTGTTTCTCAACTCCAGTCCTCAAGGCGCACCAACAGGTCATGTTTTTGGGATTTCCATTGATTTGCACAGATGATTTGAGCAGTTTCACTGCCTTAGTAATTACCACAGCTGTTTCATCTGCAGAAAATCACAAAAACATGACCTGTTGGTGCGCCTTGAGGACTGGAGTTGAGAAACACTGACTCAGACACTTACTGAATGGGCAAAATTGCTACTCCAGGGGTTAAAGGACCGAGATGCTCCTCCTAATGAAATAACTTTGGCTGACCAGTTGGTACAGGGCCTTAAGTTTGTCTGCGAGTTGGACATGGATACTATTCCCTTGCTGTCTAAAGCTTTGGTTTATGCGGTAGCAATACGCCGCCTGATCTGGCTAAAGGGCTGGTCTGCGGACCAGGCTTCCAAAAACGCCCTGTTGGATCTGCCCTTTAAGGGCGACAGACTTTTTGGGGCCTCTTTGGGTGACATCAAGGATGCCACAGGAGGTAAGAGCACTTTGCTTCCTCAAACCAAGAAGGGTATGGGGCCAGGGCAGGGCCCCTCCTTTACTGCACGCAAGTGTTTTTTTTCGTCCGCCCTGGGCGACAGGGTAAAGACCCCAGATTGACAAAGCGCCTGCTCAAGGACAGAAGCGTCCTTGGCCCCGCAAACCCAACAAGCCTGTGGACAAATCTGTGTCCGCATGAAGGTCTGCCCCCACCCATCTCTCGGGTGGGGGGGGGAGAGGAGAGACGCCTTTGCAACTCGGTGGACATCTCTGACCGGTGGGTTTGCGAAGTGATCTCTTCAGGCTACAAGATAGAGATTCTCTTGTCCACCGGACAGATTCGTTCCCTCCAGCTACAGATGACCTGTCGGGAGGCCCTGTACGGGGCAGTCCAGGGTCTGCTGGAATGCGGGGTGGTTGTTCCAGAGCAGGAACGATTTCGGGGTTTTTACTCAAATCTGTTCATAGTGCCAAAGGAGGAGGGGGTTCGTCCTATCCTGGATCTCAGGGCCCTCAATTGCTTTGTGAAAGTACAAAGATTCCGGATGGAGTCGGTTCAAACTGTAGTCACTGCTCTCCATCCAGGGGACTTTCTGGCATCCTTGGACATCAAGGACGCATACCTGCATGTCCCCATATACTCGACACCAAAGGTTTCTGCGATTCGCAATCAGGGACAACCACTGTCAGTTTATGGCCCTCCCGTTTGGCCTGGCTTCGTCACCCAGGACGTTCACCAAGGTGCTCGCCCCGATCCTGGTCCTTCTAAGACAGCGGGGCATCGTTATCGTGGGCTACTTGGACGACCTTCTTCTGAAGGCTGCTTCAAGCTCAGAATTGGAGAGTCTGATAGGTTATGGACACGCTTACTTCTGAGACTGTGGTTGGGTACTAAACACGCAAAAGTCAGATTTGGTGCCAACTCAACGCCTAGTGTATCTAGAGTTGATTCTGGATTCCTCAGAGGCAAGAGTATTCCTCCCTGTGGAAAAGTTGCAGACCCTTCGGGCTGCAGTGCGGCAGCTGACATCCAAGAATTGGTCGTTCCGTTTTTTCATGCGAGTTTTGGGCCTCATGGTAGCCTCCTTCGAGGTGGTCCCATATGCTCAATACCACACTCGGGTGTTACAGAAGGAGGTTTTGTCCAGATGGAACAGATGCCCATCATCTCTGGATTATCAAATCCGGGTAAGCCACCTAGTCAGGAGATCCAGCCTTACAGGTTGGGGGGGAGTCTGGGGTGTTCAGTTGATGCAGGGTCCCTGGACCCCGGAGGAATCCCGCCTGCCGATCAATGTCCTGGAACTCTGGGCGATCAGGCTGTGCCTCTTCAGATGGTCTCAGAGGCTGCAAGGGCGTCTAGTCAGGATCCAGTCAGACAATACCACGGCAGTGGCATATGTCAATCATCAAGGAGGAACAAGAAGCTCAGCTGCAGCATCAGAGGTCGCTTGCATCCTGAGGTGGGCAGAAAGGAGCGTACCGGCACTGTCGGCTGTGTACATTCCGGGTGTGGAGAACTGGCAGGCGGACTACCTGAGTCGCCAAATGCTGGACCAGGGAGAATGGTCCTTACACCCGGATGTGTTACAGCTCCTCTGCCAAAGATGGGGCACGCCAGATGTAGATCTTTTGGCATCCCGACTCAATCGGAATGTATTGAGGTTTGTGGCCCGGTCAAAGGACCCATGGGCAGACGCAACGGACGCGTTGGTAGCATTATGGGGTCAGTATGGGCTTATCTATGCCTTCCCTTATCTGCTTAGCAGAGTAGAAGCAAAGGGAATTCCAATGGTTCTGATCACTCCAGATTGGCCTCAGCGTCCTTGGTACGCCGATCTAGTACGTCTGGTAGCAGACGTCCCCTGGCGCCTACCACTATGGAAGGACTTGCTATCGCAAGGTCCCATACTCCATCCTGCTTTAGTCACTGGCTTTAACGGCATGGCTATTGAGAACCAGGTACTGAGAGACCGGGGCCTGTCAGATTCAGTAATCTCTACTATGAGAAGTGCTCGGAAGCCGTCCTAGGAGGGTTTATCATCGCACTTGGAAGGCCTACATTTCCATGTGTGAGGAAATGAAATGGTATCCGCGTACTTAGTTGGTCTCCAGAATACTACTGTTTCTACAATGTGGGGTGGACCAAAGGCTTTCTCTAAGTACGGTTAAGGGACAGATTTATGCCCTGGCTGTCTTTTTTTTCAGCAACCCCTGGCGACTCACTCTCTTGTGAGTACATTTGTGCAAGGGGGTTCGACATGTGGCTCCTCCGGCCCGTCCCCCGCTACCTCCGTGGGACTTGTAACCTGGTCCACTCGGTGCATCAGAAGTCTCCGTTTGAGAATATTAGGGATATTCCCTTGTTGACACTTTCTCAGAAGGTGGTCTTTTTGGTGGCTGTTACATCAGACGAGTTTCTGAGCTGGCAGCCTTGTCATGCAAGGCTCCCTATCTGATCTTCCACAAGGATAAGGTGGTGGTGGTGCTGCTGCTGCTGCTGCTGCTGCTGCTGCGTCCGCAGCCCTCCTTTTCTTCCGAAGGTGGTTTTGGCTTTTCATCTCAATGAAGAGATTGTACTTCCATCCTTTTGTCCTTATCCGTTGAATCCTAAGGAGTCGGCGTTGCATTCCTTGGACGTTGTCCGAGCTTTGAGTATACCTATCTGCTACGTCCTCGTTCCGGAAGTCTGACTCGCTGTTCGTTACGGTGGCTGGTTCCAAGAAGGGCCCAGCAGTCTCGTTGGCCGCCATCTCTAGGTGGATCCGACAGATAGTAATCCAGGCTTACGCCTTAAAGGGTCAAGCGCCCCCTTTGCTGTCACGATGCATTCGACCAGAGCAATAGGTGCCTCTTGGGCTTTGCGACATCAAGTGGCTGTCTCCCAATTATGGAAAGCGGCGACTTGGTCGTCTGCTCACTTTCACTAAATTCTACAAAATTGATGTAGGTGCATCTTCGGATGCCTCTTTCGGCTGCAAAGTTTTGCAGGCGACTGTTTAGAGTTGCAACTCCCCAGTTGGAGTGCTTTTTTGTGTTTGGGGTGAAGTTTACTTTTATGCTGTTACCACCCCTCGTTTTTTTGACACTGCTTTGGGACTTCCCACTATGTCAATAGGAAGCTGTGTCAGTCCATGAATGAAAGAGTAAATAGGATTTTTTTTTTTACTCACCGTAAAATCCTTTTCTCTGAGTTCATGGACCGACACAGAACCCACCCCTCCTTTTTGTTTACGTTTGTACTGCTTTTTGACAAACTGATCTGCGAGATGCAGAGAGAGAGGGGGGGGGATATGCCCAGAGGGTCCGTCCCCTGGGCGGAACTGTGGAAGGTGTGCTGCAACACTTTTTACAAGTTTTTCTGCCTAGTCACTCCTAAACGGATAATACCCACTATGTCAATAGAAAGCTGTGTCGCTCCATGAACTCAGAGAAAAGGATTTTATGGTGTAGGTTCATATCCCATGGATGAAAAGTTCACTAAGAAATGGAGCATGCCAGCAATAGATGCAGCAGTCTCTTCAGAACTTAACTTGTCTGATGAATAATGCACAGGGCTTGAAACACCCTGTTGAAATTTGAGTCATTATTAAAACCTTTTTATTTAGCCAGCTGTTGCAGCAATTGGTATCTACCAAGCCGTAAAGGATCAGACGGCCGGACAGGCCTAACCAGGAGGATAATCAGCCTGAAAATAAGGCAGATATTCCTCGAGCGCTGTGTTTTGCTGTTGATGCCTTAAAGGATTCAGTACAGCAGGTTTCTCATTGGGCTCTCATGTCTGTACATATGGGGGAATTTTGTGGCTTAAAGGAGAAGTCCAGCCTGAGCTTTTTAGGCTGGGCTTCACCTCTGGGTCACAGGAGTGCAATTAGTTTTGTACTCCTGTGACCCGGTTTTAGCGGAGAGCGGTCTGAATTCCGCTCTCCGCTGATGTCACTGCCATCAGTTGGGGCAGCGCATCATCACAACTTCCCAAGTCGGGATCCACCAGCTGCCCTGATTGATGGCAGTATCAGCGAGCTGCTGAGACAGCCTCTCTCCGCCCCCGCCACTGCTTGGCGCGTGGAGAAGCATGACAGTCAGTGGCTTTCCTCTCGGATCTGTGAGAACCGAGCCAGTGGTGATGTTCGGTGGCTCGGTACTCAGTGCACAGATAGAGCATCAGTCTAATTCTCTATCAGCCTAGGTAAGTATGAATATAAAATAAAAAGAAAACCCATACTTCTCCTTTTAAGAACTGGTCACCCGAGCTTCCTTGTGAGCAGTTACTGGCAGGTTTCTCCTTTCATGGGGAACGTTTATTTTGGCGATCATTTGGACAAATATATCCAAAAGATCTCTGGAGGGAAGAGTTCTCTACTTTCTGTGAAGAAAAGCACCAAACGTCTCTGGTTTAAAACCTTAGGGACTGCTTCCTCAAATGTCTCAGCACCAGGGTGGTTCTGCCGTCAACAGAGCACTTGAGCCAGAGGCAAGCCCCAAGGCCAGAAAAAGCCCTGGGTCCAAAACTCTAAGCCCAGCACCAAGCCCTCCTTTTGAGGAGACACACCCACTCTATTGGGTGGGGGGGAAGGCTGCTGCACTTTGCGGACATTTGGAAAACAATAGTTCAGGACGAGTGGGTCACCAACTATATCCCGCGGTTACAAGCAGGAGTTGCAGGGAGTTCCCCCTCAGGTTTTTAAGATCCAACATTTGTTCGGATCCTCCAAAAAGAGACTTATTACTTCAAGCGCTATATCATTTAGTGCATCAAGGTGTGATTGTAGAGGTTCCTGTACCGAAAGGGGCACAGGGTTTTACTCAAACCTTTTTACGGTTCAAAAACCAAACGGGGACACAAGGCCCATCTTGGACCTAAGATCCCTGAACCAATATCTACTAATCAAGTCCTTTCGGATGGAGTCTGTCCGCTCAGTAGTAGCTTCACTCCAGGTGGGAGACTTTCTAGCCTCCATCGATTTAAAGGATGCGTATCTACACGTACCTATCTTTCAACCTCATCAGAGGTTCCTGCAGTTTGCAGTAGAGGAACGTCGCTTTCAGTTCGTGGTTCTACCCTTTGGGCTTGCTACAGCCCCCCAGGTGTTCACAAAGGTCCTAGCACCAGTACTGGGTCTTTTAAGGGCCCAAGGGATTCTGGTGTTCGGGTATCTGGATGACCTCCTGCTCAGATCACTCACTACAAACTAGAACAGAGCATAACATGCAGTGTGGTATTTGGAAAGCTTGGTCTGGATCATAAATACCGAAAAGTCAAACTTGAGACCAGCTCAAAGTCTAAAGTATCTAGGTCTGACCCTAGATACAGTCCAGGCAAGAGTATTCTTGCCACCTGCAAGGATCTGTGCCCTGAAGACTCAGGTGCGTCCGATAAGGGACACCAGACAACCCTCCATTCGAGACTGTATGAGTCTAGGGAGGATGGTATCCTCATTAGAGGTGGTGTCCTATGCTCAGTTCCATTCCATCTTGTTGGCTTGGAAAAGGAGAGGAAAAGCCCTGGATTATCCAATGTCCTTATCAACTCGGGCACATGTAAGCCTACGCTGGTGGTTACAGGATCAGAACCTGCAAAGGGGAAGATCCTTCCTCCCGGTAACTTGAAGAGTACGGACTACAGATGCCAGTCTCTCAGGCTGGGGAGCGACACAGCTCAAGGGAAATGGTCAAGGACAGAACAGATCCTGCCCATCAACATCCTGGAATTGCGGGCAGTACATTTTGGCCCTACGGTCCTGGACGATGGAGCTTCAGGACTACCCTATCGGGGTTCAGTCTGACAATGCCACTGCAGTGGCCTATATAAACCACCAAGGCGGTACCAGGAGTCATTCAGCTCTAAAGGAGGTGAACCACATACTAGCCTGGGCAAAGGGCCATGTGCCAATTATATCTGTAGTCCATATCCTGGGAAAAGAGAATTGGAAGGCAGATTATCTCAGGTGTTCCAGGAAATTTGCCAACGTTGGGGATGGCCAGAGGTCAACCTACTGGCATCCAGGTTCAACAACAAGCTACAGCAGATTGTGTACTGAACAAGGGATCCTTTGGCAATCTGAGCAGGTGCTCTGATAATTCCATGGAGCCAATACTCCCTGGTTTATGCTTTCCCTCCGATCCCTCTCCTTCCACATTTGTTGTGCAGGATTTGGAAAGAGGGAGTTCCAGTCATTCTGGTGGCACCAGCCTGGCCCAGAAGGCCCTGGTTCCCGGAGATTGTGAGACTAACAATGGACGGGCCATGGACACTTCCACAGCCCCCCGATCTACTGTCTCTGGGTCCTATATACCACCCGAATTTACAGTCTCTTAATTTGACGGCTTGGCTATTGAAGCCATGGTGTTAAAGGACCGCGGCATCTCAGGACCAGTAATCTACCCTAGTAAATCTGTCCCTAGGAAGATCTATCATAAGGTCTGGAAGACTTATATTGCTTGGTGTGAAGCCAAAAAATGGCATCCTCAGAAATGCATGATTGGGAGAATTCTCTCTTCTACATTCAGCTGTGGAAATCAAATTGGCTTTGACTACAATCAGAGGTCAAGTTTCGGCCCCATCAGTATTCTTCCAAAGGCCCTTTGCCTCCCATTTACTAATCCAAACCTTTATGCATGGGGCAACTCGCTTGCTTCCCCCCATTGGGTCACCTATGTGTCCTTGGGACTTGAACTTGGTGTTATCTGTATTACAGAAGCAACAATTTGAACCTATTAAGGAAAATCCATTCACGCAAGCTAGCCTTCCTGATGGCTATCACCTCGGCTAGGAGGGTGTCTGAGTTGGCGGCCCTGTCATGCAGGGAACCGTATTTAATCCTTCACTATGACAGGGTCATGTTACTACCTGTTCCATCCTTTTTGCCAAAAGTGGTGTCGGCCTTTCATTTAAATCAGGACATTATTTTGCCTTTTTTTTTTTTTTTCTCTCAACCTCGTTTGGCAGAAGAGAGACGACTGCACTCCTTGGACGTTGTCCAGGCAGTCAAGGTTTATTTGTCTAGATCTGTGGAGATCCAAGGATCAGACTTTTTTTTTGTTTTACCAAAAGGACCCAAGAAAGAGCAGGCAGGCCTACGGTCTGAAACATAAAGCTCCTCCCTTTAGGGTGAGAACACATTCTACCAGGGGTATAGGAACCGCCTGAGCTTTTCACCATCAGGTATCTGTGGCTCAGATTTGTAAGGCGGCTACCTGGTCTTCAGTGAATACGTTCACAAAATGTTATCAAGTGGATGTTCGAGCAGCCGAGGATTCGGCTTTCGGCCGTAGTGTTCTGAGGACTGCCGTATAAAAACTGATGGCTACGGTTTGTCAGGGTGTCTCCCTCCCCTCAAGGCTATTGCTCTGGGACGTCCCAGCAGGTAATGAATATTAGCCTGACTCTGTGTCCCATGATGTATGAAAAAGAAAATGGGATTTTTTCGTCGTACTTACCTGTAAAATCTTTTTCTTAAGTACATCATGGGACACAGAGGTCTCTCCCCTCTTTTTGAGGATTCAGTGCTTACTACAAAGCTGAAGTAACTTCCTGTATGGGAGGGGTTATATAGGGGATCACTTCCTGTCTAAAGACCTTAGTCTACCAGTAAATGAAGAAAAGATGGTCCGCACTCTGGTCGTTGCTCCTAAAAAATTTACATATTTATTGACAAGCCACAGTAGACAAACGCAAATAGGAAAGGTTGACACGTTTCAGCCTATAAGGCTTGATTCACACCTATGCATTTTTAGTGCTTTTTGCATTTTGCAGATTTGCACTACAGTCCATTTAACATGGTTTCCTATGAAACACGTTCTGTAGTGCAAATCTGCAAAATGCAAAAAGCACTAAAAATGCATTGGTGTGAATCCAGCCTAAGGCCTTAGTCATAACCCCATTACAGACATGAAATTTGTGAAATAAATAGTAGCTCTAAGGATCACTGGCTCCACCCATTAATTGTCTAAATTGACTGCAAGCAATTATCCAAAAGGGGAACCAGCTGAAATGCAGATTGGGTGATCCATGTGTATGCCACTATTTTTCACACACCCTATAGTGATAATATGTACATGTATGCATGCATACATATAATTAAAACACACCATGAAATTAAAAAAACATGAAGTTTAAAAATAATAATCCAGGTATGTGAAAAAAAGACACCAGAGGAGGAAAAGAGAGGGGAGACTCCGGGGAGAGGCATTCTTAATGTAAGTGCAGGTCCAGATCCCACCTTAGGTTTAACCCCTAAAGTGATCTAGTTTTTAATCTAAAAATCCACCATGCTTCTCTCCCCAATAGTCTTCTCTCCCTGTCACCTCCTCTGGGCGAGTGAGACAACCGTTCTATACGTCTAAAACAGAAAGAGGAAAGATTGTCCTGATAACATTCCCTAAAGTGACGTGTTGCATTCGAAATGATTTTGGCGTTTGAATTATTTGTGTCACAATAGTGTTCCCCTATACGGGTTCTCAAAGGATGTGTGGTACAGCCTACATATTGGAGGCTGCATGAAATGCAAGTGATCAGGTAAATTACATAGTTTGTGCCACAGTTCATGTATTGCTGTATAGTGAACTCTTCATCTGTAGCTGTGGCAACAAATGTTACTCTTTCGTTCATGGACGGACACAGCTTCAATCTTGACAAGTGGGTATTAGCCTTCATTTAGGAGTGACTAGGCAGAAAAAGTGTTAACAACTTCAGAGCTGAACAGCCCCACCCAGGGGGCAGTCCTACTGGCTATATCCCCTCAGCCTGCACTAAGCAGATCAGTTTTTTTCTGCCTAGCATAGGAGAAGGACATGGCTCCCTTTGGGCCCATAGGTCCGAGGGTTTTTTCTACATTTTTTTTTCTGCGATCTTTGATCAACTGCCGACTGGGTGACAAGCTGGATCCCAGATCCTTGTAGTCTCACCAGTTTTCGGCCATCGAGCGTGTGCAGACCCTAGCTACGCGCTGGGTTTTCCATGACATGCCCGTCGCTCCACGGGTGGCTCGTGAGCTTCCTGCTCCAGGGCATGCATATGACCGGTCTCTATGGCTGAATCACAGCATGCTGGGCCGACAGTCACCTCCGTAACCGCATGGAAGATGGTCTGTCCGGAATGTATTCCAGCATAATCCACGCAGGAAGGGTAAGTAGCTTCCCCTGCTTCGGCAGGAGGACTTGGCTGGACATTCTCTGGCTACCGCTCGGCAGCCATTTTCTTGTGGTCCGCACCTGTATGGATCTATCGTCGCTCGACGGCCATTTTCTTGTGGTCCGTGCCCGCTTTGACCTCTGTCGACTGCTCGGCGGCCATTTTCTTGTGGTTCACGCCATTCTTCAGTATGGCCACTCGGTGGCCATTTTGTGGAAGTCTTTGGCCTCTAGGGTGCATTCACAGGTGCGCAATAGACAGACACACGCTGACGGAGGATCAGACTAACACAGGCAGCTATGGGAGAGCATCTCTGGCGGGAGCAGACGGCAGCAGTAACAGTGACCGTCCTAAGGGTGGTGAGTCCTCTGGGAGACCCTGCATCTCTGTAGCAGCTAGAAGGGTGGGCTGTTAATACCTTGCCTGGAGTCCCTGTGGGTGTCAGGCGCGTGGGTCAGCAGAGGTGTTTTTTTTTTTCCTTGAGACACCTGAGTTGGCAACTGGTGCCCCTGATATATCAGTGGACGCCATTTCGGCGATCCTGGAGTCCTTTTGTTGCCAAAGTGGAAGCGGCGCGTGGGAACACGGGGGGTAGGAAGTGTTCCCTCCCCCTGCCATCTTCTGGGGATAATTCTGATGCAGAGCCAGGCCCAGCTGTGGCTCATGACCCTGATTCTGATACGTCAGCGGCTGCGGACCGTGACCGGTCGGACAGTGAGGATGACTCCAGGTCCGGGTCAGCACGCGAAACGGCTTTATATCTTACCGCAGTGCAGGTTACGCTGAAGTTAAAGAATTCTGCAGAACAGCAAAGATGGCGGTTCCCTTTGGGTTCCGTAAAACTTCCAAGAAGGCCTTATTGGACCTGGCCTTTAAGGGTGAGTCTTTTTTGGAGCCTCTCTGGATGACATTAAGGATGCCACAGGAGGTAAGGGCTTGCTGCTCTCGCAATCCAAAAAGGAGTAAGGAGCCACATCATAGGCAAGGGTCCTCCTTCACCGTGCACAAGCAGTTCTTTCGTCCGCCAAGTGCGGCAAGTAAATGACCCCAGGCCGATAAAGCGCCTGCTGAGGGACAGAAGCATCCCTGGTTTTGCAAGATCAACCATGCTTGCCTACCAAACTGATTTTTTTTCCCTCTAAACCGCCAGCTTCAGCCAACTCGTCGGGAAGTCCTATATGGGGCGGTTCAAGACCTGCTGATACGCAGGGTGGTCCTTCCTGTCTCAGTACAGGAACGGGTTCAGGGGTTCTACTCAAATATGTTCGTAGTGCTGAAGAAGGAGGGGGTTCGTCCAATCTTGGATCTCAGGACCCTCAATTGCTTTGTGAAAGTACAAAGATTCCGGAAAGGAGTTGGCTCGCTCTTTTGTCGCTGCCCTCCATCCGGGGGATTTTCCGGCATCCTTGGTCATCAAGGACGCATGCTTGCATGTCCCCCATATGCACCAGGCATCAGAGATGTCTGCGTTTGCCGGCCGGGGAAGACCACTACCAATGGTGGCTCTCCCCTTTGGTCTGGCATCGGCACCAAGGGTGTTCACCAAGGTGCTTGCCCTGATTCTGGCCCTACTAAGACAGCGGGGCATCGCTATCATGGGCAACTTCAAACTCAAAATTAGAGGTGAGCGTGTCTATAACATTTAGAAGTCAGTATTGGTCACCCCAAACTGCATCCTGTCATCCAACCAACTTTAACCCAACATTTGTATCACACACCACAATACTGCCCTGCCACGCAGTGAGCGGTAATGATGTGCTGTAACCTCTAGCAAACAATCAGTGAGCAGTATAAATTTGTAGTAACCTCTAGCAACAAATCAGTGAGTATGATAAGCAGTAACCTATAGCAACCAATCAGTGAGCTGTAATAATGTGCAGTAACCTCTTGCAACCAATCAGTGAGCGGTAATGACGTATAGTAACCTCTATCAACCAATGGGTAAACTGTAATGATGTGCAGTAAACTCTAGCAACCAATGGGTGAGGGGTAATGATGTGCAGTAACCTCTAGCAACCAAATATTGAGCGGTAATATTGTTCAGTAACCTCTAGCAACCAATCAGTGAGCCTGGAGCAATCAGTGAGTGTGAACCATTTTTTTTTTTTAGATAAGTCTATGTGCATGTTTGTTTTTTTGGGATGTTGGCATGGAGAGGGAAATTGGTAGGGGTGGAGTGTGTGTGTGTGTGTGTGTGTGTGTGGGGGGAGGGAGGGCAGGAAAATGTTTGCCCAGGGTCCAATCAATATTAAAGATGCCCCTGGGTGTCCCCAGGCTGGCGGAGTGAGCAGACCAGCACACACTTGGGTAAATTCATGGAGGTTTCAGCCAGCTGTAACACCTCCCTCAAACGGAGAACATCTCATCAGCTCATCAGCTTTACTGCCATCCTAGCCTTCTCCCAAAGCCTGCCCCACATTGCATGGCAGGAGTTGTAGTTCACCACACCTCACACTAGACTTGCCCCGCCGGTGCCTGTGCTCTGCAGAGACTACACCTCCCAGAATACACTGCAAGGCGCTCAAAACGAATGTGTCGGCTTCTCCTGCTTGTAGGGGATGGAGGAGTGTATAGAAGGATCACCTGTCTGCACTCTGTCTGTGGCTCTAGTTTTTGGTGGCTGCTGCAGCAATGTGGTGTTACCCTGTTAGCCAGGTGACATTTTGCTTGTCATTACCGTAAGACCATCTCTTGTATCATGTTGCACAGTCTTTTCCCATTGTGAATGTGAGTGGGGCCTCATGACCAAGATTTGCCTAAGGCCTCACAAAGCCTAGAGCCGCCTCTGTTTAGATGAGAATAGACTAGGTGATAGTGCAGTCCCCAGTGTGGGCGCACGTCGGCTAGAAAAAAGGCAACCTGCTTGCAAAATCCCATTTAAATCTTTGTCTGTATACAATATTGACAGATTCTTTTTTATTATTCTGACTATTTGATTATGTTCTTGGGAAAATGCGGTTACAAATGTAATGGGTTTACCTGTTTTTCTGTTTCTAGAATTGTATTTTTATACTCTCTTGGTTTTAGGCTTATCTGACAGTAATTCCTCTCTATCCATTTTCAAAACCCTTTCCAGTCCTTGGTATATAATAGGTTTGTTATAACCTCGGTCCAATAAGCGCTGATGAATGACTTTACATTCTAGTTCAAAGGTTGAGCTTGTTGAGCAATTGTGTTGAGCAATTGCGTTTGGCACAAAAAAAAATCCCCATAAGGGATGGCATTGATGGTATGGGATGGATGACAACTGGCTGCAAAAAGTGTAGTGTTACCAGAGCATGGTTTCCTATATGTGCATGTTGAAACATCACCGTAGTTGGATCGCCCTTTAGGGTGATGTCTAAAAAGTTGATACTGGAAACATCATGCTCAATCGAAATATGTAGATTTAACTGATTCACATTCAGGAATTTCCAAAATTCATGCAATCCCATGATGTCACCATCCCACACCATCACGAGGTCATCGATATAATGACCATACCATACAAATCTGCCTGGCAAAAGGGTTGGTGGGAGAGAACAAAACTTGTTCCTCCCACCAACCCTTATAGAGATTCGCCATGGACAGTGAGAATCTAGCACCCATCGACGCTCCACAGCGCTGGACATATAATACGCCATCAAATAAAAAATAATTATGTTTTAATAAAAGCTCAACACTTAACAAAATAAACTCCTGTAGCTCCTGGGAATAGGAACTGTAGTGTTGAAGATGATATTGGATGGCCTGCAATCCAGCGCTGTGGGGAATCGACGAATAAAGTGCCCTCACTTCCAGCGTAGCCCACATATAGGTGGATGTCCATTTGACAGATGTGATATGGGATAGGACTGTGCTCATATCCCTGCTGTAGCCGGGAAATCTGTGTACCAAAGGCTGTAGGTGCCGGTCTACCCATTCTCCCAAATGCTCCAATAAGGAGCCAGTTCCAGCCAAGATTGGTCTTCCCTGTATGGGACAATCAGATTTATGAATTTTAGGCAGGTGATGGAAGACCGGCACCACAATTTTATCCACATAGAGATACTCAGTAGGCTTGTGCAATTCGTTTCGTAACGAATCGAAATTCGTCCAAATTTAACAACATTCGGAAGCATTCGAATTTCCGAACAAAGCAATTACGAATAAAACCGAATCCGTAATAAATTATATCGCAAATAGCGAATGCCCGAATGTCTTCGGCATAATTCGTTATGAAAAAAGTTACGAATGTACAAATCCATTCGAAGCACAATAACACTCTGCTCTCTGCTTCTCCCTCACCTTGCTGAACTCCCTCTCAAAATGGTGTACAGGGGCGGAGGCTATAGCCGCATGTAAAAAACGAACGTAAAATACGAGATTTCGAATCGTTACAAATAACCGCTATGTATTTAGAAAAGTACCAATCCATTCGAAGCACATTAGGCATAATAGGCAGCGTCGTTGTGAGAGAGACACGGAAAATTACCAATCGACAAACCCAAAAAAAGTTACGAAAGTAGGAGTTGTGTCCAGAATCAACGAAAAACAATGTACTCTACCGAAAGTACGAATTATAAATCAACTAAAAATAAGGTTTACATTAATATGAATCATTCCGATTCAACGAAAAATGGCGCTTGCGAAAATACGAATTAGTCTGAACACGAAAAATCCCGTCTAGCAAAATTACGAACGATTACGAATCAACAGGACCGAAAAGAAACAAAAGGAATTTTTCCATTATGCACAAGTCTAATATTTAGCACTTTTGGATGACAGAACTCTCATGTTAAAGCCCAACTGTAAATGTTTTAAAAGAGATGATTGAAAAACAGTAGTGGGATTATTAGACAGGGGTCGATTTGTATCACAGTCACTGAGCTATCTGATAGCTTCAGATCTATATTGTTCCCTAGTCATCACCACCTTTGCTCCTCCCTTGTCTGCTTCCTTTATCACTTTGTTGTCTTTTAACTGCTGTAAAGCCTCTTTCTCTTGCTTTGAGATGTTAGAGCCCATTCACGCCCCAGGTCGCCCCAGGTCGCCTCAGGTCGCGCTGGCTGAAGAAATCAATGTAAGTTAATGGAGCCGTCCTTATGCACACTACTGCAGTCGCTCCGACTTCAAAAAAGGTCCCTGTACTACTTCAATCCGACTCCTAGGCGACCTGTAACCATTCATTTCAATGGGAGTCGCCTCTCACTGTCTTAATAGGAGCGACTCTCCAGGAAGAAAACATACATTACTCTTTCGTCCATGGACCGACACAGCTTCTCTATTGACAAAGTGGGTATTATCCGTTAATTAGGAGTGACTAGGTAGAAAAACCTGTAAAAAGTGTTGCATCACACCTTCTACAGTACCGCCCAGGGGGCGGACCCTCTGGGTATACCATCTCAGTCTGCACATCGCAGATCAGTTTTTTTCTGTCTAGCAAGGAGTAGGACATGGCTCCCTTCGGGCCCATTGGTCCGGGGAAAAAAGATATATATATATTTATTTTATTTTTTTGCTACATTTGTTGTTTCCTGCGATCTTCGATCAACTGCCGACTGGGTGACAGGCTGGATCCTCGATCCTTGTAGTCTCCCCAGTTTCGGCCATCGAGCGTGTGCCGACCCTAGCTACGCGCTGGGTTTTCCACGACATGCCCGTCGCTCCACGGGTGGCCGGTGAGCCTACGCTCCAGGGCCTGCATCGGACCGCTCAGCTTCGGCTGACCTTACGGCCGAGTCGCAGCAGCCTGGCCGGTGAGCTTACGCTCCAAGGCTTGCATCGGACCGCTCAGCTTCGGCTGACCTTACGGCCGAGTCGCAGCAGCCTGTCCGGTGAGCGTCATGCTCCAGGGCATACATATGATCGTCCCTTCTGGGTCCAATCACAGCATGCCTGGCCAACAGTCACCTTCCGTGCGCGGACGATGATCTGTTTGGAATGTCTTCCAGCAGAATACATGCAGGATAGGTAAGTAAAACTCCCCTGCCTCGGCTGGGTGATTTAGCTGGACATTCCTGGAGAGATCAAGTAAGTGGTTGTGGCCCCTTTCTTCCCTCTCTCCCTGCCTTTCCCTCCTCCCTGGGCTTCTAGCTAAAGGTTGCTGGGTGCTGGGGGTCACCTAGGGGGTCCCACTGGAGCGGGGCTGGCTGTAACTAACATTTAAAAGAAATGTCATTTTTGCTTACCTGTGTTTCTGTGTCTCCATGCTGTCGGTGGCCATTTTGAGGTGGTCCATGCCAAGTTTGGCCTCTTGTAACTGCCTGGCGGCCATCATCCTGTGGTTCGGCCACACCCACTGGCCCCTATCAGGTGATCGGCGGCCATGTTGGTCCACCCTGTATGCAGATATTGCCGTTCGGCGGCCATCTTTTTGTGGGCTATGGCTGCCTGACCTCTATCTTCTGTCGGCGGCCATTTTCTTAGAGCCCACATTATCTTCCATACAGACGTTTTTGGCAACCATTTTGCGAGAGCCTCCGGCCTCTAGGGTGCATTACACTGGCGTGAAAATTCACACAGGAAGTGCTGATAAAAGAAGCAGACTGACACAGCAGCAAGGGGACAGCATCACAGGCGCAGCATAGCAGTACCTATCCAGGGTGGTGAGTCCTCTGGGTAACCCAGCATCTCTGCAGCGCAGGAGGGTGGCCTATTGATATTGTCATGGGTTTCCTTAATAATAATATTAATAATAATAATAATTTTAATATTTACGGGCAGAGACTTGAAAGTTCACTTAGGCCTCAAAAGCTGATGAACACATTTTTCCCATAACAATTGGGCTAGCCATCTCTAACATTTACAAACCTGGTTTGAAAGTTAAAACAATGACAACTTTCCTCAGGACAAATTAGAGATGTTTAGAGAAGTCAACACTGCCATTGAAAATACTCTACAGATAGTTAACCAAATTACAAACCTTCCAACTAGAGCAAACTCACCCATTGTGAGAAAGGCTTTTTAGTACACAGAAAGGACAATACTAGCCGTATGGGGACAAAGGATGATGTTGACCAAGAAGGATCCAGGTGAAGGATTTGTTTATATAGCTGAACTGGTATCTTGTCTTAAGGAAAACCCAGTCCATTATTAACAAGCAACTGAAACTGGAATTAAAAAATGACATTACGGTTCATATAAATATACATATATAAATGTATATTACAACATGCCATACATTTTGTATAATGGAGGAAGTTAGGTCAATCGAAATGCCTTCTTACAAACCATAAACAAATCAAACCAGGTATAGCTTTTCCTATATATCTGCCTATATAAATATAGGTCGGGAATAAATGAAAAATTATGTTTAGATTACCAAACGACATGTTAAGCCATAGGGAAATTATGATTTTAGTATCTGTTGACCTAGGGACTGTGTTAGAAGAATAAATATAGATACCAGTGTGACTTTATATATAGAAGTGTCATAAAGAGTTAATTAGCATTATGAAATACGTCAAATTATGATTATAGAATACAAAAGGAGTCTACGTTTAGAAATGACCACATTTCAAAAGATATAGATAAATATTGAATGTTATATTGATTGACATATAATCTATACCCTGTTTAGAAAAACCAGCTTATAGATATATTTCTAGACAGGAATATAAAACAAATTATGTTATGTGAATGAATCAAGAAGTATATTAGAAGTACGTTATATATACCGGATTACCAGAAGATTAAAATCCATATATTCTTCCCACAATATACAAATTACACACATTCTGAGAATAGAATATATCAACTTAAAGAATTGATGCCCTAGTGGCTGAAAGTGGTATTACTTGAGGTTCCCAAAAATACAGAGAACAGTTAATTATTAAATTACCAACCTATAGAAACCAGAGATTTTTGTACAGTAACTCCCCTAACTGCAGCCACCAATAAGTGGAAGAACCACCTCCTTTGGGAAGAACTTAGGATAATTTTTATAATCTTATTGTCCAGAGACAATATTTAAGGGAAGAAAGAGAGGAGAGGAAGGGGACTGACCACACACTGACATCACTCACCAAGGACTCCCTGACAGCCAGTCACTCCCACCGGCCGGGGAGAGACACTCAGGGACCCACCCTGAGGGCACACTGGGAGATCCACACTCTCAGACAAACTGACACCCATGCACCATGCATGAAGACATCTTCTTACACTCATGAAGATTCCTAGACACCCGAATCCTGAAAACCACGGCAGCCATCTTAACTCTGGTCAGGAGATTGCCATTATGGAATGGGTAGATATGCCATTTTTGATTTTATCTTGAATTCATTGTTGTTCTCAAAATTGTTGAAGTATTGAATATTCTGCAATCATGATTTATTCTCATTAACCAACAACTGGTAGATGTTTTTTGTAAAGATTCAATTTTTCATTGTATTTTTCTTTTTGCATAGTTCCAATCTTAGTGGCAAAACAGAGGTCCAATTTATTTCACATTGTTAACCACTTACTTACCTGCAGTATAGTAACAGTTGGATGTGTGAAATACAGACATTCTGTTTCATTGTCAATTATACAAGGTTGTTGAACCTATTGAGAATTCATCATGACAGTATTATGTCTAAGGGACTGTATGCCCATTTTGCGGGTAATTTTATTGATTTTGTAGTCGTTCATGTAACAGAATTGGTATTTTAATTTCATGTAAATATTTACTTTTTGTCAACCAATAAATGTAGCTATTTTGTATGAACACACGTCTCCGTGAATAAGTTTCATATTATAGACTGTATCATATAGATTGACTTGTATTTAAAAATATCCTTCCTTAAAAATAACTTAAAATTAATATATTGTGCGGACAAAACTGTCCCTTAAAAGCACAACATATATTATGGAGGCACTGAGCTGAGATAACGTCGATGTTTTGTACAAGATCAATCATAGTTATGGTGGTGACATTAATAATATTTTGCATGAAATTATTAATTATTAATTTTAAAAATATATATTTTTTTGTTTGCCTAAAAATGCCTGGTCAAAGTAAATTGTATGTTGATAGGGATTATCAAGAGTCAGACCTTAGTGGTAATATGAGTACTCAGAAAAAGTTGGTACATGTACAGGAAGTGTTGGAAATTTCTAAAATTGAAATGGCGGATCATGTCAGAAAAAGATTGTCTGATGAGACTGATCTAAAAGCATACAATAAAGACTGTAATAACCGCACCCGTCATTTAGTAAAAGACGTATGGAACGCGGAAGGTCAAAGTTATGCACTAAAAGACAGCTCCTCTGAGACAAAGGAAATAGAAAGGCTTGATCACATTCATTTTGAACGATGCATTGTCCAAACGTATCTTCATAGAGAGTTTAAACGTCAAAATACCGAACAGGAAAGTGATATCTTCAAATCCCAGCCACATTTAACAGAAAGGGAATGTGAGCTCACTAGAAATAAAAAGGAGACCAATGAAAAGGCAGATCATTATCATGAGTCTAAAATGAAAGTGCAAAATGAAATAGAACAGTTGCTAGAGAACATTAAAATTAATCTGGACAAATGTCACAAGGTAAATAAAGAGTGGAAACAAGTAATAGAAGAAAGGGAGAGTTTTCTGCAGGAAAATGAGTCTCCTGACAAAAGTTGCAGAGTAATATGCAGTGGAAATTTAGAAAGTTGCCGAGCAATAAGCAGTGGAAATTTAAAAGAAGAAACAAATCAGCTTAGGTCAGGACAGGAATCCCTAATTAAGCAATCAGAAGAATTAAAAGAACAAGTGAAGTTTGTGCCCCAGGGTAATGCTCAAATGCCTAACCCTGAAAATATAGAATCTGATCAAAATTTAATATCTGACTCTCAATCGGAAATGTGGGAGTTAGACCATGGAGAGGGATCACAAAAAGAACCCTCATCCTACCCCAAGCCATCTATAGAGCAAAAGGGGGTGAAAATTGAACTAACACATGAAAGTGGGTCTAATCATTTTTCCCTGGGATCAGAGGAAAAGTCAGGTACCCCTAAACAGGACGCCTCAGAAATAATACAAATTTTAAATGATGCTTTTCCAGTCTTTGATGAAGAGGGAGCCAAGTGCGTCATTGACCACATTGAGGCCTATGAAAATACCTTATCAGCTTTAGGCCTAGATGATGACCAGTCTAGGATTAATTTCTTACCGTGGGTATTTGAAACCAAACACCGTAGATTCTGCGAATCTTTAACAGGTCTGTCTGGTACTTCATGGCAAGAAATTAAACACCGCTGTCTTCTAAAATTTGGCCAGCACAAAAACGTTACAGTGGTTAGTGCGGCTATACAAAATCTGAGATGTGCCAGTAATCAAAGCCCCACAGAATTTTTGGCTGTGCTCAAAAGTGCTTATCACTTAGAAAAAAATGAGCCAGATTACAATCACCCTGAGTTTAAATCCATGTTCTTTGAGGCCCTACCTACCCACATAAAAGTGAGTTTAACAAAAGACTACAAAGGGGGGTGCCCACTGGAGTACTTGGTAAAAGAGGGTAACAATTTGTACTCTATCCAGCAAACTGGTGAATACAAAGGAAGGCCTCAACCCATAATTCAAATTGTGGATGAAACTAATGTATCTCCTCAATTATTACAGTTTGAAACCCAGAAAATGACATGTGCTGATATAGTCAGAGGAGATATGCCACAGAGTCTCCCCAGCGAGGGACCAGATACCCCACCAATTAGAAGGGGGGAACAGAGACCACCCTTTAGAGGGGTAGCCCAAAGACCACCTCAGGAGTATCTCCCAAGGGAACCAGACCCGAGGTTTAAGAGAAACTATAGGGTGTATCTCCAACGGGTCAAATTTAAACTTAAAGGTAGAAACCCACACTATTACCGGTCCAATTCGCCCCGGGGACCTACACAGGTAAATAGGGAGCACTCACAGGGTAAGACACCACAAAATCCTCAGAAAAATAGGGAGAAATTAAGGCCCAGACAACTATCCCAGAATCAGGACAGTGGTTCTGATGGGGATATTTCTGATCAAACTGAGCCAATAGTCCCCAGAAAATTCAGAAACTGGGTCCCAAAACCCTATTCTGATCAGCCTGTAGGCAATGCAGAAACAAAAATAAATCAAATTATGGATATGTTGCACAGTTTCATTGCTGTACGGAACGTGAGTAACGTTTTTTCAAAGGGCAAATACTGTGGCCAGCCAAGGGCCACGAAACCTTTGAAGCGCCTGTGTTAAAATAAATCAGAGGAATGCACTGAAAAGGCATAGGAGGCAGAGGTTCTAACACCATGTTTTTCCCCAGGTTACAGTAGTAGGATCCTGAAATCCCTAACCGGGATCTTGGTCGTTAGATATTAACTATTCTCCTATCTTTCAGTGGTCACTTCATTCCTCTGACATAAACAGGTCGCTCCAGACAGCTTAATTTCGAGAAGTCGCAGAAGACGATAATTACAGAGGATGACCGAATCCTAAAGACATTAATATCAGAAGGACTAAAATGATTTGATATTTTGGTAAAAGATGAGTCACCCGCATAAGGTAGTTTGATTGCCTCAAATGAGTTGTATTGACACCCCAAAGGGGTGTTTATTCCTCCCAAGTAGAAGGTTGACTGTCGTGTCAAATATTTTGTTACTGACAGTAAATGTCACGTGTCAAACTGAAATGTTTTTCATTTTTATCATTCCAGAACCGCTACAATTAAGCTAAAAAAAAAAAAAAAAAAAAATGGTTCTGAAGATGTCAGTTAGTTATTGATGTCTGGTATCCACAGCTATAAACTAATGTCCTCATGTTAATGAGCCCTAGAGCTTTGTCTCCCATAGCAAATATTGAAACATTGTTTTGCTAGCCAGAGTGTTTAGTTAAAGGACTGGTGACACAATGGGCTAAAGGGGGGGCTCTGAGGAAGCCAGGACACCAGCCTGACACTGAGATCTCAAAACGCAGGTCATGTAAAAAAAAACATTGTCTTTTTCTCATGGAATCCATTTTCCTTACAGGACTAAGATGTCCATAAGCCGATCAACAGAACCGAGAGTCCGACATGTGTGAAACATCCAGAGAAGGAACCGTATGGAGAATCCAGAGACACCACTGATGGCTAGTCTGCACGGACAAGACTCACCAGGACGGCCAAGCCCACAGGTGCCCGGAGTGATCCATTTCCCGCCAACTGACGGATGACGGCCTCGAGATGCACACATCAATCACATACCCATCTTTTTCTCAATGAATTACTCCCATCTGCAGATGTCAACACCCCTTAAATGCTATATTCAGTACCCACAATCCGGATACAAGGCCGAATGAAGCCAGATCTCCTCAACCTTTTCGCGTTTTGAAGTCTCCCAAACGACTTACGGCATTTGCCGACTTCAAAAGGGGGGATTATGTCATGGGTTTCCTTAATAATAATATTAATAATAATAATAATTTTAATATTTACGGGCAGAGACTTGAAAGTTCACTTAGGCCTCAAAAGCTGATGAACACATTTTTCCCATAACAATTGGGCTAGCCATCTCTAACATTTACAAACCTGGTTTGAAAGTTAAAACAATGACAACTTTCCTCAGGACAAATTAGAGATGTTTAGAGAAGTCAACACTGCCATTGAAAATACTCTACAGATAGTTAACCAAATTACAAACCTTCCAACTAGAGCAAACTCACCCATTGTGAGAAAGGCTTTTTAGTACACAGAAAGGACAATACTAGCCGTATGGGGACAAAGGATGATGTTGACCAAGAAGGATCCAGGTGAAGGATTTGTTTATATAGCTGAACTGGTATCTTGTCTTAAGGAAAACCCAGTCCATTATTAACAAGCAACTGAAACTGGAATTAAAAAATGACATTACGGTTCATATAAATATACATATATAAATGTATATTACAACATGCCATACATTTTGTATAATGGAGGAAGTTAGGTCAATCGAAATGCCTTCTTACAAACCATAAACAAATCAAACCAGGTATAGCTTTTCCTATATATCTGCCTATATAAATATAGGTCGGGAATAAATGAAAAATTATGTTTAGATTACCAAACGACATGTTAAGCCATAGGGAAATTATGATTTTAGTATCTGTTGACCTAGGGACTGTGTTAGAAGAATAAATATAGATACCAGTGTGACTTTATATATAGAAGTGTCATAAAGAGTTAATTAGCATTATGAAATACGTCAAATTATGATTATAGAATACAAAAGGAGTCTACGTTTAGAAATGACCACATTTCAAAAGATATAGATAAATATTGAATGTTATATTGATTGACATATAATCTATACCCTGTTTAGAAAAACCAGCTTATAGATATATTTCTAGACAGGAATATAAAACAAATTATGTTATGTGAATGAATCAAGAAGTATATTAGAAGTACGTTATATATACCGGATTACCAGAAGATTAAAATCCATATATTCTTCCCACAATATACAAATTACACACATTCTGAGAATAGAATATATCAACTTAAAGAATTGATGCCCTAGTGGCTGAAAGTGGTATTACTTGAGGTTCCCAAAAATACAGAGAACAGTTAATTATTAAATTACCAACCTATAGAAACCAGAGATTTTTGTACAGTAACTCCCCTAACTGCAGCCACCAATAAGTGGAAGAACCACCTCCTTTGGGAAGAACTTAGGATAATTTTTATAATCTTATTGTCCAGAGACAATATTTAAGGGAAGAAAGAGAGGAGAGGAAGGGGACTGACCACACACTGACATCACTCACCAAGGACTCCCTGACAGCCAGTCACTCCCACCGGCCGGGGAGAGACACTCAGGGACCCACCCTGAGGGCACACTGGGAGATCCACACTCTCAGACAAACTGACACCCATGCACCATGCATGAAGACATCTTCTTACACTCATGAAGATTCCTAGACACCCGAATCCTGAAAACCACGGCAGCCATCTTAACTCTGGTCAGGAGATTGCCATTATGGAATGGGTAGATATGCCATTTTTGATTTTATCTTGAATTCATTGTTGTTCTCAAAATTGTTGAAGTATTGAATATTCTGCAATCATGATTTATTCTCATTAACCAACAACTGGTAGATGTTTTTTGTAAAGATTCAATTTTTCATTGTATTTTTCTTTTTGCATAGTTCCAATCTTAGTGGCAAAACAGAGGTCCAATTTATTTCACATTGTTAACCACTTACTTACCTGCAGTATAGTAACGGTTGGATGTGTGAAATACAGACATTCTGTTTCATTGTCAATTATACAAGGTTGTTGAACCTATTGAGAATTCATCATGACAGTATTATGTCTAAGGGACTGTATGCCCATTTTGCGGGTAATTGTATTGATTTTGAAGTCGTTCATGTAACAGAATTGGTATTTTAATTTCATGTAAATATTTACTTTTTGTCAACCAATAAATGTAGCTATTTTGTATGAACACACGTCTCCGTGAATAAGTTTCATATTATAGACTGTATCATATAGATTGACTTGTATTTAAAAATATCCTTCGTTAAAAATAACTTAAAATTAATATATTGTGCGGACAAAACTGTCCCTTAAAAGCACAACAATATCTTGCCTGGAGCCCTGTGAGTGTCAGCGTGTGGTCAGCATGGCATCTGAGCCAGATGTCTTCTCCCCTGAAACACCAGATTTAGCAGCTGGTGTCCCTGAGGTGTCTATGGACGCTATGTCGGCAATCCTAGAGGCGTTTGCTGCCAGGGTGGAAGCAGCACACGGGAATACAGGGGGTAATAAACGCCCCCGTCCCCTGCAATCTTCTGGGGATATTTCTGATGCAGAACCAGGTCCAGCTACGGCTCATGGCCCAGATTCTGATGCATCAGAGACTGCAGACCGTGACCGATCGGACAGTGAGGAGGACTCCAAGTCCAGGTCAGTACACGAGACGGCTTTGGTATCTGACCTTATTACTGCAGTGCGGGATACGCTAAAGTTGGAAAATACTGCAGAAGCAGCAGAGACTCCGGTCCACTTGGGTTTCATAGACCTGCCCGCACTGCTAAGGTGTTCCCTTGTGTGTCTTTTGATAAACTCTTATATAGTGATGAGCCGAACACCCCCGGGTTCGGTTCGCACCAGAACCCGCGAACGGATCGAAAGTTCGTACGAACATTAGAACCCTATTAAATACAATGGATGCGAACGTTCGAATTCTAAAGTGCTAATTATAACAACTATTATGCATGTTATTGTCCTAAAAAGGGTTTGGGAACCCAGGTTGTGCACCAGGGGACATGTATCAATGCAAAAAGAAGTTTTAAAAACGGTTGTTTTTCGGGAGCAGTCATTTTAATGATGCATAAAGTGAAAAAAAAAAAGTCAAATATTCCTTTAAATATCGTACCTGGGGGGTGTCTAAAGTATGCCTGTGAAGTGCCACGTGTTTCCCGTGTTTAGAACTGTCCCTGCACAAAATGACACTTCTAAAGGAAAAAAAAGCCATTTAAAACTGCTTGCGGCTTTAATGTAATGTCTGGTCCCGGTAATATGGATGAAAATCTTTAAGAAAAATGGCATAGCTACCCCATGACCCCCCCCCCCCTACCCCAGCCCATTACCAGCCCCTTTGGGTCTTGTATGGATATTAAGGGGAACCCCGCACATAAAATAAAAAAGGCCCTATATACTCTGAACAGCCGTATACAGGCGGTGCATACAAGACAGGGACTGTAGGTTTGTTCTTATGTAGAATCTGTTTGTAATTTTGAACAGGTACATTGTTTAAGTGTAGCTCCAGCCCAAAAATCTATTTTTAAACTTTTTGGAAAACATAGGTAAGGGTTATCACCCCTGTAACATTTGTTTTGCTGTCTGTGCCCCTGTTCAGAACATTTCACCTCACTTTCCGTCCCAATGACAACTGTTTTTGAAATGTGGTGTTTTTCTTGAAACAAGGATTGGTGATAAAGCATCAGTACAGAGGAGACACCTTTCTCCCATATTAATTCTTACAGGAGAGAATTTTCCTTCCAAGGGGTAGATTTCCTCTCACTTCCTGTTGTCTTCTTGCGTTTGCAAGTAGGAGTCGTTTGTAAGTTGGATGTTTGAAAGTAGGGACCTGCCGTATATACTCTGCAGAAATAGGCCCCTTAGTTGTTGGTGTTGGCACAACACTGTAAGCACTCACAGTTACTCTTGGTTGGTGCTGGAACGCCCTGCTGTCAACTATTATATCAGGAATTTTAATTACATATAATTGTTGAACAGCGGTAGTAAAAATTGGGCCTTTGATGGTGGTGCTGGTGCCACAACACTGTAAGCCAGGACAGTTACTCTTGGTGGGTGCAGCAATGGGCCCTGCTGTGAATTATTAGATCAAGAATTGTAATTGCATGCCCCTGTTGAACAGGGGCTGAAAAATTGGGCCTTTCGTGGTGGTGGTGGTGGTGGTGGTGGTGTTGCCACAACACTGTAAGCCCTCAGAGTTACTCTTGGTGGGTGCAGGAATGGGCCCTGCTGTGAATTATTAGATCAAGAATTGTAATTACATGCCCCTTTTGAACAGGAGCTGAAAAATTGGGCCTTTTGTGGTGGTGGTGCTGGTGGTGGCGTTGCCACAACACTGTAAGCCCTCAGAGTTACTCTTGGTGGGTGCAGGAATGGGCCCTGCTGTGAATTATTAGATCAAGAATTGTAATTACATGCCCCTTTTGAACAGGGGCTGAAAAATTGGGCCTTTCGTGGTGGTGGTGGTGGTGGCGTTGCCACAACACTGTAAGCCCTCAGAGTTACTCTTGGTGGGTGCAGGAATGGGCCCTGCTGTGAATTATTAGATCAAGAATTGTAATTACATGCCCCTTTTGAACAGGGGCTGAAAAATTGGGCCTTTCGTGGTGGTGGTGGTGGTGGCGTTGCCACAAGACTGTAAGCCCTCAGAGTTACTCTTGGTGGGTGCAGCAATGGACCCTGCTGTGAATTATTAGATCAAAAATTGTAATTGCATGCCCCTGTTGAACAGGGGCTGAAAAATTGGGCCTTAGGCACTGGTGGCACAACACTACAACCCCTCACAGATACTGTACTTGGAGCACAGCAATGAGCCCTATGGCAAATTATTGCTAAAAAAATTGTAATTACACGCCCCTGTAAAACAGGGGCTGAAAAATTGGGCCTTAGCCACTGGTGGCGGCACCCATAAACAAAAATGATCTTCCAAGCTATCATCATCAATCGTATCATTGAGGACTCGGAGGAGGAGGATAGCCAGTCAACATAACAGCACAGGCACTCAGCATCAGCATCAGTCTTGAAGGGATGTGACATGTTAAAATCAATTAGTCTGTTATATCAGCATCAGGTGTGTGGTAGCTGGTGGTGATCCAAGACTGGTTCATCTTGATGAAAGTCAGTCGATCAACCGAGTCGGTGGACAGGCGCACCCTGTGATCCGTGACAAATCCTCCAGCAGCACTGAATGTGCGTTCCGAAAGAACGCTGGATGCAGGACAGGCCAGTAGCTCAATTGCATACTGTGCAAGCTCTGGCCAGTGATCCATCCTCAAGACCCAGTAAGCCAGAGGATTTTCGGTGGGGAAGGTGTCCAAGTCTGACCTTGCCCCTAGATATTCCTGCACCATGTTTATCAGACGCTGGCGATGGTTGCTGGAACCGATCATACTTTGGGGCTGCGGACTAAAGAATTGTCTGAACGCATCGGTCAGACGGCCACCTTCCCCACCGCTCCTTCTTTGACTGGCCGAAGCCTCAGCAACTCGTTGTCCAGGACCAGGAGTTTGTAACCTCCCAGTCTCTGGGAACGCGTTGCACAGACCTTTCTGCAAGGCCTCCCGGAGTTGTCTCATCCTCTGCTCCCTCTGCGACGGTAACATAAGGTCCGCAACCTTACCCTTGTACCGTGGATCAAGGAGAGTGGCCAGCCAGTAATGGTCCCTCTCCTTGATCCGAAGAATACGAGGATCCTTCCGCAGACTTTGCAGGATCAGGGAGGCCATGCAGCGTAGGTTTGCTGAGGCATTCGCTCCGGAGTCCTCTGGGTCACTAAGGACGACATGATCCGCAGCCACCTCCTCCCAGCCACGTACAAGTCCACTGGTTTCTTGGGACTGTAAATCATCCCTAAAAGACTGCTGCTGATGATGCTGAGTGCCAGCCTCCACCTCCATGCTGACACAATCCTCCTCCTCCTCCTCCTCCTCCTCCTCCTCTTCCTGTGCGATGGGTGGGACAGAAGGAACACTGTCTGGGTAAAGGGGGCCTTGAGAGGCAAGGAAGTCCTCCTCTTCCTGCCTCTGTTCTGCCTCAAGTGCCCTGTCCATTATTCCACGCAGCGTGTGCTCCAACAGGTGGACAAGAGGTACAGTGTCACTGATGCATGCACTGTCACTGCTCACCATCCTCGTGGCCTCCTCAAATGGTGCCAGGACAGTGCATGCATCCCTGATCATGCCCCACTGGCGTGGAGAAAAAAAACCAAGCTCCCCTGACCCTGTCCTGGTGCCGTAGTCGCACAGGTACTCATTGATGGCCCTCTGCTGCGTGTGCAGCCGCTGCAGCATGGCCAACGTTGAGTTCCACCTGGTGGGCATGTCACATATAAGGCGGTTCTTGGGCAGGTTCAACTCCTTTTGCAGCTCAGCCAGGCGAGCACTGGCATTATAAGATCTGCGGAAATGCACACAGACTTTCCTGGCCTGCCTCAGGACATCCTGTAAGCCCGGGTACCTGCCCAAGAACCGCTGCACCACCAGGTTAAGGACGTGAGCCACACAGGGCACATGGGTCAGTTGTCCCTGTCGGAGGGCGGAGAGGAGGTTGGTGCCATTGTCGCAAACCACCATTCCTGGCTTAAGCTGGCGTGGCGTCAACCACCTCTCGGCCTGGCCCTGCAGAGCAGACAGGACCTCTGCCCCAGTGTGGCTTCTGTCCCCCAAACACACCAGCGCAAGCACGGCATGGCATATTTTTGCCTGCGTACTTGCGTAGCCCCTTGAACGCCTACGGAGCACCGCTGGTTCCGAGGACAAACCACAGGAAGAGGCCATGGAGGAAGAAGAAGAGGAGGGGGTGGAGGAGAGAGGTGTGTCACAACCAGTAGTAGCATTTTGGAGGCGTGGCGGTGGAACAACCTCCAACACTACTGCACCTTGTCCTGCATCCTTCCCAGCTGCCAAAAGAGTGACCCAATGGGCCGTGAAAGAAAGGTAACGTCCCTGTCCATGCCTGCTGGACCATGAGTCAGCGGTAATATGCACCTTACCGCTGACCGCCCTGTCCAGCGAGGCCAAGACATTGCCTTCCACATGCCGGTAGAGAGCCGGAATAGCCTTCCGTGAGAAAAAGTGGCGTTTGGGAACCTGCCACTGAGGAACCGCACATTGCACAAACTCACGGAAGGGGGCCGAGTCTACCAACTGAAAAGGCAGCAGTTGAAGCGCTAGCAATTTAGCCAAGCTAGCATTCAACCGCTGGGCATGTGGATGGCTGGGAGTGAACTTCTTTCGACGGTCCAGCAGCTGGGGCAGGGAAATTTGCCTGCTAGAATCGGACGTCGGTGTACTGCTAGCAGAGTGGCCGCAACTACTTGGCTGTGACACACCTAATTCTACACCTTCATTCCTCTCAGTGCATGTTTCAGACAGGACTGAAGTTATAGTGGGGTTGGAGATCCCAGCTGATGCGGTGCAAGGAGAGGTCCGCTTTGTTCTTTGGTGTGGGTCTTTGAGGTAGGCTTGCCAACGAGCTGCATGGCAGGTCAACATATGTCTGGTCAGGCATGTGGTACCCAAGCGGCTGATGTTTTGGCCACGCGATATACGCTTGAGACATATGTTGCAAACAGCAGCTGTGCGATCTGATGCACTAGCCTCAAAAAAGGCCCACACCAAAGAACTTTTTGAATGACGGGCAGAGGCAGCGCCCTGCACAGGCGGAGCTCTGCGGTGTAATTCCGTCGGTGTACTGCCCTTACGCTGGCCACCAAAGGGCATCCTGCCTCGTTGGAGATGTGCCTCCTCCTCATCCTCCTCCTCCTCCTCTCTCCTATTAGGCACCCACGTGGAGTCAGTGACCTCATCATCCCCTCCCTCCTCATCACTGGAGCCAATCTGGCAGTATGCTGCAGCTGCTGGAACATGACTGCCAGATTGGTGTCCTTCTTGAGCATCCCCTCTGTCTGCTCTCACGCTACTGCCTTCCTGTAGCTGGGTTTCATCATCAGACCCTTCGAAACGCTGGGCATCCTCCTGGAGCATGTACCCAACACTGTGCTCAAACAGTTCGGGGGACTCCTCAGGAGGAGGACATGGTGGGTCTAGGGAAGGAGTGACTGATGATGAGTCTGACATTGATACCAGGGAAGAGGACGCTTTGGCAGCTGCTTTGCCAGTACCCTGAGCCTGGGTGAGAGAGGATGAGGAGGAGGAGGAGGGCTTGGTCATCCACTCTACCAAGTCTTCGGCATGATGTGGCTCAACATGTCCAGCTGCCGAAAAGAAGGACAAGCGTGTCCCATGGCCATGTGCTGATGACAATGCACCGCGTCCACGACCAGCACTGTTGCCCCCAGACACAGAGCCTGCTTGCCCTCTTTTATTGCCTCCTGACTGTCTGCCTCTCCTTGTTTGCCTTCCAGACATTCTAATAGATGGCCTGCAGGGAGATGGGAAAAAAGCAATAAGGGCTACCTTCAGGTGTCCTTCTCTGTCCCTTTACTTAAGGATTTCTAAATATGGTTGAGGATGATTGCTTTTGCACAGAATAGCACAACGACAATTTCCCTGACTGTCCAAAAAACAAGGATTTCAAAGATGGTTGATGAGGAATGCTTTAGCACACTATAGCACAAGGAGAATTTCCCTCACTGTCCTTCCCTGTCCCTAGAAACAAGGATTATCACAGTGAAAGAAACTGACACTCTTCCTACCTATAGTTTTCTGTCCCTAGAAAAAATGTTTTTTTAAAGCACACTATAGCACAAGGAGAATTTCCCTCACTTTCCTTCCCTGTCCCTAGAAACAAGGATTATCACAGTGAAAGAAACTGACACTCTTCCTACCTATAGTTTTCTGTCCCTAGAAAAAATGATTTTTTTAAAGCACACTATAGCACAAGGAGAATTTCCCTCACTGTCCTTCCCTGTCCCTAGAAACAAGGATTATCACAGTGAAAGAAACTGACACTCTTCCTACCTATAGTTTTCTGTCCCTAGAAAAAATGTTTTTTTAAAGCACACTATAGCACAAGGAGAATTTCCCTCACTGTCCTTCCCTGTCCCTAGAAACAAGGATTATCACAGTGAAAGAAACTGACACTCTTCCTACCTATAGTTTTCTGTCCCTAGAAAAAATGTTTTTTTAAAGCACACTATAGCACAAGGAGAATTTCCCTCACTTTCCTTCCCTGTCCCTAGAAACAAGGATTATCACAGTGAAAGAAACTGACACTCTTCCTACCTATAGTTTTCTGTCCCTAGAAAAAATGTTTTTTTAAAGCACACTATAGCACAAGGAGAATTTCCCTCACTGTCCTTCCCTGTCCCTAGAAACAAGGATTCGCACAGTAAAACACACTGACACTCTCCCTACCTATCCTTCTCTTTCCCTAAACTAAAGGAATCCAGGTTAAGCAAGAAAAAATAAATGTCACTGTCCCTGCCTATGCTTCTCTTTCCCTGCTCCGGAACACACTACACTAGGCCGCCGTGCTGGCGGCCTTTTATAGTGTGGGGCGTGTACTAAACACCCTCAGCAATAATTGGCCACAGGCATCCTGCCTGTGGCCAATCATTGCTCTCCTCGCTGCCGGCGCTGTGATTGGCCAAACATGCGGGGTCACAGTGCATGCTTGGCCAATCACAGCGCCTGGATGACACTGCGATGGCGTAGTGCATTGTGGGCCGTTCGCGTCACTCGAATTTGGCGCGAACGGCCCAAATCGTTCAATCTTCGTCGAACGATCGAACAGCCGATGTTCGAGTCGAACGTATGTTCGACTCGAACACGAAGCTCATCCCTACTCTTATACAAGGAATGGGAGAACCCACTGAGGGTCTTTACAGCCCCAAAGAGGTTTGCGGTACGGTACCCCTTTTGAGGAGAGTTTTCTGAAGAAATGGACCTCTCCCCCCTATAGTGGACCCTCCGGTGTCCAGACTTAATAGAGCCACCACAATTCCTGTAGAAGGGGCTCCTGTTTTCTAGGACCCTGTGGATAAGAAGGCTGAAGCACTCGCTTGCTACCTATACTCAGTGGTAGGCTCGGCAGTACGCCCGGCATTGGCGGGGGCCCTAGTGTCTCACACACTTACTGAATGGGCAAGATTGCTACTCCAGGGGTTAAGGAGCGAGATGCTCCTCCTGATGAGATAACATTGGCCGACCTGTTGGTCCAGGGCCTTAGGTTTGTCTACGAGTCAGACATGAATACTATTCCCCTGCTGTCTAAAACTTCGGTTTATGCAGTAGCAATACGCCGCCTGATCTGGCTAAAAGGCTGGTCTGCGGACCAGACTTCCAAGAAAGCCCTGTTGGATCTGCCTTTTAAGGGCGACAGACTTTTTGGGGCTTCTCTGGATGACATCATCAAGGATGCCACAGGAAGTAAAAGCACTTTGCTTCCCCAAATTAGCAAGGGTAAGGGGCCACGCCAAGGGCAAGGGCCCTCCTTTACTGCACACAAGTGGTTTTTTCGTCCCCCTAGGGCGACAGGGAAAAGACCCCAGGCCGATAAAGCGCCTGCCCAAGGACAAAAGCGTCCTTGGTCCCGCAGACCCAACAAGCCTGCGGACAAATCTACGTCCACATGAAGGTCCGCCCCCACCCAGCTCTCGGGTGGGGGGACGTCTTTGCGAATTCGCGACTCAGTGGACTGCTCTAGTCTCCGACAGGTGGGTTTGCGAAGTAATCTCCTCAGGCTACAAGATAGAATTTCTCTCTTGTCCACCAGACAGATTCATCACCTCCAATCTCCAGCTACTACCGAACCGTCGGGAGGCCCTGTATGGGGCGGTCCAGGGTCTACTGGAACGCGGGGTAGTTATTCCAGTTCCAGAACAGGAACGGGGTCAGGGTTTTTACTCAAATCTGTTCATTGTGCCAAAGAAGGAGGGGGTTCGTCCAATCTTGGATCTCAGAGCCCTCAATTGCTTTGTGAAGGTACAAAGATTTCGGATGGAGTCGGTTCGATCCGTAGTCACGGCTCTCCATCCGGGGGACTTTCTGGCCTCCTTGGACATCAAGGACGCATACCTGCATGTCCCCATATACTCCAGACACCAGAGGTTTCTGCGATTTGCTATCGGGAAGAACCACTACCAGTTTGTGGCCCTCCCGTTTGGCCTTGCCTCAGCACCCAGGACGTTCACCAAGGTGCTCGCTCCGATTCTGGCACTTCTAAGACAGCGGGGTATCGCTATCACAGGTTACTTGGATGACCTTCTGCTGAAGGCCCCTTCAAGCTCAGAATTAGAGGTAAGCGTGTCCATTACCTGTCAGACTCTTCGAGACTGTGGTTGGATACTAAACACGCAAAGGTCAGTATTGGTGCCCACTCAACGCCTAGTGTACCTGGGGTTGATTCTGGATTCCTCAGAGGCAAAGGTATTCCTCCCTGTGGAGAAGTTGCAGACCCTCCGGGCTGCAGTACGGCAGCTGACTTCCAGGAATTGGTCGTCACTCCGTTTTTGCATGCGAGTGTTGGGCCTCATGGTAGCCTCCTTCGAGGCGGTCCCATATGCTCAATACCACACTCGAGTGTTACAGAAGGAAGTTCTGTCCAGATGGAACAGATGCCCTTCATCTCTGGATTATCAAATCCGAGTGAGCCACCTAGTCAGGAGATCCCTGGTATGGTGGCTGACAGCACCGGCTCTAATGGCCGGGAAGTCATTTCTTCCGGTTTACTGGATAGTGATCACGACGGACGCCAGCCTTACAGGTTGGGGGGGAGTCTGGGGTGTCCAGTCGGCGCAAGGTCGCTGGACCCCAGAGGAAGCCCTCCTGCCGATCAATGTCCTGGAGATCCGGGCGATCAAGCTGTGCCTCTTCAAATGGTCTCAGAGACTGCAAGGGCGTCCAGTCAGGATCCAGTCAGACAACGCCACAGCAGTGGCATATGTCAATCATCAAGGAGGAACAAGAAGCTCAGCTGCAGATCGCTCGCATCCTGAAGTGGGCAGAGAGGAGCGTACCGGCACTGTCGGCCATGTACATTCCGGGTGTGGAAAACTGGCAGGCGGACTACCTGAGCCGCCAGATGCTGGACCAGGGAGAATGGTCCTTACACCCAGAGGTGTTCCAACTCCTCTGCCAAAGATGGGGCACACCAGACGTAGATCTTCTGGCTTCCCGACTCAATCGGAAGGTATTGAGGTTTGTGGCCCGGTCAAGAGACCCATGGGCAGACGCAACGGACGCGTTGGTAGCATCGTGGGGTCAGTATCGGCTAATCTATGCCTTCCCTCCCTTAAGGCTTCTTCCTCTTCTGCTCCGCAGAGTGGAGGCAGAGGGAATTCCAATGATCCTAATCGCTCCAGATTGGCCTCAGCGTCCTTGGTACGCCGATCTAGTACGTCTGGTAGCAGACGTCCACTGGCGCCTACCACTACGGAAGGACCTGCTATCGCAAGGTCCCATATTCCATCCTGCTTTACAGTCATTGGCTTTAACGGCATGGCTGTTGAGAACCAGGTACTGAGAGATCGGGGCCTGTCAGACTCAGTAATCTCTACTATGAGAAGTGCTCGGAAACCGTCCTCTAGGAAGGTCTATCACCGCACTTGGAGGGCCTACATCTCCATATGTGAGAAAATGAAATGGCATCCGCGTACCTATTTGGTTTCCAGAATCCTGCTGTTTTTACAGCATGGGGTAGACCAAAGGCTTGCCCTAAGTACGATTAAGGGACAGATATCTGCCCTGGCTGTCTTTTTTCAGCGACCCCTGGCGACTCACTCTCTCGTGAGTACATTTGGGCAGGGGGTTCGACATGTGGCCCCTCCGGTCCGCCCCCCATTACCTCCGTGGGACTTGAACCTGGTCCTCTCGGTGCTTCAGACGGCACCGTTTGAGAATATTAGAGAGATTCCCCTGTTGACACTTTCTCAGAAAGTGGTCTTTTTGGTGACTGTTACGTCAGTTAGACGAGTCTCTGAGCTGGCAGCCTTGTCCTGCAAGGCTCCCTATTTGATTTTCCACAAGGATAAGGTGGTGCTGCGGCCGCAGCCTTCCTTTCTTCCGAAAGTCGTTTCGGCTTTTCATCTCAACGAAGACATTGTACTTCCATCCTTGTGTCCTCAGCCGTCGAATCCTAAGGAGTCGGCGTCGCATTCCTTGGATGTTGTCCGAGCTTTGAGAGTATACATATCTGCTACTTCCCTGTTCCGGAAGTCAGACTCACTGTTTGTTTCGGTGGCTGGTCCCAAGAAGGGCCAAGCAGTCTCATCGGCCACCATCTCTAGGTGGATCCGACAGATAGTAATCCAGGCTTACGCCTTAAAGGGTCAGGCGCCCCCCTTTCCTGTCACGGCGCATTCGACCAGGGCAATAGGTGCCTCTTGGGCTTTCCGACATCAAGCGTCTGTTTCCCAACTATGTAAAGCGGCGACTTGGTCGTCCGCTCACACTTTCACAAAATTCTACAAAATTGATGTAGGTGCATCTTCGGATGCCTCTTTCGGCCGCAAGGTTTTGCAGGCGGCTGTTTAGAGTTGCAACTCCTCCGTTGGAGGAGTGCTGTTTTGTGTTTTGGGGTGAAGTTTGTTTTTATGCTGTTACCACCCCTCGTTTTTTCTCTGACACTGCTTTGGGACGTCCCACTTTGTCAATAGAGAAGCTGTGTCGGTCCATGGACGAAAGAGTAAATAGGATTTTTTACTCACCGTAAAATCCTTTTCTCTGAGTCCATGGACCGACACAGCACCCACCCCTCCTTTTAAGTTTGTACTGCTTTTTGACGAACTGATCTGCGATGTGCAGACTGAGAGGGTATACCCAGAGGGTCCGCCCCCTGGGCGGTACTGTAGAAGGTGTGATGCAACACTTTTTACAAGTTTTTCTGCCTAGTCACTCCTAATTAACGGATAATACCCACTTTGTCAATAGAGAAGCTGTGTCGGTCCATGGACTCAGAGAAAAGGATTTTACGGTGAGTAAAAAATCCTATTTTCTCAGGCAAACCTCTCCCTCCCCCCTCCCTCCCACAGAGCTGATTCTTGTTTGATTGGCCACTGGAATGTCTCCTGTCCTGCAGGCAACTTGGAGTTGCCTTGTAAATTGCTCCAGGTCGCGCTGTGATTCATTCTCAAGTTGTGTCTGAGTTGCCTCATAAAATCGCGCTGGAAGTCGTGTTACCCCAGTGTGAATGGGTAGTCTTTCTAGATGTTGAGCTACATTGTTTCAATTGTTTCAATTCCCCCTCTATTACAGCCTTAAAGGTGTCTATAGTAGAGTTTCTCGCATTTACAGGGTAGAAAAACGTATCCCCATATTGTGATGTACTACATGAAACTCCATAGGAGCCCGTATGCGATTCTGAATACAGCTGTTCTAGAGTTAATGATGCCGATAAGTCCTGAAACATAAAAGAGGAAGCATGGGGGGTAAACATCTTGTACTACAGTTGATTGGTTTTGGTGAGATTCACTCACCATCTCTAATGTCAGTGGGTCTTCCACCTGTTCTTCTGTTCCCTGTTGAAAGTGTTTCCGCAGCAAGAGGTTCCTGACAAACCTGTTGGTGTCCAAATTGGTATTAAAGATATCAAAATGAAAGGTGGGTGAAAAAGATAGACCCCGTGACAGCAGAGATAATTTAGAATCCATTAAAACCTTATCCGTTAAATTTACTACTGAGGTGATGGTAGATGATTTGCTGTTAATTTCCGTCTTCTCTGTGGATATCGCCGATTTCCGTCTTCTCCCCCCTCGCCTTTGCCTCTTCTTGCACTGTCCTGTTTGTTTTTTCTTCGGGTGCTGATATTATGTTGCAGAAATGGCGTTTTTTGACCCCTCTGGGTTAACAATTCCACCGGAAAAGACCTTGTCTCCTCCTGCAGGAGTGTCGGAAACGGACAAACCATCCCCCTCAGCTGTATCTGAAACTTCATCTAAGGAATCCGATGCCTCCGGTGAGTTGAAGCCCACTTTCCTAATTACATTGGCAGATCTGTGATTTCTCCTGAGAATAGATTGTGGTGTAGAGCTAAAGCTTCCACTCCTCCTCCCCCACTCGTAACCTGTATTGCTCTGGTAATCATCCACATCACGGAGGTATTTAGTCCTTTTAATCTGTGTTTCTAATTCCTCTATCATCCCTTGCAGATTGTTCTCTGAATCTGTGAATGTGGGTAAATGTACAAACTTATTTATACTTCTTCTCTTTGATGTTTGAATTCATTTTGTCCAAACGCTCCTGTTCATACCGGACAATAAGTCACATCAGTTCAAACGAGCAGTTAGACAAGATGACGTTCCATTCCTGGACAAACGTCCCAGGATAGACTGTAGTGGGGATCTTTTTAATATGTAACCCCCGTGGAATCATTTGTTCACCCAGATACTGATTTAACCACTTCCCGCCCGGCCTATAGCAAAATGACGGCCGGGGCGGTGGTTGCGTTATCCTGACTGGGCGTCATATGACGTCCAGCAGAATAACAGCCGCCGCGCGCATCGCAGCGATCGGTGGTGCGGTGTGTCAGTCTGACACACCGCTACACCAATCTCGGTAAAGAGCCTCCGATGGAGGCTCTTTACCACGTGATCAGCCGTGTCCAATATCATGGCTGATCACGATGTGAATAGGAAGCGCTGTTGATCGGCTTTTCCTCACTCGTGTCTGACAGACGCGAGTAGAGGAGAGCCGATCGGCGGCTCTCCTGACAGAGGGGGTTCGCGCTGATTGTTTATCAGCCGCAGCCCCCCCCCACGGATGCCCACACTGGACCACCAGGGAAGCCGCTAGGACCACCAGGGAAGCGGACAACATGTGGATGGCCAGGTATGTACCCCATGGCCATCCACATATTAAAAAATAAGCGCAATAGATGGCAATCAGTGCCCACAAATGGGCACTGACTGGCAACATTATGGACGAAAAAAATATGTGATGCCCAGCAATGCCACCCATCAGTGCCACCTCTCAGTGCCCATCTATCAGTGCCTATCAGTGCCACCCATAAGTACCCATCAGTGCCACCCATAAGTACCCATCAGTGCCGCCTATGAGTGCCGATCAGTGCCACATACCAGTGCCACCTATCAGTGCCCATCAAAGCTGCCTATCAGTGACCATCATCAGTACCCATCAGTGCCATCTCATCGGTGCCGCCTTATCGGTGCCCATCAGTGCAGCCATATCAGTGCCCGTCATTGAAGAAGAAAACGTACTTGTTTACAAAAAAAATAACAGAAACAAAGAAATTTTTTATTTTTTTCAAAATGTTCTTTTTTTTTAAATTTGTTGCGCAAAAAATACAAATCGCAAAGGTGATCAAATACCACCAAAAGAAAGCTCTATTTGTGGGAACAAAATGATACAAATTTTGTTTGAGTACAATGTAGCACGACCGCGCAATTGTCATTCAAATTGCGACAGAGCTGAAAGCTGAACATTGGCCTGGGCAGGAAGGTGTGTAAGTGCCTGGTATTGAAGTATTTAAACTGGTAAGATCCCACCACAGGGTAACCTCTGATTTCATATGGCGGAGTAATTTGTTAAATTCCACATCACAGGCTGTGCTGTCCAGAACCTGTGAAGGATCCCTTGTAAAAACAGTATTGACACGAATATTGTTTTCACAGGGAGCACTAAGACGAAAAAAGTCCAGACTATAAACAAAAAAGTCAGTGCTACTACCCATACATGACATGGAAAGCAGAGCTCCTGGGTGCTCGATCCACAGTAAATGAAGAAAAGATGATCCGCACTCCGGTCATTGCTCTACCAGTGTCTATTCACCCGATGATGAAGTATAACCCAGTAGGTAATGAATATTAGCCTGACTCTTTGTCCCATGGTGTACTTACAAAAAATAGGATTTTTTTCATCATACTTACCTGTAAAATCCATTTCTTTATGTATGCGCTGTAATCTTCTACTCTGTTTGGATGCTGCGTAAAACGCATCCAATTCGTATATATGCAAATCCAGCCTTAGGGCTCAAAAATGCTTTCAATTGCACATAGGGGGAGATTTACTAAAGTGGGGAACACGTTATAAAAAAAATTGGGCGAACGTTCGTCCGTTTAAAATTTTTATTTTTCCCTCGATGTTTCACAGCAAATCAGAAGCGATGAAAGAAAATTCATACGAACATTCTTACGAATATTCTTGTACGACAAAGGCTTTTTTTTTTGTTTCTGATCATGCGCAGTCTTTCTTTTCTGATTATTCTTGTATGAAAATCGTACAAAAACGGTACACATTAAACGAAAAACGTTCGTTCTGTTCCCGTACGAGAAAAATTTTGGAGTTTATCCCTTCGGCAATTTTCATACGGAAATTCGGAATCCGTTGTCGAAAGTTGTGTACAAATTATACGAAAATGTTCTCCTGATTTTCTTATAGTGTGCGTGAGCCTTAAAGTGATTTTTTTTTTTTTTTTAAAGGAAGCTTTACAAACATGTCATACTTGCCTCCACTGTGCAGCTCGTTTTGCACAGAGTGTCCCCAATCCTCGTGTTCTGGGGTCTCTTGGCGGCTCTCGCGGCTCCTCCCCGCATCAGATAACCTCCATAGGAGAAGCTCTCTCCAGCGCTCCCGAGTCCAGCATTTGCGTCCAAAGACACGAATGCCGGTTTCGGCCCTGCCCCCCAGGTGCCCGCGTCATTGGATTTAATTGACAGCAGCAAGAGACAATGGCTGTTCTGCTTTCAATCTATCCAATCAAGAGCCGGGACCCCACGCAGAGAGGGACAGCGTATCCCCGCTAAGGGAAATACGGGATCAGGTATGTAAAACGGGGGGGGGGGGGGCGGTCACTGCCAGAAGTTTTTTCACCTAGGATGCATTAAGTTTAAAAACATGAGGGTTTACAACCCCTTTAAGACTGGAGCATGCAAAATCTGGTGCAGCTCTGCATAGAAACCAATTGTGTGTTGTTGTTTTTTGTTAAAGCTGTTGTAAACTGCTGTAAAAAAAAAAAAACCTGCAAGATAAAGACTTAATGTGCTAGTATGCATTGCATACTAGCACATTATGAAATGCTCTCCTTAGAAAGAAGCCCTCTCAGCGGCGCCCAGTTATCACTGAGAGGGCTGACATCTTCTCCCATCCTTTTTACCGGGATTGCGGGCTCCAGCGCTGTGAGTGGCCAGAGCCGTAATGACGTCACTCCCGTGCAGGAACCCTTGGTTCCGATGCGGTGCGCCGAGCCTTCAGAGCGCATGCACCGCTGGCGTCAGAGGCTGAATATCTCCTAAACGGTGCAGGTTTGGTGGTGTGTGTCCCTTCCCTCCACTCAGCTTTGCAGAGTAAAATTTCAGCTCTCCGTCCCGTTTTCTGAACGGCTTGTTAGCTGCTCCGGTTTCAGTGACGGTGCGTCCATAGAGGGCGCCGGAGCGCCGCCCCCTCTCGCTCCCGCACCGCCACTGAAAGACAATACATAGATTCATGCATTGCATGAATCTGTGTATTGTCACCGCTGCCGCGCTGCCCACTATACATATGGCCGGCCTCCTGGTGAGCGCCGGCCATATGAATTAGAGCGGCGGCCGGCAGTGGGTGTAACTTGGAAGTGCCTATCAGAGCCAGCGGCTCTGATAGGCTTTCCGAATACAGCTCTCACGCTGTATTCGGCTTCCAAAAACTCCTCCCAGGTACGCACGGGGGTGCATTCCTGGAAGAAGACTGTGTGGAGGTTTCAGCCAATCAGGTTCACCGGATCTGGTTACCGGTAACCTGATTGGCTGAAGCGACATCGAGGGCGGGAGAACACATCGAGGACGGCGCGGACCGAGGAAGGTATGTGCAGGGCTGGGGGGGGGACAGGCTGCATTTGGGGGACAAACTGGCTGAATATGGGGCACAAACTGGCTGAATATGGGGCACAAACTGGCTGAATATGGGGGACAAACTGGCTGAATATGGGGGGAACTGGCTGCATTTGGGGGAACTGGCTGAATATGGGGGACAAACTGGCTGAATATGGGGGAACTGGCTGTATATGGGGGACAAACTGGCTGAATATGGGGGGAACTGGCTGAATATGGGGGACAAACTGGCTGAATATGGGGGGAACTGGCTGAATATGGGGGACAAACTGGCTGAATATGGGGGACAAACTGGCTGAATATGGGGGGAACTGGCTGAATATGGGGGACAAACTGGCTGCATTTGGGGGAACTGGCTGAATATGGGGGACAAACTGGCTGCATTTGGGGGGAACTGGCTGTATATGGGGGACACACTGGCTGCATTTGGGGGGAACTGGCTGTATATGGGGGACACGCTGGCTGCATTTGGGGGGAACTGGCTGTATATGGGGGACAAACTGGCTGCATTTGGGGGGAACTGGCTGTATATGGGGGACACGCTGGCTGCATTTGGGGGGAACTGGCTGTATATGGGGGACAAACTGGCTGAATATGGGGGGAACTGGCTGAATATGGGGGACAAACTGGCTGAATATGGGGGGAACTGGCTGAATATGGGGGACAAACTGGCTGAATATGGGGGGAACTGGCTGAATATGGGGGACAAACTGGCTGAATATGGGGGGAACTGGCTGAATATGGGGGACAAACTGGCTGAATATGGGGGGAACTGGCTGAATATGGGGGACAAACTGGCTGCATTTGGGGGAACTGGCTGAATATGGGGGACAAACTGGCTGCATTTGGGGGGAACTGGCTGTATATGGGGGACACACTGGCTGCATTTGGGGGGAACTGGCTGTATATGGGGGACACGCTGGCTACATTTGGGGGGAACTGGCTGTATATGGGGGACAAACTGGCTGAATATGGGGGGAACTGGCTGTATATGGGGGACAAACTGGCTGAATATGGGGGGAACTGGCTGTATATGGGGGACACGCTGGCTGCATTTGGGGGGAACTGGCTGTATATGGGGGACAAACTGGCTGCATTTGGGGGGAACTGGCTGTATATGGGGGACACGCTGGCTGCATTTGGGGGGAACTGGCTGTATATGGGGGACAAACTGGCTGCATTTGGGGGAACTGGCTGTATATGGGGGACAAACTGGCTGTATATGGGGGACACGCTGGCTGCATTTGGGGGGAACTGGCTGTATATGGGGGACAAACTGGCTGAATATGGGTGGAACTGGCTGTATATGGGGGACACGCTGGCTGCATTTGGGGGGAACTGGCTGTATATGGGGGACAAACTGGCTGCATTTGGGGGGAACTGGCTGTATATAGGGGACACGCTGGCTGCATTTGGGGGGAACTGGCTGTATATGGGGGACAAACTGGCTGCATTTGGGGGAACTGGCTGTATATGGGGGACAAACTGGCTGCATTTAAGGGGAACTGGCTGTATATGGGGGACACGCTGGCTGCATTTGGGGGGAACTGGCTGTATATGGGGGACAAACTGGCTGCATTTGGGGGGAACTGGCTGTATATGGGGGACACGCTGGCTGCATTTGGGGGGAACTGGCTGTATATGGGGGACAAACTGGCTGCATTTGGGGGAACTGGCTGTATATGGGGGACAAACTGGCTGTATATGGGGGACACGCTGGCTGCATTTGGGGGGAACTGGCTGTATATGGGGGACAAACTGGCTGAATATGGGTGGAACTGGCTGTATATGGGGGACACGCTGGCTGCATTTGGGGGGAACTGGCTGTATATGGGGGACAAACTGGCTGCATTTGGGGGGAACTGGCTGTATATAGGGGACACGCTGGCTGCATTTGGGGGGAACTGGCTGTATATGGGGGACAAACTGGCTGCATTTGGGGGAACTGGCTGTATATGGGGGACAAACTGGCTGCATTTAAGGGGAACTGGCTGTATATGGGGGACACGCTGGCTGCATTTGGGGGGAACTGGCTGTATATGGGGGACAAACTGGCTGCATTTGGGGGAACTGGCTGTATATGGGGACATAGTTACATAGTTACATAGTTAGTTAGGTTGAAAAAAGACAAAGTCCATCCAGTTCAACCATAAAAATAAAAAAAATATTGTGCAATCCCATATACCCAATTCTATACCCACAGTTGATCCAGAAGGCAAAAAACCCCAGCAGAGCATGATCCAATTTGCTACAGCAGGGGAAAAAGTTCCTTCCTGATCCCCCGAGAGGCAATCGGATTTACCCTGGATCAACTTTACCTAGAACTGTTAGTACTCAGTTATATTATGTACATTTAGGAAAGTATCCATGCCTTTCTTAAAGCAATCTACTGAGCTGGCCAGAACCACCTCTGCAGGGAGTCTGTTCCACATTTTCACAGCTCTTACTGTGAAGAAACCTTTCCGCATTTGGAGATGAAATCTTTTTTCTTCTAGACGTAAAGAGTGCCCCCTTGTTCTCTGTGTTGACCGTAAAGTGAATAACTCATCACCAAGATCAATATATGGACCCCTTATATATTTGTACATGTTAATCATATCCCCCCTTATTCTCCTCTTCTCAAGAGTGAATAAATTCAGCTCCTCTAATCTTTCCTCATAGCTGAGCTCCTCCATGCCTCTTATCAGTTTAGTTGCCCTTCTCTGCACTTTCTCCAGTTCCCCGATATGCTTTTTGAGAACTGGGGCTCAAAACTGAACTGCGTATTCCAGATGAGGCCTTACTAATGATTTGAACAGGGGCAAAATGATCTCTCTCTCTCTGGAGACCATACCTCTCTTAATACAAGAAAGGACTTTGCTCGCTTTGGAAACCGCAGCTTGGCATTGCATGCCATTATTGAGCTTATGATCTACCAAAACCCCCAGATCCTTCTCCACTACGGATCCCCCCAGTTGTACTCCCCCTAGTATGTATGATGCATTCATATTATTAGCCCCCAAGTGCATAACTTTACATTTATCAACATTAAACCTCATCTGCCACATAGTCGCCCAATTAGACAGAGCATTGAGGTCGGCTTGTAAATTGGCGAGATCCTGTAAGGACGTTATTCCACTGCATAGCTTGGTGTCATCTGCAAAGACAGAAATGTTACTTTTGATCTCAGACCCAATATCATTTATAAAGATATTCAAAAGTAAGGGTCCCAGCACTGAACCTTGGGGTACACCACTGATAACCTTGGACCATTCAGAGTAAGAATCATTAACAACTACTCTCTGAATTCTGTCTTTTAGCCAGTTTTCTATCCATTTACAAACTGATATTTCCAATCCTGTAGACTTTACCTTACACATTAACCGTGTGTGGGGAACTGTATCGAACGCTTTTGCAAAATCCAAGTATACCACGTCCACAGCCACACCTCTGTCCAAGTATACCACGTCCACAGCCACCCCTCTGTCCAAGTATACCACGTCCACAGCCACCCCTCTGTCCAAGGTCTTACTTACCTCTTCATAAAAAGAAATCAGGTTTGTCTGACAACTTCTGTCTTTCATGAATCCATGCTGTCTGTTGCTGAAATAGTTTTTTTCCAGCAAGAACTCATCTATGTGGTCTTTTATTAATCTCTCCAGTATTTTCCCAACTATAGAAGTTAAACTAACAGGTCTATAGTTACTTGGTAAAGACTTTGTTCCCTTTTTAAATATAGGCACCACATTGGCCCTGCGCCAATCCAGTGGTACTATTCCTGTCATTAATGAGTCCCTAAAAATTAGATACAATGGCTTTGAAATTACAGAGCTCAATTCTTTTAGGATCCATGAGTGTATGCCATCTGGTCCAGGTGCTTTATCCACCTTTATTCCATCTAAATATTTCTGGACCATATCACTTTTGAGCCATTGTGGATTTGGGGCTGTGTCACTACCACCCCCATTATGGACATGAACTCCCCCATGCTCCATTGTATACACAGAGCTGAAGAAAGTATTTAATAAATTAGCCTTTTCTTTGTCCCCAGTCACCCACTCTAGATTATTTTGTAAAGGGCCTACATGCTCAGACTTGACCTTTTTACTATTAATATATTTGAAGAATTTTTTGGGGTTTGTCCTACTATCTTTTGCAATCTGTCGTTCGTTTTGAATTTTTGCATCCTTGATTTCCTTTTTACATATCCTGTTATATTCTTTGTAACATTTAAATGACACTAGTGTTCCTTCATTTTTATATTTTTTAAAAGCGCTTTTCTTATTGTTTATAGCTTTTTTAACTTTAACTGTGAGCCACATAGGTTTTATTTTTAGCCTTTTAAACTTATTGCCAATGGGAATATACTTTGCAGTGAGTTCACAAACAGTCTTTTTGAAGAATTCCCATTTCTGTTCTGTGCCCATTGATGCCAATTTTCCCTCCCAGTCTAAGTCCTGGAGAGCAGCGCTCATCCTTGGAAAATTTGCTTTATTGAAATTAAGTGTTTTTATCCTTCCTGCATGTATTTCTTGCTTACAGCTAACATCAAATGAAATCATGTTATGGTCACTGCTACCCAGGTGTTCCTTTATCTGAACATTAGTAATGTGCTCTGCATGGTTTGAGATTACCAGGTCCAACAGAGCATCATTCCTAGTTGGGGCCTCAATAAACTGGACCATAAAATTGTCCTGCAATAGGCTTATAAATTTTTGCCCTTTAACTGTCCCAGCAGTGCCATTACTCCAGTCAATTTCTGGGTAGTTAAAATCCCCCATTATTACCACCGTCCCAGCCCTTGCAGCCCTTTCCATCTGTGCAAGGAGCTGAGTCTCCACCTCCTCATTAACATTGGGTGGTCTATAACAAACTCCAATGATTAACTTTGAACTACGCACATCTGTATGCAGTTCCACCCATAATGCTTCAGCCTCATCACACTCTCCATCAACCAGGTCCTCTTTCACACTCGCTTTGAGATCACTTCTCACATAGAGACAGACCCCGCCACCTTTCCTTTTTGCCCTGTCTCTCCGAAAGAGTGCATAGCCAGGAATATTAATAATCCAGTCATGTGAGGATTGAAGCCACGTTTCAGCAATACCGATTACGTCATAGCTCTCCTCATGCACCAGAGCTTCCAACTCACCTATTTTGCTTGGCAGACTTCTGGCATTGGTGAACAAACACTTTAATGTATTACATTTTTCTCTGGTGTTTTTCATATAATTTTTAGTAGTACAAATGGCACTATAGTTTCCAATGGCTGTTTGCAACATGGGAACTTTCTTGTCACCTGCCATAACCCTCCCCCCATCTATCCCCATTCCACTCTCCATTAATGTCTGACCACTAACTGACCTGTGTGCCCGATGTAATTCTAGTTCACCCTCCCCCCTCAAACCTAGTTTAAATACTCCTCCAGCCTTCCCCTAAACCTCTCCCCCAGCACCGCAGACCCCCTTCCATTCAAGTGCAAACCGTCTTTAGCATATAGGTTGCACCCCAAACAAACTGGCTGCATTTGGGGGGAACTGGCCGTATATGGGGGGGGGACTGGCTGCATTTGGGGGGAACTGTCTGTATATGGGGACAAACTGGCTGTATATGGGGGCACACTGGCTATATATATAAGGACACACTGGCTGTATATGGGGGCACACTGGCTATATATATGGGGGCACACTGGCTGTATATGGGGGCACACTAGCTGTATATATATGGGGGCACACTGGCTGTATATGGAAACAAACTGGCTGTATTTGAGGGGGCAAACTGGTGGCGTTTGGGCACAGTGGCTGCGTTTAATGGGCACAGTGGCGGCAATTGATTTTTTTTTTTCAGTTTGTTTGCGCCCCCCCAAAAATTTTGAGCACCAGCCGCCACTGTCCGGTTGTTACTACAAGAGAGCCAAACGTCAGCTCTAAAAAAAAAAAAAGTACAACCACTTGAAGTCAAATGATGTACCAGGCATGTGATTTGGCGGCAGTTGGCTAAAGTGATATTAAACTCAAAATGTTATGTATTGCAGCTTACCAATCAGATGCGTTGGCTGCATTCGTTTTTATTTTTTAAGCTTTTTGTCCTTGGGTTCTCACCTGGTGATCTGGCCAGTAACGCACCCTGTATTAGAGTGCCCCCATTCTGGCTAAATGGGCACAAGGGGGGACCTTTGGACAGCAGCATTGTCATTCTGGAGGGTGGAGGGGAGTGTTAATTGGCAGATTTAGATACACTAACAAATTGAAACCAAACCCAGCTCACAACTTTTAATCAGTTACATCAAGCAGGTTTTTTTTTTTTTTTTTCAATTTTGGGATAAAGGTTTTACATGAATTAATAAAAGCACATAATTAAGCACCTTGACATGACAAGTCGCACCCTATTGCTGGAAATTGCGTGTTTTTAAATCTGCGTGAGGCCAACTTTGCGGTTCCACATCGATTTGATCAAAAAAGTAGTTCCTGCAAAACTTTTTGGTAATTTTTGGTGCGACTTCCATAGACATCTGTGCATGAAGCTGCACAGATGTATTTCAAGTCGCTTTGAAATCGTGCGAGTTTAAGATGAAGTCGTGCAATTTCAAGGTGCAGTTAATGCGAATGAGGGCTAATACTAATTTGTATTTTTTTGTTTTTCAATTATTTTTTTTTAAGAGCCCACTAGATGGCGCACAACGTGCGTGCTGGGTTTGTTTTGATAGCTCTGGATTCCAGATAGTTTATGCGCCCTCTAGTGGACATCGAATGTTCTCGTATTGCAGTTTAGTAAATGTTCATCACTTAAAACATTTGCACATTGTCATAATTATCGCCAACATGCAGATATCCACACTTCTCGCCATGTGTTCTGCCTTGAGACGGGCAGAATGGTGAAGGATTGTGATGACTGCACGAAGGAGGCATTTATCAGAGAAAGCCGGCATCTCTTGCAGAAGACAAGCTGGAAGCAGTATCTGTACATACAGCATACAATCAGCATATTCCCCCTCCAGGAAGCCCACAGGTGCTTCATCTGGCCATCTGTAGAAGTCAATGGCTGTAAACCTGTATGTCTCTGGATGCAGAATTTTGTGTTAGGGGCCCAATCAGCCCTCACGGTTTCTATCTTGAACTGCAGAACTATGGGGGTTTATTTACTAAAGGCAAATCCACTTTGCCCTAGAAGTGCACTTGCTGTAGATCTAAGGGGGACATGCAAGGAAAATAGCATTTTTGCTTGTACATGATTGGATGATGAAATCAGCAGAGCTTTCCCTCATTTCAGATCTACAGCGACTGCACTTTCAAGTGCACTTGCAGTGCAAAATGGATTTGCCTTTAGTAAATAAACCCTACATGTGTTGTAGTGATGAGGGCAGAGAGTGATTAGGCAGGGGTGACACCATTCAGTCCACAACAGGACTTAGGAACGGAGTGCATTTCTGTCAGATTGGTTGGTATTTTCCTTTACTTGCAGGATCTTTGAAAGGATAAAGCTGGCTACACACTACATGTATACCCCACTTTTAATTACACAATGGGACCAGAGCATCTATAAAATGAAAATTTACTTTAAAGTGAAGCAATACCTTTTTTCACTTCTCAATTCATGTACTGCATTGCAGTAGTCACTTTCAGGCATAACTGATTACCTAGGCAAGCTGGCCGACCCCAGATATGTTGTAGTCCTGGGTCCCCTCTTGGTGCTCCCCAAGTTTGGTGTCCCTGTCACTTATGGTTTGGGAGCAGTGCCATGTCAAGCTGACCAAGATTTCCCATAGATGCCAATGTTAAAAACCGGTAGCAGTGCCATGTCAAGCTGACCAAGATTTCCCATCGATGCCAATGTGTCCGTACTCGCAAGTGTATGTAAAGTGGGGTATGTCTGTATATAACTATCTTTAGATTCCCACCCCCCTTTAGGTTGGACCTCCAATCATATGGTTTGGTGAATCCAAACACTTTCACTTTGTATGCAGACAGGCCCTTGCACTACATCGTTTAAGGTAAATCTAAAGGAAATCAAACACAAGTTGTATAGTGTATATCCAGCTTAAAACCCGGAGAAAAAGTGCATGTATTGCAGAGATACACCGATCAGCAATTTTTTTTTTCTTACTAGTAATGGCGGCGATCAGTGACTTATAGCGGCAGAAATTTTGACACTCTCACTTTTTGGGGACCAGTGACACTGATACAGTGATCCATGCTAAATAAAATATACACTGTCACTGTACTAATGACACTGGCTGGGAAGGTGTTAAACAGAGTGTGCCTAACCAGTGTTTTTTTTTTATAAACTGTGAGATGCTTTTACTAGGGGAAGACATGAATACTAGTCCCTGCCTTGCAGAGACACAGGATCCATGCCTTCCCTCCTGTCAGAACGGCAATCTGCCTTGTTTACATAGGCAGATTGCAGTTATGCCTCTGTGGCTGATGATCGGTGGGTGTCGGCGGACATTGAGCCCGAGGTAACCGCTGATCGGCTCCCACTGTGAGAAATCACAGCGGGAGTGAGCTGCCGGCGGTGCGCATACATGCCCCCTACCTGGAAGTGCTGTATCACGTTTATATTCATGATACTACTCACAGCATTCACCCTGTAGCAGTAAAACTGCTATAGGGTGGTTGTAAGTGGATAATGAAATCTGCTGGGAAACCAACACTTCCAGAAGTGTGAGTCTTTGGAGTCCTCAACAGTTCTTACGGGTTCCTCCTGCTGACCTCCATGCCACTACAGGATATGGAGGTCAACAGGAGAAACCAGTAGAGTCACAGGGACCCCCAGAGATTGGCACTCCTGCAAGAGTTTGTTTTCTAGAGAAGCCTTTTTCAACCAGGGTGCCCAGGCACCCTGGCGTGCCTTTAGGTTTCTTCAGGGGTGCCTTGGCAAAATGGCTAGTGTAACAGCACCCCAAGTATGAAAGGGGTTAACGCCGTTTAGGATATTCCCTCTCTGGACACACATCCACTGCCGATCCTCCACAGTCAGGCGACCGCTTCCCATAGGATTAATCCTTCCAAACATACGAGAAAAACACTGTGTATGAAGTTTCCAACTGGACTGACAATCTTTAATGACAAACTCCCAGTTTTATACACACAGAGAGGAGGTTCTTACATTCTCCTCAGACAATACACCTTTGACCAGACCTAATTTACATGAGCTAATTAACTACAGTGATGACTCAGACACATGACCTTTAGGCTAGCCTCACTGTCTCCCAATACACATCTGACATCTTAGCAGACACAGGTGGGGGCTGGATGTGGTGACATTAGCATCTAACAGTATGTGTCCCAACATCATGAAGGAGTCACTTTTCAGTTAACCTGTTGAGTTCATAATCAAACAGTAAATAGTTCTTTACAGATATCCTAGGGAATATTGTGGAAAAATATCACGGTCCCATTTAATATTGTGGAAAAATATCACTGTCCCATTTAATATTGTGGAAAAATATCACTGTCCCATTTTAAAGCAATCCAAGACATATTCTTAATGTCCATTATTTTCTTGCTCACCCTGTGCCCAAAGTGACCCCTGTCACAGCTAGTAATTGAGAAAAATTCTGTATAAGCCAGTGGGTGGATGAAGCCCGTCTTATAGTTGCCCAAAGCCACAGGTTTTTATTGTGCACCATTACAACCTTCTAGCCATCGGCATCCTAAGAACCAATGACATCAGTTGATAAGGATGACATCGGATGTTTGCACAGCATCCTTGTTTAACCCTTCTCTGCATCTCTCAGTCAACATTGGGGTAATGTTAACGAAGTGAAGGAGAGAAACTGAGTCAATACCAGTGTGCAAAGGTGCTTTTGCTATGGAAGAATAAATCTTCTCTAACGTTGGGTGTCCTACGTGTGTGGATGTTGCTGCGATACATAAATCTATTAGTTTAGCGTTTTACATTTTAGAATTGGGTGCCTTGAGATTGTACAGAATCTTAAAGGGTGCCTTGACTGAAAAAAGGTTGAGAAAGACTGTTCTAGAGGACTATTCCATAAAGTTTAGTAACACGGGAGGCAGGAAAGGTAAGTATGCAATCTCTTCTGAGACTGTTAAATACACAACATAATCTCTGCTTTACAGTGCCTTGAAAAAGTATTCATACCCAAGGAAATTTTCCACATTTTGTCATGTTACAACCAAAAACATATTTTATTGGGATTTTATGTGATAGACCAACACAAAGTGGCACATACTTGTGAAGTGGAAGGAAAATGGTTTTCAATTTTTTATTTATTTTTTACAAATAAATATGTGAAAAGTGTGGGGGGCATTTGTATGGCGCCCCCCTGAGTCAATACTTTGTAGAACCGCCTTTCTCTGCAATTACAGCTGAAAGTCTTTTTGGGGATGTCTCTACCAGCTTTGCACATCTAGAGATGGACATTTTTGCCCATTCTTCTTTGCAAATTATCTCAAGCTCTATAAAGGTATTTACATACTGTACCTCATTTTTATAAAACACTAATACAGTGTGCTATGCCAATCTATAATAGAGGGGCTGCCAGTGTTTTTTATGTATGGGTTAACAAAAACTAGATTGCCCTGTATTTGGCTCCATTCATCTTCCCATCAACTCTGACCAGCTTCCCTGTCCCTGCTGAAGAAAAGCATCCCCACAACATGATGCTGCCACCACCATGTTTCACGGTGGGGATGGTGTGTAGTGTTAGTTTTCCACCACACATAGCGTTTTGCTTTTAGGCCAAAAAGTTAAATTTTGGTCTCATCTGACCAGAGCACCTTCTTCCACATGGCTTCTCGCAAACTGCAAACGGGACTTATTATTATTTAAGGTACTTATATAGCACCGTCAATTTTACGCAGCGCTTTACATATACATTGTACATTCATATCGGTCCCTAACTCACATTCATATACTAGGGCCAATTTAGACAGAAGCCAATTAACCTACCAGCATGTCTTTGGATTCTTATGGCTTTCTTCTTGCCACTCTTCCATAAATGCGAGATTTGAGGAGTGCACCTGAGCTGTGGATCTCTGCAGCTCCTCCAGAGTTACCATGGGCCTCTTGGCTGCTTCTCTAATTAATGCTCTCCTTGTCCGGCCTGTCAGTTTAGGTGGACAGCCAGGGCCGTCATTACCGCAGGGCAAACGGGGCAACTGCCCAGGGCCCTGTCACTGTTTTGGGGCCCAAAGCAGAGATGCCCCTTAAGCCTGTGCACTGCCCGCAAATCACATGATCGGGCGCTTAAAATTTACCACACACACAGTGACAGTCTGTCACAAGCAGCTGCTGAGCTGCAGCATCAGCGCACACAGTGCAGCAGTGCCAGTGCTGCATATTTTCTAACACGGAGCCCCTTGCTATGTGTGCACAGTCACTGCCTGTACAAGTGTACGTGATCGAAGGAGCGGAGGCCTCGGTAGAGTGGAGTGTGGAGGGATTAATTAGAGCTGAGCTGGCCAGGAGGACAAGGTAGGTCTTTTTTCTCCTCCCCTGGCTCCCCATTTGTAGAGAGTTTAAAAACGCTCCTGCCGTTCAGTGTCCAGGCTGTGAGTGTATTTTTTTATTTTAGAGCACACAGCATGGGCCACCAAACCAAACAGGACTGTTACTGTATTTCACTGCTTGATGGGCTTATTTTGTGCCTGGCTGGTTCACATGTATGTGTTTTGGCGGCCCACATTTGCGCAGGCACAGTAGCCCATTAATTTATTCACGCATGATTCACCCTTTTTTTTCTGCAGGAAACGCAGGCATGGCAGCCCATTCAAATGAATGGGCTGCTGTGCCTGCGCAAATGTGGGCCGCCAAAACACATGCATGTGAACCAGCCAGGCACAAAATAAGCCCCCCATCAACATAGGCGTTCACACGGGGTGTGCCATGGCACACCCTAATCATCCCCTATGTGCCTCGCTCTACCTGGCCCTGCCAGTTCCGTATGTGTTCCTGGCAGCAGAGAGGAGGCCAACTCACAAACCCTGGGCACTTCTGCTCTGCAGCTATTTAAAAAGAAAAAACATCCCCAGGTCCAGTGGCGGTGTGTCAATAAGGGGCGCACGGGCGCCGCACCCCCTCTCTCCTGCCACCCCTCTATCACCAATAGATTCATGCATTGCATGAATCTATCTATCTATGGTCGCTGCTGCCACCCATGAATCTATCTATGGTCGCCGCTGCAACCCCCTTTCAGGCACCCGGCCCCTTTTTGGTAGCCTGAATTACAGCGGCGGGGTATTTTTTTGAAGCACCTGATTAGAGCCTGTAGAAACCCCCCCCCCATACTGATCACCCTGTACAACACTGTACCCCTCACTATACCCCCCCACAGAACCCTTCACCCCATACTGATTTACTCTACAGAACACAGCCCCCCTCACTATACACCCTTCCCCCACCTTATAGAACACTGTACCCGCTCACTGTTCACTCTGCCCCCACCCAGTAGAACACCGTACCCCTCACTGCTCACCCTTTTTTAATTTATTTTTTAGATAATTCTATTGCCGCGTACACACGATCATTATTCACGGCGGTTAAAAAGCCGCCGTGAATAATGACAGGAAAAACGAGGGAACCGCTTGGTTCCCTACACACGGTCGTTTTTCCCGTCATTTTTTCTCTGGACGAGAAAAACGACCGTCTGTGGGCTCCGCGGCAGTGTTTCCCTATGGGAAAACTGCCGCGGAAAAAAATGCTGGAAAAAACGATGAGAAAATTTAGAACATGTTCTAAATTTTCTCGTCGTTTTTTATGCCGTTTTTCTAGACGAGAAAAACGACATAAAGCCCACAGACGATCGTTTTTCTCGGCGAAAAAAAAAAATTCAGTTTTTCTCGTCGAGAAAAGCGGTCGTGTGTACGTGGCATTAGTGTGTGTCTGTTTTAAAAAAAAAAAAGTTTTGCCCAGGGTCCAAACCATATTAACCACTTCCATACAGGGCATTTTCACCCCCTTCCTGCCCAGACCAACGTTCAGCTTTCAGCGCTGTTACACTTTGAATGACAATTGCGCGGTCATGCAACACTGTACCCATTTGATTTTTTTTTCCCACAAATAGAGATTTCTTTTGGTGGTATTTGATCACCTCTGCAGTTTTTATTTTTTGCGCTATAAACAAAAAAAGAGGGACAATTTTGAAAAAAAAGCAATATTTTTTATTTTTTGCTATAACAAAATATCCCCCAAAAAATATATAAAAAAACACATTTTTTCCACAGTTTAGGCCGATATGTATTCTTCTACATATTTTTGGTAAAAAAAATCGCAATAAGCGTATATTGATTGGTTTGCGCAAAAGTTATAGCATCTACAAAATAGGGGATAGATTTATGGCATTTTTATTGTTATTTTTTTTTTTTACTAGTAATGGCGGCGATCTGTGATTTTTATCTTGACTGCGACATTTCGGGCGGACACTTCAGACACTATTTTGGGACCATTCACATTTATACAGCGATCAGTGCTATAAAAATGCATTTATTACTGTATAAATGTGTCTGGCAGGGAAGGGGTTAACACTAGGGGGCGATCAAGGGGTTAAATATGTTCCCTAGTGAGTGATTCTAACTGTAGGGGGAGGGGACTCACAAGGGGAGGAGACCGATCGGTGTTCCTCTGTACTGGGAACACACATCGGTCTCCTCTGACAGGACATGGATCTGTGTGTTTACACACAGATCCACGGTCCTGCCGTGTTCACGGGCAATCGCGGGTGCCCGGTGGACATTCCGGCCGCCGGGCACACGCATCGGATGCCGAGTAACGCGGTGGGGGCGCGCGCCCCCTAGAGGCTCGGGAATAAAAGACGTCATATGACGGCGGACCAGAGGGACAAAGTGTTCCTGCCGCCGTCATATTACAATAGTGCGATAGGGAAGCGGTGAACGACGCCCCTGTGGACAGCCATGTGTTGGTAGGTTTGCAGTTATGCCATACTCTTTCCATTTTCGGATGATGGATTGAACAGAGCTCCGTGAGATGTTCAAAGCTTGGGATATTTTATTTATAACCTAACCCTGCTTAAGACCACTTTCACACTGAGGTGCTTTTCAGGCGCTTTCACGCTAAAAACAGCGCCTAAAAAGCTCACGAAAACTTATTTCCATTAAAATCAATGAATGCTTTCACACTGGGGCAGTGTGCAGGCAGGGCTGTGAAAAACTCCCCTCTCCATTGTAATGAATGGAAAGCTCTTTAAAAGTGCCTCAAAAGCGCTCAGTGTTTTTACTGGCAGTTTAGAAGCGCCTCAGTGTGAAAGTGGCCTTATACTCCTCCACAACTTTATCCCAGACCTGTCTGGTGTGTTCCTTGGCCTTCATGATAATGTTTGTACACTAAGCCCTGGTTCACACTGGTGCGATTTGACATGCGATTTGACATGTCAAATCGCATGTCAAATCTGCGAAATTTGCCGCAAATTGCGGGCAATGGCACAGTCCTAATCGGTGCGACGCCGCATCTGCGGCGCTGCACCGATTTCAAAAAGTCGTTTCTGTACTACTTTTTGCGATTTCAGCCGCGATTTACATTGACATCTGTTTTAGATGTCTTTGAAATCGTGGCTAAAATCGGGACTGCCAGCGGGAGTGAAATCGTGCGAGTTCAGCTGAACTCGCAGGCTTCACTCCCGCAGCCCCAGTGTGAACGTGGGCTAAGATTCTCTAACAAACCTCTTAGAGCTTCACAGAACAGCTGTATTTATGCTGAGATTAAATGACACACAGGTGGACTCTATTTACTAATTAGGTGACTTTTGAAGGCAATTCGTTCCTCTAGATTTTAGTTGGGGGTATCAGAGTAAAGGGGGCTGAATACAAATGCACACCACACTTTTACGATATTTATTTTAAAAAAAATGTTGAAAACCATTTATCATTTACCTTTCCAACTTTTTGTCTTTTTTTGTTTATATTGCAAAAAAACCCCCTGGTGATCAAATACCACCAAAAGAAAGCTCTATTTGTGTAAAAAAATGCATATACATTTAAATTTGGGTACAGGCTACAGCGTTGCATGACCGCACAATTGCCAGTTAAATGAGCGCAGTGCCGAATAGTAAAATGCCCTGGTCTCGAAGGGAGTAAATGCTTCCTGAGGTCAAGTGGTTAAATACTCAATATAACTGCATTTTTTTCCCCCCCCAAAAGGTGGAATATGCCTTTAAATGAAAAGCGTTATGAGAGTAGTATGGGGGCTGCCATTGCACGCCTACTGAACGTAATAGATGTCTCAAGTGGAAGGTGAGAAATAAGTTTTTCTAGGTGAAGAATTACTGGAGAAATGAAGACAAGATACATCGCACAAAGAAAAATCAACACCAGATTTATTCACCACATAAATCGTTCTTGAAATCTGCACAAAGAATGGATTTAAAAATAATTTATACACAGATATAGCAATATACAGTATGTTACATAACAGCGAGTCACCCCCTCTGAGTGCAGGCCATTCCACTGAACTGCATCAAAAGATATGGATTCCAGAAGCTGTGCGCCTGCATTGAGTCCTCATCCTGGTTTTATGGAGTTACAATCAGTATGATTTACATTAAGACACAGGCAAAGGTCATCGCCATTCTATAGACTCCATTCCAAGCACCATAAATGTCTGAGGGCTTCTCTGCCCAGCTTGGAATGCTTTCAAGTAATTTGTCACTTGAAACATGTGCAAGTTGTGTCATACCAATCATCTCCGGTGTGCAGTTGTCTAAACTTCTCTAGTGTTCTGGCCTCTATCTGGAGACAGGCAGAATCGGGAAGCGATATTCTGATAACTGCATTACATCAGAAACGACTTGCACCTTTTTCAATTGACAGCTTAGCTTGAAGCACAAACCATGACTAGCTGAGTGAAGAAATCCATGGCACTCATACATTGGAGGCATGCACAAGGTGCTTTAGTGATGATCACTAGTTCCTAAAAAAGCGGTCTATTTTCTATGAATATTACATTAGCTTACAAAAGGCCTCCCCTACCTGTCCACTGTAAGACCTCCTTTCACACCTATACCTTTCCGCTGCAGGCATTACTGCACTCACCCATGGGCGTCCGCTGAACTTTTTTCAGGGGGGGGGGGGCATCATTTTAAGGTCATCCATGCTTCTTTGGGGCAGTGGAGCAGCACTGTATACACCACTCCTCCACCGCCCATTGAAATAAATGGGCACCGCTGCCGAAGTGCCTGCAAATCGCTTCGGCAGCGGCGATACACAGTTGCATTTAACCCTGTCTTTGACCGCTAGCTGGGGTTATTGCAACACAGGGGGCAAGTGTCTTCACTCTGACTTCAACACTCTTATGATTCCAGGGGGGGACAATTGACCCCCCTTGCCCTATGGAGCGGACGCCCATGCACTCACCTTAAAAGGAGAAGTATGGCAAAAGCTTTTTTGGCTGTACTTTTCCTATGGATCAAAGGAGAGCAGTTCGTTCTGCACTCCTGTGACCTGTTTTCAGCCAAGAGTGGCTAAAGTCTGCTGTCAGCTGACATCACAGAGCCAGTCCAGGCTCTGAAAAGATCTACGGGATCCATCCAGCAGCCTGGACCACCAGCCGGCTCAGCCTCTCAGTGATCCGCCAAGAGCTGGAGCCAGCCCCTCCCACAGCCCAGAACCCCAGTGAGTGCTGGAGGGGCAGAGCAGAGAGCCGGTGACTGACACAGTCCTGGTAATGCATAGGTGTGAAGCCAGCCTTGAGGTCTAGACCAGGGGTCTCCAAATTTTCTTGGCCAGTTTACTATCCTTCAGAGTTTAGAGCTGGACTGTGGCAAGTGGGGGTAGAAAATGCCCCAGCGTCAGTGGATGTAATAGTGCCCCATTGTTGGTATTAGTGGAAGGAATAGTGCCCCATTGATGGGATCAGTGGAAGGAATAGTGCCCCATTGATGGTATCAGTGGAAGGAATAGTGCCCCATTGATGGTATCAGTGGAAGGAATAGTGCCCCATCATTGGTATCTGTGGGAGAAATAGTGCTTCACCCACCACTGGTGTCAATGGGAGGAATGGTGCCCAATCATTAGTGTCAGTTGTGGATGGAATAGTGCTCCAAGGGCCGCGCCGGATAGAGGCAATCAAAGGGCCACATCTGGCCCTGGGGCCGCTATTTGGAGACCACTGGTCTAGACCAACCAAAATGGATATTCCAGTTACAGGAGGATAAGGTTGACTGAATCACCCAGTGCCTTCTTATCAGAGGACCCCAGTGGGGAAATGTAACCTCTTGATTTGTTTTTCCATGAAGAATCCAACATAGGGTGTAAGACCCCCATAAAACCGGTAGAAGCACCTTGGAACTCAGGCACTGATATCTTACCAACTGATACAAGCGAGTGGGCAATTTCATAGGCAAGCAAGAGCCCAAACATTAGTTTTTAGTGCACTGACCTGCACATTGCTCATTGAGAGTAAAGTAACCAGTTCACGTTATAGCGCCCCCACCCAACTCCCACAGCTTTTACATACCTTTTCCTTGCCCACCTAGCATCCTATTCGCCTACCAAATCCAAGTGAGAGAGCCACATGCAAGTCCCAAGTGAGTCTGATCACAACTTGCATCGAGCTGAAGACCCCCCCCCCCCCCCCCCAACCAATGATAGCTCTCAGGCATCATAATTGGGCAATAAGCGTATGCAGCATTGGAGTGGCAGGGCTAGCAAGTGAACCTATTATTTCGCCCTAAATATGCAATGTAATAGGAACATAACTACAAACTAGGTTCAGATTTTACAAGCAGGTAATGTAAGGCATTAATCAACAGCCAGCATGATACATACAGATCCTGTTTGCAAATCACATAATGATCTTTAGGGGCACTTCAAATAACATAATAAATTCTAAATTTCCACACAATGTAAATGTCATCATATCGCACAATATCACACTGGAAAAAAATATTTCATTCAATCTCTATACAGAAAATGATTTGCATTAATATTCATCATTTATGGGATTACAATATATATATATATATAAACAACCCAAACCATTGTAAAAAAAATAACATATATAAAATCAAGACAAATAATCTTTTTTTTTTAAATAAGTCAAAGCTTTAAATGTAATGATGCTACCAAAAAGTTTTTGGTCTGCAAGGATGTTCAATAGAACCCATTTAATTCTGGAAGTACGTACCCATCTGGTAGACGGGTAAGACAATGATGGCACAGAAGATGGCACCTGTCAATGCTGTTCACTGAACCCACTTCAATGGTTTTATCAACCCCTATATTTTATATAGTAATTAGTGACTGGCCCTTAACTAGTATTAAGCACAAATATGTAACTATTACAGGACGGATATGTCTAAATTCTGATTCTACATTAAGATGTCACATTACATTGTATTGGTCTATTATCAGCCACAATCTGCAGACAGAGTTCTCTAATAATTCCCAATAATGACACAATTTTATATCTAATATTTTATAGGAAGATCTTTGTTTTTAAAGAATAATTCGAATACCAGTCCAAAAAAAATCGACCTATCACATTTCAGAATATTGTTGGTAAAATAGCTATAATATTTTTTTTCCAATATGACACAGGTTACAATTGCTACTTCAGACTTGAATATACATATATAGGTCATTAAATAGATTTTTTTTTATTGTTCTTTACATTAACTTAAATAATTTAATTAATTTGTTTAAGTTAATAAATTATTTTTATTTTGATTGTTCAAATGAGTGCAAAAAAATAAACAAATCATCCATATAACATGATTACCCTGTGGACTTTCTTGGAAGGTCAACATGGATTATCACAATCCATGTGACAGATGTCCGCAATAATCGAGTAGAATGGAGAGGTCATGAAAGTCTCTAGTATCAGCTGTTGCGCTGCCATGAATATTAGGTGAATGGTCTCTTATAGATTAGCACACAGACATGCATATCATGAGATCTTGTCTCTCTATCAGCTCAGAGGACCATCCTTATTTCAGTCTCTCAAAATCACTCAACCAAAACCCTTCAAGATCCTTTGGCATCACCCCCTTGGGGCATAGCTAAGCTTCCATGGACTCTGGTGCAAACAAATTGGGGTTCTCACAATATCTAATCACTAATATAAAATAAATATCCTTTTGAGGAAAGCCTGTGCTAAGGAACATGTCAAGTTGGCTCTTCTATTGGCAATGAGGGAGATGTAGACAGGTACTCTTGTACAGATTCTCCCCAGACTGTCTAAGCCACAACTTTCACAGACCTGAGAATGTGCTTTTGGTCCTCTCCTCTTCCTATTATACTCCACTCTACTTGTTCCTGGCACACTGTATACATGGCCCTAGCTCTGTGTAGTAAATAGCCAGCAGCGTGTTCTGTGCAGGGAGGTGGAGGTACATGGGTAAAAAAATGTCAGACCCATGCAAAACCCAGCTGCTTTTTTAAGTGTTACAGAACATAACCAGGAAGATGAGAAATATCTGTACCAGGGTAAGATCTGGCCCCATTTCCCAGAGTCATGGGCCCAGACAACAGTTGTTACTTCCCAGAGTTATTGGTCCAGATAAAAGTTATCACTGTCCAGAGCCATGGGCCCAGTAACAGTTTCACCTTCCAGAGCCATGGACCTAGACAACCACTGTTACCGTAAACAGTCATTGGCCCAGACAGTTAATACAGAGCCATAGAACCAGTTAACAGTTGTCACCTTTCAGAGCAATGGGTACAGTAACAATTGTTAACTCCCAGAACCATGCACCTAAAGAACAGTTGCTACCTTCCTGAGGCATGGGTCCAAGATAATAGATGTTACCTTCCAAATTCATGGACCTAGACAACAGCTGTTACCTCCAAAAGCCATTGGCTCTCAGAGCCATAGGCCTAGTAATAGCTGTCGCCTTTCAGAGGCATTAGACCTGTAATAGTCCCAGAGCCAAAGGCCTACAAAACCGATGATACCTCCCAGAACCGTGGGACCATTAACAGTTGTCACCTTCCAGAGCCATGAGTACAGTAGCTTTTGTTACCTCCCAGAGCCATGGACCTAGACAACTATTGTCACCTTCCAGAGACATGGATCCAGACAATTCCTACCTTCCTGAGCCATGGACCCAGAAAACAGATGTTACCTTCCAGAGATATAAGCCTAGACAACCACTGTTACCTCCGAGAGCCATAGGCCAGGTAACACTTGTCACACTTCAGAGCCATGAGACCTGTAATAGTCCCAGAGCCAAAGACATAGACAACCGCTGTTACCTCCAAAAGCCATTGGCTCAGAGAGCCATAGGCCCAGTAACACTTGTCACCTTTCAGAGCCATGAGACCTGTAATAGTCCCAGAGCCAAAGACCTAGACAACCGCTGTTACCTCCAAGAACCTTGGGACCATTAACAGTTGTCACCTTCCAGAGCCATGGGTCCAGTAACTGTTGTTGCCTCCCAGAGCCATGGACCTAGACAACCATTGTCACCTTCTAGAGACATGGATCCAGACAACAATTCCTACCTTCCTGAGCCATGGATCCAGACAACAACTGTTACCTCCAAAAGTCATGGGCCTAGACAACAGTTACCACCTCCCAGAGTAATAGGAACAGTAACATTTTCACCTTACAAAGCCATGGGGCCTAGACAACTGCTGTTTATTCTGAAAATCATGGGCCCATTAACAGTTGTCACCTCCTAGAGCCATGGCCCTAGACAACAGTTGTCACCTACCAGAGCCATGGCCCTAGACAACAGTTGTCACCTACCACAGCCATGGTTCCAGACAATTGCTGTTACCTCCAAAAGCCATTGGCCCAGACAATAGTTTTTTTTATTTCCCAGAGTCACAGGCCCAGTAACAGTTTTCACCTTTCACATTCATGGGCCCAGTAACAGTCCCAAAGCCATGGGCCTAGAGAACCGCTGTTACCACCCATAACTATGGACACAGTGACAGTTATCACCCCCCAAAGACATAGACAACAGTTGTCACTGCCAAAACACTGCTGCTGAGTCACTGTTTTGTCCAACTGTATGTTGTTGGACACTTTCTAAGGTAAGTAGTAAATTGACTGTATTATTATCAATTGCAGTAGTAAACTGATATGAGGCTCAGCTACATGTGAGCATTTGAATAGCTCTGTACAAGGAAATAATAATTATTATTAATAATTTGTTTTAATGTAAGAAGAGGTTAACCTTACACCAAGCTATTAAATATTCCACAGCTGAAGCCCTTCCTGGACAATACACATTCCCGTGTTCCTGCGCTGTATAATAATGACCAGGCGATTATTCACACATCGAGCCACAAAAACAATGAAGAAATCTCACTCCGTGTAAAGCCGCCATCACTGAGAACGTTAATAGCACCATCGCTGTGCGTCGTGGCATGAGGCTGGCCGATAAAAAATAGATCAAGGCACTTTATGAGTCGAAATAAAACAACTGCAAAGGAAAAGTACAAGTGCTTCGAACATGGCTTATGTAAAATAGAAAATGCAAAAATAGCATGACAGTTCTCATTATACAAAAAGTGCAATTTTCACTAAGGATGCAGCGTCGGTTCTTTCCGGAAAATAAATCCACATTTGAAATATCAATGGCCAAAATTGTAAACTTTTTAGAATATCTCTATAAAATCTAAAATATATAACAAAAGGCTAAAGAGAACATGTTTGGCCGGTGACACATACGATTCAATGGACGGCTTTTTTGTGGATTCTCTGTAAAAAAAGAACGGCTTTGTACTTCAAAATCCCCTAAAACACACAGTCTTTATATCGTTATCTTACAGTAATAGAACACCAGAATTCATGCAGCATTTTACAAGGACGTGTGCAGCAGATGACAAAGGGGAGCAGCCAACGCGTTTTCGACCTCCATGGTTCACATTATAAACATCGCCAGACAAATACACTGAAAGGTAGAGAAGAGAAATAATTAGTTTCACACAATTCTACTTTTCTTAAGAAATATACAATTTGTATTATGTGCAAACATTTTAGGCAGGTGTGAGAAAATGCTGTAGATTAAGAATTATGAAATCAATATTTGGTGTGACCGCCCTTTGCCTTCAAAATGGCATCAATGGCACACTTGAACACAGTTTCTGAAGGAAAAGGTAGGTTGTTTCAAACATCTTGGAGAACTGAGCACAGATCTTCTGTGGATGTCGGCTGCCTCAAATCCTTCGGTCTTTTCATGTCATCCCAGACAGACTCCATGATGTTGAGATCATGGCTCTATAGGGGCCAAACCATCACTTCCAGGACTCCTTGTTCTTTTTCTGAAGATAGTTCTTAATGACATTGGGTGTATGTTTGGGGTGGTTGTCCTGCTGCAGAATATATTTGGGGCCAATCGCACGCATCCCTGATGGTATGGCCTGAAGGAGAAGTATCTGCCTGAGTCTCTCAGCATTGAGGACACCATTGATCCTGACCAAATCTCCAACTCCATTTGCAGAAGTTCAGCCCCAAACTTGCAAGAAACCTCCACCATGCTTCACTGTATCCTGCAGACACTCATTATTGCACCGCTCTCCAGCCCCTCGCCAACAAACTGCCTCCTTCTACAGCCAAATATTTCACATTTTGACTCATCAGTCCAGTCCATTTTTTCTGCACCCCAATTCCTGTTTTCATGCATTGTTGAGTTGCTTAGCCTTCTTTCTATGTTGGAGGTATGGCTTTTTGGGTGCAACTCTTCCATGAAGACCACTTCTGGCCAGACTTTTCTGGACAGTAGATGGGTGTACCTCGGTCCCACTGGATTCCACCAGTTCTGTGCTGATGGCACTTCTGGACATCTTCCGATGTCAAAGGGAAGTAAGCATGATGTGTCTTTCATCTGCTGCGTTGTTTCCTTGGCTGACCACTGCGTCTACGGTCCTCAATGTTGCCCATTTCTTTGTGCTTCTTACAAAGAGCTTGAACAGCACATCTTGAAACCCCAGTCTGCTTTGAAGTCTTTGCCTGGGAGAGACCTTGCTTATGCAGTATAACTATCTTGTGTCTTGCTGTTGTGCTCAGTCTTGTCATGGAATAATAACAAGTGGAATCACTTGGGATGGGATGTCCTTCTATCTTCAGTCTTGCCATTGTGTTGCAATCCTATATAATCCCTGACTTTGTACAAGAGCTGATGCTGATTTGAATCCAAAGGGTAGTCACACCAAATATTGATATTAGATTTTTCCTCCATTTGCTCACTTTGCGTTTTGTAAATTGATAAGAATAAACAATTCAAATTAAAATTCTTGAAAGCATTCTTTTTTTTACAAAGTTTCTTCACACCTGCCAAAAACTTTAGCACAGTACTGTACGTTAGAACAAAAAGCATTAAAGCGGCAGGGGGCTTACCCTTATCGGCCAATCAGAATAAATTTTTGTTAGTTTAAAGCTGATCTTCAGGTATGCTCTTTATTGTACAAATTACATCGGTCCAGCCTGACACAATGTAAGTATGTACATCTCATACCTGAGGGTCCACTGAGGAAGCCAATTACTGCAGTAGTCAACAATTCTACAGTGATAGCTGCAATCAGCTAGGTTTAGTGCAAGCAGCTTCCCCTCTGTACACTGACCACAGAGTCAGTGAAATAAAAGGCATTGTCTGATTGGGCAAAGTGGAGATTGTGATCTCACTACCCCTCTTCTCCATCATGTCTATTCATAGAATGCTTTGTAATTGTTTTAATAAATACACACCATTCTATGATTGGATAGGTGGAGAAGAGGGCTGGTGACATCACACTCTCCACCTAATCCAATGAGAGAACACCTTAAAATTGTTGAAAAAAATATAAGTCATTCAATGAATGGCGGCAGTCCCAGGCAAGCGATCCCCTGTGGTCAGTGTGCAGAGGAAACGCTGCTTGGCCCAGGACCCAGAATATCATGCCTATCACTGCAGCAGTGACAATTATTACAGTGATTGCAAGCCTTCCCAGCAGCCCCTCAGGTACGAGATATCAACTGAAGAAACAAAGTGAACGCACATAGTACTGGGATGTATGGTTGATGTGAATGTTCTAGAAACTCAATGTGTGCTGTGCCTGTACTCAAACAACATGGAGCCTCCAGCCCATTGAGTACTGCCATATTCCCATTTGACAAAGAGGCTGCTGCTTCGAAACATGTTGTCCTGGAGAAGCTCCTTTTCATCTGGAAACAGCTTGGAGTACTGGTTGCCTGTGACATCACTTCTGTTTTTTGTTTTTTTTGGGGGGGGGGGGGTGCACAGGAACAGGCCTTGCCAAAACTAGATGCATGGTTCTATTGCCTTACTCCACATGGGGCTGCCTGGCTTACGGCATTCCCTTTCTTTATTGGCCACAAGAACTGAGTGTATGGCTCAACGCCACATCACTGCGCCACTGGGTGTATATGCAGGAGAGTCTTTTTCTTACGTGAGTGGATTTTACCTTAACCTCACGCATCACTAATTTACTGACCAATATATCAGCCTGGATGACACATCACTTCCTCAAACTCAATCTACCGAAAACCAAGATCATCATATTTCCTCCCCCATGTGCCTCTTCCCCTAAATTCCCCATCAAAATCAACAGCTATCAACCCATCCCCAGTGGCACAGTGGTGTAATGGTTAGCACTTTTGCCCAACAGTACAAAGGTTCGCTGGTTCAAATCCCAACCACGACACCACCTGCCTGGAGTTTGCAAGTTCTCCTCCGGGTACTCCGGTTTCCTCCCACACTACAAAGACATGCTGGTAGGTTAATTGGATCCTGTCTAAATTGGTCCTAGTATGTGTATGTATGAATGTGAGTTAGGGACCTTAGATTGTAAGCTTCTTGAGGGTCGGGACTGATGTGAATGTAAAATATATATATATGTAAAGCGCTGCATAAATTGACGGCGCTATACAAGTACCTGAAACAATAATAATATGCCAAGGTACTAGGTGTAATCCTGGACTCTGAACTATCCTTTCAGCCCCACATCCAATCACTGTTCAAAGCTTGTTGCCGCAACATCTCCAAACTACGTCCCTTCCTAACCATTGACACCAAAAAGTTCCTAATTCCCTCCCTGGTCATCTCTCACCTCGACTACTGCAACTCCCTCCTCATTGGATTGCCTTTACATAGTCTATCCCCTCTTCAGTCTATCATGAATTCTGCTGCCAGACTCATCCACCTTACCAACCATTCAGCGTCTGCCACCCCTCTCTGCCAATCCCTCCACTGGCTTCCAATCACCCAAAGAATTACATTTAAGATATTAACAACAACTTACAAAGCCATCCACAACTTGGCCCCCAGCTACATCACTAGCCTGGTCTCAAAATACCAACCTAATCGTTCTCTTCGTTCCTCCCAAGACCTCCTGCTCTCCAGCTCCCTTGTCATCTCATCCCATGCTTGCATCCAGGATTTCTCCCAGCCTCTCCCATCCTCTGGAACTCCCTACCCCAATCTGCCCAACTATCTCCTCCTACTCTGTTTACTTTTATACGATCCCTAAAAACTCATCTCTTGAAAAAGGCCTTTCTGGCCCCCACATAACAACTGTACGTTTATTTTCTCCATCAGCTCAAACCCCACAGTTATTACCGTTTGCATCTCTTTTTTTTTACCGTTTGCATCTCTTGACCCCCCCCTAGATTGTAAGCTCTAATGAGCAGGGCACTCCGATTCCTCCTCTATTAAACTGTATTGTAATTGTTCTGTCTGCCCTTATGTTGCAAAGCACTGTGTAAACTGTTGGCGCTATATAAATCCTGTATAATAATAATAAAAGTGGACATATTCATTCAATTCAAACTTGGTGACATTTTCTGATTGGGACATCCTCCCTGGTCATTTTTACACACCTTTTAATCCATGCACTATATACACTATATTGCCAAAAGTATTGGGACACCTGCCTTTACACGCACATGAACTTTAATGGTATCCCAGTCTTAGTCCGTAGGGTTCAGTATTGAGTTGGCCCACCCTTTGCAGCTATAACAGCTTCAACTCTTCTAGGAAGGCTGTCCACAAGGTTTAGGAATGTGTCTATGGGAATGTTTGACCATTCTTCCAGAAGCGCATTTGTGAGGTCAGGCACTGATGTTGGACAAGAAGGCCTGGCTCCAATTCATCCCAAAAGTGTTCTATCGGGTTGAGGTCAGGACTCTGTGCAGGCCAGTCAAGTTTCTCCACCCCAAACTCACTCATCCATGTCTTTATGGACCTTGTTTTGTGCACTGTTCCAAATCATTTGTGTGGAGGGGGGATTATGGTGTGGGGTTGTTTTTTTAGGGGTTGGGCTTGGCCCCTTAGCAGGGCAGCCATCAGAAATTTTAGGGCCCCTTACACAGTTTTAGGCCTGGGCCCCCTGGGCATGACCACCAACATTCCCCAGGCCTGCCCACTGGCCAACCCACTAAATCAATTACACTGGCCATCCCACCATGTCGTCTTCTTCCTCCAGTCCCATGTCCTCTTCCAGTCCCATTTCCTCCTCCTCCAGCCCAGGAAAATACAGGTGAACGGTTCTAGTAACTGCCACCCCTTCTGTCCAGGTGTGACAGGGAGGCTGCACAGGCTCCTTGAAGCTACGCCCACAGTCCGGTTTGAATAATGTGTCTGGGTCTTCAGGTGGACTGAAACCCGGACACATGATTCAAAACCCAGACTGTCTGGGTGAATCCTGGACAAGGGGCAACCCTAGTGTCACCCCATATATTGATAGCAGCCAGTGTAGCCCCCAGACAATGCAGAGTGGAGCAGCACAGTGTTGGGCCCCAAAACACAATACAGTAGAGCAGCAGAATGTGGCCCCTGGGTGCCCCAAGATACAATGTAGGAAAGCAGCAGGGGCCCAAAACTCAGAATTGAGGTGCAGCAGTGTGGTCCCTGGGGCCCCAGCATACTATCAAATGGAGCCCCCCTACACAATATAGAAGAGCAGAGCGGTGGGGGCCCCATAAGCTGCCTAAATCAGAACACATGCAGCCTGTTCCCGTGTGGCCTCCAAGTCCCCTCCTCATATATTCCAGCAATTGTCAGTGTCACCTGGATGAACTGTATAGTGAGAGCGGACTTCCGACCCCATCTCCCCCCCCCACCAGCCGGTATATACATACCCGATCCTCCGCTTCTCCCCACAGCTAGACCTGTCCTCGCAGCTTCTGCACCCCCACGTTCCATCTGACGCCATCAAGACCAGAGCAGGGTCCTTAGCCCTACCCTGCACATGAGGACGCAGAGGGACAGTCCACCGCCGGATTGTGAGGGAGCGGATTATCAGGCAAATAAAACAATTTCTCCTCCCCCCTGGATAAAACAAACTATTATCCTTTGCAGTGCAGGCACAGCCCCACTGAATGGGATCATTTTTTACCTGCCCGGAGCTGGGCTTTACACTTAAAGCAGAACTAAATCTATAAATGTAATGGTTTTCCAAAACAGTTACATTCAAGGCATGCCATGAATTGTAACTATTGCAGTTACTTGTGTTCTCAACCCAACTGTCAAGCCATCAAATGTCACAACTGATCACTTGTGCAGCACAACTGCAAACCAAACGGAGGCCAAGATGGCAGCTTCCTTGGCTGTAAGACAGGCGGGTTTAATTTCACTTCAACTCCACTCAAAACATTTGCCTCAGTTTTGAACAGGGTGCAGAAAGGTTGGAAACTCTGTCAGGTGTTTATTGTTGACTGTGACCCCACTAAAAGGATTTACAATCACTTCCAGTAGAGTCATCAGGAAGTGGGGGGAATCCCTTCAGTGGGGACACAGACTGCAACACCAGAACTTCTGCAGTAGAGTTAAGGGTTAGAACTCTATTTTTTATTGCTGGCTGTTTCCTGTTAGTGGGGATTCCTGTGTGGTCACTACAACAGAAAAGGAGGGTAAATGCCCCCAATAAGACAGACAGTTAAAGGGTTTATAAAAGTTCCTAGCTACTCTGCTCCACAAAAGCCTAATGCTTACAGACCTCAATAGCTCAATCTAAAATTTACTCTCACAGCTGCAACTCCTTGCCCTTTCCCCCCTGCTTTATTTCTATGCTAGATTAGGTTTAGTTAGAGTCTGAAGGTAACACAACTTGATGAAACCTAAAATGCTGCAGCACATTAGAATATTGCTCCTGAAGAAGCGTTACAACATGCGAAACATGTAGAGCAATTCAAGACTACAATCTTACATACTGGACCCACGGCTAATGTTACTCGCTTCATATGTACAATGTTCCACCATTTCCTGTTTGCTGGATATGTATCGCTTTCATTATGGAGTTCACCTATGTTACTGCAGTTTTTGAAGCGATTTTAGAGCATTACCCTGGGTCATGTATTAATAATTATCACTTTGATAATTCTGAAAGTATCTATGTGATTTTTTTACCATTTTTTCCAAAATAAAATAAAAAACCCTTAGATTTTTACATTATTTATCCATGTGCCGTCAAAAGTCCATTTCTTAGTTTATTTAGTATCTCTCTTGGTATATCGGGACGTTGGCACATTTGTACTAGTGCATCCACAGTGTCACCCTGTGAGGATGCACATTTAGGCAATTCCTTAAACATTAGAATAATGAGCACACCCTGCATTAAATGTGTATATATGTCAAATAAATATTCTGTAAAAATAAGCAAGTCAAGGAAAATGGATGAAATACTGCTTTTGAAGCCAATAAAATAAATTGGACCCAAATTAGTTTCCCTTTAAGCAAGTTACATTACTGAAGTCTTTTCTGATTAGTAAGTAATAATTAAATCATTAAAATACTGATAAAGGAAAGTAGTTGTTACCTGCAGTCATCCCCTCCAGTGCTTATGAGATATTTGTCATCATGCGAGAAGCGTACATTAGTCACATGTGCCGAGTGACCAAAATACCGCTTATGTTTGGCCTGGAAAGAAAACACAATCAAATAAATCACCAACTCAACTTTGGGCAATCGTTATAGGCACAGAAAGTCATATTTCATTATTGTGCATTATTTGTATTGTGTAGAATCAAAAATAAGAATAAACATCAATTCACAATGTTTATCACTCTTTAAAAGGCCTCTGGCTTCAGGCTGACATTGCTGCAGTATGGCCACTAGACAAATAAGTAATTATTTCCTATGATCATCAGCTCCATCTAGTGGCCATAATGTGGTATTTTCTCAATTCACTGGAGAGAGAATATAGCCTGCCAACATATGATTTTGCCCTCATTCGCACAGAACTAATGGACATGCAGTTTCACAGGACAAAAAGCTCTGCCGCTTTTTGTTTTATAAATAGACCCCTAAGACTTCAGGGTTGATTTACAAAACGCAAATAGACTATGCACTTTGCAAAGTGCAATTGCACTCTTGGTATGAATGTCATATGGTGAGAAAATTCTGGAAAACAGTTCATGAGATATATCAAAAAATGTTGGGAATAGAGAGGAATCTAAATATAGATATCTCATTATTATCTCTGATGCCAGAATCAATAAAGAGTATTAAGAAGGATATTTTTCATCATATGACATCAGCAGCTAGAACAATAATAGCTCGCAACTGGAGAGAAAATAAAAGACCAAACATAGCAGAATGGATATGTAAAATGAACGAAATACAATATATGGAAAGACAGATAAGAGAAGAAGGATACATAAATAGTCAAATGCCAAAAATATGGCAAAAATGGGATGAATTTCGGCTCTCAAAAAGAATGAAAGGATATTTATAAATAGAAAGTAAAGAAAAATATGAAGGGGAAATATAAATGAAGCATAAAATGATCATATGGAAAGGGAGAGAACAGGGTTTTTTTTGGATGAATGGGTGTGAGGATGAAAGGGAATGGAAGACAGTAGAATATAAGTAGATATATGATGTAAGAAATTTTGTTTTAAAGGTAATGTAATTTATGGATATTGCTCAAGATTCTTTATATTGAATAAGGAGTAGGATCAGATACATAATGTGATAGAATCTTGTTTAAATGTAAACTTTTCATATTCAATAAAAAGATCAATAAAAATAAATTGAAAACTAAACGCAAATAGACTATGCACTTTGCAAAGTGCAATTGCACTCTGCAAGAGCAGTTGCTTCAGAGCTTAGTAAATGAGCAGAAGCTCTGCTGACTTCCAATATCCAATCAGGTGCAAGCAAAAATACGTTTATTTTCTATTTTCTTGCAAGTGATGCAACTTTGCAAAGTGAACAGTCTGTCTTTATTAAATCAACCCCTTTGTGAGATAAAATAGCAAATCCAAATAAACAAGGCTTTTTAGCGGGTGATTAGCTGCTTAGTGTACATGTCTAAAATCATTGCTCTCACTCCAGCGCTTGCGAGGATATGTAGCATAAGTATCGTAATAGTGTTTTTGTATTTTGGGGGGCGGGGGGGGGGGGTAGTTTAAGTGCTTGGATGTAGCTTCTTTTTTTTTTTCACTAACACTTTATTTGTATTAACACATGGAACAAAAAGTCACCTATGTGATATGTTTAAGAGAGGTTCTCAGTAAAAGAGTTAAATAAATTAAATTGGGAAAATACTGATAAATTCACTCATACTGGAGTTCTTTAACCACTTCAATACCGGGCCTATTCTGGCTCTCCTCTCCTATATGTAAAAATCATAATTTTTTTGCTAGAAAATTACTTATAACCCACAAACATTATATATGTGTTTTTTTTAGCAGACACCCTAGGGAAGACAATGGCGGTCATTGCAAATTTTTATCTTGCACGGTATTTGCGTATTAATTTTCCAAACGCCTTTTTTTTGGGAAAAAAAAACAGTTTCATGAATCAAAAAATAACAAAACAGTAAAGTTAGCCCAATTTTTTTGTGAAAGATGATGTTACGCCGAGTAAATAGATACCCAACATGTCACGCTTTAAAATTGCACACACTCATGGAATGGCGCCAAACTTCGGTACTTAAAAATCTCTATAGGCGACGCTTACATTTTTTTTTACAGGTTACCAGTTTAGAGTTACAGAGGAGGTCTAGTGCTAGAATTGTTGCTCTCACTTTAATGCACGTGGGGATACCTCACATGTGTGGTTTGAAAGGCGTTTACATATGTGGACGGGACTTATGTGTGTGTGTTCGCTTCTGAGCACGAGCTACCGTGTACAAGGGCGTTTTCTTTTTTTTTTACACTTTTTTTTACATTTAATTTTTTTTTGATCACTTTTATTCCTATTACAAGGGATGTAAACATCCCTTGTAATAGGAATCTATCGTGACAGGTCCTCTTTATGGAGAGATGCAGGGTCAATGAGACCCGACATCTCTCCTCCAGGCTGGAAAGCATGAGATCGGAAAGAAAAAATTCACTGATCTCATGCTGACAGCCGTAATAGCGGCTTTGTTTACATCCGGGGCCCGGGCGTGACGTCATAACGTCACGCCCCGGGCCTCCGACGGTCATAGACATGACTGGTGACCATGTGGTCACCCAAAATCTCTATGGTCGTCATCCGGCGGCGGACGACTCTTTCACTGGGTCCCCGATGGTACATGAGAGCCCGGGGAAGCACCGGATGGCGGCGGGAGGGGGGGATGTCCCCTCCCGTCGCCTGTAAGACCGATCAAGCGGTGGGACTGCCGCTCTGATCGTTCTTATTGTGCACAGAATCGCTGCCGAAAATAATGCTATCTGAATGATGCCTGCAGCTGCACCCATCATTCAGATGTCCCCGCACAAAGTCAAGGACGTGTGCGGTATTGCAGTGGTTAACTACAACAAATCTAAAATCATGAGTGGATTCATGGACTGCATTTGCCAATACTTGGAACACTTTGTAAAGTTAAAATGACTTGATTCTTTGATACCAAGTCTCCAGCATTTTATTTGTATTTTATAAGATCAGGAGATCAGATGGAGGTCTGCATAGGGTCCTCCCCTCACAGACCTGCATAGGGTCCTCTCAGCACAGACCTGCATAGGGTCCTCTCAGCACAGACCTGCATAGGGTCCTCTCAGCACAGACCTGCATAGGGTTCTGTTGCGGAACTCCAAAGTCCGCTGGGTAATCCTTGAAGCTGAGGAAGTACTAACTTATCCAAGGCAACCTGTTACCCCCCCAGTAACTGGACGACACACAGTTCTGGGAGTAAATCAACCCTTTATTTAGCCACAGCTGGCTTTTTATATCCTTCCCCATGCAAGGGGTTTCTTAACTCATTTTCCAGGGGCATTCCCTTCAGCAACTAACAGATGACAGTGATTTAATTACCTGGAACTATTTCTAACACACTTGGTATGCGTGAGACGTTTGTCTCTACATATTTACCCATAACAATGAAACCGTGCCAGACACATTACTAGGAGTGTAATTACATCCCGTAGCAGATAATAGGGTCATTAACACACTGACAATAGATGAATGGAAAGCTACCTCAGACCCCAATTAACCCAATTTACTTATTCAGACATCAGTAGACATTCTGTCTCTACATTTCCTGGAATGAATATTTACTATCCCCTTTGAAGGGATCCCCACCATATTCTCAGTTTCAGTATTTTGCTACAGGTTCTCTCAGCACAGACCTGCATAGGGTCCTCTCAGCACAGACCTGCATAGGGTCCATAACTGTACAGAGGTCACCAATCTCTGGGCCAGCTCTCTTTTCCAGCACAACAGCAGAAAACCAGAGTCATGCACAGCCCAGTCCACCTAGTATTACTCCAGACATATCAATAGCGGGTGATCAGAATGCAGAAATTATACAATTATACTTTACTTACAAACTTTTCAGTGCAAGGAAAGTCAAAAAGTTTAACAAGGCCGAAGTCGTCTCCTGTGGCAATGTTGAGACCAGCGTGGGAAACGCTGGCACAGTTTACATCGGCTTTATCTGCGTTTCGTGGCCAGATTCCAATCACTTCATCCCCCAGGATACTGCAAATAACAAGACATCTATGAGAACAATGCACACATCTAGTGTTTATCTCCAGACAATAATCCATCATACTGTACATCATTAGTTCAAAAATAACAGTGAAGCCAGAGATCATTTCCAGAAAAGCCAGAGATCATTTCCAGAAAAGCCAGAGATCATTTCCAGAAAAGCCAGAGATCATTTCCAGAAAAGCCAGAGATCATTTCCAGAAAAGCCAGAGATCATTTCCAGAAAAGCCAGAGATCATTTCCAGAAAAGTCAGAGATCATTTCCAGAAAAGCCAGAGATCATTTCCAGAAAAGCCAGAGATCATTTCCAAAAAAGTCAGAGATCATTTCCAGAAAAATGGGGAAAGAGATTGAAATGAACGGTCAGTCCACTATAAACTGATGACTCAACTATAGGCCATTCAGATCAGTCCATCCCCCAAAATGCTCCCAATATATTACCCCCACTGCCTTCACACACTCCAGGGGCAATTCGGGAGATCACCAATTACCACAATCATACGTACAAATTCCTAATAAATTAGTCCTGCATTTTATATTACCTTGTCCACGTGGCCCACGTAATCCTTTCTATATTCGCTGTCTCTGTTATCTGCTTTCCTGATGGCACTTCATGAACTTGACGTTTGTAAGCACCAGTTGCTACCTGAAAATAAAAACATGTTTATTCCAGATAGGAGCAGCAGAGCAGAAAAGTCTTCTTCCAGGTACTAGCAATGACACAATAGATATACGCTGAGTATATTATAGAAATGATCTTGAACATGGTTTTTCAATGGTACATGTATAATCTTTACACAGAGGATAAATATTACAAAAACTGAACCTGCATAACAGTAATTACTAAGGCTAGCTAGTGGAACTTTACCCATAACAACCTGATACAAAATAATGTTCTTTAGCAAGGAACATACATTCTACATTAATAATTATGCTACCAACATTAGTGTGTGTGCTGTAAATTGCCTCCAGCATTGCTCGTTTCTTCTTGCTGGAGGCCGCCATTTTGCTGAAGCCCAGAGCCCCTGAACAGCAGTAAATCATAAAGCGGAACTAAGCCCATCGATTTAATGGTTTAAAAAAACAGTTACAGTCCTGGAATTCCAAGATTGCCAACTGTCACATTTGCTTGTGCCCTCAACCAAACTGTCAAACCATCAAATAGCCGGTGTCACAACTGATCACATGTGCAGCACCATGGCAGTTGAAGATCAGACAGAAGCAGCTTCCTTGGCTGTAAAGGATAGGAGGGTCTAATTCTGCTTTAACCACTTTCTGACTGCGCTATAGCCAAATGACGGCTACAGCGCAGGCGGCTAGTTCTGGGACGCCGTCATATGATGGCGTGCCGTGGTTGCACCCTCCACGGGCGGCGTGCTCTATAAACGCAGTGTCTAGAGGACACTGCTGATCACATATTGAGGTAAACAGCCAATCAGTAGCTCTTTACCAATCACAGCTGATCACGGATGTCAACAGAAACCGGTTATCGGCACTCCTTTCCTCATGCTGACAGCATGAGAAGAGGAGACCCGATAACCGGCTTCTCGAAAATGGACATCCATACTAATAATCAGGGCACTGATTATCAGTGTCCTGATTATCAGAGCAGTCCCAACAGTGCCCACCAGTGCTGACAATCAGAGCCCAGTAGTGCTGCCAATCAGAGCCCACCAGTGCTGCCAATCAGTGCCCACCAGTGCTGCCAATCAGTGCGGCCTATCAGTGCCGCCTACTAGTGCCCATCAGTGCCACCTACCAGTGCCACCTACCAGTGCCCATCAGTGCCACCTGCCAGTGCCACCTACCAGTGCCCATCAGTGTCCCCTACCAGTGCCCACCAGTGCCACCTCATCAGTGCCGCCTCATCAGCACCCATTAGTGCAGTCTCATCAGTGAAGGAGAAAAAATACCTGTCTGCAAAATTTTATAACAAACTATAAAAAAAATGTTTTTGTTTTTTAAATTTTCAGGCCTTTTTGGTTTATTTAGCAAAAAATAAACAAACCCAGTGATGATTGAATACCACCCAAAAAATGCTCTATTTGTGTGAAAAAATTTATAAAAATTTTGTTTGGGTACACCGCTGCATGACCGCACAATTGTCATTCAAAGTGTGACAGCGCTGAAAGCTGAAAATTGGCCTGGGCAGGAAGGGAGAAAAAGTGCCCAGTAGGCACGTGATTAATGCTGTTAGCAGATCCGCCTCTACAAATTCTGCAGTGCATAAAAATGGATAGCAACTGAACATGTGCAGAGCAGGGTGAGACAGTGTATTACTGGATTTTAAACAGTATAGACACTTATTTGTAATATCTTACATAGCTATACCTGCAAAAGGGGCCAGCCTGACGTGATCTAGCAGGACTGAATTTTCTGAATAAAGTTCCACTTTAAGCAGCCAAAATACCCCTGGATCCTTGTACAGCTCAACAATGACAGCATGCCGTCACTGTTCAGCCAACAATTTTCATCCTTTTTCAGTTGATGTTTGTTGAGCCAGGTGATGCCAACAATTCCACCCATGGCTCATATTTCAGCTACATCTCATCTTACCTTTATGCAGGGCTTTTCAGTGGACATAGACTGGATTGAATCTTTGTCTAAGCCCTGAAGAAGGGGTAGGATACATCCCTTGAAATGTGTTGGCTGTATACTACATTCTTAACCAATCAAGACTATAAAAGGTACATGCACATGGTCATATACCGTAAAAACACAGCAACTAGTATGCAGGATCTTGCAGACAATAGCTGGCAGCAAGATCCTGCATAAAACGTGCCCTGTACACTCTTTGCATGTAACATTTGAGCAACATTTAGATCAGGGGTCTCTAAACTACGGCCTTCCAGTTGTTCAGGAACTACAATTCCCATCATGCCTAGTCATGTCTGTGAATGTCAGAGTTTTACAATGCCTCATGGGACGTGTAGTTCCGCAACAGCTGGAGGACCGTAGTTTGGAGATCCCTGGTTTAGATGAATACAGCTTTACAGCATAAATGGCTTAAATTAAATCACTATGAATGTAGCAGGCGCTCCTTACCACATGACCAAACATGACAAAACAGTCTTTTATATAGTTCATACCTGAATATATTTACTGTCGGCAGAAAAGTCCATCTGTATGACAAAGCTGGCAATGTCTTTGCAGTAACCAATTCTATTTAATGATGTGCCTAGTGTGATATCATAGAAATCAACTGTGTTTTCTGCAGAGCCAACTGCCAGATATTTGTTATCAGGACTGAATCTGGAAAGTGAAGAAAAAAGTCAGTATAAAAAGGTATTGTGGTCTTTTTGCTTTCAGACAAAACAGACATTATTGTACATTTTCAGTGTACTCTTCATAAAATGTTATTGTTTCTAGATTGTAAGCTCTAATGAGCAGGGCCCTCTGATTCCTCCTGTATTGAATTGTATTGTAACTGTACTGTCTGCCCTCATGTTATAAAGCGCTGCACAAACAGTTGGCGCTATATAAATCCTGTATTATAATAAAAATTGTAGTATTGTTCTTATACCAGGGGGGGAGGGGGGGGAATGAGACTATTCCAGTTTTCTAGCTATAGTACAGCTGCCCTGTAATACGAGAGTTATTTCCTAATTAGAGTTTGGTGCTGCCTCCATCAGAGTAGTTGATTCAATGAGGATGTTCACTTTGTAAGGTCAAAGCCAAGTACTGAGACTGAGGGGTTGATTTACTAAAGGCAAATACAGTGTGCACTTTACAAAGTGCAATTGCTCTAGGGCAGTAATCTCCAAACTGCAGCCCATTGTGGCCGAATGTGGCCCTTTGCTTGCCATTACCCGGGCACTATTCCTTCCACTGACACCAACAAAGGGACACTATTCCTTCCACTGACACCAGGAGTGGGCCACTTTTCCTCCCACTTATACCAATGATGGGGCACTATTCCTCCAACTTATACCAATGATGGGGCACTATTTCTCCCACTGACACCCGCAATGGGGCACTATTTCTCCAGCTTGACCCAATGAGGGGACACTATTCCTCCAACTTGAACCACTGGCCTATCCACCCCCCCCCCCCTAAAGTCTGAAGGACAGTAAACCAGCCCTTTGTTTAGAAAGTTTGGAGACCACTGCTCTAGATCTTGGTAAAGGAGGTAAAGCTTAACTTTGCAAAGAACGGCCAATCACATGCAAAGAAATAAAAAAATTAAACAGAATTTTTGCTTGCACGTGACTGGGTAATGGAAGTCAGCAAAGCTCTCCCTCATTTACTAAGCTCTAGAGCAATTCCACTTGCAGACTGCAACTGCATTTTGCAAAGTGCATAGTGTATTTGCCTTTAGTAAATCAACCTCTTAATCTCAGAAGTGCCTCCGTGGGATGTACCATAAATGCCTCACTTGGTTCTCTCTAGAAGTGCTAAAACATACCAGCAGAAGCGTCCAAAATCTTTCCATTTTAGCCAAATCCCAGGCCATCCTAATTGGAAAAGCTTTAACACTCCGGCGTCAAAACCTACTGCTCATTCCCAACCTCGACACATGCCTAACTGGCCCACTAAGATGAGCTGCCTAACTGGCCAATAAGAATATGCAGTAAGAAGCAGGCAAACTTCTGCACTACCAGGCAGTGCCACTGCCTTGCCCAATACAATGGTTCAAAAATGTGGCCACAGTGGCAGAGTCTTGGAGGCTACCACAGGTATGTGTATACAGCTCAAGGTGCTTGCACATAATTCTCAACAGCAGTTTTTTTTATCAAAGAAGTACCAGAAAAAACATGACCAATCTTTGGGAGGAGCCCTGATAAAACAAATCATTCCACACCTGATATCTTGTATGGCACCCTTGCGGTCTCTCTTCTTGCCCCACATCTTTAGAGAATTTACAAGCAGGATAACAAACTCTCCATTCCTCATGCCGATAGTTACCATTTCTCCATTGGGACTGTAAGCAGCACAGCAGGCAGCGTAGCCCAAACTTACTTTGTTCAGTAGCTTCTGTAGGTGACAAAATTAAGACACGACAATCGCCATGTCACATGTAGGAGGGAAGTCTTCTTTGTAGACTCTTAAATGCATGTTATACAATACTCACTTTATCAGACAGGTCCCATATCCTTGCTGTGCCGTCATTGCTGGCAGTGAGGAAGATATCTTTGGAGGGATGTGTTGCCAAACCCCAAATCTCTCCCTCTACATGGCCATTAATGAGGATGTTAGAAGCAGCATTCTTTTCTCCCACTTCAATGATTTCTCCATCTTTGGTTCCCACCAACACTTTCCCCTGTAAACGTATGTAATGGGTGTTAGCACAGATACAAAATGTTGGGGAATATTATGGCTGAGTGAGGGATGAAGAGATGCGGTACCTTCCCTCTGCATACTGATCGCACACAGTCCAGTGACTGTCCTGTCTCCAGCTGAAATGCCCGACAGCGTTTCATCTCCTGATCCCATAGCTTAACAGCACCACCTTCCTTTGTACTAAATGTAAAAGAGAAGAAAGTAGAAATATATCAGATGCATACAATTAGATGGGAGGTAACATTTTAATGCACGTACATTTGTGAATTTGTCAATTTAAAGCTGAATCCCAGGTATGGCAATTTTTAAATAGTTCCATTGGTCCAGCTTGGACCAACGATATGTATGTGCCACAGTGATTTCCAGCTTTCCATGGAAGCTGGAAATCACTGTAGCAGGTGTCACTACTAGCTTCCGGGTCCTGTGCTGAGCTGTTGCCTTGCTGTAATGTGAATTTAGGAGGTTAACCACTCGGCACAAGCATCATTCAGAGAACACTATTTTCTCAATGAATGCAAAGTATTCTCTGAGTGAACTAAGTGGAGATTGTGATGCCACCACCCCGTCCAATCAGTTAATGCTTTAAATTCATTGAGAAAATTTAAATTGTTCTCTGAATGGTGCCTGTGCAAAGAGACCAACCTCCTGTATTCACAGTGCAGAAGGCCAGCCTCTTGGCATGGGACCCATAAACTTGGGGAAGATCACTGTAGTAGCTGTGCCTACAAGAGTGGTTTCTAGCTTTCACTTGGATCCCACAGGTATGGCACATACTGACTATCATTGGTCCCTTTCCCCTTTTACCAGCCCTGCCTAGATCATTACTTTGGTCCCAAATTGTTCTGACAGAACAACATTGCTTTCTAGAAGCGTAGAAGGCATGAGACATGATGTCATTGTGATTGGTGTGATCAATGAGTGGACTTTCCATTTGCAGAGACAATAGGACTAGGCCACATGTGACTTTCATGGTTCGGTACTGTTGTATACCTTTATGCCCCTTACAGTTTCAATTCCAATCCTAAAAACAAATTCATTATTTATACCACCAAGGCTGCAGTAGATATACTTACGGCCTCTCTTTCCCACCAGTTACAATCAGTCCATCGCGTAGAGTTGTGTACATTGTGAAGACTGGTCCACTATGGGCTTTGGCCACCAGTCGTATAAGAAAGTGGTCTTTCCAGACGTATACATCTCCATTGATGGCACCGGTGAAAGTTAGGCTATTCTGCAGGGACACAAGTTCATATATTTTCTGGTTAGTATGCCTCCAGCCCAGATAAGTACAATGCTTCATGGCCACATAATTTTCACACATTGAAATCACCAATGATCCAATTATGTGTACTTGCTCTTTCTAATTCACTGTGAGCTGCAGTAGTCTAGCTAGTTTAGGTGATCAGTTCACAACTTTGCAATCTAAGGCCCCTTTCACATGGGTGGACTGATCGGGTCCGCCTGTCAGTATTTCAGGCGGACCCAAATGGACCATTCACTGTCCTCTATGGAGCAGCGGATGTCAACAGACATATACCTGTTGATACCCACTCGACATCTGATCCGATTCAATTTGCCAAAAACAGACAGATAGGGGAATCCATTCCCCATACGTCTGGCAGATTGGATCGGATGACAGTCCGATGAAAACAGACAGATGGTCCGTTTACATCCGACACCTCTATAGAGGAAAGCAGGCTGTGTCTGTGCCCACTCTGTATCAGCGGAGCGAACACAGACCTGTCATCCACCTGCTCAGTGGGGATCAGCAGAGGAATCCCCCACTGAGAAGGTGGATCCGCTGGCAGACTCTGCCAGTGTGAAAGGGGCCTAACTTGCAAATCTGATCTTACATTAGAGCTATGGCAGCCTTTAATTTTAACTGCATCTGCACATACAATATTCTCTCAGCCCCCATGCAAAGTCTCACAAATACCTTTAGCCTTTCAGTGAAATACACATTAACGTAGCTTCCTGTGATCGGGTGGCAACAATGCTGCACAGCCCCTCAATTCAAAGTAGAGTTGCCTCTCTTATCTAGGCTGTATCAAAAGGAAATAATCAGTGCAATGCTATAAATGTGTATATTGAACAAAATATATAATGAAGTGTAATTACTTTCAGTGCAATCCAATCAAAATATCTAAGTACCTAAAGCAATCACGTGACATATCTACAATACATAAATCAATGTATTGTAGATATGTCAAATCGTATGTAAATCATGATCAGTCTTAATCAAGAATGTATATAAACAACACAAAAACTTAAAGTAGAACTATAGGCAAAACTTGCGCATGGGAGCTGAGAGTCACGGCACAGCCACTGAAGAAACGGCACAAGCGGGCCGTTTCTTCAATGCGCATGTGCCGATGACGTCAGAACATGCGGATACAGTGAATATCTCCTAAACAGTGCAAGTTTAGGAGATATTTACGGTACCTACAGGCAAGCCTTATTAGAGGCTTACCTGTAGGTAAAAGTGGTGTAACAGGGTTTACAACCACTTTAAGGTTTTGTGTTGTTTATATACATACATGATTGAGATGGATTATGATTTACATACTGCACATATATTTGATTTATGTATTGGAGATATGTATTGATACACGTGATTGTTTTAGATATTTTGATTGAATTGCACTCACATATTTTGAACTGATTGTGTTAAGTAATTACACCTCATTATATGTTTTGGTGAATATACACTCTTATAGCGCCACACGGATTGTTTTTTTTTTTTAATATATTTTGCTTCAGTGTAGTGGAAACACTGTCACAGTCCTGACTTGCTGTCCTTTTACCGAAGGACATAATTGCGCAGATTGGGTTTGGTCAATCAGTACCTGGCTACATTTAGCCTCTCCCACTGTTTTATGAATTTCAGCACCGTCTCTGTTACTGAACTCCCCCTATCCACTGTGAGCTGCAATATCTGAAAAGGGGACCGTGTGAGAAACTGAAGGAGGATCTGGCTCAGTCAAGGAACGTAAAGGAAGGTTTTTGTTAAAGAGGAAGTAAACCCTGGTGGGTTGGACTCCATTGAGCGTCTCCTATCCTCCGCTCTTATGAACCGTCCCCTCTCGTCCCTGTACCTATACCTCACGGTACAGTATGATACCAAGCTTACTAAACCTTGGGATGAATGGAGGGCTGATATTCCGTCTCTGGACGAGGAGGAGTGGAGGGATTGCCTTTCATCTTATATCCCTGTTATGATAGCCGCAAAGGACAGGTTTATACAATTTAAATTTCTCCATAGAGCCTACCACACCCCGCAGAGGTTAGCACGTATTTACCCGCAGCGAGATCCCAATTGTCAGGGATGCAGGCAGAAGACGGGTACGTTTTGGCACATGGTCTGGTCTTGTCCGAAACTCCAGCCCTATTGGGAGGATGTGGCTTCCAGACTGACTGACGTGACTGGCTTGAACGTACCGACTGACCCCAAGATCCTGTTGCTGAATCATATGGAAGACGTGGATGGGGATAGGTATTGTAAACTCTGCCTGACTTTCTCACTATTTTATGATAGGCGGGAAATCCTGCTCAAGTGGAAATCTGAGGACCCCCCCACATGTGCCGCCTGGCAACGCTCAGTCACCTCGGTACTGCCCCTATATGAGCTGACTTATGAGAGTAGACAGTGCCCCGTGAAGTTCGACAAAATTTGGTCTTCATGGCAGACTACTCGTTCTGACTTGGAACCCCCCCTTGGGTGTGACTGACTGGCCTGTCTGTTTGTTGGGTGGGGTTTCTCCCCCCCCACCCTCCCTTCTTGGTCCTCTGACTTTACTACTATTCAGGGTTGTTTGTATGGCCGTAGAAGGGTGGGCTAGAGTCGGTATTATGCACGATCAGGGTTGGGCCAATGTTTATTGATCCCCGGGTGTGACGCATTATTCTGTTTGTTTGCTATGTACTAATGGATGTGCTATTTACTGGTTGTATTGTAATGCTAAATTTGTCTAATAAAATCTTTCTGTTAAAAAAAAAAACCCTGGTGGGTTTTACTTTCTCTTTTTTCCCCTGCAAAGTAAAAGCATAATGGGCTGGTATGCATCGCATACCAGCCCATTATGTTGCACTTACCTGCAAAAGAAGCCTGCGCTGTCCCTGCTGGTGGCCGCATCCATCTTCACCTCTCTTCCTTCCGGGGCCATGGACTCCGGCTCTGTGACTGGCCGAAGTCGCAAGCGCGCGGGAGCCGCCGGTCACGGCACGGGCCCTTTAGAAATGATCGTGCCCTTTTTTCAGTGCAAATGTGCTGATGACGTCGGCGCAAGCGTATATGGTAAATATCTCCTAAACCGTGCAAGTTTAGTAGATATTTCCAGTACCTTTAATAAGTGAAGAAAAAGTAACTAAATGTGTGTTCCCATCCAACACCTTCAAAAAATAGTGCCTTTGTGCAAAACAATTATGTTTGAAAGTGCTTGTGCATCAGCATTGTGCCCTTTAGAGTAAAGGATCATTTGCGCATATTGGATATCTCCGTTAGAAGACCGCAGCTCTTTGCAGACCACTCTCTGAGGCTCGAGGTGAGTCCAGGCTCCCGACTCCCGGAAGTAATTTGTATTTAAAGCAATGGAGAGGACTCATAGTGCTTTACTATTTAAAAAACAACATTTTATTTTTTAAAAAAACATTATGCACTTACAGAGTACATGCTTGTGTTTAACCACTTCCCGCCCAGTCAATAGCATATTGACGTCCGGGAAGTGGTTTAGTTATCCACACTGGACGTCATATGACGTCCTGCAGGATAACAGCGGCCGCGTGCCCGGGGGGGTGCGCATCGCGGCGATCGGTGGAGCGGTGTGTCAGTCTGACACACCGCTACACTGATCTCGGTAAAGAGCCTCCGGCGGAGGCTTTTTACCACCTGATCAGCCGTGTCCAATCACGGCTGATCAGGATGTAAACAGGAAGAGCCGTCGATCGGCTCTTCCTCACTCGCGTCTGACAGACGCGAGTAGAGGAGAGCCGATCGGCGGCTCTCCTGACAGGGGGGGTTCACGCTGATTGTTTATCAGCGCAGCCCCCCCTCGGATACCCACACTGGACCACCAGGGAAGCCCCCCAGGACCACCAGGGAAGCCCCAAGCATGTGGATGGCCCCCATGGCCATCCACATGTAGTAAAACAAAAAATAAAATAAAAAAACATAACAAAAGTATGCCAATCAGTGCCCACAAATGGGCACTGACTGGCACTACCACAATGTGTGGTGGCTGGCATTGCTGGGCATCAGTGTCCATCAGTGCCACCTACTAGTGTCCATCAGTGCCACCTATCAGTGCCCATCCGTGCCCATCTGTGCCCTTAAGTGCCCACCTTTCAGTGCCCGTCCGTGCCACCTATCAGTGCCACCCATAAGTGCCCATCAGTGCCGCCTATAAGTGCCCACCAGTGCCGCCTATGAGTGCCAATCAGTGCCGCCTATGAGTGCCAATCAGTGCCGCCTATGAGTGCCAATCAGTGCCACCTATGAGTGCCCATCAGTGCCGCATACCAGTGCCCATCAGTGCCGCCTATCAGTGCCCATCAGTGCCACCTCATCAGTGCCACCTCATTGGTGCCACCTCATCGGTGCCCGTCAGTGTCGCCTTATCAGTGCCCGTAAGTGCCGCCTTATCAGTGCCCGTCATTGAAGTAGAAAAGGTACTTATTTACAAAAAAAATTAACAGAAACAAAGAAAAACGTCGTTTTTTTCAAAATTTTCGCTCTTTTTTTATTTGTTGTGCAAAAAATAAAAATCGCAGAGGCGATCAAATACCACCGAAAGAAAGCTCTATTTGTGGGAACAAAATGATAAAAAATTTGTTTGGGTACAGTGTAGCATGACCGCGCAATTGTCATTCAAATTGCGACAGCGCTGAAAGCTCAAAATTGGCTTGGGCAGGAAGCTGTATAAGTGCATGGTATTGAAGTGGTTAAGCAAACATGATCACATCAGCACGGCCGCCTACAGAATGGTCCGTGCGTCCTGACGTCACACCTCTGGCTCCCCCCCCCCGACATGTTTCCCCTCAGAAGACGTCAACTGGGTTTGGAGACTGAGGGGGAATGCGTCAGGGGGAGCCAGCGGTGTGACGTCAGGTCATGCAGGCCGTTCTGCAGGCGGCCGTGCTGATGTGATATTGTTTGCTTAAACACAAGCGTATACTCTGTAAGTGCATAATGTTTTTTTTTATAAAATGTTTTTTTTTTTTAAATGGTAAAGCACTATGAGTCCTCTCCATTGCTTTCAATACAAATTACTTCCGGTAGTCGGCAGCCTGGACTCACCCCAAGCCTCAGTCTGCAAAGAGCTGCGGTCTTCTAACCGAGATATCCAATATGCACGAATGATCCCTTGGGATCTGTAAGTCTGGTAAGCAGCCATCCTTTACTCTAAGGGCACGGTGCTGATGCACAAGCGCTTTCAAAACATAACTGTTTTGCACAAAGGCACTATTTTTTGAAGGAGTTGGATGGGAACACACAGTTAGTTACTTTTTCTTCAGTTAACTTTCTGAGCATGATTTTTCAAGATGATTGAAGAACTGAATTTTATGCACAGCTATTATATATTAATTTAGCGTTGTTTAATTATTGTTTGTTTTGCACTATATAACCTACACTCACATGACAAAAAAGTTTACATGTTTTGCAACTTTGACCACTAAAGGGTGGTAATGTAGTTCATTGAGACATATATTACTAGATTTTGTACATTATGGAGCTGCACGATTAATCGTTAAGAATCAAAATCGCGATCTTTTTCCCGATCTTCAAAACAGCATGTCCCGATCTTTCTAACAAGTGCAGAGTTCTCACAGCTGGGAGAAAAAATTCAGGCAGCCTGCCAAGTTTTATCACAACACTGTGAATAAGTAGAAACAAAGTATCTTTTCGTTCTTTTATCATCAAAGGAAAGAACTCGTGTAAATGAAGGAAGTTTAACCATTTAAAGACCAAACCTTTTCTGACGTTTGTTGCTTACAAGTAAAAATCATTATTTTCTGCTAGAAAATTACTTGGAACACCCGAACATGATATATTTTTTTTTTTAGCAGAGACCCTAGAGAATAAAATGGTGGTTGTTGCAATATTTTATGTCACACCGTATTTGCGCAGCGGTTTTTCAAACGCAATTTTTTTTAAAAGATACACTTTAATGAAGTAAAAAAAAAAAAAAATAAACAGTAAAGTTACCCAATTTCTTTGGTATAATGTGAAAGAAGATGTTACACCGCAAGAATCATGATCTTTATTCTAAGCAAAAAATCGTGATTCTCATTTTAGCCAGATTCGTGCAGCTCTAGTACATTATATTGCACGGCTATTGGTGCAGCAGTCCCGATATTATTGTTGCTAAGCACAACCCTCAGGAATTGATATTTGCTCTGGTCTGCTTAGGGTTTCACAGGCTGGGTGTTTTATGGTTTCCCCTGCCTCTGGGAGAAGCTTACAGAGCTTAGGGCAGGAAATTCAAATAACTGGCCTTCATATGCCCCGGTCAATCCTTGAGGGGGTGCACCCAGAAGGTCGTCTGGGCAGTGCTAAATACCTGGAAGCCCCAAGGAGACTATTTTTTCCCCAGCAGGGAAGGTTTAAGGGGCTGCTTGCTTCTAGAGCACCTATGGACCGAGTTTCTGTTCTCCTGGGTCTCAGCTGTGGCAGGGCTGGACACCTGGGACTAACCTAGAGCTGGATACTGTACTGTTACAAGTTCTGCAAGCAACAAATCACAAAAAGACAAACCCCCAGAATGTTTACTGGAGCCAGAATGAATGAACTGTTGCTTGGGTGACTGGCGGCGTACTGTTTGGGAAAGAACCTGTTATATTCAGCAGCCCTTATGGGGTAGCGTTACATTAGTATCATACTTACAGCACCAAAGGCAACAGAAAGCATGGTTTGCATTTTGGCATTGTCCACAGATCCGACAATCCCCTTCTTATATAGTAATGTGCTCCCCGCCAGCGTCCAGAACTTGATGTGTTTTACTCCGACAGATACAAATTGTGTATCAGAGTCTGGACGAAATTCGACCACAAATATTCTCTCCATGTGGCCTCCTTTACTGGCGACTTTTGCACCTGGGAAACATGAATGTCAACTTTAAATACACAAAATTGATTGTTATGAATTATTTTTTACTGAAAAAGGAAACACCATGTGGCACTGTCATAAGAGAACACTTTTAATTAAGGAGAGTTCATTCACAATGGATATGTGTTTGGCTAGCATAGGACTGACATTTACCTTCTTGCCATCTCCATACAGTTATGGTGTGTTCTGGATCGACTCCCACTGACAAGAGCAGCTTTCCAGTGGCACTGAAATTAATGAATCCTACCCCCTTGGCATGGAAACACCTCAGAATGGACAGAGTCTGCTTGTTCATGGCATCCCAGATATGAATGGATGGTGTAGCCCCTGCATTGAAGAAATACACAGCAGTCAACTGCTAGCAAACAAACCCGGGTGGCTTTTAGTTCATATACATTTAATAATAAGGCAGAGCTCCTGGCATTTTACCATGCAGCGTTTAGCCATATGCATGACTTTTTAGGAACTACGGTGAAAGCATTTGTAATCTGGGGACTTTATGGGCTTATTACATATAATGATAGTATAGGCATTCCTCCCTTTCCACTCCTTTACATCTTTCCAGATTTACATGCAGATCAAGCGGTCCAACTTGAGAGGGCATATAACCAGCCAAGTGTACCTCTAGGCAAAATCTGGTTTCTAGGTTAAGGATAGAGTGAGGTGGACCCTCTGTCCATTTTATTTTTTTTGCTGTCTGTGTCCCTATTGGTGTGTTACCCATCTCTATCCTGCTGATCATCAATGAGAAAGAAAGTGAGAGGGAATCCAACATTTTTGAGATGTCCCCAGAACAAGAGGTATGGGAAAATCTTCAATTGGCAACACCTGTTCAAGGAACAATGGGCCACAAAAGCAGATTTTCCTAAATTTTGGATAGTTCCTCTAACCTTGTCTTGCATCTCTGGGATAGAAAGAGAATGGAAACTTCCCCAGTGACATGTACTGTGATGTGATTAGCCAACACGCCATTGTAAAAAAATGGCAGATTCGCAGACTCAATTTTTATTTAGGCAGACTGAAGCTGCACTAACCTTCAGGTACAAACACTTGCTGTCATATCTATAAATAATTGCAAACCCTTTTGATTCTAGGCATTAGTTACAAGCCCTGATAAAGTGGAGTTTGTTGATCCCCATAATGCACTGGCTTCCTTTTGCCATTTGTGATAGGAATAAGGAATTTTTGGACTCTTTTTGGTTCACTTATTTGAGAATGCCCTTATGGGATCTTTAACCACTTAAGGACCGGAAGAATTTGCCCTCTTAATGACCAGGCCATTTTTTGCGATACGGCACTGCGTCTCTTTGACACTTGCGCGGTCGTGTGACGTTGTACCCAAACAAAATTGACGTCCTTTTTTTCCCACAAATAGAGCTTTATTTTTGGTGGTATTTGATCACCTCTGCGGTTTTTATTTTTTGCGCTATAAACAAAGAGCGACAATTTGAAAAAAAAAATGTTTTCAACTTTTTGCTATAATACATATCCAAAAAAAAAATATATATATAAAAAAAAAATTATTTATCAGTTTAGGCCAATATGTATTCTTCTACATATTTTTGGTAAAAAAATAAAAATCGCAATAGGCGTAGATTGATTGGTTTGCACAAAAGTTATTGCGTCTACAAACTACGGGATGAATTTAGGGACTTTTTCTTATTTTTTATTGTTTCTACTGGTTATGGTGGCAATCTACAATTTTTAGTGGGACTGCGACATTGCAGCGGACAAATATGACACTTTTTGGGGACCAGTGACATTATTACATTGATCAGTGCTATAAAAATGCACTGCTCGATGTAAAAATGACACTGGCAGGGAAGGGGTTAACACTAGGGGGCGATCAAGGGGTTAACTGTGTTCCCTAGGTGTGTTCCAACTGTAGGGGGGATGGGCTGCCTGGGACATGACAGAGATCGCTGGTCCCGATCACTGGGAACAGTAGATCTCCGACATGTCTTCTGTCAGAATAGGGATTTGCCTTGTTTACAAAGGGAGATCCCCATTCTACCTCTCCTCACCGCGATCGCAGGTCGACGGTGGACATCGAGTCTGTCCGACCCGCGGGCAGGCTCCCGCAGCGTGCGCGAGTGCCCGCTTGCAACTGCGCCTGCGCAAGCCAGCGTACAATGATGGTGATTCGCGCAAGAGAGCCAACCTGCCGCAGTACAACTGTGGCGGGCGGTCATTAAGCGGTTAAACAAGCTTGTTTTTTGACAAATGTTTTTGCGTATATATGCTTCCAGAAGATCGTGTTGTTTGGATTAGTGTTTATAGCCAAACATGAAACAATGTCCTTGTTGATTGTGTGACAGCAGGAAGGTAAAGTCACCTGGTTGCATCCAGGGGGGTAGGTATATTTCTCCCAGATTCAGGCTTTATGCCGACTTATACAACTAGGGAGAGAGTTGATGAAGCCCAGCTGAGGCTAGTGGGCTCATGGATGATTCATACCTCTAGGGAGAGTGCTGGGCGTCGTGCAGGCAGGGAGTTGATGAGACCAGCGAGATGTCAGCTCGTTTAAGGCCTCTATAAAAACTCCCAGCTTCATTAGGTGTTTGCTCATGCCTGGAACCAGACCTGTGTGGACTGTCTAGGGAGAGTGAACCCCTGTGCGGTGAGACAAAGCCTGTGTGGCTATTTGTTTGGACATTTACTAAACCAGGGACTTAGGGACTAGGACAGCACCAGGCTGATCCCAGTTGTTAGTTAGGGAAACCTGCATGTTTAGTCAGAGGTCAAGCTGACCAGGATTTATTTTGTTTATGTTTCTTTTTGCTTTGCTGTGTTTTTGTCACTGTAAATAGAGAAATAAACCGCACCTTTTGATCTTGAAAACCACAACCTCCGTCTGCTGGGCCTGTTTTTGTGTGGGGAGCCCATCCAGGGGGTCACACACACCCGCTACCGAGCTAACCCCCTCACAGTTGGTGGAGAACCAGTGGCAGTTTTTTTTTAAGCCAGCATGGAGGAGATACTGAAACAGCTGGCTCTAGCAAATGCCAATCAACAGCAGACAAATGCAGGTTTGCAAAAGAGCTTCGCAGCCCAGCAACAAGCCCAGCAGCAATCTGAGGCCCGCTTCATAGACCTGTTGCAGAAGCAAGAGCAGAGACTACAACAACAGATGGAAGCAGTAATGCAGCAACGTCCGCAGACCAGTGAGGAAAGCCGTCCCACTAATACCGCGTCCTTTGGGGTGAGTCGTTTATTGACAAAAATGACTGGAGAGGATGATCCAGAGGTATTTTTGACCACATTTGAAAGGACTGCTGAAAGAGAAAAGTGGCCTGAGGAGCAGTGGGCTGGACTGGTGGCTCCTCTGTTAACTGGTGAATCGCAGAAAGCTTACTATGACCTAGAGCCTGACCAAGCAAAAGACTATGTGATGCTAAAAGCTGAAATATTGGCAAGGCTGGGTGTCACCCTGGCTGTCCGGGCTCAGCGTGTGCATAACTGGACTTTCCAGCTTGGAAAACCCCCCAGGTCTCAAATGTATGATCTCATTCACCTGAGCAGGAAGTGGCTACAGCCAGAGACTTTGTCCGCACCGGAGATTGTGGAACGTGTTGTGATGGATCGTTTCTTGAGAGCTCTTCCTACCGCCATTCAAAAGTGGGTAAGCCATGGAGACCCAGAAACGGCCGGTAAACTTGTGGATCATGTAGAGAGATACTTGGCTGCAGAGAACCTGACGGCCTCTTCCAGAGACTCTCGGACTTTCCACCCTAAGACCAGACCATCCCCAGGGGCGGATAAGTTGATTCCAAGGGGTGAGGGTGGAGAGAGTGAGAGGGTGGGAGCTCTGCCCAGGGTTTGGCGAGAACAGCCTGGGAAGTCGGGGGCTCAAGAGGCAGCCAAAAGGATTGTTTGCTACCGCTGCCGGCAAACGGGACATATTGCAGCAAATTGCCCGGTTGTGGAGGAACCCATGCAATGTGACTTTCTGACGGACAGACGTCAGTCGCTGTGTGCGACAGTCGCATGCACTGCCATTCGAGGAACTGAGAAACATTTATGCAAAATGTGTATTAATGGTAGAAATGTTGTGGTATTACTGGATTCAGGTAGCCTTGTGACCCTGATAAAGGCTGAATTAGTTAAAACAGAGGTCTCTGGGAATAGCAAGGTAGCTGTTATTTGTGTGCATGGGGACACCCGAGAGTATCCAGTGACTACAGTGTGTTTCAAGACCCCCAAAGGTACCCTCTCTCATCCAGTGGGGTTAGTATCTCAATTACCGCATGATGCCATTGTGGGAAGGGATTTTCCGAAGTTCTGGGAACTGTGGGATGATCCTGAGCCCCCCACTGGTGCCCCTATGTACCAGGAAGGTGATAGCCAGAACTCCTCTGAGAGTGGTGAGGACTCTCCAGAATTTCCCTTGTCAGTATTGGCAGGCGAGACTCAAGAAACTGGAGAGGAGCCCACCTCCTCAGACGAAAACCTACCGTCTGTGGAGTTTTCTGATCTTGAGATTCACAGGGAAAATTTTGCCACAGAACAGTTAAAAGACCCCGCCCTAATAAAGGCACGGGAAAACGTAGTGGAAATAGATGGCGAGTTAGTGAACCCAGATAATACCTGCACTTACCCATACTTCAGCGTAGAGAAGGACCTACTGTATCGGGTGGCAAAAAGGGCAGAAGAAACCGTTGAGCAGCTTGTGGTGCCCAAACCTTACAGGAAGTTGGTGTTGGAGTTGGCCCATGGGCACATTCTTGGAGGTCATCTGGGGACAGAGAAAACCCGAGAGAGGGTATTACAGAGATTCTATTGGCCTGGGGTGATGAAGGACATAGAAAATTATTGTTCCTCCTGCCCTGTGTGTCAGAGGTCGGCCCCGATGCCACATTTCCGTAGCCCGCTGGTCCCTCTACCCATCATTGAGGTCCCGTTTGAGAGGATCGCAATGGATTTGGTAGGTCCTATAATCAAGTCCGCTAGGGGGTACCAGTACATATTAGTTATAATGGACTATGCCACCCGTTATCCAGAAGCGATCCCTCTCCGAAATACCTCGGCCAAAACCATAGCCAAAGAGCTATCTCTTGTTTTTAGCCGGGTGGGTATTTGTAAAGAACTGCTTACGGACCAAGGTACACCCTTTATGTCCCGGGTTATGAAAGAGCTGTGTAAACTGTTCAAAGTGACGCAATTGCGTACGTCTGTGTATCACCCCCAAACCGATGGGCTGGTTGAAAGATTCAACAAAACCCTAAAACAAATGTTGAAGAAAGTGGTGGATAGAGATGGAAAGGATTGGGACTGTCTACTTCCTTATTTGATGTTTGCTATTAGGGAGGTGCCCCAATCCTCTACGGGATTCTCCCCCTTTGAGTTACTGTATGGGAGACACCCAAGAGGGCTGTTGGATATTGCCAAGGAAACTTGGGAAAGTGAGAGTTCTCCCCACAGGAGTGTGATTGAGCATGTCGCCCTGATGCAAGATCGAATTGCACAGGTAATGCCCATCGTGAAGGAACATTTGGCCCAAGCGCAGTTGGCACAGCAGAGAGTGTACAACCGTGGAGCCAAGACCCGTACCTTTTCCCCGGGGGATAGGATATTGGTACTTGTCCCTACGGTTGAAAGTAAATTCCTTGCCAAATGGCAAGGCCCCTACGAGATAATGGAAAAAGTGAGCGAAGTGAATTACAAGGTCAGACAACCAGGAAGGCGAAAGCCCGAACAGATCTATCACGTTAATCTGTTGAAAGCCTGGAGGGATAGAGAGTCCCTAGTCGCAGAAACTTGGTCACCAGCTCAAACTGGTTGCGTGATTCCGGAGGTTGGAATAGCAGCCACCTTGTCACAACCCCAAGAACAGGAGGTTAAGGAGTTTGTGCTTCGCAACAAGGAGGTGTTCTCTGAGCTGCCGGGACAAACATCTGGGGTAGAGCATGATATTATTACCCCGCCCGGCGAAAGGGTGAAGTTAAAACCCTATCGGATCCCAGAGGCCCGACGGGAGGCAATACGGGAGGAAGTACAGAAAATGCTGAACTTAGGGGTGATAGAGGAGTCCCAAAGTGATTGGTCTAGTCCCATTGTGTTGGTGCCTAAACCGGATGGAGGCTGGCGATTTTGTAACGATTTTCGTCAGTTGAACAAAGTTACAAAATTTGACACCTACCCCATGCCACGTATAGATGAGTTGATCGACCGGCTGGGAACAGCCCGATACATGACGACTCTTGACCTCACAAAAGGGTATTGGCAAATTCCCCTGGCCAAGTCGGCCAAAGAGAAAACCGCATTTGTAACCCCAGACGGGGCGTTCCAATATAAGAGAATGCCGTTCGGGTTACAGAATGCGCCGGCCACATTCCAGCGGAAAATGGACCAGATACTGAGGCCCCATCGGAAGTATGCTGCGGCTTACCTGGATGACGTAATTGTCCATAGCACAGATTGGGCCTCACATCTGCCAAAAGTGCAAGCAGTCCTAGACTCTATCCGGGAAGCGGGGTTTACGGCTAACCCCAAGAAGTGTACCATTGGGCAGGAGGAGGCCAAATATCTTGGGTACACCATTGGCAGGGGAGTAATAAAACCCCAACTCAACAAAGTCGAGGCCATCCAGAGTTGGCCGCGTCCCAACAGCAAGAAGCAGGTACGAGCCTTTCTGGGAATCGCGGGTTATTATCGGCGCTTCATTCCCCACTTTGCTTCTAAGGCTGTGCCCCTAACCAACCTGACGAAAGGGAAAGGGTCGGTCATGATTAAATGGACCCCCGAGGCTGAGGCAGCGTTCCAATTCTTGAAACAAGCCTTATGTAGCCAGCCAGTGTTGTACTCACCCGATTTCTCTAAAGACTTTGTCGTACAAAGTGATGCGTCAGATGTGGGGTTAGGAGCAGTATTGTCCCAGGTCTGGAACGGGGAAGAGCACCCAGTCATTTACCTCAGCAGGAAGTTGAAGTCCCATGAGGTAAATTACGCCACGGTTGAAAAGGAGTGTTTAGCGGTGAAGTGGGCTCTAGATTCCCTTCGGTACTATCTGCTAGGTAGGCACTTTGACATGGTTACGGATCACGCTCCGTTAAAGTGGATGGCTCAAAACAAGGAGACAAATAGAAGAGTAAATAGGTGGTTCCTGGCCCTACAGGAATTCAACTTCACAGTAAAGCATCGCCCTGGCGTTCAAATGGGGAATGTGGATGCTTTGTCTCGAGTACATGAATGCCTGATTGCTGGTGTTCCAACCCCAAGGTTAAAACAAGAGGGGGGGTATGTGACAGCAGGAAGGTAAAGTCACCTGGTTGCATCCAGGGGGGTAGGTATATTTCTCCCAGATTCAGGCTTTATGCCGACTTATACAACTAGGGAGAGAGTTGATGAAGCCCAGCTGAGGCTAGTGGGCTCATGGATGATTCATACCTCTAGGGAGAGTGCTGGGCGTCGTGCAGGCAGGGAGTTGATGAGACCAGCTGAAGCTTGTCAGCTCGTTTAAGGCCTCTATAAAAACTCCCAGCTTCATTAGGTGTTTGCTCATGCCTGGAACCAGACCTGTGTGGACTGTCTAGGGAGAGTGAACCCCTGTGCGGTGAGACAAAGCCTGTGTGGCTATTTGTTTGGACATTTACTAAACCAGGGACTTAGGGACTAGGACAGCACCAGGCTGATCCCAATTGTTAGTTAGGGAAACCTGCATGTTTAGTCAGAGGTCAAGCTGACCAGGATTTATTTTGTTTATGTTTCTTTTTGCTTTGCTGTGTTTTTGTCACTGTAAATAGAGAAATAAACCGCACCTTTTGATCTTGAAAACCACAACCTCCGTCTGCTGGGCCTGTTTTTGTGTGGGGAGCCCATCCAGGGGGTCACACACACCCGCTACCGAGCTAACCCCCTCACAATTGTTAATGGAGCTCATTTCATATAAATGCAGAGCTGAACTTACGATAATGGGGGCTGGTGTCTATAAGCACAGCAAGGCAAGAAGGAGCATCACAAAAGCATAACATTTTTTGTATTTATGCAATTAGTGGCCAGCTCGACGCAATTGTGCAGAAGACAAGATAGGGAAGAGGTTTACAGTTGACAAGACTGTCTGCTGCTTCAGTGACATTTCCTTGGTCTGTACAGCAGCCATTCTCAACCAGGGGTCTGTGGACTGTAGGGACGTTGCCAGGGGTTCCGTGAGCTGTGGCTAAGTGACCTCCCATCTGATAGTGCCTGTACAGTTGTCAATAAGGGTGGCATTATGACCACCACTGTGGTCTTCCCACTGACCAAAGTAAGGGGCATTTTCCCAATGGCCCCATATAAATGTATTTTAGTAGGGGTTCTCAGAGACCTGAAAATTACGGGGGCTGTACCAAAAGAAATGCAAAAGTAGGCATAACATTTTTATTAACTTACTTAGGTCATTCAAATTTCACATGCTGGCAGACTAACTTTTCCTCTAGAGTAAGGCTTAATGTACACAGGACGTTTTACAACCTCTCCTGAATGATTTAACTTGACCGATAGTAACCAATGTTTAAAAACGTCAGTTTTGCCGCATTTTTTTTTTTTAAATAGTCAAAAATGAAAAACGCCTGTAAACGAAACGCTGCTAAACACAAGTTACCACGTTTACAAGCTGTTACATGCATTTGGCGTTTCAAATGCCTCTGAAAATCTGTCCTAAACGCATTTTTTTGCTTTCCAAAAAATGCTTCTATACTCAACTGCCTAGAAACGACTATAAACGACCCTGTGTACATGTACTGTTAGGATACCAAAAGAGAGTTCAGGGGCAGCTGAAAAAAAATGCCCAACTGCTCCTAAATGTCCATTTACCAGCAGCAGTGTACATGAAGCCTGAAGCCTCGTACACACGGCCGAGATTCTCGTCGAAAAAAACATGTCGTTTTTTTTTCAACGAGATTCTTGGACAAGAAACTTGTCCCGGCCAAGTGTACACACGCTCCTTTCAAAGAACCTGCGGTTCTTTGAATGGAGCGAACGCGGTGACGTCATCGAATACGACGAGCATGCGTTCGTCACATTCGATGCCGTCGCCGCCATCTTGGTTCACCCTACCTATGCCTAGGAAGCTACCGTGCATGTGTCGAAGTCATTTCGAGCATGCGCGGGCTTCCCGGCGAAAAGGTAAGTGTACACACACACACAATTTTCTCGTTGAGAAACAGGCTGACGAGAATCTCGACGAGAAAATAGAGAGCAGGTTCTCTATTTTCTCGTCGAGATTCTTGTCGCTTTTCTTGATGAGAAACCATACACACGAACGAATTTCTCGGCAAAAAATCTCTGCCAGCAAGTTTCTTGCTGGTTTTTGCCGAGAAACTCGTTCGTGTGTACGAGGCTTAACTCTTATTTTTCACTACATGTAAATAATGGATTCCAAGCAGAATCAACATGCCTTCATTGAAGTTCTTGACGAGGAAGGGGTGCAGGCTGTCCAACATCCCCAGAAGGCTACAGAATGTTTACAAAGATAACACAATTGACAAGAGTAATGTGCACAGATGGATGAAGAAGTTTACAGAAGGGGAAACCAGCATTGAAGACAAACCATGCAATGGGAGACTCATCAGTGAGTGGACAAACTGATTTGCATGGACAGACGAGTCACAAGCCTTGAGCCTGTTGCACAACTAGACTGTGGTCACAATGTCATACAGAAGATGGTGGAAGACTTGGGGTATCGGAAAGTGTGTACAAAGTGGGTACCACCACAGTTGACACCAGATTTGAGAGAAGGATGGAAGTCTGCACTGATCTGCTGGAAGCATTTGAACCCAATGAAGACATGTTTTTTGATGACAGGGGATGAAACGTGGGCATATCCTTATGACCTGTAAATAATTCCAAGGAATGGACACTTAAGAAGCTTAGAGAACCCATTAGGAAGAAGGGAATGAACAAGACTCTGAAAACTATCCAGATTCACCATGACAATGTGCAACTATACACAACTTTGGCAATAATTCAAGCGACTGGCAAATTCGGCTGGTCAGTGGTCCCCCATCCAACGTACAGCCCAGATTTAGTGCCCTCCAACTTCCACTTGATCAGTCCAATGAAAGACAGTCTTTGGGGACAACAATTTGATGGCACAGATGAGGGGAAAGTGGCTGTGAAGAAGTAGGTACAACAGTGCACACCTGAATCTTTCCAAAGAGGATTCAAGAATTGGGTTCATCTATGGAGCAAATGCATTGCTTATGGAGACTTTATTGAGTAGTTGCTTTGTATACAGAAAGCTACCAACAAGTGAAATTTGAACGACCTCAGTAAGTTAAAGTGGAAGTAACACAAACAAAAGCCCAGTATCGAACACCAAGAAAGGGTTACTTATGCCAACAGAAATTAGATCATACTAGAGCAGGGGTCTTCAAACTACGGCCCTCCAGGTGTTTAGGAACTACAATTCCCATCATGCCTAGTCATGTCTGTGAATGTCAGAGTTTTGCAATGCCTCATGGGATTTGTAGTTCCGCAACAGCTGGAGGGCCTTAGTTTGAGGATCCCTGTACTAGAGTTATCAAAAAACTCTAAATTTATTGTATTAAAAAAGATTTGGCACAATCTAACGTACACACGACCGTTTTTAATGTCATTGAAAAAACAAAGTTTTTCTCAATGTGATTCTTCTCAAGCCTGCCTTAACTACACACGATCGTGAAAAAAAATGCTAGAGCAAAGCGCTGTGACGTACGAAACGTACGACAGCACTATAAAGGGGAAGTTCCATTCGGATGGCGCCACCCTTTGGGCTGCTTTTGCTGATCATCATGTTAGTAAAGTTTGGTGAGAGACGATTCGCGCTTTTCAGCCTCGTGCTCTTCAGTCCGTTACAGCGTGACGAATGTGCTATCTCCATTCTGAACGCTAGTGTTACCAGAACGAGCGCTCCCGTCTCATTACTTCCTTCAGAGCATGCGCGCTTTTTTCACGTCGTTAAAGCCTACACACGGCCATTTTTCACGACGAGAAAAACGACAACGTAAAAAACGACGAGAAAAAATAGAGCATGTTCCAAATTTTTAATGCCCATTTTTCACGTCGCGAAAAATGCTCTGGAGCTTACACACAATCGTTTTTAATGACCAAATTAAAAAATTGCATTTTTCTTGTCATGAAAAACGGTCGTGTGTACGTGGCATAAGGCCGATATTAGGAGAAAACAGCTTCATAGTAATTGGCCTACAACAAGTCTCAGTAATTGGCCTTACAACTGAGACTTGTTGTAGGCCAATTACTGTGCCAAATCTTTTTTAATACAATACAGTTTGAATTTTTTGATAACTCTAGTAAGATCTAATTTCTGTTGCCATAAGTAACCCTTTCCTGGTGTTCTATACCGGGCTTTTTTTTGTGATATATGCGTTTTGGTTACGGTAACAACACCCTACAAGTTGAATGATCTATGAATGACCACTTTATTTTGAAGTGGATAAATATATGCTAAGCCTGCCCCCCTGTTTTCTAAAGTGGAAGTAAACCTGCCTATCGTTTCAGCCAAGGAAGCTGCCATCTTGGCCTCTGTTTAATCTTCAACTGCTATGATGCTGCACATGTGATCAGCTTTGACACCAGCCGTTGGATGGTTTGACAGTTTGGTTGAGAACACAACCAATTTGACAATTACATTCCCGGCACATGCCGGAAATGTAACTGTTTTTGAAACGGTTAAATCGCTGGGTTTACTTCCACTTTAATAAAAAAGCTATGCCTACTTTTGCATTACCTTGGGTACCGTCCTCATATTTTATGGGTTCATCTGAGGTAAAAAGGTTGAGAAAGGCTGCTCTACAAGCTAATGATTTGTGAACTAGACATTCCTATGGTAGTTCTATAAATTAAGCAGCCAGCATGCTGCGTCAGATATTGTATTTAAACATCCATGATGTAACATAGAATGGGGTGGAGTCGGTAAAAAGTGTGCCATCATTCATGGTATCCTAGACAGCATGATACCAAAAACAACCTTGTCTAAATGCATGTAAAATGTATAAATAATAATAATACAAATGTACAGTTATACATATTCACACACAACATATGCCTTTGATTACAAGAATCTGAGCATGGACCCTTATAGCTAGAATGTAAATCTATGCCTAGAGAGCGTTTCATACCACAAAGAAACAGATTGAAACAATACAGGTTAGATAATTACTATACAAGTCTAAACTGACATACTACAAGCTTGTGATAACAGGACTTATGTGGTTTATGAAGAATGACTCAAGTCTAGAATAGCCATGGACAGCCTGTTGCTTTCCATCCTGGAAACCTAAAGTCCCTTTGCAGGCCATCAGGACCTGTAGTTTCTCAACAGTTGCCCAAAGTCAATCTAGTAAAAATGTGCGAGACATGGGGGACATGGTGCATGGATACTGCCATGCAAAGACGTGAACATGGAGGATATGTACCTCAACCCGGTACAGCTACAGACAAAACGGATGGACTAAAGAGGACCTGTAACTAGTACTACACGACAGTTATGGTAAGCCTTACCTGAGTACTCAGCAATTTCACCTGCGTTGTGAGAGCAATGGCAAATGGGGAAGCGTCAGGGATAACCAACAACTGAAATAAGTAGTATTTCTAATGCCGAGGCAAGCTAGATCAGCATTAGAGGCATGCAAACACAAAATGTTTAACGTATGAGAATGACAGGAAAAGAAATAGATATAGAACTATTGTTTAGTAAATATAGGTATAAAACACAGGGCTTAACAAAGTCATTAACAGAATTTATTGCATAAACTTTAACTTGTGCCTGGCAGCCTTTTTGTTTGAATTAAAAATTATTTTCACACATATAAATGCATGTGTTGCTGAAAATTAAATCTGATTGTACGTGCTGATTTGTTAAAAAATAAATCTGATTGTACCTGCTTAATATATTTAAACGTACACTACATTACCAAACGTATTGGGACGCCTGCCCTTACACGCACATGAAATTTAATGGCATCCCAGTCTTAGTCCGTAGGACCCACCCTTTGTAGCTATAACAGCTTCAACTCTTCTGGGAAGGCTGTCAACAAGATTTAGGAGTGTGTCTATGGGAATGTTTGACCGTTCTTCCAGGAGCACATTTGTGAGGTCAGGCACTGATGTTGGACGAGTAGGACTGGCTCGTAGTCTCCGCTCTAATTCATCCCAAAAGATGTTCTACCGGGTTGAGGTCAGGACTCTGTGCAGGCCAGTTAAGTTCCTCCACCCCAAACTCGCTCATCCATGTTTTTATGGACCTTGCTTTGTGCACTGGTGGGCAGTCATGTTGGACTGTTGAGACAATTCCAAATCAATGAGCTCAAATCGCACCACATTGAATTGCATGTGAATTTCACAGGAACGCAGAGCGGTTCCTATGAAAATCACATGTGGCTCTCAGTGTGAACTGATGCTTACTGACTATGCAGCTTCTTTATCTTTTAATCCTTGCCTAAGTTCCAGTGTAAACTGCTGCCATGATCACTGCCCCAGGTTTCCTGTTTCGGGGTGGCTCCTTTCTCTTGCAGCATCCTATGGAGCCACCCTTGCATGCATGGACTAGAGTCGTGTCCCTACACTGTGTGCATTAATAGAAAAACACACAGCCCCATAGCCTAGGATGGCAAGGCACTTCCCTCTGTCTTCACTCCTCCTTCATCCTCCCTTCTCCAAGCTAACAAGACTGCTCTGTCCAATGTTAACTTTTTCCTGTGAAGACTCGACGTTCAGGACAACAGCAGTGAGAGAGCAGGAACCAGCAGCACTGAAAGTGGTAAACTGCAAGTGCTGGGAAAATAATTTTAACAAACTGGGGAACGTTTACTTTTGTGTGCTTATTGTGTTAAAAGAGATGTATAGGATTTTTTTTTATTTATAATCATATGGTCCGATGCTGCATCTGTCCCCTGGCTCCTCTAACACTGAAAACCAAGCAATCAAACACTGCAGATCGTTCGGTTCTCACAGCTCTCTGTTCAACCCCCCCCCCGCACGCACTCACTGGAGCGGCCGGCTCAGGCTTTTAGTAGCTCTGTGGCATCAGCCCGCTGTCTGCTGAAAATGGGTCACAGGAGTGCAGACTGTGATCCACAGGAGAAGTACTATCACACAAGCTTTTTCTGTACTTCTTCTTTAAAGTGGAGCTCCACCCTAAATAGCAACTTTTGCTATTTGGAACCCTCCCCCCCTCCGGTGTCACAATTGACACCTTTCAGGGGGGAGGGGGTGAAGATACCTGTCTAAGACAGGTATTTTCACCCACATCCGGGAGTCCTCTCTCTGGGAATCTGCGGGAGTGACGTCACTTCCCCCAGACTTCCCGTAGTGTTCTGGGAGACACTCGGCTCCCAGAACACAGGAGGACGAATCAGAACGGCGCAGCGCGACTCGCGCATGCGCCGTAGGGAACCGGACATGAAGCCGCAGGGCTTCACTTCCTGGTTCCCTCAGCGAGGATGGCGGAGGGAGCAGCAGAGCGACGAGCGATCGCTCGCCCTCTGCTGCGGACGTCGCTGGACTCCAGGACAGGTAAGTGTCCAAATATTAAAAGCCAGCAGCTGCTGTAGCTGTAGCTGCTGGCTTTTAATATTTTTTTTCCGGCGGAGCTCCGCTTTAAGCTAAAAAAAACTGAGGGTTTAAAGTGGTTGTAAAGCCTTAAGGTTTTTCACCTTAATGCATTCTATGCATTAAGGTGAAAAACCTTATGTGCTGCAGCTTCCCCCCAGACCCCGCCCCCTTTTCTTACCTGAGCCTGATCCGATCCAGCGATGTGCACAAGCGCAGCGGCTCCAGTTGCTGTTGCTCTCCTCATTGGACAGATTGATAGCAGTGGGAGCCATTGGCTCCCGCTGCTGTCAATCAAAGCTGTGACATGGGAGCGGGGGCGGGGCCAAGTCCCGCTGTCTGTGTCAATGGACGCAGCAGTGGGACTCGGGAGCGAGCCCGCACGGGTGCCCCCATGGAAAGCCGCTTTCCATGGGGGCACGCGATGAAGAGGAGGGGCCTGGAGCGCCGGAGGGGGACCCCAGGAGAGGAGGATGAGGGATGCTCTGTGCAAAACCAGGTAAGAGCAGGTAAAGTATAGGCATATTTTTTTTGTTTGTTTTTTTGTTTTTAAATCAAATGTTTACAACCACTTTAAAACTACTTTAAATATAAAGACTACTTTTGGTTGCACATATTGTATGATGAAATTACCATTTATGTCATTATGTTTTCTTAACTTTGACTTCCTCGAGTCATCTTAAAACCATTATTTAGGAAAAATGTATGGTTTTAATTTCAAAGATGTACAAAGAATAGTTTTTCTGTCAAGTAAGCCCAGTGCACTTTATATATGCCAAGCAAAAATGAAACATTTTAAATAAAAAAAAAACACTTATTATATTTAGTAGCTCTGTGCGCGTAGCTGGATGTAGTTACATGAATGACACCATATTCTAACTTTGCTTATCTTGCATCGGTAAGGGATGTCAGGTGAGGAGGTGGGCAATGATGCAAGAGGTTGTAACAAAGTTAATAATGGATTAGCTCTGAAAAATGTTCTCTAGCTACTGACAACTACCTTCCTTTTAAGGATGCAACAAACTTTTCCCAGTTGCAAGATGCAGTGGTAAATCACATAACAGTTTATCATTTTGTTTTTAGGCCAAGTACAGTAAGAGTTACATAAAACAGTGAGTTGTTTTCCTGGTTAAGTGGACCTTAACTCAAAAGAGCAAAGATTTCCTATTTATTGAGATTTGATGATGCACTACTGTGCTGCTCACTGTTCTCCTTGCTGGAGAAGGAGCAGTATCAGAGGACCTGCAGTGCAAGGGTCTCCCTGCTTCTGCTTCATTCTTTCTTTCTTTAGATCTGTGCATTCTGCTACTCTCCTGCTGCTTCTTAAATATTCCTATACCAGTCATCCGTAGGGGGCAGCGCTGACATGAGGAAGCAAAGCCCTGCCTCTACCAAGATGGCTACATTCACACAGAGACATTATGTAGCACAGGTCATGGTAAGTCAGTAAGGCTAGGTTTACATCTATATGTTCATTTGAATGTGCTGCTGTATCTGCGGAAAATGCAGGGAAAAGGTCCCTGCACCTTTTCAAAACTGTAGCCGAAGGAAAAATGCATGGTGCTTTTGCACCATGTGGTTTCTTGCACACAAAAAAGTGCTGCGTTTTCCGATGCGTGGGGGCTCCATTAAAAATTAAAGACCCCCCCCCCCCCCGTGTGTATGCTAAACAGCAGCACGTCCTGACTCCGGGTGCGAAAGCATGTGCAATTTGCATAAGCATCCCGCATAAGTTTGAACCTAGCCTAATGGGGGAAAGAGTAGATACAGGTAGCCTACAGGCAATAATGGTGTTTAGCCATTTCTTCTCTGCTTGCCTTTTTTGGGTACAGTCACTGCACAGATTCTCTTTAAAACATTTCTCTATGAAAGTTCACTTCTGTGAATTGCTGAATCAAGCAATGCAGCTGTACTGCTGCATGAAAGCTTAAAGAGGATGTAAACCCTGATGGGTTTTACTTCCTCTTTTGCACCCTGCAAACCCTGCAAATTAAAAGCATAATGGGCTAGTATGCATCGCATACTAGCCCATTATGTGACACTTACCTGCAAAAGAATCCAGCGCTGTCCCCTGTGCAGGCTGCGTCCATTTTCTCGCCCCTCTTCCTTTCGGGCCGCAGACTCCGGCTCTGTGATTCGTCGGAGCCGCGTGACATCACTCTCGCACATGTGCACGGGAGCCTCCAGTAACGGCACACGCTAGGTAAGAAACGGCACTGAGGTTAGTTTCTTCCCAGCGCATGCGCCGATTACATTATCAGCACACTACAAGTGAAATATCTCCTAAACGGCGCACGTTTAGGAGATATTTCCACTACCTATAGGTAAGCCTTATTCTAGGCTTACCTATAAGTAGAAGTCACACTTTAAAGTGGTTGTTAAGCCACTATAGTATAAGCATGCCATCCCCTCTGTTAAATAACATTATGTGTCCCTGTGCCTGTGCTGTATAAAAAAAGATGCCGATTCTACCTATATCAGAGCATCTCCCGCTGCTCACGTGACTCCTTGGCTCTCTCCTCTCCCTGGCTGACAGCTATAGTGGGAGGAGCCCAGCACTCCCGCTGACGTTAGCCGAGGAGGAGGGAAGGAGAGTTGAGAGAGAGCCGAGGAGTCACGTGAGCACCAGGAGAAGCTCTGATATAGGTACAAATTGACATCTTTTTTATACAGCACAGGCACAAGGACACATATTGTTATTTAACAGAGGGGATGGCATGCTTACACTATAGATATGATAGCAGCAGGAGGGGAGGATCGTGGAGTGGACGGAGCTGACAGGCAGGGAGAAGAGGGGGGAGGAGGATACAGGAGAGCAGAGAGGAGAGCTGTGGATGATGGAGGCACGTAAACTGACCACAGTGTCAGGGCTCAGCAGCCATGATAAAACGTGGTCAGTTTACAGGGGGGAGGGCAGGATCAGCCAGGTTTTTAGGCGATAGAAAGAGCCAAAGTACACAGCACAAGCACTGTGCTGTATAACATGCTTTAAGGGAACTTTAAGCAGATGTTTACAGGGGCTCTCACAGGAGAGATGGGTTACAGCACCACAGCCTTAGAAAACAGGGTAGTTAGTCACTTATACACTACCACTGCTCTGAAGGTGGCGCCCAAATACCAAGTTATTGTTTATGGAGGAAGAACATGGAAGAGCTGTCAGAAACCCCTGCGCTTGTTTTTATTCCTCAGGATAAGCAACCAATCAGGTGATAATATCCAATCTACTGTGGTGTTGGGGTGATTATACTCATGTGGCAGATGCTTTTCCCAATGCGTCAGTGTAAATTGTATTTTAGGGCATGGCAGCCCACTTTTATTGAACAAAACAAATAGTTTACATAATCATCAGTTGCCCACACAGGGGTTCTTCCAATTCAACGTGAACAGACAGCTGAAAATGCCAAGCCACCTGGCTCCCTTGTCAGCAGCACTGCTGCTCTTACCAGTCTCTCCTGTGTTGTCCAGCTCTCCTGCTTCACTTGACTCTCTTAGCCTTTAGTCGCAGCGCCCTGCTGCACGGTCTACTCCAGGCCTCTGGATAGGGGTTCTCCTGACACCCCTATAGAAGCCCACCCCACTCCTGGAACAAGACCTTGTGTCTCCTGGCTGCTGGCTCCTCTGACCACTCGGTGAGACCTTGTGTCTTCAAACTGGGACCCCTGAGCTATCTTCAGGCATGATTATATAATGAGCCTGCACACCTGTTTACTCACACAGACTGCAGGCATGCAGTAAAATCTGGACACAGGATTGAAGGTTCTATCCATACTAACAACAACTTACAAAAACATCCACAACTCTGCCCCCAGCTACAACACTAACTTAGTCTCAAAATACCAACCAAAACGTTCTCTTCGTTCCTCCGAAGACCTACTGCTCTCTAGTTCCCTTGTCACCTTCTCCCATGCTCGCCTCCATGGCTTTTCCTGAGCCTCTCCTATCCTATGGAACTCCCTACCCCAATCTGGCCGACTATCTCCTACTCGGTTTTTTTTTAAGACAATTCCAGAAAACCCTTCTCTTAAGAGAAGCCTATTCTGCCCCCACCTAACAACTGTACTTTTATTTTCTCCATCAGATCATCCCCCACAGTTATTACCTTTTGTATCATTTGACCCTCCCCCTAGATTGTAAGCTCTAACGAGCAGGGCCCTCTGATTCCTCCTGTATTGAATTGTATTGTAACTGTACTGTCTGCCCTCATGTTGTAAAGCACTGTGCAAACTGTTGGAACTATAAAAATTCGGTATAATAATCCCACCCAAGACACTTTGGAACCTTCAAACTCCAGTCCCCCGATCCAGGTTAACAGAATCCAGAGAAAGCCAAAACCACAGCTTTCTCTGTACAGAAACGATAGTCTGGAACCTTAATGCTAATCCTGTGTAATTTTCTCCTACATTTTCACAGTGACAGGGCCTCACACTGTCACACTACTTAATCAGCTAAAGAAACAGCCAGTGGCAGCAACTAATTGCCATAGACCAGCCATTTTCAACCAAGGTTCTGTGGAACCCTAGGATTACTCCAGAAGTTACCAAGTGCTCCTTGGGTTGTGGCTGAATGACCTCCCATTGGATGGTGTCTATATAGTTCCAGGCCCAATTCTGCTTGGCAAAGCCAACAGTGTGACACCAATGAGTTATTTTAGCTGTCTGTAAGGGGGGTGGAACCTGGCCATCACTGTAAAGGTTGCAGTCTTCCTACTGACCACCAATGTAAAGGGCATTTTTCCCTTTAAAACGCACAAAATTGGTTTTAGCAGGGGCTCCCCGAGACCTCTACACTATTTTAGGGGTTCTCCTGCAGTAAAAAGGTAGAGAAAGGCTGCCACAGACAAATGACCATCGTGACCCAATCCTGGGTACTGCAAGAAATAACATAGCAATCTACTAGGTTAAATGAGTAAAAATATTGACTTATAATTCTTTGGCTGAACCAATTTATAATGATTTAGGATTAGCTGCACTCTGTAGATTTGTATTTTGTAGTGGCGACGACCAAGACATTTTTATTACAACAGGAATGTGTAACTAAGGCAAGCCAAAGAATATGAAACTTCCTTCCCTTCCACCAAGGGAAGATAGATCTAATTGTGTATAATCAGGGTGCCCCATACATGGATCGAAATTTGGGCTGGTTCCCGCAGGACCGGCTGAATTTCAATCCATGTATGGCCAGCTTAAACATTGTACATGCCAATATTCTCCTATCCAGTACCACTGCAGAATTAACAAAAAGTATTATTGTAATTATGTATCAATGGAAGTGGTCAATAAACTACAGGGAAATCACACTGAAAAAATAATCCATAAAAAATCATTCACTGCCTTAATCAGTACTGCAAATGAAGACCTGTATATGCCAGGCTTGCTCAGTACCAGCTGAAATAGCTCACAGACTGGGAAAAGCTCTGTTGCTTCTATACAGCACAGCAAACATCTAATACTATAGCACTACATACTGCAATGTCATGTCAGAGTGGACGCCATTGCAGATGTTCTTTTATTACATTGAATGTAATGTATATAATCCTTTAGCAAACACTGAGGTAATACTGTCTGAACGTGACTGCAGAATACACATCACTCTCATTCCTTACCAATTTGTCCTGTGGCAATAACATTCTTGTACTTTGGATGCTGATTGACAGTCAGACAGAGAATATCATCAGTGTGTTCCAGATAGAAGCTTTGAGTTCCTAATTTCAAACAAAACTTAAGGTTAAAATCTGTGTCCTTCCCAGGAGTGATGAGGGACACAATAAAATAAATGTACGGTAAGTAATAATTATACATACATGGATAAGAGACAGAAGAAAGGCAAATGTTCCCCAAGACTGCTAGTTAAAGGGGAACTTCATTAAACTCTATAAAAAGATTTCCCCCCTTACCTTGACACCTTCAATAGAAGTCAATCAAACAACTGACTTTTGTCAAGTTGGGCATATCCCAGGTGAAAAAACCTTATGAACTATATTTGGCGATACCATGCAGAATATGATATTTTTCATGTGTTATTGTGTAACCATACCTGCAGAAATGTTCTGTACAATGCCAGCAGCAGCTGTGTGATAGATAATATCAGTACCTTCACCGAGGTAATGCAGGTTATTACGACAATCAAAGCCTCTGTAGCCAAAGACATGCTCCAGAGAGAGATCCTGCAACACAGTACAAGGCAGCAGTTTACAGAGGGCGTGATGGTAAAATATACAAATACTCTTTGTAAAGGCCGATAGTATAACTAATGCTATGTGTCAAGTCAATATTTTTTACATTCATTCATTTCTCAGCCACTCGCATAGGAAAAGTGAAGAACCAAGATGAGCAGTTTGGCGTAGAATCACACTTTGCCTTTGATTCCAGCATTTCCTGGGTGCTGTTCCCAGGCCAGCTAAAAGATTGAGGCCCGCCAGTTCCTTGTTCCTTGTACCTGGGTCCTGGTTTCTGGGCTTCCACCCATTTGGACGGTTGAGGAAAGTGGCAAGATAGTGTTGAATCCAAAGGGTTATCTTACTGGTATTGTTATCTTAAGGTAGGTAGTAAATAATGATCTGGTTCCTGAGCAGTCATCTTCTATACTCCAGAGGATCTTCACAGTCTCCTTGACTTGTAGTGGAATGTAATGAGAATTTAAATTGAAGTGCCACACCACTGCTCAGAGATCCAGATACAACTTTATTGCATTTAAAGTCAGGGGTACAATCCAAAAAAGTAGCCAATGTGTTTCAGGGGTCCAAGCTTCCCCTTCATTAGGGCTTGACTGGCACAATGTGAACAAGTCAGAAGTGAACTGGACCTACAATGGTATTTTTTCCGGTGCGAAATACAAGCACAGGCCTTTTTAACAGCTTGTTTGGCAGCTTGAACCCCAAAACTTGTTGGCTACTTTTTGGATTGTACTCCTGACTTTTAATGGAATAAAGTTGTGTCTGGACCTCTTAGCAGTGGTGTGGCGCTTCAATTTTAATTGTTGACCCATTTGGATGGGACTGGTTCAACCCCTGAAAGGACTTCTCAGTAGACATCCATAAAAGATGCCCAAACCACCTCAACTTCTCAACAGGATCTTTTCAAATCAAAGGAGTTTTTAATGAGTGGATACACTAAAAACAGTGTTTACACAGCTCTTCCTGTCTGTCACCCACTGTGCTCCAGACAGCTCTGATGACCAATTTTACATTAAATGGCTAAAAGTTTATGGACATCTGACCCTCATACCTATATGAGGTTGGTTGGTTATACCATTCCAAAACCTTGGTCATTAACCCCTTCTTACGATCATGTGATACCATCAGATACCTATATATACAGTACATACCTCGACCACTTTCTTTTTCTTATTAATGTTGTTCTTCTGTAGTTTTTCTGGCTGAGGAGCCGCTCTGCTAACCGACGGTCTAAAAATATATAAATAGATAACTGATCAAAGAAACTGTGGCAATTAAATCTCTTTTTAATAATTTTATAGACATTATTAATTTTCTTTGCTGCTGTGTAAAATGAGGCTTTGGAGCAAGGTCCGAACATTGTCCAAAGTTTTACTGAGAAATACAATGTAACAACATCATTGTTACATTGAGGCTGATTTACTAAACAAGTTGAGAGTCCTCAGGGGCCACATACTGGCCTGGATTTCAGTATAAACACAGTCATTGTATGACTTGGTGAACCATATCTTACATTATCTACTATTGTCTGTTAGAGAAATACTAAAAATGTGAGTGGAGCAAAATTTACTTATTTCATCTGCACAACTGGATAATTGAAGTGAACATTCACACCGTTTATTGTGTGAAGATCCTCAACTCCTTTAGAAGAAAAGTTTTTTCATGTGCAGATCAAAGGAGTGGCCTTTGATCCACACATGATGTCAGTTAAACCAACCTTGCAAGTAAAAAAAATTATTATTGAGCTCATAAAAAATCATGCCTTTCCATTTCCACTTTAAGCCGGCCATAGACGGATTGAAACTCAGCTGGTTCAGCAAAAAACAGATGAATTTCGATCCATCTATGGCCAGGCTGGTTGTACTGAAGTCGAGTTACTTCAGTACAACCAGCCTGTCAGGCTCTTTTGTATGATTACTACTTGTATAGTCAGCAATAGCGCAGCGGGATGGATTTCCCCATCAATATTGTCTGTGTAGATGGGGGAATTGAGTGATTTTCTTTCCTTTATGTAATTTTCTTTCCTTCAATCATGGGTTAAAGGGAAAAAAAATGCTCAATTACCCCATCAACCCAGACAGTATTGATGGGGGAATTGAGCGATTTTCTTTCCTTTAACCCGTGGTTGAAGGAAAGAAAATGACAATCTATAGCCAGCCTAAAGAATGATTTTTTTTTTACATTTTTTTAACGATTAATATTTAAAGTTTTTTTGTTTTTATTCGTTTTGTTAGTAAATTTTTGTTTAAAAAAAAAAATTGAAAAAAAAAATGCCTTTAGTTTATTTGCTAATAACTCCTTAATGCTTTATACCAGAAACATAATTTAGATGTTAACATCAAAATTACACTATGGTATTGACATGGGACTTTTAAGGCACAGCATGCATTTTACTGTTAAAACACATTTCTATTATTCAAAATTGTTTAAATTTCACCACATATCACACCACAAAAGGTACATCATAATAAAATACAAAAATATAAAATGAGGTGAGCATTGGTACTGCATTTCATTTGTATGTAATAGTCTCTACGGCTCAACTAATTTCTTGGACATTGTCCTCTTCGTCAGGAGCCACCGATACAGACTTTGTATATTAATGCCATCTTATTTCTATAGCGGAAAGCTTAAACTGCTTTTTTTTTCCTGGTCTGGTAGTATCAGGTCTCTTGTAAATATTATATCATAGCATATCTTGTGCTATGGCTGTGGATAAAGACTGTCCAATCTAGCACTATAGGGTATGGCAGGGAGCTTTTAAAGCTCAAATTAGATAGTTCCCAATGAGGGATTTTAAACAGGATAAATGATTGCTAAAATCTAGCAAGATCCAAGATTGGTAATCCACTGGTTCATCTATAGTTTGAGAACATTAATGGAGTCTGCAGCAGGTTCGCTGTGAGAGTTGTAAGGCCAACCAAAACATATTCCCAGTCTGGGGACGATCTACATTGAGCTTTAAAAGCTCCCTGTCATACCCTATAGTGCTAGATTGGACAGTCTTCATCCACAGCCATATCACAAGATATGCTATGATAGAATATCAGGTCTCTTGTAAATATTATATCTTTACCCAGGACTTCATAAATACTACCTTACCAGGATAAAACAGCAAAATATAACAATGCTGTGATCTCTAAATAAATGTTTTTCATTTTTTGTAGAGCTATAATTATTTTGGTCACGTCCTACTCCCCTGATGAAGCCAATGTCTTGGCAAAACTAGTAGGGAAGACTTGACCCGCTATTTATTCACCTGTAACATGCTCCTTTCTATTTCAATGTGATTTAATATTTGTAAGATTTTTTTAATCAAATGTAATAAAAATTGCTATTTTAATGATAATTTGTACTGAGTTACTGTGGCACCGCAATAACCCCCAGGGCCGGCCCTACCATGGGACCCGGTGGGACCATGGTCCCAGGCGGCACTTTAAGAGGGGCGGCAACAGGGGCGCACTGCCTGAGGACCTGGGTTTCCCTCCATCTAGTGTGCAGTGTCATACTGTACTGCATCGCCGGCGCTGCTGTCACTGGCCGCAGTGGCAAGACCCACTTCAATGGTCTCTCCAGCGGCCCCTGCTTCACTGCCCAAACTGGTTGCTAGCCGGGGACCGCTTTGTGTCTAGCAACCAGTGACGTAAGGAGAGAGAGGCCCATCATTCATTGCAGAGAGTATTTCACTTCCTCCTCCTCCGCTAGCTCCACCCACCTCCTCGCTGTATGTAACAGCATGAGATCGGAGCGGCTGTGTGTGTGTGTGTGGAGAGAGAGCAGCTGCGGGCTCTTCTCCCCCCTCCTTCTCCTCCTCATGCTGCTGTTCCTAGGACAGCCACCGCTATGTTTCTTCACCCTTTTCCTCCCATTGGCCAGGGAAAAAAACTAAAAGGAGAAAAGAGGATTATGGGATGTGTAGTGCAAATGGCTGGGCCATTGCAATTCTAGGGGGGAAACTGCAGCCCCCAGCATGCCCATCTGAAGGGGAGGGAGAGAGAGCCAGGCTGAGTGACAGGCTGCATCTGGTGACAGGCATCAGTGACAAGTGACAGGCTGCATCTGGTGACAGACATTGGTGACAAGTGACACGCTGCATCTGGTGACAGACATTGGTGACAAGTGACAGGCTGCATCTGGTGACAGACATCGGTGACAAGTGACAGGCTGCATCTGGTGACAGGCAATGGTGACAAGTGACAGGCTGCATCTGGTGACAGTCAATAGTGACAAGTGACAGGCTGCATCTGGTGACAGTCAATGGTGACAAGTGACAGGCTGCATCTGGTGACAGTCAATGGTGACAAGTGACAGGCTGCATCTGGTGACAGGCATTGGTGACAAGTGACACGCTGCATCTGGTGACAGACATTGGTGACAAGTGACAGGCTGCATCTGGTGACAGGCATTGGTGACAAGTGACACGCTGCATCTGGTGACAGACATTGGTGACAAGTGACAGGCTGCATCTGGTGACAGGCATCGGTGACAAGTGACAGACTGCATCTGGTGACAGGCAATGGTGACAAGTGACAGGCTGCATCTGGTGACAGGCAATGGTGACAAGTGACAGGCTGCATCTGGTGACAGGCAATGGTAACAAGTGACAGGCTGCATCTGGTGACAGGCAATAGTGACAAGTGACAGGCTGCATCTGTTGACAGGCATCAGTGACAAGTGACAGGCTGCATCTGGTGACAGGCAATGGTGACAAGTGACAGGCTGCATCTGGTGACAGGCAATGGTGACAAGTGACAGGCTGCATCTGTTGACAGGCATCAGTGACAATTGACAGGCTGCATCTGGTGACAGGCAATGGTGACAAGTGACAGGCTGCATCTGGTGACAGGCATCGGTGACAAGTGACAGGCTGCATCTGGTGACAGGCAATGGTGACAAGTGACAGGCTGCATCTGGTGACAGGCATTGGTGACAAGTGACAGACTGCATCTGGTGACATGCAATGGTGACAAGTGTCAGGCTGCATCTGGTGACAGGCAATGGTAACAAGTGACAGGCTGCATCTGGTGACAGGCAATAGTGACAAGTGACAGGCTGCATCTGTTGACAGGCATCAGTGACAAGTGACAGGCTGCATCTGGTGACAGGCAATGGTGACAAGTGACAGGCTGCATCTGGTGACAGGCAATGGTGACAAGTGACAGGCTGCATCTGTTGACAGGCATCAGTGACAATTGACAGGCTGCATCTGGTGACAGGCAATGGTGACAAGTGACAGGCTGCATCTGGTGACAGGCATCGGTGACAAGTGACAGGCTGCATCTGGTGACAGGCAATGGTGACAAGTGACAGGCTGCATCTGTTGACAGGCATCAGTGACAAGTGACAGGCTGCATCTGGTGACAGGCTGCATCTGGTGACAGGCATTGGTGACAAGTGACAGGCTGCATCTGGTGACAGGCATTGGTGACAAGTGACAGGCTGCACCTGGTGACAGGCATTGGTGACAAGTGACAGGCTGCATCTGGTGACAGGCATTGGTGACAAGTGACTGGCTGCATCTGGTGACAGGCATTGGTGACAAGTGACAGGCTGCATCTGGTGACAGGCATTGGTGACAAGTGACAGGCTGCATCTGGTGACAGGCATTGGTGACAAGTGACAGGCTGCATGTTGTGGCAGGCTATGGGTGGCAAGTGGCACAGCTGCATCTGGTGGCAGGCAACGGTGGCAAGCAATAAGCTACATCTGGTGGCAAGCAATGGTGGCAAATGACCAGCTCAGGGTTCCCACTGATTCCGCATTATGGTGAGTTAAACTATTTCATTATATATTACAATGTAGTAATAGAAATAATGTGATTTGATCATCCTGACACCATATCAATCATAATGTTAGGATGATTTAAGTGCTAACACCAGCCATTCGCCCGACAAATCACCCGCTGCCAAATTCCCTGTCAGCGAGACTACACCCCCCCTCATCTTTTTTTGGGAAGGAAGGGCGGTATCCCTGAATGGCAGTTTGGAAATGTGGCCAATGCAGCGCTGTTGTTGCAGCATGTTGCATCACTGAGCTGGGATCAGAGCGTAGCTGGTCGGTGGCAGTGGAGAGAAAGGGGGGAGCTTTCGTGGTGCTACACAATACTCTTTGCAGGAAGGAGCTAGGGTGGCCACATTTTTAAACTACTATTCACGGACACCCCCCCTTCCCAAACATCAGCTTGTTCTGTAACGAATCACAGCACAGTGATTGAACACAAGAGGTGGGATTTATGATTTCTCCAATCACATGCAGGGAGCGGGGATTGTGCTCCTCCAGGCATTCCCGGCCAGGACAAGTACTGTCAGTGAGTAAAGCGGTGATGTGGCACCTTTTTTGGGGGGATCAGATTGGCCCGGGGGGTGGCTGTGTCAGTTTCATTCCGGGACACTGTATTGTCCTGGAATGAATGTGCCCGGGACAGACCTGCAAAATGCGTGGTCACCCTAGAAGGGGCATGTCTCTTTGCTGAATATATGGGATGTCTCTTGCTGAATATATTGGGCTGTCTCTTTGCTTTATGGAAACGTCTCTTTGCTGGATGGGCATAGGATTTTTTTTTGGGGGGGGGGGCAGCATTTCATTCTTGGGCCCAGGCAGCACAATGTCTTGGGCCAGCCCTGATAACCCCCTTCTTCTGCCTCCTTAGGATAAAAGTTTTAGCCATGAAAATAGGATGGCATTAATATATAAAGTCTCTATCGTGGCTCCTGACGAAGAGGACAATGTCCAAGAAACGCGTTGAGCCGTAAAGAAGATTATACTGCAGTACTAATGCTGACCTCTTTTTATATATTTTTTTTTGTTTCAAAAGAGCTTTATTTAAAAAGGCATAAATTGTACATAACTGGTACATCATCAATGAACGGGTGGGGTCAATATATGTGACATAATGAATACTGCATATTAAAGCTCCGAAGTGGGAGTACATCGAGAGAAGACAACACAATAGTATATATACTTGACCAAGTTGTATTGCTCATAAAACATTAACATATTTGTAACATTGCAAAAGTAAAGTATAAGTGCATAGGATCAAATAGTGTGTTTGCCCATGTTTCGATGTGATAACATGTAGGGAAGGTCCAAGTCCAACTTTTTCTACTCAAGCTTTCATATCGAATTCAGTCAGCCTGTTGTGCGGGAAATAATAGCTCCCCATGCAGTTGCAGCCAACGGGCCCATAGCAACTGGGCCCATTGGCTGCAACTAGGGTGGCTTTATCCTTCTCCTCCAGCAAGAGACCGAGTGTTCAGTCAATGGGCTAGGTCAGTAGCTGGGAATATTCAGCCATTGTCTTAAAATGACGCCAGCAAGACCAAGTTTTCATGAATTTAGAAGTTGTCTCCTTGGCCAAATGAACAAGCTCCTGATTTGGGTTGTGAGGCAGTGGACCTCTCTCCAGACTGGTTGGATTAAGGAGCAAGACCACCATATGTGTAGGAGTGAGCACACTTCTTTCGAGCATCGCCAACACATGGGGGAAATTGTCGGAGAGATCTTATTCAGTCTGAGAGGTGTCTTGTACCATCTAGATTAGTTTTGTATTTTATGATGTACCTTTGTGTGTGATATGAAAATCATATTGGTGTTTATTTTAAACAATTTTGAATAATAAAAATGTGTTTAAAGTCCCATGCCAATACCATAGTGTAATTTCAATGTTCGTTCTAACTCAGGGTTGTGGCAATTAAGTTTTCACAATTTTTGATTCGGCATAATTTAGGTGTTATAGAATACATTTCTATAGTGACACCAGTCACTGTTTGTTTTAAAACTGGTAAAAATAATATCTTTTTCTATAAATTGCATAAAAAAAATGTAGTTACTTTACAAATAAAATATTTTTGCAATATAATATTACCAAAAGAAAGCCCCTTAAAAATTATAGATGTGTTACTTGGTTATTGTTAAATAAACAGGACAATAGCAGAGATTTAGAAATTGCTCTGGTCTACAAGAAATATACAGGTGCAAGGGCTGAAGTGGCCAAAATTCTCTAGAATACGACAACCGGAATTTGAGTTGCTTTAATACTGACATTCGTCTTAAGCTGCTATACAGTATCTCACAAAAGTGAGTACACCCCTCACATTTTTGGAAATATTTTAAATATGTGACAACACTGAACAACACTGAAGAAATTACACTTTGCTACAAAGAAGTGAGTGTACAGCTTGTATAACAGTGAAAATTTGCTGTCCCGTTAAAATAACTCAACACACAGCCATTAATGTCTACACCGCTATCAACAGTGTGCGGCGTATGGTCTGAACAGTGACAGGCTGACCCCCCACCCCTTCAACCTCTGCAGCAATGCTGGCAGCACTCATACATCTATTTCCCAAAGACAACCTCTGGATATGACGCTGAGCACGTGGACTCAACTTCTATGGTTGACCATGGCGAGGCCTGTTCTAAGTGGAACCTATCCTGTTAAATCCCTGAATGGTCTTGGCCACCATGCCGCAGCAGCTCAGTTTCAGGGTCTTGGCAATCTTCTTATAGCCTAGGCCATTTTTATGTAGAGCAACAATAATTTTTTTCAGATCCTCAGAGAGTTCTTTGCCATGAGGTGCCATGTTGAACTTCCAGTGACCAGTATGAAAGAGTGAGAGCGATTAAAACCAAATTTAACACACCTGCTCCCCATTCACTTTAGAAGGAATTGCTTAAATGTGCATCCTCACAGGGTGACACTGTGGATGCACTAGTACAAATGTGCCAATGTCCCGATATAACAGGAGAATTACTAAATAAACAAAGAAATGGACTTTGAACGGCACATGGATAAATAATGTAAAAAATCTAAGGGTTTTATTATTGTAGAAAGATAATAAAAATTACATCAATACATTCAGAATTTATCAAGATGATAATAATCAATACATGACCCAGGGTAGTGCTCTAGTATCGCTTCAAAAACGACAGTATCATAGTTGAACTCAATAGTAAAAGAGATACATATCCAACAAACAGAAAAATGGTAGGACAGTGTACACATGAAGCGAGTGGCATTAGCCGTGGGTCCAATGTATAGAAATGTAGTCTTCAATTGCTCTACACGTTTTGCGTGTTGTAAGTGTTAGTAATTCTCCTGCTCCCCATTCACACCTGAGGGAAAATGGGTAATCGGGCCCAATTTGGACATTTTCACTTAGGGGTGTACTCACTTTTGTTGCCAGCGGTTTAGACATTAATGGCTGTGTGTTGAGTTATTTTGAGGGGGCAGCAAATTTACACTGTTATACAAGCTGTACACTCACTACTTTACATTGTAGCAAAGTGTCATTTCTTCAGTGTTATCACATGAAAAGGTATAACAACATATTTACAAAAATGTGAGGTGTGTAATCACTTTTGTAAGATACTGTACATGGGGCTATACATGTGAAGGGAAGAAAACGTTTGATAGCCCAATTTTTAAATTTTTTTTGGGCTTAAACACACATTTGTTTAGCAATTGTACATCTCTTACAAAAGAACTTAAAATGATAACTCATTTCAAACAGTGAATAGTTAGACTTCAATACGAATGATGGCAATTATCATGATAAATACATTTACCTTGATCCCCTTGTAAGCAGCAAATAAAACCAAGTGAAAAACTTAGTGAATGTTTGCTGAGGACACCTGAGCATGCGTTTCATGCACAAGCGAGGGTCAAATGAGCTTTGATTTGCTGTACAAATCAAATGAACGCATGCCAGCAACTTTCAGACACATTGGTGCATTGGTCTGAGAGGAAGGGAGAACCCACACTAGTCAATATGAATCATGATACTTATCACAAATCATGTGCTAAAAGCCCAGTGGTACTGGAAAATAACAAAACAGTGTGGCCTATTTACTAGGCTTGGGTCGTTAATGGTGTGTAAACAGTTATAATTGGAACTACTAAATATATTTTCTATTCTCTGGTCACTGTTTCCACTAACTGTACATGTGAATTCCACATTGATTACTGTATAGCTTACATGAAACTGCATGCAAACAAATAAGAAAACCTACTGAGTAAAACAAACTGTGACTTAAATGCTCCACACAAATCTAATATTTCAATATCAGTAGATGCAGAGGATTAAATTAAATACTGGCTTGTCATAACTGAAGGGGACATTTTTTTTTTTTTTTAGATATCCGCAGTTGAACTCCCCGCTCAGTTGCTAGAAACGTAAACTATTTTTAATCATTATGCTGCTAGCATTAGTAAATAAATAGGAATGAATATTATATTTACTAGGCCAAAATGATGTCATACATCCCAGGAGTCTTTATGGACATTTTTTCTTTCATCTAGGAGGAGGGGCTTTCTCAGCTAAGAATACCCTCTTGCCTGCATGCCAGGAAGTAAATGCTACATGAATCTTCTGCCCTTACTCAATATGGCTGCAGCTAGAAAGGCTAGGGCAGGGGTGCCCAACTTTTTGAAGAGCGAGGGCCACTTAAGCGACTTGGTAACAGGTCGAGGGCCACAATGAGCGGAGCGGGCAGATGACAGGTCTGTGTCCACTCTGCATATGCAGAGCAGACACGGACACAGGCCACGCTACTCTATGGGCCCTCCAGCCCAATCCACCCAGATAGAAGGGGACAGATCCCCTTCTGTTCTTTTTAGCGGAACGGAATGGAGGTAGGCGGGTATACCGTACTTTTCGGACTATAAGACACACTTTTTTCCCCCAGAAATATGGGGGAAAATGCCCCTGCGTCCTATAGTGTGAATATATGACAGGCCCCTCCCACCGCCGCCGTTGGAACCGCCCCCCGCCGCCACTGGCACTGCCCCCCCTGTCACCGCTGGCACCGCCCCTGCCACCGCTCGCATCGCCCCCCGCCGCCACCAAAGGAAGATAGGCAGGAGAGCGGAGGACAGACTTCCAAACCCCCCGTGGACGCTCGGGCTGCTCTGTCTTCTGTTAGGTGGAAGAGGTAAGGCTGCATTTGTGGCAACGTTCACTCTGCATTTCTATGGCATGGTCACTCTGCATATACTATGGCATGGTCACTCATGGTCACTCTGCATTTCTATGGCATGGTCACTCTGCATTTACTATGGCATGGTCACTCTGCATTTACTATGGCATGGTCACTCTGCATTTACTATGGCATGGTCACTCTGCATTTACTATGGCATGGTCACTCATGGTCACTCTGCATTTCTATGGCATGGTCACTCATGGTCACTCTGCATTTCTATGGCATGGTCACTCATTGTCACTCTGCATTTACTATGGCATGGAAAAATACGGTAAAAGTCCACCATAGAGGTGAATAGAGGGTCCAATTGGGTCTGCGCTGCACCTGTGAATCAGTTTGAAAGCAGCCCAGAGTAACCAGTGCAGAAATAAAACAGATATGCCCATTGAAATGTGATTTTAATTAAAAAGAACTGACCTTTAAACACAATCTTCACTTCAGGAATCACCCTGCAGGTATGGCAGGCTGTTGCTGTCCCAGGCAGAGTGCATTTGGTATCACTCCGCCTGTGACAGTAGCCAGCGCTATACAGGAAGCATTGGCCTCTACCGATGGCTCCATTCTAAACACGGATGCTTCTGGTATGGCAGGTCAGGAACACGCAATCTGGGCTTGCCGACTCACCATCCCAAAGCAGGCGGTCACGGGCCACATCAGAGGGCTCCGCAGGCCAATATTTGGGCACCCCTGGGCTAGGGTGTGTTTTTCCAAGTAATTTCTTAACAAAATAAAGCATGGGGACCTGGATGTATGGGTAATTTGCTTTGTATATTAAAAATAAATGAAATAGTGTTTTCAATTGGTGGTGCTCAGACACAGTTGAGTTACATCCTTGGTTTGAAATGGTTATACCGGGATGTTGCCCGCACCTGCAGGCATCACCCAGGTATCAAAACTTTCAGCTGGCAATGGGCTTTCTTGTAGAAGTGATCTAAGCAGCTATACAGCCGCTCGATCACTTCCATATGGCATTTAAGCCCCCCCCTTTTCCCGCCACCTTGGTGTCTATTTACTCTGAGAGGGGAGAAAGTTTCAATCTATACCGGCCTCCCCTCTGTGATGTAAGACGAGGATTTCATCACTTCTAGTTTGATGTTTACAAGCCATTACCAGCTTGTAAAGCATCTGCTCAAACCAATCTCAGTTTTTGATCAGATGCTTTTGAGGGCACAGGAGAGATCTGGGGTCTAATAGACCCCAGATCTCTTCATAAAGAGGACCTGACATACTTATTGTTATTACAAGAGATGTTGTGCAATAAAGTTGTTAAAAAAAAAATTAAAGGGACAGTGTAAAAAAAGTTTTAAATAAAAGAAGTAGTAAATAATAAAAAAAGAAAGTTGCTGATGTGAAATTCTATGAGACTTATAGAGCAATATGATTCGATCAGTCAAGCCTCGTACACACGACCGAGTTTCTCGTCAAAAAACGTCAAGAAACTTGCTGCCAGAGCTTTCTTGCCGAGTAAATCGGTCGTGTGTACGCGGCTATCAGGTTTCTCGTCAAAAAAACCGACAAGAATCTCGACGAGAAAAATAGAGAACCTGCTCTCTATTTTCTCCTCGAGATTCTCGTCAGCATGTTTCTCGACTAGAAAAGTGTGTGTGTGTACACTTACCTGTCGCCGTGGAAACCCGACTTTGACGCATGCGCGGTAGCTTCCTAGGCATAGGTAGGGTGTAGCAAGATGGCGGCAACAGCATCGAATGTGACGAGCGCACGCTCCTCGTAGTCGATTACGTCACTGCGTTCGCTCCATTCAAAGAACGGCGGGTTCTTTGAATCAAGCGTGTGTACACTCGGCCGGGACAAGTTTCTTGTCCAAGAATCTCATCAAGAAAGACGACGAGTTTTTTCCTGACGAGATTCTCGGCCGTGTGTACGAGGCTTCAGAGTTCCAAATACAGGTATGCTTTCTGAGCGTCACACTGTAATTTGCTACAGAAGAACTGGTGCACACATTTTATTCTGCATTTCACCAATGTACTGTCAAATTTAATATTTATATTAAATATATATATATACATATATGTGTGTGTGTGTGTATCTATAAAACATAGTAAAAATATATACAAATAGTCAATAGAGTATTATATAAGTTATTACATTAAGCTTGATGGTTAAGGTTACGGCTTAGTATATAGGCCCCAATAAGCAAGCAGGTTTTTAGAGTATGAACCAGGGACACAGGAAAGCACTACAGATGTTCCGGGAACAAAGAAGGGGCAAAGCTTCAACTACCATATTAACGGAGCACTATTCTGTCTGGTATCAGATATAACAAGTGTTCCATATTATTTTTTTGGAAACTTTTACTTAAAAATTATACTGTATGCTTTCATGCAAGCTTCTTTACACTTATACTGCCCTTTACAATTAGGTATTATTTCAGCATTAAGTGACATGTAGTGTTTTCAAAAATAAAATGACAGCTCACCCCTACAACAGGTTTCTCCCATTTTGTATCAAGTCAGGTAGTATTTGATCCCACACGTTGTCTTCGAAGTTGTCTGTGAACCTTGCAAAAAGATCCTCACCCCAACCCATGCATGAACATGATGGGCTAGCTTGGACTTTTACTCAAGCTACTTGTGTCACAGACCAGTGTTTACCATACTGTATATCCCTATAGCAATTCTACTAGAGAGAGCAGGATAAGCATAGCTCTCTCTAGTTGATTCTGCACAGGAATAATGCAGATTTGCTCCTTACTAGCTTAGTCAAACACCAAGCTCAACCTGTGACCACCACGTTGGGGCAAGATCTCATGCCTGGTGTCCCAGACCCTAGTACAGACCATGTATGGGATGAACCCTGTCTCACTCTGCAGTCATTCTTTAGCGTTCATGAACAAAAAGCCAAAGAAAGCCACTGGTGTACTGACCAGTGTTTACGATATATCCCTATAGAAAGAGCAGGATAAAGCAGTGCTCTCCATAGTTGATTCTGCATAGCAAGAATGAAGCTTTGCTAAGCCACTGACAACACTAGCTTATCCAAATGCCAAGCTCAGCTTGTGAACGCCATGCTGGGTGTCCCAACACTAGTGAAGGCCATGTAGGGAACGTCTCACTCTGCAGTGATTCCTTAATGTTCATAAACACAAACCCAAATAAAAATTCCGCCTATTAATTTATTAGAAAGTAATGACACCGATGTACATTTCCTAATCAAATGGTTTGTGTGCTTTATAATAACTATAGGGCTTAAGCTAGCCATCTATATCAGACTAAGGTCGGACATAGGCAATATCTGACAATCTGTTAAAGTGCACCTAAGGCAGAACCAGCTTTGGATTAAGTATAGAAAAGAGACGAGCCTCTGTCAAGTCTATTGCTGGAGAGAGTGGAAAAATAGCATTGGACCTGTAAGGATATCTTATTGGTATTGCTATCTTAAAGTCATGATGCTGATGTAAATAATCTTGTTCCCAAGCAGGCAGATTCTACACCTCAGAGGATGTCCACTGTCTCCTTGGCTTGTGCTGTAATGTAGCAAAAATGGAAACCGGCATGCCAGAGCACTGCTAAGAGGTTCAGATACAACTTTGTTCCAATAAAAGGTCAGGTTGGCTACTGTTTGGATTGTCCACCTGACTTTTTATTGAATATAGTTGTATCTGGACCTCTAAAGCAGGCCATAGATGGATTGAATCTTGGTCAGTTCTGCAGTGACTGGCCGAGATTCAATCCATCTAGGGCAGGGGTCTCAAACTGGCGGCCCTCCAGCTGTTGCAAAACTACAAGTCCCATGAGGCATTGCAAGGCTGACAGTTACAAGCATGACTCCTACAGGCAGAGACATGATGGGACTTGTAGTTGGGCAACAGCTGGAGGGCCACCAGTTTGAGACCCCTGATCTAGGGGCAGGCTAGTTGTACTGAAGTTGATCCATTGATCGACTTCAGTACAACCAAGCTGTCAGGTTTTCTACATGTGATTACTGCTGATGGCTATAGACATTAACAGTACAATTTTTTTTCTGCCGACAGGGAAGGATGCCTGTCAGCAGAACACAATAGCGCTGTAGGAGGCATTCCTCCATCAACACTGTGTTGAAGGTGGAAGCAACCAACCCGTGGTTGCTGGAAAGAAAATTGCATCATTTATGGCTTGCCTTAGCAGTGCTGTAGCACTTCAATTTCCATCTAAGTTTTTCTTGCTATCTGGGTCCCCATTCGGGAGATTTAATTCTCTATTGTACCAGTGACCACTGTCACTGAGAAAGGAAGGGAAAATAAAAAATCTGACCTCAAAACAGGAGGTAGAGGGAAATCTTCCACTGGAGAGGCATTCAGGCCAACTCGATTTAGCGTCGGCAGCAGAAAGAGAGTCTGCTGCAGGAACACAAGGCTGCTTACTGTAGGTAGACTGTATGTAGCTAATGATACAGCAGTATGTAACAGGGCACAAAGTGGTCGGATAGTTATGTAAATCAAATGGTTTGTTTGGAGAAGCTTGGCCCAAACAAACTAAAAAAACTTTTTTTATTTGCAAATACATTTTCTGGATAAGCTTTAAGGGGTCTACCTAGTTCTTCTTGGTCCAAGCAGTACTCAATACTTGGAAATTAAAACTAAACATACGATGATCGGTAGATCCAGAGACATAGACAGCTGATGGTATACACAGGGAGGCAGCTGAAGTCATATGCTAACATCAACTTGTCCTGTAAAAGTAGATTTTGGCCCCACACCATTCCACTGCTCAATCCGCCCTACTGGTCAGCAAGTCTATCCATTGAAGGACCAACAGGGAACCTGGAAGGAAGGGGGAAGGTTCAACTTTTGCATAAAACACCAAGATCTGTATATAACTCCAGACCTACTGATCCCATTTATGTACAGCTTTTACTGAAGGTATCTATCAAATTATGGCACAATGACATGTTGTCACAGGTTTACCTCAAAGGTCAGATTTAGTTATAAAATATCTCAGCAATTACAGCAGTTATCACACAAATGTTCTTGTATGACTCAATACCTACACCAAGCATGTTATACTTTGCAGCTAGTAATTCTAGGATATTAAAATGGAACGTCCATTTATCAGGTTCACATGAGACAAAAAGATTGGTTGCTTAACACCTAAATACTGAAAGAACCTGCAATCACAGCTCTACACTATTTACAGAAGTACATTTCGGTAGGACATATAAGAGCAAATTGTTTGAAAAATCCCAAAATGGCACACAATTACTTATTTTTTAAGTTTAAATTTGCAGACAACCAACAATCGCTTTTAGTAAAAGCATGGATAGAAAAATGTCAACTATATTTTCTTTTCCATAGAATTACTATACAATTTACACTATGAAGTCATTCCCCTCTGAAGAAGCCAATGTGAACCAATAGAAACAGTTGAGTACGCTTTCCATTCCAAGCAAGTTCTCAGGCCTCGTACAAACGGCCGAGATTCTCGTCGAAAAAAACATGTCGTTTTTTTCGACGAGATTCTTGGACAAGAAACTTGTCCCGGCCGAGTGTACAGACGCTCGATTCAAAGAACCCACGGTTCTTTGAATGGAGCGTACGCGGTGACGTCATCGACTACGACGAGCATGCGCTCGTCACATTCGATGCCGTCGCCGCCATCTTGGTATACCCTATGTATGCCTAGGAAGCTACCGCGCATGCGTCGAATTCATTTCGAACATGCGCGGGCTTCCGGGAGGACAGGTAAGTGTACACACACACTCACTTTTCTCGTCGAGAAACATGCCGACGAGAATCTCGACGAGAAAATAGAGAGCAGGATCTCTATTTTCTCGTCGAGATTCTTGTCGCTTTTCTTGACGAGAAACCATACACACGAACGAATTTCTCGGCAAAAAATCTCTGCCAGCAAGTTTCTTGCTGGTTTTTGCCGAGAAACTCGTTCGTGTGTACGAGGCTTCACTCCTGTAAGTGTGGGTGCTTCCTAAGGAGTACCAAAATAGTTTGTTACAGGTGGAGCCTTAGTGGGCTGATTCAGCTCCTGGCTTCTTTTACATGTCTTAGATTAGCCTTTCTCAACCTTTTTACCCTAGAGCAACCCTTAAAATAATTGAGATTTCAGGGAACCTCTGCTAAAACTGATTCATTGCGGTCCACTGGGAAAAATGCCCTTACAATCGTGGTCACTAAGAAGACTGCCACCCTTACAGTGGTGGTCAGAATGTCACTCTTACAGATGGCCAAAAGAGATCATTCGTGTCATACTGCTGGCTTTGCCAAGTGACCCTGGGACTATGCAGGCACCATCAAATGGGAGGTCAATCAGCCACACCCAAGGAGCCCATGTAACCACTGGAGGAACCCTAGTGTTCCACAGAACCATGGTTGAGAATTGCTGTCTTAGATACTATTAAAGGGGTTGTAAAGCTTTGCGTTTTTTCACCTTAATGCATCCTATGCATTAAGGTGAAAAAACATCCGATGCTTACAAGCCCCCCAGCCCCCCGGTTTACTTACCTGAGCCCTCGAAAGTCCTGCGCTGTGAACGCGCTGGCTACTAGCCCCAGTCTTCTCGGCTGTTCTCAGCTCTATATTGGAGATTGATAGCAGCGCAGCCATTGGCTCCCGCTGCTGTCAATCTAATCAATGACGCGGCGCGCCCTGGGGGCAGGGCCGAGTGATACAGTCAGCGGCTATGGCCGCCGGCTGTATCACGGGAGTGCGTCTGCAAGAAAACCCCTTTGGGAGAGAGCACAAATATTCTACCAATAGGGAGATAAAATATAAGAACTTATCAGGCAGTTTAACTTTCCAATCTGTATTCTACTATTAGAACATTATATTCTTCTTAGATACATTTAAATTTATGTAACAAAAAAAAAAAAACTTCCTCCTAGACTGAAATTTGTTTTTAGAGGGCTAACATACACTTTACCAACATGGTACAATGCTTTAAAGAAGTCTTGTGGCTATAGCTGCTGGAAATAATCGCATCCTACAAATCTGACATCCTGGTGTGTATGTGTTTGTAAGTGCGCTATATCAAGATACCTCTCAACTCTCAACTGGTTGTACCCAAGTCGATTGAAGGATGGACTTTGGTACATTCAGCCTGCCCATACATGGTTCGAATCTCGGCCGGTCCCTGCTAAACCGGTCAAGATTCAAACTGTCTATGGCTGGCTTTAGAGGTATTGCTTGATCTGACTTTCAGTTTTAGGATATTTGGAGTGAGATATGGTGACGTACCTATTGGATCTCAAGAACTAATCTGAGTGGAGCAGCATCCACTTCACCTGGTTTACCCTACCACTCTCCTGGCCCTCTTATGTGCTCTGTTAAAGGACAGTTGGTTTCTACTGTAGTCAGCGCAATTGCTTATTCATTTTCTTTATGTACCTATTCTGCTCCTCACTATTCTCCTTGCTTGTGGCTTTGAGAAGAGGAAGCAAAGTTCTGTCTGTACCAAGGTGGCCACCTCCACTTAGAATCACAGTGCAGAACAAGGCATGGTAAGTGAACATACCCTCAAAAATGTACCCTTTCTCTTAAACTCTTCCTGAAAAATAACAGTGCACTTCCTAGCATGTGAGGCTGCCTAGGCACTCCTGTGCCTACAGCTTAAAGGGGTTGTAAAGGTTCGTTTTTTATTTTCTAAATAGGTTCCTTTAAGCTAGTGCCTTGTTGGTTAACTTACCTTTTCCTTTCGATTTCCCTTCTAAATTTTTTTTTTCTTTGTCTGAATTTCTCACTTCCTGTTCCTCCTCAGTAGGGATGAGCTCCGGCGTGTTCGCATTGAACATGTGCAGAGCCCGCCAGGAAGTCGGCACCGCGCTGCGCTTATCACAGCCAGGGAGACATTTTCCGATCTCCCTGGCTGTGATTAGCGCAGCGCGGTGCCGACTTCCTTGCGGGTTCTGCATGTGTTCAATGCGAACACGCCAGAGCTCATCCCTACTCCTCAGTAAGCTTGCCCCCATCATCCGAGCCGTTCTGGCTGGGGGTTAGTCAGCGTGCAGACGAGAAAAAAAAACATTTAGAAGGGAAATCGAAGGAAAAGGTAAGTGAACCAACAATGCACTAGCTTAAAGTAACCTATTTAGAAAAAAAAAAACCTTTACAACCCCTTTAATAGCTGTATATCTGTTGTGTGACAGCCACTGCTGTAATTTGGTGATGCCACTACTGTGCTGCCCACTTTTCACCTTGCTGGGAGCTCCGACAAAAGGAAGCAAACCCCTACCTCTATTAAGATGGCAGCCTCCACACAGACACAGCTGTAATGAACAAGCCTTCCTAACTCTTTTGTATTAAATTGTAATTTACAGTAACTGTGCTGTCTCTATTCATATTGCAAAGAGCTGTGCAAACTGTTGGCACATACGGTCCTTTGCCTGCTTTTATCTAAGCACAGCTTCCAGAATTCCGTTTATCCTCAAATCCTGTGTGCACATATCCTAATGGTTAAGGGCACTGCAAATTTTGGAAAATCATGTTAAAAGATAAACCAGAGAGACATGTTTACAGTACACTGAAGGTGGTGGGTGGGCAAGAGACAGAGTGGCCACAGCTCCAGGAAGAGAGGCAAAGAGGCATCGCCCAGGTGGGGAGAGGGCAGAATAATCAGAGCAACCACGACTGACACGAATGTGGGTCCTAGCAAAGCAAACAGGCTGTCTGAATGCAGGAAGAAATTAGCACGGCATATATAGAGATTGTCAGAGAGGGGTGGGTAGGGAGATGCTAGAGTGGCTGAAAGTGGTGGACACTTGGTGGGTACAAACAGCAGATATTTTGGCATGGATTAAAGATGGCGTTAAGCAGCCTCAACAGAATACACAACCCTAGAGTTCCCTAAACCTCTCGTCTTGGCTATTATTATTATCAGTTTTATAATCCAACATATCGATCATACACATACTGTTTACCAGCCATTCTCATCCAGGGTTCTGTGGAGCCCTGGAGTTACTCCAGAGCATAGGTGTGCGCAGCCTTTGGCATTAGGGTGTGCACCCCAAAGCTCAAACACACTCTACCGATCACTCACGATGTTCATTTAGAAAGGGAAGGGGCCAGTAAATGGCATATTTACTGGTCCCTTCCCCCACTCATCCTAAAACATCCACAGCAACAACCGGTGGGAGAGGAGGGAAGCCGGTGGTGCTGTGGGGGGGAAGGAGGGGGAGCCAGGTCAGTAGGGGAAATCTGTTCTGCACAGGGTGATTAGGGTGTGCCTGGGCACACCTGGCACACCCTGTGCGCACGCCTATGCTCCAGAGGATGCTAGGGGTCCCTTAAGTAGTAAGCAATTTCTGCCTCTCCAAAAGTAACCACCGGCCCCAATGATGAATCTGCTGGGGGTAGGGGAGGTGGCTCTTTCTTCCCAATGACCACAACTGTAAGGAATTTCCCCCCCCCCCCCAGTGAACATCACACTAATGTAACATGAGCTCTAGATACAGCAATTATTAGCAGGGGTTCCCCGAGACCGAAAAGTTATTACAATGGTTCCTCCGTGTTAAACAGTTTGAGAAAGGCTGTTGTATACAGTATCTGTAATGAGGGTGTAACTGCGTTTGTGGCCGGTCTTTGGACTTGAGTTTGACATGCCTGGATTAGATCACTGACAAACAGTAAAAGAAGAGAGGTTACTGAAGGAGAACTTATTATAATGGACTACTGAATGGGTGTTGGGAGCAAATATAAGTTTGCTTGAATAATTAACCTCTAGGGTGTCAACAATTACTTTATTACCCAATCTAGGAAAATTATTTTTTTTTTTTACAATTCTGGGAGTGATCATGTGATTATAGTAGGCAGAAGCTTGCTTCTTCTGAAGCATATGCAGTGTAGGCTTGTCCTTCAGCTTTAAAGGCAGAAAAGAACAGGTTTGGGCCATTACGTTTGTGAGGATGTGAATGAAGTGATATCCTCTTTTGGACATCACACCCAACATAAAGATGTTTGGCACTTTTTTCAAAGAAAACAAAGCAGAAAACCATTTGAAAATAACTGAACACGAATGGCTAAACTTGAAGGATATTTATATAGATGTCGGAAATGTTAGGGTACATAGTGCTTCTTTGTTTCCATAGATTAGAGGCATAAAACCAAATCAGAAGTTGAGATTTAGCCAACCATAGTATGAAAGCTGTATAATACTACCAAGTTCTCCACCTCCCAGGTGCCAACCCCTATGTGCCCAGATGCCCAGTTGTGCGAGTCTCAGAATCCTAGATTGGTAGATGTATGAAATGAAATATGTTTTAATTGGAACTGCATATTTTGAGATCCAAACCAATGCGATACTGACATTTGGGATCCCAAATGTAATTATGACACCTGGAACCACAGGATGAAACAAGGCATCTCTGTTTCAATAATACAAATGCACATATGTATAGTTGCCCTTCAACTGAACAGTATTACAATACAGTAGTGAACAACTGATGGCCAGCATATGACAATATAATCAATGGCTCTGTAATGTTGATGTATGACCGGTCAGCACATATCTAATGTAGATGTGTAGATAGAATAATGCGTTTTGCGTGTTCATACTTACTTGACAATGCCCTGCCTCCAAAGGAAAGCAGATTAAAACACAATACAAATATTAACCGTTTCTTCCTTATCGTTAGATTTTACAGCATTGCCGCACACTAGTCTAAGCATACAGAAGAAAGCCAAACAGGAGAGCAGCTCATTTTCATAATTTATACCGATGATGCACTTATCCATACAACCAAGCAAATGTCAGCTTTCATTATGGTTTCTAATTGGACGTTTATGGATAGGGGTACTCTTCTGTCTGCCTTATTAAATACAGCCATTTGAGCTTATTTAACAAGGTAATGTAAAAAGGAGATAAGACTTTCAGTAACCCACAGCAGCCAATTAGCTTGCACCATACATCAGTTTTTAGCTTTTAGAACAATTACAAAGTTTGATTGGCTGCTGTGGGCTATTACAGATTGCTCCTGTCCTTATCAAGTAAAGACTATAAATTGAATCTCATAGCTAATAAAGTACAAAGTAATTTGCATTGTACTTACATAATCAGCATTTTTATTTATCATCTCCTGTGTAGCTTTTATTGTTTTGCATTCAATTATGTCATGACCTGTAGCAATCATCATTTCTTTGTATCTACATAACATGTGTTCACTGCTTTTATGACCAAAAGTTTCTTGATTTTAATATAAAGCTCAATGTTTTTTTTTACTTAACATGCATGAAGCTTGGGAAGATGAGTGAGACACCATACCAGTAAGATGGGGGTTTAGTGCACACTCAGCTCCAATCCATGGGCAAAGATGTTGGGCCAGGAACAGAGCAATGACTTTGCAGAGCTTTCAGGCTCGGGGCAGGGGGTGTATAACCATGGCATATTATCGCATATCCAGAGACGCAAGCATTGGTTTTGTTGTGGCCTGCTTACACTCTAAGCTTCAACAAGACCAAAAGAAGTGTGCTTATTAGTAATTCTCTACATACAATAGCAATAGGAGCATTTGGCAAATCCCATTTTAAAAATATGGGTTAGGATTTATTACATAATTATATTACTATCAGGGGATCCGTATCCGAAAAGTCGAGGGGCAAACTATTTCTACAATAATTGTAATGTTATGTACAGTGTCATAAGTAACAGAACGGAAGATGTTGTGTACATTGGGTCTCCATCTTATTACAATCTGTACACTGTTCTATTTAAAAGCTTTGGTACAATAATTGCTACATAGCCTGATGTACTGTGCTAGTTCCATTCACCATGTGAAGAACACAGGATAGCCCAAAAAGCTGAACCTAAACGACACTGTACAGGACCTCCTAAAAGTGTATTTTCATTACTCAGCCCTTACCCTGTCCGCCTTTGGGAGATCCCTGAAAACTCACTTATTCAGGGAGGACTACCCCACTTCCACCTAAGAACTGTACCCAAACCACCTTCATCAGATCATCCCCCGCAGCTATTACCTTTTGTACCAACTCCCCCTCCCTTTAGATTGTAAGCTCCATGAGCAGGACCCACCTATTCCTTCTGTATTGAACTGTATTGTAATTGTACTGTCCCCCCTCTACATTGTAAAGAGCTGCGTAAACTGTTGGCACTATATAAATCCTAAGAGGAAAACTCACCCAAACTCTACCGCTATATAGTATAGTAGTCAGTGCTTTGGCTAATTAAGCTCACAAGTGATCCATAGAAAGTACAGGGCGGCAACTCGACAGCTTCTCCATAGAAAATATTTATTGAAGCATTACAGCAGTAACATCATCCAAAAACACTGACACATTACGGCCGCGTTTCGGCCGGAGTTGCCGGCCTGTACTTTCTATTGATCACTATATAAATCCTGACCTGTATTATAATAATAATTATAGTTACTGGAAAACTAGTACAAGTACACAGATGAGCAGCCTCCTGTCTAATTCATACTAATATAAAAAGGTCAATTACCACCACTACGTCTTTCTGGTCACCAAAACTATTTATTATGGCACACAGCAAAAAGCAGCATTCTACATTAACCAATCTAAAATTATTTCTTACCAATGCGATTTTATAATGATGAAATTGGATTGATTTCTATGGGCTCCTGTCTTTTATATATCACCTTTTCTTTTTTAACTGCTTCACAGAAACTGCCAAGATTTAGATAGATTAGTCCTCTGGCAATGAAAGAACAGAAATACATCATGGCGCCCTTTAAGACTGCCAAACATTACTGCTTTTTAAAGCACCTTGGTACTGCAATGTCAGACAGCAAGACCAACATCTGCTCCATTCTGTGTGGCCTGATGGACCAAGATTTAACAAAACTTATATTTCACAGGTATTAGGATTCCCTTATTTTTTAAACCTAAAGTAAAGAGCTTGTAAAAAACATTTTTGCCTAAATAGGTGTAATGGATCAATACGGTATCCATCTATCCAAACAGAAGGTACCATAACTAGTTCCAGAATATCACTGACAGACCTATATCAAATCTCTAAAGTTATTATTATTTTTTTTTTTACCTTCCCAAACAAATGCCATTTAAATTCAGTTAAATACTTAGTTCTACATATTCTACCATCATTAATATTTACTGTAAGGTCTAAGCCAAGGGCCCCCAAACTTTCTAAACAAAGGGCAAATTTTTGATCCTTCAGACTTTAGGGGAGCCAGACTGTGGACAGTCTTGATGGTCAGCGGGGGTAAAAAAATTGTTTTACATAGTGCCTGTGATCAGTAGGAGGAATAGTGCCCCGTCATTAGAGTCAGTGGAAGGAATAGTGCTCACTCTTGGTGTCAGTGGGAGGAGTTATGCCCAACTGTTGGTGTCTGTGGAAGGCATGGTGGATCATCGTTGTTGTCAGTGGGAGGAATAGTGCTTCATATAAGTGGGAGAAACAATTCCCCAAGGGCTGAATAAAGGCATGCAAGGGGCCACATCCGGTCCATGGGCCACAATTTTGAGAATGCTGGCCTAGGCGATCTATGCTCATTTACCGGGTTAAGGGATTTGTTCTGCAACCTTTTACATAATGTGATTTTCATGCAAGTAAAATGCTCAACATCTCATATGCAGCCAGTTCTATAGTGTAAAAACTGGCCTGGTGGTACATGTGTAGCTTCTAAGAAGCTGGAGCCAAATTATTATTTTTTTTAAAAGTTCAGTATCAACAACACTGAGCTGTCTGCAGCTCAGCATGATCAGCATCTGGAATAGGGATTAAGAAAGTATAATGGGGACAAAAAAGACGATGCATTTGTTGGTGCCAACATTTAAAAAGGGAAGAGCTTATTAATATAAACCTTTGTCTGGGGTCTATTTAAAAAAAGGTCAGTGAAATAAAAAATGCCCAAATTTTATTTTTAACAGAAAATCCAAATTATTTTCAATTTCTGCTATTGCAAATAGCAGTTCTAATAAAACACATACATAATACTAACACACATTTCTGCCATTAGAATTAAAGCAGATTGTCGATGAATGGTGTTCTTCCAACCCAGCTCTATCATTCTGCAAATTCTATTTAGCTTTTAGGATACTTTCCTGTGGTGTTAAAGGGTTGATACTTAAATGAGGGGAACTGAAACTTTGCATATCATTGTTAAATGTCTTATACTTTTACAGTTTCTAGAGGTCCATTGTTCCAACATGTTGCCATTTCTCACAGATGAACACTAGGCACAGTTTATATTCTAAAAGGCACATAGCAAGACATGGTAAGTCATAAATGGGGAAAAGATCAACTGTCGGTTGCCTATAGACTGGTGATATAGGAAGTGCTCACATTCCTACTTTTCCTGACGAAACGTAAAGGTGCATCAGGCTTCCTCTAGTGTTGGCTATGTGACTAGATGCTGGAATTCTGATCACATATCTGCGGTAGGAGAGGATCGACATTTAGGCAGAGCTGCTGATTGGCCGACTCTGCCTCAAGTCAGCATTTAGTTTGTTTCATGCACCTGGTAACATGGCCAGCACTGTTGCCAAATGCAAAGTTTTCTGTAGGAAAGGCACCTTTTTAATAATAATACATCTAGGAGGCAAGATAATCAGGGGAATTGTTTCAGTATAGGTCTACTTTAAAATAAACTGCACACGGCAATTTGTCGTGGTCTTTCAAGGAAATCCATACTGAAAGAATATGGAGGCTGGCTTTGGTGACCTCTCCTTTTAACAATGCTAGTTGTCTGGCTGTTCAATGGCTATCTAAGACACTGATACGGAATACGTACGCAGGAGATTTAGTTTTACTCTTATTCTAATCTGGATGCTTGTTTCAAACCAGTGAATCAGAAAGTACTAAAGCCAGAGAGCTCCTCTTTTTTTTTATATCAGGCAAAAAGTTGACTTAACAACTGCTGAGGGTCCTTTCCCTAAACACAATCCTAACAGTGCAGGTTTTAATGCACAGATCACATGTGTCAAACACAAGGCCGACAGGCCATATCTGGCCCATCAGGCCATTTCATGTGGTCCTCATCATGCCTCTCCTGCATCTGTGGCATCCCCTCGTCTCCGCCCCCCACTTTGTCTCAGCAGTTGCAGCAGAGAGAACAAAACTTCTCTTACAGATTTTGCGCTTCTCTGTGCAGCCACAGCACTCCCTCATCTCCTCCCTGGGTCTCTGCATTCAGCAGATTCTGGCAGCTGACTCCAGCCCTCCTCTGGTCTTCCTTTACACCCTGCACTTTCTGCTTCCCAGCTTTGGCCCCAGCTTCTTCCCAGCAGCAGCACAATGTAAAGGGGCTGCATTTTCATGTAAGGGAGGGTGAGGGACACTTGACATCTGATGGTGTGGGGGGCTCTTGACATCTGATGTAAGGGGGGAGGTTGGGGTGCTCTGAACATCTATTTTTTTACAGATACAACTGACCAAAATGCTGATGCGGCCCACGATAAAACCGAGTTGGACACCCCTGGCATAGAAAAATAGGAGCTGCACACCGAAAATCTCTTTCTAATTATTCTTTTTTGAATTATCAGTAGTATAGCCGCTTCCATGATGTCCCTGCCCAAGGATCAACTTTCCTTGACACGTTTTACCATTTCACAAGGATAATTAAGCAATTTCGGTGAAAGTCATGAAGGAAAGGTGATTCTTGGGCAAGGCATTATAGAAGCAGCTATAATAATGACGTTTCAATAAAGGATATTTTGAAAGAGGAGATTTTTGGTTTTCAGCTCCTTTTCATCTATGCCTCAAAACTTGCACTATTAGGATTGAATTTAGAGAAAAGACCCTCAGCTGATGTTAAGTCAACTTCAAAGAGGAGCTCTTTTTGCCTGATAAAAAAGAGGAGTAGCAGCGATATTTGGTATGCAGCTCCTATTCAAGCGGAGACAATTTTTTTTTGAGACGGCACCCTAGATGCCCACAGAGATTACACGAGGCGCAGCTCTGGAGCGGTGCACATACATTTTCCAGGAAAAATGGTTTGGGTTTTTGGAATACTAGACAAGCCCTTAAGACCAATTCATATCCTGAAAAGCCAATCCAACAGTGCGGATCGGAAGTGACATTTGATTCACACCTTCGCTACAGAGCTATATCCTGTGTGAGTCAAAGTGATGTCTTTATCTTGTAATGTGCAGGCTCACCTACCCTGTTCCCCTTTCCCCACAAACCAAATCAACATACAGTTGAAATTATGTCACAGAGAATAGCCTGGGAAAAACCTTTAACAAATTCTGTATATATCTGTGCAGCTATAAAGTTGCACTTGCTTATGTTAGTTTTTTTAGTAAAAAGTTTCTTTAGCACAATCTGAGCCATATTAACCTTTGCTGGAATATGTTCAATATCATACAAACACAGCACGAAAGTCATTTTGTGTTCGCCTTTAATGAAACATTGGCCATCCAAAGACTTGGCCTTGTACAAACATAACAGTTCAGATATCTGGGAAAGTACAGTGACTTAGTGCACGATTCCCTGCTTGGTGCATAGGAAAGCCACAAGATAACAACATGGAGAGAGGAAGACTTGGTGGTTAGCTTGGGGGGGGGGGGGTGGTGAATATGCATGTACTGGTGAAATGCAACATCTCGCAGTCATATTGCATTCTAGAGTTCAAAGCTTTTGCATCTTTTTTGGATGCCACGTGCAAGGAAGCACATGATTCACAGTTGTGAATCCATGCAAAATACTTACCTTCTCAGAAATTGCATGATCATAGAGATTAGAGATGAGCAGGGGTCAAAATACTCGCAAACACCAAAATTATCACCTGATTTTGGCAGGTTACATTGGTATCTGAACCTAATGCCCATAGAAAGGACAGAAAAAGAAAGGGGAGGAAGACAGAAAAAGAGAAAAGAAGACAAGATATAGAGGGAGACAGAAGAAAGGAGTACACAACTTTTCTTCTGTGATTGATCTTTCACTGACATAACAAGAGTGACACTTGCACTGATCAAAAATACTTTTATGCTAATAGGGGGATTTCTTAAGAAGGATGAAGGCACTATGGGAAGGCATTAACAGTCCAATGCTAGCCATAGATGGAATGATCCTTTAGCCGATTCAATGGAAGATAAGATTTTCAAGTGCTCCAATTATTACAAAGCACTGTATAGAAACTTTAATTACTGACAATATTTGTGTTCCGCTGGATATTCCTGACAGATTTAAAAAGGATTATCTGCTACTTAAATTTTAGATGATATATTTTAGGTGTCCTTTCAGTAACCTTAACATGGATTACTGCCACTGATGTCTTTGGTCACCATCTTTTTCAACTGCTGAGCTGTGATCAGTTGCAGAAAAAATAGGATTTTTATAACAGCTTACCTGTAAAATCCTTTTCTTGGAGTACACCACGGGACACAGAGCTAGTCATTACATAATGGGTTAAGGGTCACCAGCGGTGATTGGACACTGGCACAACCAATGGAAGACAGTTCCCCTCCATATAACCCCTCCCATCAGGGAAGTACCTCAGTTTTGTAGCAAAGCAGTAAGGTTCCCATAAGAAGGGTGGGACCTCTGTGTCCCGTGGTGTACTCCAAGAAAAGGATTTTACAGGTAAGCTGTTATAAAAATCCTATTTTCTTTATCGTACACCACGGGACACAGAGCTAGTCATTACATAATGGGACGTCCCAGAGCAATGCTCATATGAAGGGGGGGAGACACAGATCAAACCGACCGCTTGCGGACCAGAAGCCCTATACTGCTGCCTGCAGCACACTTCGCCCGAAGGCGGAATCCTCATGTCCTTTCACATCTATTTGATAGAATTTGGAAAATGTATGGACTGAGGACCAAGTTGCAGCCTTACAGATCTGAGCCATCGAAGCCTGGTGGTGCACTGCCCATGAAGCACTTATCGCCCTGGTAGAGTGCGCCTTAACAGGAAAAGGAGGAGTCTTGTTCTTTAAACCATAAGCTTGAACAATTACTTGTCTAATCCACCTGGAAATGGTGGATTTTGATACCGCTTGGCCCTTCTTGGGACCATCTGGTAAAATAAACAAAACATCTGTTTTACGTATCTGAGCGGTTGCTTGCAGATACACCCTTACCGCTCTCACTAGATCTAGAGAGTGTAATAATTTTTCCCCCGCCGTCCGCGGGTTTGGAAAAAAGGAAGGCAGAACAATGTCTTGATTCAAGTGAAAAGCCGACACCACCTTAGGCAGAAAAGCCGGATGGGGTCGTAGTACGATCTTGTCCTTGTGACAAATTAGATAAGGCTCTTTACAAGAAAGAGCTGCTAGCTCTGATACTCTCCTAGCAGAAGCTATAGCAATCAGAAAGGCCAATTTCCTACTTAATATAATTAAAGGAATATGGCGAATAGGTTCAAAAGGTTGCTTTTGCAACACTGACAATACCAAATTCAAATCCCATGGACACAAGGGAGACCTGACTGGAGGATTTATCCTCAGTACCCCCTGAATGAATGTCCGAACTAGGGAGTGAGATGCCAATGGTCTCTGAAAGAAGACTGATAGAGCCGATATTTGCCCTTTGATGGTGCTAAGGGCTAATTTCATATCCACTCCTAACTGGCAAAAAGCAAGAATCCTACTTATTTCATATTTCAGAGGATTCCAACTTCTGGATTCACACCAGGAAACGTATGCTTTCCAGACTCTATGATAGATGAGTCTGGAGGCTGGCTTTCTAGCATTAATGAGCGTAGAAAGAACCAGGCCAGAGACCCCTCTCTTTTTCAAAATGTGGGTCTCAGCAGCCAGGCCGTCAAATTTAGCCTTTGTAAGGAAGGGTGGAATACTGGACCCTGTGACAACAGGTCGTGTCGAAGTGGAAGCTTCCAAGGCCTTCCTATCGCCATTTTTACGATCTCGGCATACCAAGGCCTCCTGGGCCAGTTTGGGGCCACTAGGATTACTGGTATTCCCTCCTCCTTGATCCTGTGAAGCAGTCTTTGTAGAAGAGGGATCGGAGGGAATGCATAGATCAGTGAGAACTGATTCCATGGAGTTATTAGAGCGTCTGTCCCGTAGGCTAGAGGATCTCTCGTTCTGGACACAAAGTTGTCCAATTTCTTGTTGAACCTGGAAGCTAGCAGGTCTACATCTGGGTTTCCCCATCTCAGACATATGCCTGAAAGATCTCTGGGTGAAGAGACCACTCTCCTGGTAGCAGCTGCTGACGACTCAGGTAGTCTGCTTGCCAGTTTTCTATCCCTGGAATGAAGATTGCAGAGATGCAAGGTACATGCTCTTCTGCCCATGCCAAGATCCGGTTCACCTCTCTTTGGGCTGCCCGACTGTGGGTGCCTCCTTGGTGATTGATGTAAGCTACCGCCGTAGCATTGTCGGATTGAACCCGAACTGGGTAGCCCTGTAACCTGTATGTCCAGGTTTTGAGGGCTAGATATACCGCCCGGATCTCTAGCACATTGATGGGCAGGATCCCCTGAGTCTTGGCCCATGTTCCCTGGGTAGAAGCCTCCTCGAATACTGCACCCCAGCCCGATAGGCTGGCATCCGTAGATACCACCTTCCAGGCCACTGGGAGGAAGGACTTTCCCTTCCGTAAATTCCTGGCTTCTAGCCACCAATTGAAGCTGTGGCGTACTTGTGAGGACAGGCGCATGGGTATATCCAGAGCTTGGCTCTTCCTGTTCCAGGAGGCTAAAATATTGCCTTGAAGTAGTCTCGAATGAAACTGGGCGTAAGGGACCGCCTCGAAGGAGGCTACCATCTTTCCCAATAGTCTCATGCAAAGGCGAATAGACGGCCTCTTGTTTGCTTTGACCTTGTGGATCAGGTCTTTCAGAGACTGTATCTTTGGCTCTGGCAGGTATACCCTGTTTTGGGCTGTATCTATGATCATGCCCAGGTACACTATCCTTCTTTGGGCCTGGAGAGAGGATTTTTGTAAGTTTATAATCCATCCTAAATGCTCCAGGTATCCTACTGTAGTGTCTACAGCGTGATCCAATCCCTCCTTTGACTGATCTATTAATAGTAGATCGTCTAGATAGGCTGTTACCGCAATGCCCCGTGTTCTTAGGTTTGCTAACAGAGGAGCTAGCACCTTTGTGAATACTCTGGGCGCGGTGGCTACACCAAATGGCAGGGCCACAAATTGAAAGTGGCGATCTTCTACCGCAAACCTTAGGAATCTTTGGTGAGCGGGGAGGATTGGTATGTGTAGATATGCGTCTTTGATATCTATGGACGCAATGAATTCTCCGCCTTTTAAAGTAGCGACCACGGATCGAATCGTTTCCATTCGAAAATGGCGAACGTTCAGAAACTGGTTTAGATTTTTTAGATCCAGGATGGGTCTGACTTCTCCGTTCGGTTTTGGAATCACAAAGAGGTTTGAGTAAAAACCTGAACCTTGCTCTTTTTGGGGTACCTCTGTAACCACCTTGAGCTATTAAGTGATTCAAACCTTTGAAGAAGGATCCTCTTTTTTGTGGATCCTTGGAGAGTCTTGAACTTCGGAATTGAGAAGATGGGATCTCTCGAAATTCCAGTCTGTACCCTGAGGATATTGTGGATACCACCCATTTGTCCTGGGTTTCTGTCCGCCAAGTCGCTGAGAACTGGCGAAGCCTTCCCCCCACTCGGCCGAGCGAGGGCGCCCCTTCAATGAGAGGTTTTGGGGGCTTGCTTATTAGCTCTTGAACCCCACGGCTTCTTGTTCTTCTGAGCCTGTTCTTTGGCTTTTTTGGGCGGCTGAAAAGGCCGTCGCCACTGGCTGGAGTCAGATTTCCCGGGAGCTGGGGAGAGAGTGTGTTTAAAACAAGGTCTCTTGTTTTTCTTTCTCTCAGGTAAAAGTGTCGTTTTACCACTTGATATCTTTTGGATATATCTTTCTAAATCTTCCCCAAAAAGGCGTTCGCCATGGAACGGGAAACTTGCCAACAACTTTTTGCATGGGGCTTCCGCTGACCAATGCTTAAGCCAAAGTACTCTGCGCATCTGTACCAGCTGGAGTGTAAGGCGTGATGCCTGTATGATAGAATCTCTCATGGCATCCACTGTGAAGCATAAGGCTTTAGGCAAATTCTCCCAATTTTTAGCCTGCTCTGAAGGCAGCTCCTTCAGCCCCTGCTTTACCTGTTGGCTGACGACCTGACACATACCGACTACTGCTACTGCAGGTTGGATAATTGAGCCGGCCAAAAGGAAGGAGGATTTCAGTAAGGATTCCAACTTCTTCTCAGAAGGATCTTTAAACACTTGTACATTATCCACTGGACATGTCAGGTTTTTATTTACACAAGAAATAGCCGCATCTACCGTAGGCAGGCTCCATTTCTTTAAAAAAATTTCCTCCATAGGATAAAGAATGTTAAACTTTTTTGGAGGTGAAAAACGCTTATCTGGATGTTGCCAGTCTGCGTACAATAGATCCTCTAGTAACGGATGAACCGGGAAGGAGCATGCACCTTGCAGGGATCTTAATGATCCTAGGGAGGAGACAGGTGATTCTGTTACCTCCAAAGAGGGTAACCTAAATGCAGCTCGCACGGCTCCTGCATAGCATAGCACCTGTGACTTTAAAATCTGGGATACCGAAAAAGGCTCATCCGATATCCCTGATCCGTCTGACTCCTCATCCTCTGCTGATGTAGCCTCCTCCTCATCCTCCTCCTCCTCAGGTACTGAAGGGAGGTCCAATACTGGAGGAGATCTGCTTCGCTTATTGTCCTTTTTAGAGGATTTAGCGATTAAAGTAGCAATTTTCTCCTCCAGATTATTTAGGGCAGCTGATAAAGTGTCCTCAGTGACATATGCAGGCCCAGGCTTCACTGGGGAAGCCGCCATACCTGACAGAGGTAATGGCTCATCCTGTACAGGTGCTTTTGGCAACACAGGAGAGGAAGGTACCGAGTCAGCACAGCTAGAGCCCCCTGTCTCAGGCGGCGGTGCTCTTTTATCTCTTTTTGTCCGCATTACTTCCCCTGGAAGGCTTACTGTTTAGACAAAATACAAGGTACCTAAATGCATATACTACCGTGTTCAGTTTAGCAAATACATTAAGTATGCAACTTTTAACACATAACTATGCATAACATGGATGTCTTCTAGGAAGTACCCAATCCAACCACATGGAGTCTTACATCCCTGTATAGCTGCTGTGTTTCTCTGCCAGGAACAAGAGAACTAACGAGCTTGCTTGCTGCTGCAGTGCTTTTTACACTGACAGTCTTTTAAATTTGGCGCCGTTTCTGTGCCTGCGCGCGCCACGTGCCCGCGCACGCCTCGGCCCCCCCCCTCCGATAAAGCGCGCTCCCGCGCGCAGCGCGCGGCCTTTAGCGCTATGGTGGTGGCCATAGTGAGAGAGGACTCTCATCAGCCCCTGTCCCCACTTACCTGCATCTGCAGGTGTCTGTATCGGCCACCGGAAGGAGGAGCGGGGTGCTCAAGCAAGCTCAGCAGCGGAGGTGACGAGCAGTGTACTTCGCCGAAGCCGACACTGAACAGAGTGAGGTGAGTATATTCAGCTCTTTACTCCCCCCAGTGGTGGAAAAAAGGAAGACATCCACTTTTTGAAAAAGGTCCCAACCTAGTTATGGACCTTCTAATCTCACCTTATCCACGCCGCAGGTTTTTCTGCTGAAAGTTTTCAGACAGATACCAAACTTCACCCTTCACGGTGGGCTATGTGTGCCAACCTTCAGGGATATGGGTTCCTATTTAAAGGATACCTCTCCCCTGGGCCTTGTACAAGACTCTTACCAGGACTTTATAGCGAAATAGCGAAAGTGCTGGATCTTAGAGCCCAGTCCTCCGAAGAGAGACATTACAGGCGACGCCTCATGGATGAGGCCCGGATCCCATCCAGATTCAGCTCATTTGTAGGCGTCTTGGATGGATCCGAAAGCATAGCTCTTTTACCCCCAGAGGGTCTCTTTGGTAGAGCTTTCCTTTAGCACCTCCCAACGCGTCCAACACCTTTCGACACTGGCGAAAAAACTGAGGTACTTCCCTGATGGGAGGGGTTATATGGAGGGGAACTGTCTTCCATTGGTTGTGCCAGTGTCCAATCACCGCTGGTGACCCTTAACCCATTATGTAATGACTAGCTCTGTGTCCCGTGGTGTACGATAAAGAAAGTAGCAATATAAAATGTAATGAGAACTTTCATCCATTGACACTTGGGTTTATTGCCCATACATAAAAAAAGATGTTCGATGTGCTGCCATGCTTCAACCTCCACCAAGCAGAGTATAAAACAATCAGCCGCACAGATTTCCATGCTCAGCTTGGCAAGCATGTAGTTGAAATCTATGGAGAGGGAATAGGGCAGTAGGAGGGAGCCACAGAGTTATTTTGCCAGCGTTGGATTAAATGTGCAGAAACAAACATGATCATGAAAGCTTTTTTTTGTATCTGCCCCAATTTGCGGGCAGCGCAGGCTCAAGGGGCAGCTGCTTTGGGCCCCACAACAAAGAATGGGCCCGGGGCAGCTGCCCCATTTGCCCAGCTTTAAAGAAGGCCCTGAATGCCATAATTATGGAATGGTGGGAAACCATTTTGTGTCAAGGGGTACGTACCTTAAAGCTCACCTGGTCTTTTATTCTCTGCCACCTACAGTGCCTATACATGGGCCAATCAACAACCAATAAACGTTGTTTTATACCTACTCTGTCGATAACCAGGCTATTTAAAGAGAATGCCTGCTAAAATAATGAGAGGTTGGAAAGTGATATACGGTTGTAAAAGGAATGCTTTGGTTTTGGATTGAAATGCAAGATGGTTTCTGCAGCAACCAGCCAAATTACAACCTATCTATGGTCGTACCCGCTTGACCGCTCTGTTGAACTGGACTGTTGGAAAACTTTAATTCGATCAGCATCTGCAGCGCTGATCAGTGTACTCTGACAGCGGAGGAGTACCCACTGTCAAAATACAATAGCACAGCAGCGAGGATTTCTCCACCCACCTTGCTTCTGTGGATGGGGGAATCCGATCAAAGGGTTGATCGGAAAAAAAATAATCATCTATGACCAGCCTTAGTCCAACCACTTCATATCATACTCCACACAATCTGGATGCTTGAAATACATCAGATGGCCAACCCAGGCCACCCACAACCAAGACAAAAAAACATAAAGGGAGAAATGGGGCACCCACTTAAGCCCCGTACACACGATCGGATAACCTATGGATTTTCGTCCGATGGATTTGTCCATCGGAAAACCGATGAAACTGTTTTTAATCAGTCTTGGCCACACACCATCAGTCAAAAAACCGACCGTTCCAAGTGCGGTGACGTAAAACACTCCGATGAGCCGAGAAAAATGAAGTTTAATGCTTCTGAGCATGCGTCGACTTGATTCTAAGCATGCGTGGGTTTTTTAACCGATGGACTTGCCCATAGACGATCGGAAATTCCCATCGGTTTTTTACCCATGGGAAAATTTTAAAACAAGTTCTATTTTTTACAACCGATGGAAAAAAGACCGATGGGTACCATACACGATCGGTTGGTCTGATGAAAACCATCCATCGGACGGTTTTCATCAGTCAAACCGATCGTGTGTACGGGGCTTAAGTGTAGCATTAAAATCATCCACTTTATTAAAATACAGTTGACAAGTCACTGGTTTAACAGATAAAAGGCATATCTCCACAAGAACACCGCTGTCAGCCCCATTAATGTCTCCTCCTGCTTGTGCAGCCAGCCATCAGAGTCTGTGTGGAAGGCACAGGACTGCTGGAAAAAGAAACAGGAAATGCCAGTAACCATCCTGGAGTGCACAGGAAGCAGGTGTGGAACTGACGTCACGTGGGATGTTCTGTGGGCGTGGTTACATGTTTCAGAGCTTCCTACTCTTTCCTCAGAGCCTGGTGGCTGCACAAGCAGGATGGGACATCAGTGGGGCCGACAGTGGTGTTCTTGTGAGGATATGCTTTTTATCTGTTAACCCAGTGAGTTGCCTATTGTATTTGAATAAAGTGGATGATTTTATTGTTATACTTAGTGGTTGCCCCCTTTCACCCTTATGGTCTTTAATCTTGGCTGTGGGTGACCTGGGTTGGCCATCTGACTTATTTAAAGCATGCAGATTGTGTGGAATATGATAGAAATGGTTAGACTAAGGCCCTAAAGTGGATGATTTTAATGCTACACTTAGTGGGTGCCCCCTTTCTCAATTTTTGTTTCATTACAGAGGCGGCTTTCTACTCTGGGGTAGCTGCCCTAAGTGAGCCTGTGGATAACATTACAGGACTATTTGTTCAAGTTGGCCTTTTATAGACTTGGGCTGCTTTCCCTATTAGTGCCATGTATCTCTTCTTTGAAGATTAAAGACCACGTTTGATGACCTGGTCCACTTCTATGTAGGCAACTTTATCCTAACTGAACCCAGCATCAGGCTGATAATACTGATGGAGCTCAAGAGGATGTGAGAGGCTTCAGAGATGAAAAGTAAAACCAAAAAGACTCTCCACCTTGTTGATGTGAAACACCTTTAAGGCCTCATGCCCACTGGCGTTTTTACAGCTGCGTTTTTTGCAGCTTAAAAACGCCTGTCCATGTTATTGTAAATATTTTTTTTTTTTTAAAAAAGAAAAAAAAAAAAACGTCGGAGCTAAAAACGCGACCGCGCGTTAGTGCGCGTTTTTTGACGCTCGCGTTTTTTTCTGCCTAATTCTGACGCTGAGGAACGCACTGGTCCTGGTTTTTTTTTACAGCTTAAGGCCTCATGCCCACTGGCGTTTTTACAGCTGCGTTTTTTGCAGCTTAAAAACGCCTGTCCATGTTATTGTAAATATTTAAAAAAAAAAAAAAAAAAAAAAAAACGTCAGAGCTAAAAACGCGACCGCGCGTTAGTGCGCGTTTTTTGCGCGTTAGTGCGCGTTAGTGCGCGTTTTTTGACGCTCGCGTTTTTTCCTGCCAAATTCTGACGCTGAGGAACGCACTGGCCCTGGTTTTTTTTTACAGCTTACAAACGCCTATGCTCTTTACAGCTCAAAAACGCCTAGGTGGGCATGAAGCTATAGACTAACATGGACAGGCGTTTTTAAGCTGTAAAAAACGCTCAAAAACGCGGCTGAAAAAACGCCCGTGGGCATGAGGCCTAAAAACGTCTATGCTATTTGCAGCTCAAAAACGTCTAGGTGGGCATGAAGCTATAGACTAACATGGACAGGCGTTTTTAAGCTGTAAAAAACGCTCAAAAACGCGGCTGTAAAAACGTCCGTGGGCATGAGGCCTAAAAAGAAGACATATATTATGGTGATTTGCTGGTCTGCTTTTTCTGGATTAATATAAACACTCAAAGACTCTTGAAGAGTTCATTCTTTGAAGAGATTTCACTTATTCATTAATTTGTAAATTTAATACTTGAATTTTTATTGTTCTGGCCAAAAAACTGATCCATCTATGGCCCACATAGTTCTCAATGGACTGCTTCCTACATGATAAAAGCTAGCATGAAATGGTCAATGGGTGGTTTCTGAATGATCATGTACTGTACTCCCTCCATTCAGCTGGGAGACATTATCAAGATCTCAACTACATCTAATCTGACATAAGCAATAAAACTCAGCTCAGCTTAATCTTGAGTGTCATTTTTAGATGTACGGTTATTTATGATGTTTATGGTTGTTATGTTAATAAAATGTGCCAGTCTGTTATCGCAGGAATCTTTGTCTTCCAAAATGCGGTTAATACGTTTTTGTATGTAACCATTTTTAGCTACAAACATGATATCACAACAACCTTTATGATTTAAAACAGATTAACATCAGACACCTTTCTCTAAAAAATGAATAGCAATGTATTTTTTTTGTATACATGGTGACAATTCACTTGTGTTTAGTGTCTGAGAAGGGCTAGGTAACTGATTTCATTCAAATATAATCATTTCAAAACCTCATCCTCCATAAAAGATAATTCCACCAAGTAATAAAATTTCAGTGTTGGGTATAACCAAGTGTCTAAAAGCTGAACTCCGGTCCAAATTTTTTTTTCCCATGCAGGGGGGCTGTGCTCGCACTACATAGGTTGACTGCTCGTTTAGTCTAAGGGTAAACACAGAGCCTATACTCACCCTATCCTTCAAAAAACAGCTCCCCCCATGTTTAGCAGTGGACTGTAGCCGGTCTATGGGCGTGATGAAGTCAGGAACATTCCACCACACAAGACACCTGGACTGCGGGGGAGAGCAGGAGCCAAAGGGACCGGTCTTTCGCTGGGAAGATCGCAGGATTAGGTGAGTATATCTCGGCTCTCCGAACCCTTAGACAAAAAAAGAGTCGTTAACTGTGGGCAAATTATTATTTTCCTCATGCAGTGGGCTGTGCCTGAACTGCATGGGGGGGAAAAAAAATTGCCCACAGTTAAGCTTTAAAAGACACAATCAGGCCTAATCCTGGTGTAGGGTGAGACCAAACAGCTGTAAGGCTAACTAACACCGTCCTCTTAATTGCTGGCGTGCTAAAGATGGCAGTAGATCTCCACTGTGCATATTTTGTATTTAGTTGAAGATAAACTCATAGGGTTGGTTTGACTTCTGGGTTTTACATGAATTAGAAAACAGCAATATTACAAAGGTTGTAAAGATGTCATATGACCTAATTATGGTAGCTCTCACCATAATCTCAATCACCAAATTCTACCCAACAATAAAAATGAAATATTAAACAGAATTATCTTTTAGGAGTATTATTTGCATGTGATGAGAGATCACCCACACCTTATATCAGCACTGGAATGTACCTTTCCTCCACTGAAGCTTCTTTTATCTGATGGTGGGGCTTTATTCCTTCCATTTCTCGGATACTAACAGCATAAATTTTAGTGGTATAATCAATAGCTTTCTCTTTTGCCACATCACTGTCATAACCTAGGTGGAGAAGTGAGAAAAAAAGTTCTCATTATAAATCCAATATTCATATAGATAATCAAGTAAGGCAAAAAAATGTGAAAAAAAAACCCCTTTATGGAATGATATATTGATTAAGGATAATATCTTCATACCATGAGCATGCAATGAAGATTGTCAATTACACAGGTTACAAATGCGATTCTAGACCTGATTCAGGATCTGAACCACTTTAACCAGGGGTCTCAAACTGGCGGCTCTCCAGCTGTTGCGAAACTATAAGTCCCATGAGGCATTGCAAGGCTGACAGTTACAAAGCAAGACTCCCACAGACAGAGGCATGATGAGACTTGTAGTTTCGCAACAGCTGGAGGGCCGCCAGTTTGAGACCCCTGACTTTAACTCTTTATACCCATAAACTCACCGGTGGGGCGTGGGTTGCCAGGGCCTATGGTAAGGCAAGTATTGCGCCCCCTAACCTGTGGATTGTTAGCACTCCCATGCCCCCTCCACCAAAATATGAAGATGTAGCTACTCCCTATGGACTGATAAGTACCGTATATATATGAAAGAAAGATTTGGATTTGGTACAGCAATACCAAGAAATTCCTCACCAACATTTCTCTCATGTGCCAGCCACACACACAGTGCTGTACAGGCAAAATGAAGGCGGGTGCACGAGAGTATCAGGAAGGTGACAGTACTGGCTCCCTCTCCGCTACGTCCTCCTTAACAGGACACGGCTCTGACAATCTCCTTCATCATTGCCCTTTGCCTGATCATCAAGGCCCCCCCCGACCCTTTGCAAGGGAATTTATGACAATCCGGTCCATTGCTGTCATGGCATTGTCGCAATTCTGCTGCTTAGCCACATAGCGGAGGAGAGCAAAAAAAAATCCCAAGAAATTCTTTAAAGGGGTTGTAAACCCTCCTGTTTTTTCACCTTAATGCATCCTATGCATTAAGGTGAAAAAACATCTGACAATTACCGGACCCCCCCAGCCCCCGTTTTACTTAAAGAGCCCTGGAATGTCCCACGCCGAGGATGCGCTGCATCTTTGCCCGGGGGTTCTTGGCTCTTGATTGGATCGATTGATAGCAGCGCAGCCATTGGCTCCCGCTGTTGTCAATCAAATCCAACGACGCTAACCCCCTTGGGAGAGAGCTTCCCAGAGGGGGTTATCTGATGTGGGGAGGAGCCGAGAGAGCCCCCGGGGGACCCCAGAAAACGGCGTTCGGGGCCACTCTGTGCAAAACGAGCTGCACAGTGGAGGTAAGTATGATAGGTTTGTTATTTTTTTTTTTTTAAATCAAACCTTTAGTATCACTTTAAATATGTGGCAGAGCGTTGCCCTGCCAGGGTCTAGAAGGAGTTTGTGACCCAGAATTCTCAATCGGATGGGTTGAGGGGCTCCAGGGAGCTTGCTACATGAAGAGGAAACTGGCTTCAGTAACCAAAACTGCAGTGTTTGTCCTCATGACACATCACAGGAAGCACCCTCCTGGCTAACAGAGGACAGAATTAAAATTAGACTTGGGAAACTTAACATTAATAATGCATCGGGACCAGATGGCTTGTACCCGAGGGTACTTGGAGAACTCAGTCAAGTAATTGCCAGAACATTGTTCCTAATTTTTACTGACAGTCTACTGACTGGAATGGTACCAGCTGATTGGAGAAAAGTCAATGTAGCACCAATATTTTAAAAAGGGCCAAAATACATCCCTGGGAATTACAGACCAGTTAGCCCAACATCAATGGTATGCAAGTTCTTGGAGGGGATAAGGGACTATATACAAGATTTTAGTAATGACAACGGTATCATTAGCAGTAATCGGCATGGATTCATGAAGAATCGTTCTTGCCAAACCAATCTATTAACCTTCTATAAGGAGGTGAGTTTCCATCTAGATAAAGGAAGGCCCGTAGATGTGGTGTATCTGGATTTTGCAAAAGCATTTGACACAGTTCCCCATAAACGTTTACTGTACAAAGTAAGGTCCGTTGGCATGGACCACAGGGTGAGTACATGGATTGAAAACTGGCTACAAGGGCGAGTTCAAAGGGTGGTGATAAATGGGGAGTACTCGGAATGGTCAGGGGTGGGAAGTGGGGTCCCCCAGGGTTCTGTGCTGGGTCCAATCCAATGGGCGGCACAGTGGTGTAGTGGGTGGCACTCTCGCCTAGCAGTAAAAAGGGTCGCTGGTTCGAATCCCAACCACGACACTGCCTGCCTCGAGTTTGCATGTTCTCCCTGTGCCTGCGTGGGTTTCCTCTGGGTACTCCGGTTTCCTCCCACACTCCAAAGACATGCTGGTAGGTTAATTGGCTTCTATCTTAATTGGCCCTAGTATATAAATGTGATTTAGGGACCTTAGATTATAAGCTCCTTGAGGGTAGGGACCGATGTGAATGTACAATGTATATGTAAAGCGCTGCGTAAATTGACGGCACTATATAAGTACCTTAATAATAATAATAATTTAATTTGTTCATAAACGACCTGGAGGATGGGATAAACGGTTCAATCTCTGTAATTGCGGACGACACTAGGCTAAGCAGGGCAATAACTCCTCCGCAGGATGTGGAAACCTTGCAAGAAGATCTGAACAAATTAATGGGGTGGGCAACTACATGGCAAATGAGGTTTATTGTAGAAAAATGTAAAAAAAAATGCATTTGGGTGGCAAAAATATGAATGCAATTACTCATTTGGGGGTGAACCTCTGGGGGAATCTAGGAAGGAAAAGGACCTGGGGGTCCTAGTAGATGATATTTTTAAAAATTAAAACCCGCGCTGACAGACTGTGCAGTGATAATTAATAAATAAATTAATGGTTCCGCAGCTGCTGCAACAAGAGGTCTATCAGGAAAGGAAAAAATATTGGGTATTTGCAGCGCTTGCAGAAAGGTATGTGAGCAAAGGAAATGTGTCACAAATGCTTATAGCACAAACATCTATAAGTGAATGGCTTATATGACATATCATCAATTATGGTATAAAACAATAGTGAACAAACTTAAAGTTCATTAAATAGCAGTTATATCAATCCTGGAGAACTGAGTGTTTCCACACCAGAAATCAGTTGTTGGTTCCTAGATGAAAATTCCCCTCTAATGGCCCCGCTCATCAGATAGGGAAATAATAAGAGATCTCACCAACTAAAGTCCAGGCAGACTTCATCTCATGTAGATAGGCTCCATAGTACCAGCAGCAAAGGCATTTAAGTGACCATATGGAAAGAAAGGGAAAAATTCATGTGAAATACCGCTAGTAAACAGACAGCATGGCGCTGCTCACAAAGAGACTCACAGGACTGCAGTGATAAACGAGCGTCAGTGTTGTTTCCCGGGTACACAGCGTGCGTTCCACCGAAACCGGAAGTAGCGTCACTGGTTCTGAATTGGCCGGAAATTACGTCAACGCGTTTCGCCCCTCCTCCAGGGCATCATCAAGGACATTATGTTTTATACCATAATTGATGATATGTCATATAAGACATTCACTTATAGATGTTTGTGCTATAAGCATTTGTGACACATTTCCTTTGCTCACATACCTTTCTGCAAGCGCTGCAAATACCCAATATTTTTTCCTAGTAGATGATAGGCTCAGCAATAGCATGCAATGCCAAGCTGCTGCTAACAAAGTAAACAGAATATTTGCATGCATTAAAAAGGGGATTAACTCCAGAGATAAAACGATAATTCTCCGGCTCTACAAGACTCTGGTCCGGCCGCACCTGGAGTATGCTGTCCAGTTCTGGGCACCAGTCCTCAGGAAGGATGTACTGGAAATGGAGGGAGTACAAAGAAGGGCAACAAAGCTAATAAAGGGTCTGGAGGATATTAGTTATAAAGAAAGGTTGCGAGCACTGAACTTATTCTCTCTGGAGAAGAGACGATTGAGAGGGGATATGATTTCAATTTACAAACACCGTACTGGTGACCCCACAATAGAGATAAAACTTTTTTGCGCAAGGGAGTTTAATACGACACGTGGCCACTCATTAAAATGAGAAGAAAAGAGGTTTAACCTTAGACTGCTTAGAGGGTTCTTTACTGTAAGAGCGGCAAGGATGTGGAATTCCCTTCCACAGGCGGTGGTATCAGCGGGGTGCATTGATAGTTTCAAAAAACTATTAGATAAGCACCTGAACGACCGCAACATGCAGGAATATACAATGTACTACAGACATATAATCATACACATAGGTTGGACTTGATGGACTCGTGTCTTTTTTCAACCTCACCTTCTATGTAACTATGTACTATTACTACTTTCTTTTTATGACATTTTGTGCATGCATACTAGCACATTAGGGCTTTACCTTTCAGTGTACAAAAACAAATGCCCAGCGGTTTAGTACCACTTTAAGATGGGGCAGGATTAATAATTTCTATATACGAGAACTGCTGGGTCTTTAGGGATTCCGCTGAGCTCCAACAGGTCATGTTTTCTGAATTTCCCTCAGATGAAACAGCTGTTGTAATTACTAAGGCAGCGAAACTGATCAAATCGCCTGTGAAAAATAATGGAGAGCCTGAACACAAGACCTGTTGGGGGTACTTGAGGACTGGAGTTGAGAAAAATTGTTCTACAGTATATACTCTATAAAGTAGCATAATATGTATTTTTGTGCTAATAAATATAATATACGGGCTGGCATATCCCCTGGGAGTTTCAATGAACCCTGTGAAAAAGGAAATTTGCTGGTTTGATTATCGGTATTTCTCATTCCTACCTCCATCCTCTTCAGCATCAGTGTCTGACTCTTCACTATCCGCAGGTTTGCTCTCTAGATTTCCAAAAGCCTCTCGGGTCCAGATCATCAGTGCTGTATCTGCTCCCCCCACAGTCAGCAGGGTGGAATCATCATATAACCATCTGACATTGGTCACGTGTGCGCTATGGCCAACATACTTTTTGAACCTTGCATCACGACCCTGAAAAATCAAAAACACAAATGGAATGAAATCATACAAGGGGAGGTAACTTGCTAACTTGCCATTCTGTTAGGCAATGATAAATCTACCAAGATGTACAATACCATGACCATACTGTTGCTTAAGATAAGAAAAAATGGTGCACATTTATAATTGCTTTAGAAAAGTGCTTGGTGCTCTTCTAGCTTCTGGACTCAGGACTGCTCTTTTAAATGGGGAAGGAAGTCAATGTCAAATGACCAACGTTTTTCCAATCATGAAACTCTTTCTTCTGTGTTAAGCAGAGAGAACTCAGTTTGCTAACATTCATGCAACCTAGTGGTATATAACAGAAAAAGTGTGGGCAGGTGCAGTCTATTTTCTCCACTGCAGGTGGAACTCATCCGTAGCAGCAATGCAGATGGAGGAGGAAGTCGACAGGAGCTTCACTCCTCTATGATTGCCTCAGTCACAGAGAGGCAACATCCAACTGGATGCTGGCATCCCATGTGAGCTTGGTCACCATCTTGGGTCAGGCATAGTCTATTTAAGATCCTGGCTTCTGGGTTTTGTGCACATTTTGCTTGTGTGTGTAGTAGGGACAGGTCACCCGTCTGACAGGGACAGTGTTTAGCATCAGGGAGAGGTTTCAGGCGAGAAGGGAAAGTGCAGGGACATGCCATCCTTCCTGGAAGCCTCCCCACTTGAGCACAGACAGGCCAGGCCGCATTCTGCCACTCGAGACAGACGCTGTCAGCACACCTGCTGCCTCTACTGATCGATGTATATTCTGTGAATGTGCTGGGTCGGGTTGCCTTCCCACGGGCTTGTTGTGCATTGCTGAACTTCAATTTCAATACAGTTCTGTTTTCTGCAACTGGACGTTGAAGCAGATAGCGATGTCCTCTCTTTGTTATAAAACAGCCCAATAGTGACCTATTAGAAATCTTCTTTCACTGATCTGACAACTCTAAATTGCTGGAAGTTGATATGGTTTACTGGCTTTACACATCATCACTGTTCACAGCACTATTTTATAAAAAAAAACAAAAAAAAAAAACAATGATATATAGAGAAGTCATTGGAATAATGAAGGTATATCTACCTTTACTGGGTAGGAAAACAATTTCACAAATCCAAAATCATCCCCAGTTGCTAAAGATTTCCTGTCTTTGGTAAGAGATGCTGAGTTCACATCTGTCACATCACTGTGCGCCGGCCAGATCCCTTCACATGTAGGACCGAGGACACAAGTCCATGTGTGCCACTCTATTCGTTCAATCTGTACAGGGTAGTATATATATAAATGGTTAAATAGAGGAGATAAAAGCAGCATATGAATCACAGAATCAAGGCAAAAAGAAATAACAGTTACAGTTTGCTAACTTCATACCTTTTAAGACAAGGAATATTTTATACTTATAGCTTTGCACTTTAAAAATAGAATTTATCTGGCTTCAGAACTAGTCACACTTAGCTTAAACAGACTATAAAATTGGCGATAATATGATGTATTACATATAGGGGATTCCAATACTTTTTTCTAATAGCCAAATGAGTGTCGTAATGATCCCAGATGAGTTTATGATTTTATTTAGCGTGTCAATATTTTATCAAAGAAAGAGAGATTCGAGAGAGATTCAACCTTTTTTTTTTCCTTTTTCCATAATATATTTATTGGAAGTTTGATCAAAATACAAAAGAGAAAGAACAACAACAGACACAATCATATAAAGGGATACATTAAGGGCAGTCAAACACTATCTTTACCAGCTGGACCACCTGGGACCAGTCTAAGACACACTGGTTAAAGAAGAGGACCATATCAGAAAAACAGAAGAAGAAGGGAAACTCCCCCCAAAAGTCTCAGCCAAGGCGAGTATCAGACCAATTATGTTCCAGAGAAGATACCCATGGACATCAGCTAGGAGAACGTCAGCATATCAGGCCTAAAATCATCAGCAGGAATTTAAAATTATTGGTGGGGAGAGGTAACAGGTCACCCTCCCTTTAACCCAACAAGTCCCTCAGGAGGGAATGAATGAGAGGAAGGGGGAGAAAAAAATGAAAGGGAAAAGAAAAAGGGAGGCGGAGAAAAGAAAGAAAAGGAGTAAAGGTCTTGTGCAAGGTGGCAGAGAGATGTCTCCATCCCCCCACCCACACATGGGGGGGCGTGGGGTACAACTGTTAGAGGGATCTCTAAACATGGGGTATGCTGCACACCCTGTTCAGCCCCATGCCATGGTCTAACCCATGCAGGGTATATGAGATTAGGACTTTTAGCCTTAGACCCCTTTCACACTGGGGCACTTTTCAGGCGTTTTAGCGCCTGTAAAGCGCCTCTTATGCCACCCCAGTGTGAAAGCCTGAGTGCTTTCACACTGGGGCGGTGCGCTTGCAGGACAGGAAAAAAAGTCCTTCAAGCAGCATCTTTGAGGCGGTGGGAGAGCGGTGTATACAGCGCTCCTCCACCGCCCCTGCCCATTGAAATGAATGGGCAGCGCTGCCGAAGAGGCGCAAAAAGGGCGCTATTAACCCTTTCCTCAGCCGATAGCGAGGGTTAAAAGCACTCCACTAGCGGCCAAAAAGCACTGCTATAACAGCGGTAAAGCTCCGCTAAAACTAGCGGGTTTGTACCGCTAACAGACCCGCCGCCTCCAGTGTGAAAGGGGTCTAAAGGGATTATTTGCAGTATAATGTATGTGGTAATATGGCATGCGTTGATGTGATTTAAAGACTTTGCACTGCAATGTGTTTTAGAAAAAAATGTATTGACTTGGTTTGCCAAATGCAGGGCAATACATCCAAAACTCAGCACTCATATCCACCCGCTCAGAAAAACTCGGGCAAAATTTGCTCAGTATATGGCCAGCTTTAATTATGGAAAAGAAAGATAATAAAGTTGGCTCTGCATGTCCGGATCAGATTTACTAACATTTCTGCCACTAGGCTTAGTTCGGTGCTGCGACATGGGATCTGACTTGTGAGAGCCCAATTCCCATGACATGTCAAATTCAATGTTTCTTTATGAGAACCGTCTTAACAGATACTACACAAGTCACTCTGACTTTTGAAAAGGTTCCTGCACTACTTGGGTGCGGTTTATGCCCTTGTACGGGCTTCTAAATCACATCCAAGTTGGATAAAGTCTAAAGGAAGTCGCAGGGCAAGGTCGCAGGCAAAGTTTTTCGACTTTGCCGTTGCAGCAGTGTGAACGGAGTGTAAAGGGTAGCCCCAAGAAGCTGCTGTAGGCATTACTCAAACAATGGAAAATGTGTGTTCTCCATGTGCAAAATTGTAAAAAGAAAAAAAAAAGCAGTTGTGGTCCCAGCCAATGTATCTATTATGGAAGTTCTCAGATCTTTTTCATTTATTGTCTATCTGCCTGGGTATGTCCAGCTTTAGCAACAATTCTAATGAGACAGCAAAAGAAGAATAAATACCTCTGCAGATTTAAGGACGTATCTTTTTCCTCTTGGAGCTTCAAAAAATAACTGTTCTTTGGCACCAGTATTAACTTGCAGCAATTTACCTTTATTTTTTTGGAAAGAAAAAGATACATTATTAGCTGTCTGAGCATACAAAAGTAAAAAGTGCTTCAACAGTAACTTCCTATACATAAAGCATTTGCAATTTTTTTTTTTATTGGGGGGGGTTAATTATGTACATGTCCTGGAAATAATAATATATCGTCTGTAAGCTCCTAAGAACATCACTATAAATGACAAAACACTAGGCTTGTGCAATTCGTTTTGTAACTAATCGAAATTCGTCTGAATTTATCAACTTTCGGACGTTCGGAAGCATTCGAATTTCCAAACAAAGCAATTACGAATAAAACCGAATACAAAATAAATTATATCGCAAATAGCGAATGCCCGAATGCCTTCGGCATAATTCATTTTTGCGTTATTGCGGCCTAATGCAACAGAAAGTCAACTTGTTGTGATCCGTCACAGAAAATTACGAATCAACAAACCAAAAAAATGTTACGAATGTACAAATCCATTCGAAGCACAACAACACTCTGCTCTGCTCTCTGCTCCTCCCTTACTGCTGAACTCCCTCTCAAAATGGTGTACAGGGGCGGAGGCTATAGCCGCATGTCAAAAACTAAAGTAAAATACGAGATTTTGAATTGTTTCAAATAACCGCAATGTATTTAGAAAAGTACGAATCCATTCGAAGCACGTTAGGCAGCGCCATTGTGAGAGAGACACGGAAAATTACGAATCAACGAACCAAAAAAAAGTTACGAAAGTAGGAGTTGTGTCCAGAATCAACGAAAAACAATGTACTCTACCGAAAGTACGAATTATAAATCAACTAAAAATAAGGCTTACAATAATACGAATCATTCCGATTCAACTAAAAATGTCGCTTGCGAAAATACAAATTATTCCGAACACGAAAAATCCTGTTTAGCAAAATTACAAATGATTACGAATCAACAGGACCGAAAAGAAACTAAACTAAACAAATTTTTCCGTTGTGCACAAGTCTACAAAACACTCTTCCACAACCAATTCTCCTTACAGTAACTAGATAGAAAATTAGCAAAACAGAGAGCTGGCAGAGCTTAATTGTGGGCTGAATTATTTTGGAGGTGGGGCTTAGTGTTTGCTGAACAAATTCTGGATTTCCTGTCCAGGCCATTTTTCAGTTTTCAGCACTGTCATACATTGGATGACAATTACTCAGTCATGCAACACTGTATCCGAATTAATTTTATTTTAACACTGCCTAATTTGAATTGCAGACACCTCCAGGTGTATAACCTGTGAACAATGCCTCTAAATAAATCCATATTTTACCTCTGGAATCCCAGTCAATGTGCGTGATATAGCTGGAGGCACCTTTGCAGATTCCAACTCTCTTGCTTGTAAGTACATTATAGATATCCACAAAATTATCATGTGATGCCACAGCCAGATACTTTCCAGCATCTACAAAAAATATTAAACATAAAAAAAAGATAAAAACAAAAAGAAAATGCAATTACAGGTTATATCTCCACTCAAGGTCTACAGTAAAATTCTGTTCTGTGCTTCTGTTCTTTTAAAATGTGGGTGGCACGGTGGCTTAGTGGTTAGCAGATCTACCTTGCAACACTCGATTTTTCAGCTAATATCCTGACCAGGACACTATCGACATGGAGTCTGCATGTCCTTTGTACTTGCTTGGGCTTCCTCTGGGTACTTTGGTTCCCTCCTACACTCTAAAGACATGCTGGTAGGTTAATTTGCTGAACTAATTGTGCCCAAGATGGCTGCCTCATCTTCTAAACATTTTGAGCCTCACCTTCTAAACATTTTGAGTCCATGACTGCTTCATTCATGGAAATAAAAGAGTTTGCATGCTATCAACATAAAGTGACAAAAACTGAGCTGATTGGATTTTAATGTAGACCTGAACTCAAAAAGTAAAGATTTGTGATCCTATAGTGAATATCTAGAAATGTTAATTGTGCAATAACAGTACCCTGAAAAATCTACCTTTTGTCTGGAACTCCTCTTGAATTATACCAGGGCACATTTTTCAAATTGAAGAGCCACCCATTAAGAGAATTTCAGATGGTTCTTCAGGAATCAGCTGAAATTCAAACAGTGTATGGCCAGCTTTAGGCCTTATTCACACAGGAGTACCAATCCATATGCCTGTGCCAAAGGCCACCTTCAGCCGCCTGGAATGCACAGGTGTTCTGGGCAGGGGCTTGCAGGCAACCTGTTGAAACCAATGACAGGCGGCCAGCTAAATGGACTTCCACACGCATCCCGTAGTGCACATCCATTCGGGTCCAATGCATGGAGTAGGATGCAGACAGACTGATTTCTGATCCGTACATTGGACCCACATGGATGTATGCTCTGGGATGCATGTGGAAATTCTGGCAGGTCCATACAACCGATCACTGCCTACATGGAACACCTGTGCATCCCCGGCGCAAGGGCGTATGGATCGGTTTGTCCGTGTGATTGAGGCCTTAGAGAGGCTCCATTGAAACTTTTCTTGAGTAGCAGAAGGCCAAAGAGATATCCTGCCCAGAAAGTTATTTATTTCCTTCCTCAATAAACTGGAGGCATCACAACATTGGATGTACACAACTGCAAATTCTTCGGCAGGTAAACGAGCAAACATATATGTTTTTAAACTCTACTCTTTGCCTAGAATTCTTCTTTAAAAAAATCGAATTGCCTGAAGTCATCATTTTTATAATAGGTTTGATCCAAATACATTTAGGGTTCGCAAAAAAATAATACCTGGCGAAAACTTAATATCGGCTATCATTTCCTTCCGGTGATGAAAGGACACCATGTCTTCAAGAGTGTCAGCATTGACCACCATAAAGCTGCCGTCATTCAAGCCTACAGCTAAGGCTTTCCCATCTGGAGAAAAGGCACAGCATCGTCCACCTGAGACAACACACATGTTAGCAGCTGAAGTAACTAAACCACAAAGCTAAAGAAACTATTATAAAATCCATATCTCCACTAAACCGAAGCCACCTAAGTAAGATCTGGCCATTCTTGTTGAAGTGCTGCATTACACCAATAGTAAAACTTACATTGGATGGAGCTTTTCTTTACAGTGCACCTGTGTCCGGCTATAGATAATAAACTATTTACATAATCTTAAACAGTAAAAGAGCTTTAGGCCTGGTTCACACTTGTCCGACAAACGCTCCGACATTAGGAGCTCATGTCGCATGACGTGTGAAAATCAATGTTTCCCTATGAGAGCCGTCTTAACTGGTCCGACACAAGTCGGTCCGACTTTGAAAATGCTCCCTGTACTACTTTGGTCCGACTTTGATCCTACTTCAGCCCATTGAATATCATTGAAGTCGGATCAAAGTAGGATCCTTGTCCTAACTATCCGACTTTTGACATCCGACATGGTGATTACAGCAGCAGTAAAAGGAATTTATCTCACCCTGGGATTGTTTTGATTGGTCAAAGGACAAGTCAGACTAGCACAAAATCGGATCAAAGTAGTATCCTGTTAATGAATGTTGGATGGATGTCGGACCAATGTAGGATCAATGTAGGACTGATGTCGCAGAGCAAAGTAGGATGAAAGTTGTATGACTGTCGTGTCGTACCAGTGTGAACCCAGCCTCAAAACAAGCTTTCCCTAACCCTTCAGCTGCATGTACTGTGAAGTAATTCTTCTTCAAAGACTACAACAATGACTAAAGTTGGGTTTCAGTTAGGCCCCTTTCACACTGGGGCGGGGAGGTGCGCTGGTGGTATAGTGGCGCTATTTTTAGCACCGCTATACCGTCGGATTTGCCACGATATTCGGCCGCTAGCGGTGCGGTTTTAACCCCCGCTAGCGGCCGAGAAAGGGTTAAAACCCCCCGCAAACTGCTGCTACAGCAGCGGTTTTCAGGCGGTATAGCCGCGGTGTCCCATTGATTTCAATGGGAAGGAGCGGTATACACACCGCTCCTTCACTGATCCAAAGATGCTGCTTGCAGGAGATTTTTTTTTCCTCCCGCCAGCGCATCGCCTCAGGCTTTCACATTGAGAATGCTGGGGCAGGATTATTTCAGGCGTTATTTATGCGCTATTTTTTTTTCAGTGTGAAAGGGGCCTTAGTTTCTAACCATTAGAAACACCTGCTGTGTATTTACTTTAGAGGGCTGACAGGTTGCCAAGATTCTGGTGCAACAGAAAGGTATAGGTAAGAAAAATTATATTTTATTGCCTCTGTTGTGATAAATTTCTCCACAATGCCCTTGGCTACACAGGAGAGTATAGGTCCTTTCACATGGGCGGTCCGATCAGGTCTGCCTGTCAGTTTTTCATGCGGACCTGATTGGACACTCTATTCACCCCTATGGGGCAGCGGATGTCAGCGGTGACATGTCCGCTGACACCCGCTACGATCCGATCCGGTCCGCCAAATACAGGCGGATGGTGACCCTATATTCCATCCGTCTGGGCGATCGGATGAAAATGGACAGGCGGTCTGTTTTTATCGGATCTCTGACAGGTCCGTCTCTGCACAGTGAGCGGAGATGAACCTGTCATCCGCCTGCTTAGCGGGGATCAGCGGATCGGTCCCCCCGCTGAGCAAGTGGAGGCCGTCAAATGGACAAGCCTGTGTCAAAGGGGCCTTAGGTGTATATGCAAACATGTAGGGCGCTAGACGGAAAAAAATAAAATGTCCATCATAGCAAAGGAAAGGGCAGCCTCAAAGTGACTACTGGGAGAGTGGAAAAGGAACCGTAGACAACGGAAGGACTCGCATCACTGGAACAACATGCTTTAGGGCACCCCCCTTTTGTCAAATCCCCTTTGTCACTGTGCCCCAAAACATGTCCTGGCAACCAGCCAAACTTCTGGGTGCTTTCCAGATGTACAAGGTTGTACCAGCAGACTTCTGGGTTTTCAGTGATGTCTCTTCCGGTGACGCTAGCCCATCCATTGTCCCGCAATGGCTGGTGTTCTCTGTTTCAGACCTCATCCACATCTGGGTCCCCTGGTACATTCCTACTGCCTGAAGCCTGTGCCTGGTCAACCACTGGTAATACAGTGCAGCACCTTGTTATGCTTTTAACTTGTTTGAAATAAACTATTACTTTTTTACTGGACACCTGGTTCTTTCTGTAATTGGGCTCCTGGACCTTTCCTGTCACTAGCCCTTTGCATACATCACACCTACAGATTACATGTATGTGTTTTTTCTAGGAGTGCCGCGCTGGTGTTATGTCTCTACAGGAGAGTAAGGGATTGCTTTAAAGTGCTTTTACTGCTTGCTCAGAACATGTAAACACATCTGAACACATTTTTCCAATGTTTTGCTTCTTTAAAGATGCTGCAAGTACAGAAAAATGCCTCTTGGACTACAGAAAACCTCCCACTTATGTTGAGGAGATGAAAAGAAAGGCAGCATTGTCAGTTCACTACAGGAAGTTAGCAGTTTACTGAATTTCAGGCAGATCATCAGGAATTTGTTTGTTCTTTTAAAGAGGATAAATGTGCAAATATCCAGAGGAGGATTAAACATGTTTGTCTTTTTTTATTTTAACCAGACATACACTTCAATAGCTATTCAAGGCAGGCATTGAAAAGGACTGTATGCTCCCAATTTTATAGGATATGACTCTCACCCTTTTTCAGCTTCCGCACAGCCAGCATGCGGTGTTGGGAGGAAAGTTCCCAGATCCGGAGAGTTTTATCATCACTCACTGTGGCACTTATAGGCAGCTGTGGGTGGGTTGCCAGACCCCAGACCTCTCCTTCCATATGTCCCTTTAGAAAAAATAAATTAAAAAAATAATAATACATTTTTAAATCAGTCAAAACCGCCAATTTGATTGTTTGGGCCTCTGCAATATATTTCAGTCACAAAGAGGATCTACATTTACTGCTCATCGTAATGACGTTTAAAATGTATAACAACCCATCCAGTTTAAATTCTCAGATAAATAAAAAGAAATAATGGGCGCCCATGTCTTTAAAGCGGTAGGTAGGGGGGGCCATATTTCACCTCAATTTTTCTTTTCTTTGCTTGTTTTTTTTTTCCCCTTTTCCTTCGTTGTTTCTCTTATTCTTTCTACGCCCTACTTATTCAATTTTCTTCCTATTTATTAAACAAACAACCTGCAGGCACCCTTGCGGTCACCTCTCCCATTTCCACCTCTCTCTTCTTGAATCCCACCCTCCTTCCCTACACTCACTTTGCCTTCTTAAAGAGGAACTGCAGTCTGTTTACATAATTTGTAATAATAAAGACATCTTTGCCAATCTGAAGCTTCCCTCCAACCACTTTGCATTATTATTATTATTATTTTATATATACTGTGATTCTGTACTTGCCAAATATGCTGCAGAAATCTCCCTCCACTGAGTCTGGCTGCAGCCATTTTAACTGTGGGCAGCTGAAGCTGCTGCCTGTTTACTTCCTGGATTTACACAGACACACCTCCAGCTCTGCAGCTCTCATTGGCCCTCTTATGACTCACCCCCCCTCCCTTCCTGGCAAACTCTCAACCGAGAGTGAGAGAGCTGTACATGATGTCATAAGCCTAGGCTAATGACCAGACAAGAAACAGGAAGTGGGCTGTATAAAGAATTTACTAGCAGAAAAAATAAATGGTTTTACTATCCAAAGTCAAAACAACAAGGACAGATGATTTAATAGATGGAAAGTTAAAAAAATGACTGAAGGTCCGCTTTTATGCATTTCACCCTCAGTCCCCCTCCTGACATTCCTCCTTGTTGCCCTCAAGCTCCTTCCCTGCTCTCAGCTCATCCCTCTTTGAATAAACCTTCAATCCACAACTTAACCACCCATGTGTTCTGTGCTCTATAACAGTGTTTCTCAACTCCAGTCCACAAAGGTGCCCCAACAGGTCAAGTTTTCAGGATTTCCCTCAGATGAAATGACTGTGGTAGTTACCAAGGCAGTGAAACTGATCAAATCACCTGTGCAAAATAATGGAGAGTCTGAAAACATGACCTGTTGGGGCACCTTGAGGACTGGAGTTGAGAAAAGCTGCTCTATAACACCGAAGAAAAAAAAAGACTCAGAGCAATTATACCCTAGACCAGTGACGGCGAACCTTGGCACCCCAGATGTTTTGGAACTACATTTCCCATGATGCTCACCTACACTGCATGAGCATCATGGGAAATGTAGTTCCAAAACATCTGGGGTACCGAGGTTCACCATCACTGCCCTAGACCTAAGCGTTGATAACATAATAATATAATATTTTCAGTGCTAATGATATTCATTCATAATGTGCAAAAATACAAAAGTAAAACAATAGAAATAAAAGTCCAATAGCAGTGCATGCATAAGAAATTGAGAACTCTTTACTTATAAATATCTGGTGATGTGACGGACTGGGGTTTATATGGTCACAAAACAGACACCCCAAAGCAAAGTACATATTCATTTATTTTATTTTATTTCTAGCAAAGAAATACCTTCCTGCTATTCTATCAAGACCCAGTAGATGGCAGAGAAGGTACACAAACAGAGTTTATATAAGGCCACCCACCATGTGACTGGAGTCAAACTATCTCCAGCCATAAAACCCAGTGGTCTTGTCTCATGCTGTTTGTGTGATTCTTTGCAGGTATGTACTCTAAATCGTTCCTAATCTGCATTAAACTATAATAGAAAGATTCTTAAACATCTGGAGCAGATGCAGGGAAAGTTCCAGCAGACTGTATTCTATAGTTTTACTGATATTAGAAGTTTAGAACAGCATGTGTGAGAAACAAGTGAAAAGGGCATAAAAACATGAAAATATTGCATTAGTCAGAATAATTGTCTATTAGAAGCACTAAACCGTTCTAAATAGGAATATTGAAACCTGGTTTATACAAGTTCCATAAAGTTAGAAAAGCACATGTTGAAAACTGATATTTTAATGAATAAGGAAAAACCTATATGTAAAGCTTATGCATTGCTTCATGTGCACCATCTAGTGGTTAAAAAAGAGAACTACCGAAATAATGTTTGTATTAAAGCATGGCATTGTCAATATGAGTATTGCACAGTTAAAGTGTACCATAAAGATTATTATCTATGACACGGAATAACAGGAATATATACGTTATTAAAATATAACAATGGTCATTGTGTAACTACGTTTTAAAATACTTCAGTTAAAACCTGTATTATATATTGTTAATAGTTATAAACATGTGATTATAAAAATGTAAAAGATGTATTGTTATGTAAAAGTCAAACTATCTCCAGCCATAAAACCCAGTGGTCTTGTCTCATGCTGTTTGTGTGATTCTTTGCAGTCCACGCCAAGCTGATCACCTTATCTCATCACGTCTACAATTATCGGCTCTCTTAATTCACATTTTGAGGCCGGTAACAGTGATCCTACCAGTTTACAGGACTTCCTACAACAGGGTGACAACACATATTTGCATGCGATCTGCTCACTGCAGTGTTGTCACCCTGTACAATTTCATTCTTGGGTATGCTGTAGAGATCGGTTATAAGCGTTGCCACACCGATAACCCTCCCCTTCTCTGCTAATGAGTGCAGGACTGCAATCCAACAGGGTGCTATGCATTTATAGAACGTGTTATGGGATGCCACAGGGGCAAAGAAGGGTATTTTTTCATTATTAGGGGAAGGGGATACAAGTAAAAAAACAAAAAAAATGCCTGTCGCTCACGGAGGGGTACTACAAATGTCATGTGGCGCATCTTAGTGAACAGATGATTCCTACCTGGGAACAGTGTTGCCAACCTACCAGATTGAAATGAACTGACACGACACCCAAAATTTACTGACACAGCCAAGTTTTTACTGACATTTCCAAAAGTTTGGGAAACACCGTTTTATGTGCAAATTTCAGTATTTAGGTTGCAATCAAGTACAATATGCAATTAGCAATTTAATTTTAAGGTAGTTAATAAGGCAAAAAACATATTTCTAATTTTATTTTCGATATAGTAAGTAGCTCAGGGACAGGACTCAGGAGGGTAAGAAATTAGATTGGGTCAGGCACACACACACATATGAAACTGACTCTCACAGTGACAACGACAGCAGTGTGCAGCAGCACAGATCACCGACACGACATGTCCCCTCCTGAGTCACAGTGACAGTCACTCTCCATGCCAGTTGATCCCTCCAGTCCACTTCAGTCTAAAAAGCACTGACAGTTCCGCTCCCGGCCTGCACAAGAGGTTCTGGCCGCTCTGCTTGGCTCCCTTGCACCATGACATCACAGGACATGCTCAGGCACCGCCTCCGCCAGAGCCGTTGGAACACACTGTAGCAGGCATTCGGATGGTCTCGGCCGCCTCCGGATTGAGCCAAGCGTCACAGCCATATTTTTTACTGGCAACCTTTTCCTTTTACTGGCATTTAATGGCAGGGGAAAATTCCTGACTGCCAGTAAAAATACTGATGGTTGGCAACACTGCCTGGGAATTACATGTAGATGTGATGTGAGTTGCACAGACGAATAAATGGATTCCACCCAAGAGGGTTGTACAGATGATCATTTATTGATTATTGTTATATATCATCAGCTTGTTCATTATACTGTCTTGCTGTGAACAGGAACATTTTGTATGGTATACAATCTCACCCAGTGTACCAATTATTATTTTCACTCTATTGCTGAAAGCTGTATTGGGTTTTTGGTCTCTGCTGTTTAGGGACCCAGGGGAGGGGAGAGGAGGGTTAGAGCCGGTTCACACAGGGGCGTCCTGGGATCCGACTTCAAGTTGCCCCAAGTCGCACGGTTTAGAAAAGTAATGGAAGTGAATGGAGCCGTCTTAATGTACACTACTGCAGTCGCTCCGACTTCAGAAAAGGTTCCTGTACTACTTCAATCCGACTTCTAGGCGACTTGTACCCATAGATTTCAATGGAAGTTGCCTCCAAGTCGGATCCCCTGTCTTAACTGAAGCAACTTTCCAGGAAGTAAAAATAGTTTTCCAGGCAAACTCCTCCCTCCCCCCTCCCTCCCACAGAGCTGATTATTGTTTGATTGGCCACTGGAAAGTCGCCTGTCCTGGAGGCAACTTGAAGTTGCCTTGTAAGTTGCCTGGAGTCGTGCTGTGATTCATGCTTAAGTCGTGTCCAAGTTGCCTCCCAAAGTCGCGCTGGAAGTCGTGTTGCCCCTGTGTGAACCGGCTCTAAGAGACTTATAGCGGAACTTTACCGATAACAACTTGATAAAAAAAAAATGTTCTTTAGCAAGCAACTTTTATATCACAATATTATTTATGCTACCAAAATTAGTGTGTGCTGTAAATTTCCCCCAGCATTGCTCCTGTTTCTTCTTGCTGGAGGCCGCCATTTTGATGATGCTCTGAGCCCCTGAATAGCAGTAAATCATAAAGCAGAACTAAACCCATTGATTTACTGGTTTAAAAAAACAGTTACATTCCTGGAATGCCGGGATTGCCAATGCCCGGTACCCGCGATCGTATGATAATCTGATCATTAGTATAGAGCTTTCGAGAGCCGATCAGGACAGTTCATACGATATTATTTGATCAGACATGCACACATTTTTTTTTTTGGATGATGCCAGATCGTACGATTTTCGTTTAATCAGTACAGCGGTCATTTGAAAATGCAATACAAATGCATTTCAACACATGACATCACTTCCGAATTTTTATTCTGTTGTACGTGGGTTTTTGTGACTTTAGTTAACTCATCAGATTCGATCCAAGAATAGCATGCAAAAAAAAAAAAAAACGAACGATCATTCGTCCTATAATCTCATAGTGTGTACCGGGCATAACTGTCACATTGTGTCTTCAACCAAACTGTCAAACCATCAAATGGCTGGTGTCATAACTGAGCACATGTGCAGCATCATGGCAGTTACAGATCAAACAGAAGCAACTTTCTTGGCTGTAAATGATTGGAGGGTTTAATTCTGCTTTAAGGCTGTGAGTAGTTTGGCTTCTACAAACTCAGCAGTGCCTAAAAATGGAGAGCAACTGAGTATGTGCAGAGCAGGGTGAGACAGTGTATTACTGGATTTTAAATAGCTATACCTGCAAAAGGGGCCAGCCTAAAGTGATCTAGCAGGACTTAATATTTTGACTAAAGTTCCATTTTTTTTTCTGTTGTATAACTGGGCTTTTGTTTTGTTTTTTTGTATATGTAAGATGGGAAGCCTTTTTTCTCAATAAAAAAGATTTGATCTGAAAAAACAAAAAAATGCGGGATGCCATTTACAGAAGAAAAGGGATTTCAGATTAAAATTTTTTGACAATAGATGGACTATGGTCCAATTTTTTCAATGTTATGCTTTGTACACATGATCGGATTTTCCGTCGGGATAAACTCCAAGGGATTTTTCAGACGGAATTCCATTCAAGCTGTCTTGCATACACACTATCACACCAAATTCCGACCGTCAGGAACGCGGTACCGTACAACACTACGACGATCCCAGAAAAATGAAGTTCAATGCTTGCGAGCATGCGTTGACTTGATTCTGAGCATGCGTGTTTTTTTCTCCGTCGGAGTTCCATGTTCTCTTTCTAAATTCCGATGGAAAAAAGTCAGATGGGGCACACACACGGTCGGAATATCCGATGAAAAGATTCCGTCTGACTTTTTTCATTGGAAATTCTGACCGTGTGTACAAGGCATTAGGCCCCTTTGAGATCTCTACAGAGGGTGACAAAAATTGCAATCGACCCTTGTAGGTAGTCTTTAACCGCTTCAGCCCCGGACCATTTTGCTGGTCAAAGACCAGGCCACTTTTTGCAATTCTGCACTGCGTCGCTTTAACTGACAATTGCGCGGTCGTGCGACGTTGTACCCAAACAAAATTGACGTCCTTTTTTCCCCACAAATAGAGCTTTCTTTTGGTGGTATTCGATCGCCTCTGCAGTTTTTATTTTTTGCGCTATAAACAAAAAAGAGCGACAATTTTGAAAAAAATGCTATATTTCTTACTTTTTGCTATAATAAATATCCCCAAAAAATATATTAAAAAAAACGTTTTTTTCCCACAGTTTAGTCCGATATGTATTCTTCTACATATTTTAGGTAAAAAAAAAAAATCGCAATAAGCATTTATTGATTGGTTTGCGCAAAAGTTATAGCTTCCACAAAATAGGGGACAGTTTATGGCCATTTTTATTAATATTTTTTTTTTTACTAGTTATGGCGGCGATCAGCGATTTTTATCATGACTGCGACATTATGGTGGACACATCGGACACTTTTGACACCATTTTGGGACCATTATTTTGCTATAAAAATGCACTGATTACTGTAAAAATGACACTGGCAGTGAAGAGGTTAACCACTAGGTGGTTCTGTAGGGGTTACGTCAGTGCTAGTAAGCTAGTAAGTGATTCTTACTGTTAGGGGGCGTGGCTACAGTGACACGTCACTGATGACCGTTTTCGATCACAGGGAAGGGTCAACAGTGACAGTGTTACTAGGCAGAATAGGGGAATGCCTTGTTTACAAAGGCATTCCCCTGTTCTGCCCTTGCCGAACGCAATCGCGGGCCTCCCGGAAACATTGAGTTCCCGGGACCCGCGTCCGCACTCGCGAGGCACGCGGCGGGCACGCCCGCTGGGCGGCAAATTTAAAGGGACGTACCTGTACGCCAATGTGCCTGCCCCTGCCATGTTGTCGACGTACATCGGCGTGCGGCGGTCGGCAACTGGTTAACTTACATAGAGATTTGCGAGCTGGAGGGTACAGATCTTTCCCTTCTTAGTGTTCATGAACCCTGGCATGTGACTTTTGGAAAAAACATCTACTTGAGGATCTCCCACCTAGAATATAAGGGGCTGTGAAATCTGCCTATCCTTGGAAGCATCAAAGAGTTACCAAAAACAAGTGCAAACTTTGTTCTGGGTGATGAGAGGGAAATAACAAATTAATTTCCTTTTTTGTGCTCCAACTTTTATAGAGTCAGGACTGCAGTACACCGGGGTGCCGTGATGTGGCCCTGCAGCTTACGCATATTTTTGCAAATGTGTGCAAACGAAACCCCTGGTTTTAATGTGAACCGTTAGGATAATTTGGTTTGTTGCAGGCTGGTTGGTTGCTAAGTGAGCTGGGAATTTTTCTTTGACTTTCTTTTTATTGTTTTCACTGGTAATGGGGGCGATTTGCGATTTTTAGCGGGACTGCGACATTGCAGCAGACAAATCTGTCCCCAAATTACACTTTTTGGGGGCCAGTGACATTATTACATTGATCAGTGCTATAAAAATACACTGATCGATGTAAAAATGACACTGGCAGGGAAGGGGTTAACACTAGGGGCTGATCAAGGAGTTAAGTGTGTTCCCTGGGTGTGTTCTAACTGTAGGGGGGATGGGCTGCCAGGGACATGACAGAGATCATTGTTCCTGATCACTGGGAACAGAAGATCTCTGACATGTCATTAGGCAGAACAGGGAATCGCCTTGTTCCCCATTCTGCCTCTGTACACAGCGATCGCGGGTCGCCGGCGGACATCAAGTCTGCGGGACCCACAGGCACGCTCCCGCAGAGCGCGTTCCCGCTATCCTCCTTGCACGGACCGACGTACAGGTACGTTGGTTCATGCAGGAGAGCCGACATGGCGCAGTATGTCTGCGTGAGCTGCTCGGCAAGTGGTTATACAGTGTTAGAATCATGAACCAAGGCTGTACCAAAAGTAATGTAAAAGTGAGCAAAACATTTTTTTTTTATGAACTTACATAGGTCGTTTAAATTTCACATGTTGGCCTTATTCTTTTTCATTGCAGGTTAACAATGGATTAAAAGTAGAAGCAATGTGCCATCACTGAGTTCTTGATGAAGGAGGGTTCAGCCTGTCCGACATCCAGATAAGGCTACAGAATGTTTACAGAGATGACACCATTGACAAGAGCAATGTCTTGTAATTGGTGACTCTTGTCAATGGTGTCACCTCCGTAAACATTCTGTAGCCTTCTTTGGAAGTTGGACAGCCTGCATCCCCCTCCTTCATCAAGAACTCCACGATGGCACATTGCTTTGGTTTGTAATCCATTATTTGCCTGCATTGAAAAATAAGGTCAACATGTGAAATCAGAACAATCTATGTAAGCGAATAAAGGATCTATGCTCACTTTTGCATTACTTTCAGTACAGACCTTATAATTCAGTAATTACCAGATTTATTGGCGTATAACACACACCTTAACTTTAAGAGGGAAGTCTCAGGGAAAAAAACTTTACACAGCCCCCCTGCACAGAACACGGACCCCCTGCACAGAACACGGACCCCCTGCACAGTACATCCCTGTACAACACACAGACCCCTGTACAACAACACACCCCCCTGTACAACAACACAGCCCCCTTTCATTATAAAGACCCCCCCCCCCCCCATGCACTCCCAGCACTAGGACAGGGACAGCGCTGCTAGCACACTCCAAAAGCTAAGAAAACTTCACACTGTCAGCCTATCAGCCCCTTCTCATACACCGCTCATCCTGTGTCCCTCATTGTAAAGCGAAGCCTCAGAATACCTCCATCAACGTGGCTCTTTCTCGTGGACCCGGTCACGTGACTGCTCTCCTCTCTTTCATTGACGGTCACGTGACCGCTCTCCTCCTCCAATCAAAAGCTACACACGAGGAGGAGGCAGAGCGGGAGGAGGAGAGCAGCCACAACGAGCCGCGCTGACTAAGGGACCTAGAGGCTTACACTGAGAGTTACATAGGAGGAGCGGTACATGACGGTATATGGCAGTAATGTTTTCTGAACTCTAAAGTTTACTGCCAGCGCTGTCCCACGGCCAAGAGAGGAGAGGCGGAGCGGCCGGCCTGACACCCTCCCAGTAGGTGGCACTCGGGGCGGACCGTCCGATCCCCGCCCCCTGTTGGTAAAAAAACAGATATCGGCGTATAACAAGCAGGCACGGTTTACCCTCTATTTTCAGGGATAAATACAGTAGTTAAAAAGCTGCTATATAGTTTGGCATTTTAGGATTGTCTGGCAAAAAGAGGTTAATACTGTGACCACACTGTGGATTTTATTCAGCAATAATAAGCCTTCACCAGCCTTACCAGAACACCATAATTACTGTTCCTCTCAGAGCATCTGCTTTTTATGTATTTGTCAATATATGCCTACGCTGATCTAATCACTGTACAAAATGATGCTATTTTCTTCCATATAATTGTGTCCTCCTGGCTACACCTCCCCCGGATGTTTGCTCTATAACGATCCAGCTTTGCAAATACATTTGTTCTCTTTAGAATACCAACCTGCATTGTAAATGGCTTGGAATATATACCCTGAATTATAAAACAGACCAAATAATGGACTTAGAATTGGTTTTGGATGAATTTTTCCACCTTTACAGACAATGGAGCAGTCAAACAGAATAGATCTAAAGGCAAACTGTTCCAGCTATACTAGGGCTCATCAATGTAATGTGGTAACTGCTTATGGTTAAAGCAGAAAAGTAACAATTTGAACACCACAATTTGAAAACCCTGTTTAATTTATTCCCAATAGTCAGAGCAAATTTGCTTATTCGAAAAGGGGGGACTTTTCACCCTGACCTGCCGAGCAGCTTCCAGGAAACCAAAGTCTTTGGGTTCTGCCTTTGCTTTAAAACCAAAAAAAAACTCGAAAGAGAACAAAGAGCAAGACTCTTAGCGGTGGATCACTCTGCTCGCGCGTCGAGGAAGAGACATGATCCTGGACCGACTTCCCTCGAAAGGGAGGACATTTCACCCTGGCCCCTTTGCCGGTTTTTTGGCGTGCGTCCAGAGTCGCTGCCGCCGCCCTCCATGTCTCCATGCTTTACTTTCTCGAGAAATCACTTTAAAAAGCACCCACCTACCATTTCTAGCCGCTGCTATCTCGAATAATGACAGATGTAGCATTTACTTTCTGGAATCCACCTGCCCTTAGCCATAGCTCTCAACTGTCCCTGATTTTGAGGGACTGTCCCTGATTTGGAACAAAGTCCCTCTGTCCCTCATAGCTCCTCATGTGTCCCTCATTTTGGTCTCATCTATATAGATGTATATAAAATGCACTATTTATCTATCAAAAAGTGTTTCCCAGCGCTAAACCTTTCATACAATTTCTAAATTGCTGCATTTGTAAATTCCAAAAGCCATAGTAGTGGTAAAAATGCACTTGTGGGTTTAACCAATCACTTTATTTTGTACAATTCTCATTTAAGAGGGCAGGGGTGTGTGTCCTATGCCTACATACTTTTGCTTATAGGTGTCCCTCATTCCCATCTCAGAAAGTTTGGAGGTATGCCTTAGTTAAGGCATGCAGGCAGGAGGGAGAAAGACACTCTTCCCCTCCTCCAGATGAAAGAAAACAAATGTCCAGGAAGACTTCTGGGATGTATGACATCATTTTGGCCTAGGCCAGCAAACCAGGAAGCAACTGAAGAAATGTAAAAAAGTATAAGACAAGTAAATATAACATTCCTTCATATCTATTTACTAATGCTAATGCTAGCAGCATAAGGATTGAAAATAGTTAAAGTGGTTGTTAAGCCACTTGTATAAAAAGCTCCCATCCCCTCTGTATTAGAACAATAAGTTCTCTTATGCCTGTGTCATATCATAAATATGCTGATCTGTACTCATAACACAGCGTCTTCCTGTGATCAGGTGCCTCCTCTCTCCTCTCCTCTGCCCGGCTGACAGTTCCAGCGGGCGGGGCCGAGCACTGCCGCTGATATCAGCCAGGGAGGAGAGGAGAGAGGAGAGACAGAGCCAAGGAGTCACATGATCGCAGGAAGACGCTGTGTGGGATGAGCCGAACACCCCCGGTTCGGTTCGCACCAGAACCTGCGAACGGACCGAAAGTTCGCGCAAACTTTAGAACCCTATTAAATACAATGGACTCGAATGTTCGAAATCAAAAGTGCTAATTATAAAGGCTTATATGCAAGTTATTGTCCTAATAAGGGTTTGGGGACCCGGGTCCTGCCCCAGGGGACATGTATCAATGCAAAAAGAAGTTTTAAAAACTGCCGTTTTTTTCGGAAGAAGTGATTTAATGATGCATAAAGTGAAAAAAAAAAAGTGAAATATTCCTTTAAATATCGTACCTGGGGGGTGTCTAAAGTATGCCTGTGAAGTGCCACGTGTTTCCCGTGTTTAGAACTGTCCCTGCACAAAATGACACTTCTAAAGGAAAAAAAGTCATTTAAAACTGCTTGCGTCTTTAATGTAATGTCTGGTCCTGGCAATATATATGAAAATCATTGAGAAAAATGGCATGGGTACCCCCCCCCCCCCAGCCCATTACCATCCCCTTTGGGTCTTGCATGGATATTAAGGGGAATCCCGCACCCAAATTAAAAAAAGGAAAGGTGTGGGGGCCCCCAGGCCCTATATACTCTGAACAGTAGTATACAGGCGGTGCAAACAAGACAGGGACTATAGGTTTGTTACGTAGAATCTGTTTGTAATTTTGAACTTCCTGCCTGTGGTATTAGCATGAGAACACCTGCAATTGTATTCAGGTAAGCTTTAGGTGCACACTGTGCAAAGGACACTAAAGCAAAATACTGCAGCTCCCTGCCTGTATTTGTATGAGAACGCCACTAATTGTATTCAGGTAAGCTTTAGGTGAACGCTATGCAAAGGACAGAGTACACCAAGTGAAACACTGCAGCTAGCACAATCACCTGCCTGCCTGCCTGTCACAGTATAGAAAATAACAGGAACGGATCTAGCTAAACTGAATACAGTTGACACAAGCAGACATTCAGAGAAAGGAGGGGGGAGATGATGGAGGTGAGAACACAGGAGCAGAGAGCAGGGCTTCGGCTGACAGAGGTACGTACGCGAACAACGGTGTCAGGGCTCAGCAGCCCTGATATATCGTGGTCAGCGTACAGGGAAAGGGCATAGCCAGGCAGGATCAGACAGGTATTTCAGGTGATACATGGGGCCAAATGACACAGCACAAGCGCTGTGCTGTATACCATGCTTTAAGGGAACAGGAACTGTTTATTTTTTTTTGGGGGGGGGTTAACAAACACCTTAATGTTGATTGAGAAAGTCTAGTCCTAATTAAATTTTTTGTCAACTTCACCGATCTCCAAGAAGAATTTTGTAGCTGTATTGCTACTTTTTTGCTACTCTGCGATAAAATGTTATAAGTACAGCAGAGATGCTATCCAAATAAGCAATGTTATAACGTATGAAATTATAACCTTGCAAATATAAGCACCTAAAGAACTACTGCTTATCTCTGAATTATGTATTTATCATAGATTGCGCCCCGGTGTACAGATTCCAGCATGGGGTAAATTGTGCTTTAGAGGAAATGCATTTAAAGTGGTTGTAAACCCTGTTGAGAATTTTTTTATTTTTTTACTAACCTGCAAGACAAAGCTATAATGAGCTAGTATGACTAGCATACTAGCTCATTATGTACCACTTACCTTAGATCGGGGCCCCCGAAGTCATCCGTGTCCCTCCTCTAGCCGCATCCATCGCTGCGGCGATAGCCGGAATGTTACTTCCGGGTATCGCCGCTGCAGCCAATCACAGCGCCGCTCCGGCGCTGTGATTGGCCGGAGCGGCGAAGACGTGACTCCGCGCATGCGCGTGTAAGCCGTCGAATTCGGCTACGTCGTCGAATGTTGCGACCTAGCCGAATTTGTGAATGGGGTTAACCCCATGCGCATGCGCGTGACATCAGCGTCGCCGCTTTTAAATGCAAATATCTCCTTAACCGTGTAGGTTAAGGAGATATGTCATGCACCTACAGGTAAGCCTTAATCTAGGCTAAACCTGTAGGTCTTTGTTTATAAAGTGGGTTTACAGCCACTTTAAAGTATAACTAAAGGCAAAACCTTTTTTTTTTCAAGTTTGGATAGAGTGGAGAGGGATTAGAACATCAGTCAGTTTTTATTGTTGTCTGTGCCCCCCTTAAACCACTTCAGCTCCGGAAGATTTACCCCCCTTCATGACCAGGCCATTTTTTGCGATACGGCACTGTGATACTTTAACTGACAATTGCGCGGTCGTGAAACACTGTACCCAAATAAAATGTACCGTATATACTGGAGTATAACCCGAGTTTTCAGCCCTTTTTTTAGGGCTGAAAATACCCCCCTCAACTTATACTCGAGTCAGTACCTGAATTCTTGACAGGCGTCCATTTTTTAAAAGTCGCGGCTTCCTCCTGGCGTTCCGTTACATGATAGGCATTTGACACGGTGTTCCGCCTATCACAGAGGTCCTCTCATCCTCGGACGCAGTTTCCCAGCAGACGCTGTGTTCAGTGTTCCGCCAATCACGGATGTCCTCTTGTCCGAGGATGAAAGAATGTCCGTGATTGGCGGAACACTGAACACAGTGTCTGCTGGGAAACTGCGTCCGAGGATGAGAGGACCTCTGTGATAGGCAGAACACAGTGTCAAATGCCTATTACAGAATGGAACGCCAGGAGGAAGCCGCGACTTTTAAAAAATGTATGCCTGTCAAGAATTCAGGTACTCGGGCACAGTGAGACTGCAATGGGCACAGTGAGGTATGGCACATGGGTATGGCACAGTGAGGTTGCAATGGGCACAGTGAGGTATGGCACAGTGAGGTTGCATTGGGCACAGTGAGGTTGCAATGGGCAGTGAGGTATGGCACATGGGTATGGCACAGTGAGATTGCAATGGGCACAGTGAGACTGCAATGGGCACAGTGAGGTATGGCACAGTGAGGTTGCAATGGGCACAGTGAGGTTGCAATGGGCACAGTGAGGTTGCAAATGGGCACAGTGAGGTTGCAAATGGGCACAGTGAGGTTGCAAATGGGCACAGTTAGGCTGCAAAGGGGCACAGTGAGGCGTGCAAATGGGCATTGTTGACCCTCTTTTCCGCTTACAGTAGCTGCTGCATTCTCACCCTAGGCTTATACTCGAGTCAATACGTTTTCCCAGTTTTTTGTGGTAAAATTAGGTCCTTGGCTTATACTCGGGTCGGCTTATACTCGAGTATATACGGTATGTCCTTTTTTTCCCACAAATAGAGCTTTCTTTTGGTGATATTTGATCACCTCCGCGGTTTTATTTTTTTTGCGTTAAACAACAAAAGACCCACAATTTTGAAAAAAAAACAATATTTTCTACTTTCTGCTATAAAACATATCCAAAAAAAAAAAAAGTCAAAAAATCGAATTTCTTCATATAATTTAAGTCAATAAGTATTCTGCTTCATATTTTTGGTATTTTTATTTTTGTACTGGTAATCAGTAAATATTAGTGCTGCAACGGATCGGCGGTGATCCGAACGGGTCACCCTGTTCGGATCGGATCACCACTCGATCCGCGGAGCGACCCCGCGGCCTCAGCCTTAGGAAAGGCCGCGGCTTCGGCCTAGCTCTGGAGCCGCGGCCATCTTGGTAACCCGGCGGCGGCTGCCTTGTGACGTCATCACCCCTCGCTGCTCGTGGATCTGAACTGGCCAGTGGGAGAGACTGGTAAGTGGGGGAGATGCCCATTACTGGGGGAGATTGTGGATATTACATACGGGGGGAGATTGTGGATATTACATACAGGGGGAGATTGTGGATATTACATACAGGGGGAGATTGTGGATATTACTGGGGGAGATTGTGGATATTACAGGCGGGGGGGGGGGGGGGGGATGACGTGGATATTAGTAATTTTTTTTTTTTGCCGATCCGAAAATGATCCTATCCGTGGCCCTGATCCGAGGATCGATCCGATCCGTGAGTTTTTTGATTCGTTGCACGCCTAGTAAATATTGGTAATCAGCGACTTATACTGGACATTGCAGCAGAAAAATCGGACACCAACTGATACTTTTGAAAAAAAATTGGGGACCGGTGACACTAATACAGTGCAAAAAAATATGCACTGTCACTGTACTAATGACACTGGCTGGAAAGGGTTAACATCAGGGGCGATCAAAGGACTAAATGTGTTCCTAGGGAGTGCTTGCTAACTGTGTGGAGGGTGCATTTACTGTGGAAAGGCAGAGATTCGTGTTCCTGCTTAGCAGAAACACAAGATCTCTACCTTCCCTGCTCAAAGAACGACAATCTGCCTTGTTTACATAGGCAAACTGCCGCTCTGCTAATCTCCGGAAAGATCAGCGGGTCCGCCGGACCCGCTGATTCGCTCCCGCTGTGTCCAATCACAGCGGGAGCAAGTCGCTGGCGGCGCACGAAGACTCAGAAGTGTCAGATCATGTACTAGGTACCTGATCTGGCACAGAGCGGCCACCCTACTGCAGTATATGTGCGCGGGGCAGTCCGCCATGTGGTTAATTTCCTCTCACTTCCTGTTTGGCTATGAAACAGGAAGTGAAGACAAATCTCTGCAATGGGACACACATGGTGAAAAAAAAAAAACTGACAGGGGTTATAACCTTCCTTGTTCTATACAAAATGTAAAAAAAAAAGTTTTGCCTTTAGTTCCATTTTAAAGGGAGGCTGGGAGGGCAAATTTTGTATATCTTGTTGCATTTGGTAATAGATCTAGAAGTACCGTATATACTCGAGTATAAGCCGAGTTTTTCAGCACATTTTTTGTGTGCTGAAAATGCCCCCCTCGGCTTATACTCGAGTCCCCTTTTTGCGCCTGATCTCCCGGACTTTGTGGACCCAGTACCGGCCGGCCGTAGGCTCCATGGACCCCAAACTGGGCACACAGGTAGCCTCACTCTTCCTCTACAAGTGTACAAAGTTTGTTGTCCGGGGAACCTACGGCCGGGGAGCACTGATTTTTCAAAGCTGGGCACCCCTTCCATAGTCTCCTATGTTAAACGTCAGTCTAGTCATGGACACAGTGAGGCATGGACACAGTAAGGCATGGACACATTGAGGCAAAATTCAGGCACAGTGAGGCATGCACATGGACACAGTGAGGCAAAGTGAGGCATGCAGATGGACACCCTAGGCTTATATTCGAGTCAATACGTTTTCCCAGTTTTTTGTGGTAAAATTAGGTGCCTCGGCTTATACTCGAGTATATATGGTATATATGGATAACCTCAGTCAGTCTGGGCCAATGTCTGCTTGGCAGTGTATGTACGCTCCTGATAAAGGTATATTCCAATAGATATTAGTAGATCATTATAATTTTTTTGCGATTCACCTTGAAGTCCTTTGACTTTTACCATTGCATTTTTATACACGAGAGTCGATTGTTCTAAAAACTGTAATTTTTGATCAAAATACATTCCACAGACACGGTGATGTCATACATATCTACTTCCATTAGGCGATTCCCCTGTGCTTTAAAAATGATTATTGTACCACAAAAAGGCTCACATGGGAATTCTAGATGGAGATAAAGGGATCATGGAAAAAGATAAACAATGAAAGTACTATTGAACAGACATGTTTAAATGGGTTCAAAGTACTCTACATTTTGGAGATCGAATGGTTTGCCCTGTAAAAAAACATTTTACATGTCTAGAATTTCCAAAGTATTTGAAAAACATAACTTGCTGTGGACAACTTTGCTTATTGTACTGGTAGTACTCAGACACTGAAGACTGAGAAGGTAATATACATAACTATACAAATCTTGGAAAACAATGTCATATACAGTACAATACCATCACCAACATCAGAGTTTGTTTACCAAAAAAAAAAGCACCTACCTGAACAAGCAGTATTATTGGGCCACTTTTATCAAGTTCTAAAACTTCTCCATTCTTAGTGCCAACCAGTATGTGTCCATGTCCCAATGTGATGGCACGTATTGAAGGATTGTCTTCTAAGAGTAAGCCTATAAAAGATTTACATTAAAGCTGTATGTTTCATCTTGCAAAAGTAGTAAGTGAGCACCAAATGGTACAACTGTTGGCTAGTCCCCTGACAATAAGAGCAGCCAGAGATGGACAGATGATGATGGTAATACCATATAGCACCTATTTCGAACCTCTCCCTGAAGAAAGGATGCAGTGTGTGGGCAGTAAAAGGCTTTTCCAATATCTACTCTTTACCATGCCATGGCCTGATTGTCAAAAAAGGATGCCTGAATTTTTTTTCAATGTATTGCCAAAATAAATGTGTACAAACATTGAACAATCTGTAAATGTATAAAGGCCCTATTAGGCTTAAAGCCCAGGAGTTTAGTCACTTTGTACAATGTTCTAGATTACTAGGGGTCAAGTCCAAGGAGGTGCATGCCACCTTTTGGATATATCTCTTTTATTTACAATTTGTATTTTTACAGAGTGCAAGGAGCATGGCTATTGCTATAGTTCCTGAGCTCTGAGGCTGGACCTTCTGGCTTCATCTCCAGCAGCTGCAGATTTGCTGCACTCTGATTCTCTGTAAAACTCTGTAAAACTGTCAAGTGTAAATTAAAAAGATTATTCCACGAGATAGCATGCACCTTGTTGGACTTAAAGTGGTTGTTAACCCACTTCTATTAAATGCTACCATCCTCTCTGCACCATTATAATAATTGTCCCTGTGCCTGTGTTCTAAAAAATCTGCCCGATTTGTACCTGTATGAGCTCCGCTCCAATCGCCCAGCTGATTCCTCTCCTCTCTTCTGTCTCCGGCTCACAGCTGCAGTGGGCAGGGCCGAGCCCTCCCGCTGATGTCAGCCGGGGAGGAGGGGAAGAGAGGAGAGAGAGAGCGCCAAGCCGCCGACAATCAGCTGAGCGGCGGGAGCGGAGCTCATACAGGTACAAATCGGGCAGATTTTTTTACAGAACACAGGCACAATTATAATAATGGTGCAGAGAGGATGGGAGCATTTAATAGAAGATATGAGAGCAGCAGGAGCGGGGGGGGGGGGGGCGGGCACTGATACGAGCAGAGACAGGCAGAGAGGGGAGGGGGGAGAAGGTCACAGGAGACAGATGGCAGGCTGCGGATGACAGAGGCACTCAAACGGACCACAATGTCATAGCTCGGCAGCCATGATTATCGTGGTCAGTTTGCAGAGTGGAGGGCATAGCCAGGCAGGATCAGCCAGGTATTTCAGGTGATACAAGGGTCCAAATGTCACAGCACAAGTGCTGTGCTGTATAACAGACTTTAAGAGAAAATGATCTTTATTTTTTTGGGTTAACAAACGCTTTAAGCTGGGTACACATTAGTTTTTTTTTCGTGCAACCCCGGAAAAAAAGACTGACAGCTCCGGTCGGGAGCCGCTGCACTAACCATGTGAGGGTAGTCCAGCGATCTCCCCCGCTGAACTGTTGTGTTCTAACAGGGAGACGCCCCCCCCCCCCCCGCCAGAACACTCCGATCAGCGCTCTCTGCCATTGGCTAAGAGCGCTGACCGGGAGGCGGTCGGCTCCTGGTTTTTCAGCATGCACGTTCGACAGAAGCCGTCGGACAGACTGACATACACACGGGCAGAATGTCTGTCAGCCGGTATTTTTTGTAATGGCAAATGTCTCTCGACATTCTTACCTTAACTTTCATAATATGCCAGCACATTTTACAAAGTGGCTGAATTTGTGGAATTCAGCTTTGACCTTAAAGCATACCTCCCAACTTGGTGAAGTCCCACTGCGGGACATTGTTGATCTCCCCTCTCCCCTGCAATCGACAGAAAGTTGTTGAGCGGGGGGGGGGGGGGTGGTGCCGCGGGACATTGAAATTGGGGGGTAGGCATCGAACTTTTATCATTCGTCCACAGAACGAAAATTGTTGAGGGGGGGGGAGCCGCGGGGCATTCAAATTTTTTTCCGGCCATAGAACGAAAGCAGCTGAGGGAGGGGCGGGGGGAAAGGACATTTTACTGCTGTGACGGCTGTGCGGGAAAAACACAGCTCTCCCGGGTATGCGGGAAGAAGGGCCCTGTGCGGGAGAAACCCGCGGAATCCGTGCCTGTTGGGAGGTATGCCTTAAAGCGGTGTTCCAGCCGTGAATTTTATTTTTTAAAAGTCAGCAGCTACAAACACTGTAGCTGTTGACTTTTAATAAGGACACTTACCTGTCCAGGGAGCCCGCGATGTCGCCCCCCCGAGGCCAATCTGTTCATCGGATCAGGTGCCGGCGCCGCCATCCTAACTAAGGGAAACAGGCAGTGGAGCCTTGCGGCTTCACTGCCCGTTTCCTACTGCACATGCGCGAGTCGTGCAGCGCTTTGTGAATGGCCGGCTGTCTTCTGGGACACACACAAGTCCCAGAAGACAGCGGGCCCCATTACCCAGGAGACAACGCGAGGGAGAATTAAAACGAGCAGCTCCGCGGTATAGGAAGTGGCAGATTAGGAAGACTGCCTAGCAACAGGTGTTTCTATTAAGTAAAAATTTTTTTTTACTCCGCTTTAAGAATCAGGAATGCTGCTGCAGTGCTTTTGGTGTACACAAATTGACAGCGCTAGCTGTGGCATCATAGACACTCTATGGGGGGGGGGGGAGGTGGACCCCCTTTTTCCCTGTACATGTAAGAACTAAAATATGTTAGAGATAATTAAATACCCTATCCCCAAATTTAGAGAGAAAACTCCAGTTAAAGAAAGACTGCAGAGGTGGTCACAGATGAAAAAAAAAAAAAAGCAGGGCAACAACAACACTGACACAAACACTATGCAGAAAATGTCTTTAGGTGACAGCTGAGATAAATGTCAAACAAAATCCAGCACACTTCACTTCTTTTACAGTAACAGAATTACCTTTAGAATTGGAGGAAACAGCAGATCTTTTAATGGCATATGTCTTTAGGCACCTTTCAAACATGTCATCCCAGAGCGCCACAACTCCGTCCTTCCCACCGGTGACAAAGCCCTGACACACACACACAGACACAAAAAAGAATGAGTGCTAGTGTATAATGCTATGATATTTTGTGTATCTTAAAGTGGAACTTTAGTCAGAAAATAAAGTCCTGCTATATCACTTCAGGCTGGCCCCTTTTGCAGGTATAGCTATGTAAAACATTAAAAATAAGTTCCTATTCTGTTTAAAATCCAGTAATACACCATCGCACCCTGCTCTGCACATGCTCAATTGCTCTTTACTTTTAGGCCCTGCTGAATTTGTAGAGGCCGATCTGCTGACATCCTTAAAGCAAAATGAAACCCTCCTATTATTAACAGCCAAGGATGCTGCTTCTGTTTGATCTGCAACTGCCATGGTGCTGCACGTGTGATCAGTTATGACACCAGCCATTTCATGGTTTGACAGTTTGGTTGAGGAAACAAGCAAATGTGATAGCTAGCAATCCTGGCATTACAGGAATGTAATATTTTGAAACCGTTAAATTGATGGGTTTAGTTCCGCTTTATGATTTACTGCTGTTCAGGGGCTCTGGGCTTCAGCAAAATGGCAGCCCCAGCAAGAAGGAACAGGAGCAATTCTGGAGGCAATTTACAGCACAAACTAATTCTGGTAGCATAAGGCCTCATGCACACAGGGTGTTAGAAAAAACAAGCTGCAAAGCCACTACCAACGTCAGGAAAAAGCGGATGTAAAAACTTGCTTTTAGTAGCTTTTTTGCATTGGCGTTAATGCATGTTAAGCCGCGCTAGCTTTTAGCAGCATTTCTCTGCCTCTATTCAAAATAAATGGGTCCCTATGAGAGCCCCTTGATTTTGAATAGCAGTCGCACCAGAAGTCGGATCATGATGATCCGACTTGTGGTGCAGCGTGTGCACTGAGGATCTTGAAAGGGTACCCTTGCCAAAGTGGGGAAAAAAATGGTGTGGGGGTTTCCCCCCCCCCAAGAGCATGCCAGACCCTTCGGTCTGGTATGGATTTTAAGGGAAACCCCCAGGCCAAAAAAAAATGGCATGGGGTTCCCCCCAAAACCCATACCAGACCCTTATCCAAGCATGCAGGCCAGGAAAGGGGGCGGGGGGACGAGCGAGCGCCCCCCCCCTCCTGGACCATACCAAGACACATACCCTCAACATGGGATGCTGGCCGGTGGTTGTCAGGGTCTGCGGGTGGGGGGACTTATCGGAATCTTTCCCCTTTCCCCAATTTCCCCTTCTTTACCTCTTCATCCTCCTGTTCTCCTCCTCTATCCGCTGATGTCTTCTTCCACTACCAGTTCTCTCTCCGCTGTCTTCTCCCTCTACCGGGTCTCCTCTCTCCGCTGTCTTCTCCCTTTGCCGGGTCTCCTCTCTCCACTGTCTTCTCCCTCTGTTCTTCCTCCGATGTTCTCTCCCGCTGTAATGCTGGGCCCGCCGTGTGCAATTACTTACATAGCCACGGGGCGGGGCCACCCGGTGACATCATCCAGAGGCCCCGCCCCTTGTGACATCACCACCCGGGGCGTGATGTCCCAAGGAGCAGGGCCTCCGGATGATGTCACCGGGATTGCCCCCAATGGCTTTAAAAGTAATGGCACGCGGCAGACCCAGCATTACAGCGGGAGAGAGTGTTGGGAGAACATCGGAGGGAGAACAGAGGGAGAGAGGAGAACCAGCAACAGGAGAAGAGAGCAGAGAGAGGAGAACCAGCAACAGGAGAAGACATAAGCGGAGAGAGAAGGACCGGAGGATGAAGACATCGCTGGAGGGAGAAGTAAATCGGAAGGAGAAGAGACGCCGGAGCTGCCTTATTAAATTAGTTATTTTATACTGTTTTTAGTTTTGACATTTTTGGGTGAATGGGCAGGGGTACAATGTACCCCATACTAATTCACATAGGGTGGGGAGGCGGGATCTGGGGGCCCCCTTGTTAAAGGGGGCTTCCAGATTCCGATAAGTCGCCCGTCCACAGACCCCCCCGACAACCAACGGCCAGGGTTGTCGGGAAGAGGCCCTTGTCCTCATCAACATGTGGACAAGGTGCTTTGGGGTGGACGGTGTAGGGCCCCACCTGCCCCAAAGCACCCATCCCCTCATGTTGAGGGCATGTGGCTTGGTATGGTCCAGGAGGGGGGGGCTCACTCGTCCCCCCCCCCCTTTCCTGGCCTACCAAGCTGCATGTTCGGATAAGGGTCTGGTATTCATTTTGGGGGGAAACCAATTTTTTGGGCGTGGGGGTTCCCCTTAAAAACCATACTAGACCAAAGGGTCTGGTAAGCTCTTGGGGGGGGGAACCCCAGGCCAGTTTTTTTATTTTTTTTGCATTTTGGCGAGGGTTCCACCTTCAAGATCCTCAGCGCACAAGCCGCACTGCAAGTCGGATCATCGTGATCCGACTTGTAGTGCGACTTCTACTCAAATCAATGGTCTCTCTTGGGAAACCATTGATTTTGACATGTCAAAAAAAAAACACTTGACGAGGCATAGCGCAGCTGTATGTATCCAGCGTCAAGTCACATTAAGCAGTTTTTACCAGTGTCTGACTTTTTACAGCTCTAACGCCGGTCCTCAGAACGCGCTGGCCCTGGGTTTTTTTACAGCTTGAAAACGCTTATGCCACTTGCAGCTCTTAAAAAGCCTGTGTGTGACACCACCACCCCCCCCCCCCCCCCCCCACTGATGTGCGTGTTTTTCAGTTTTGTTTTTTTGTTTTGTTTTTGTCTTGTTGTTGTTTTGTGTTTTTTTGTTTGTTTTTTCATTATTATTTTTATTTATTTTTTCCCCCGTTCTGCGGACAACTCCGTCTGCCTTGGCTCCTGGGTCTCAAGGCTCAGGCATAATGCACTGACCCCCGGCCCTGGCTCCTGGGTCAGTGTCAGTTTATAATCAGTACCCTAAGGCTGGGTTCACACTAGTGCGACACGACATCTGTCCTACTTTGGATCCGACTTTGTCCTGCGACATGAAGCCGACATATGTCCGACTTTCAATGAACGGGGATCTGACTTGGATCCCCGCCAATATCAGGCACTGTGTTTGGTATGAATCTTGAGGGGGAACTCCAGGCCAAATATTAAATAAAAAACCGGCATGGGTTCCCCCTCCAGGAGCATACCAGGCCCTTGGGTCTGGTCTGGATTTGAAGGGGCGCCCCTACGCCGAAAAAACGGCGTGGGGGTCCCCCCAAAATCCAAACCAGACCCTTATCCGAGCACGCAACCTGGCAGGCCGCAGGGGAAGAGGGGGGATGAGAGAGCGGCCCCCCTCCCTCCTGAACCGTACCAGGCCGCATGCCCTCAACATGGGGGGTTTGGTGCTCTGGGGCAGGGGGGCGACCTGCGGCCCCCCCACCCCAGAGCACCCTGCCCCCATGTTGATGAGGACAGGGCCTCTTCCCGACAACCCTGGCCGTTGGTTGTCGGGGTCTGCGGGCGGGGGGCTTATCGGAATCCGGGAGCCCCCTTCAATAAAGGGGCCCCCGGATCCCGGCCCCCCCACCCTATGTGAATGAGTATGGGGTACATCGTACCCCTACCCATTCACCTGGTGGAAAAAAATTGCAATAAAAAACCACACAGCTTTTTAAAGTATTTTATTGCACAGCTCCGGGGGTCTTCTTCCGACTTCGGGGGTCTCCGGCGTCGTCGCCGCGCTCTCCGGTTCTTTCTTCTGCCGGGCCACCGCTAACTTCTTTAGCTCTTTTGCTAGGGGGGCCCGGTCTTCTCCGTCGCCTTCTTCTTCTCCCGCTCTCCGGTTCTTCTCCCGCTTTTTTCTTCTGCCGGCCCCTCCACTAACTTCTTTAGCGCTTTTGCTAGTGGAGGGGCCGGTCTTCCTGTCGCCGTTGCCGTCTTCTTCTCTCTTCTCCTCCTCGATGTTGACGCGTCGCTTCCTCCCGCTGTAATACAGGCTGTTCGCTCCGCTCCGCTCCGCATTAATATAAACTTCTCATGATGTCACAGTCACATGTTCCGGGGCACATGGCCCCGGAGCATGTGACTGTGACGTCATGGGAACATGTGACTGTGACGTCATGAGAAGCCTATATTAATGCGGAGCGGAGCGGAGAGCCAGTATTACAGCGGGAGGAAGCGGCGCGTCAACATCGAGGAGGAGGGCTATTGAAGGGGTCTCCCGGATTCCGATAAGCCCCCCGCCCGCAGACCCCGACAACCAACGGCCAGGGTTGTCGGGAAGAGGCCCTGTCCTCATCAACATGGGGGCAGGGTGCTCTGGGGTGGGGGGGCCGCAGGTTGCCCCCCTGCCCCAGAGCACCAAACCCCCCATGTTGAGGGCATGCGGCCTGGTACGGTTCAGGAGGGAGGGGGGCCGCTCTCTCGTCCCCCCCTCTTCCCCTGCGGCCTGTCAGGTTGCGTGCTCGGATAAGGGTCTGGTTTGGATTTTGGGGGGACCCCCACGCTGTTTTTTTGGCGTAGGGGCGCCCCTTCAAATCCAGACCAGACCCAAGGGCCTGGTATGCTCCTGGAGGGGGAACCCATGCCGGTTTTTTATTTAAAATTTGGCCTGGAGTTCCCCCTCAAGAGCAGCACAGCACAAGTCGCATGCCAAAGTCGGATCATGCAAGACTGCGGTCCGACTTTGATCCGACTTCAACGATAGTCAATGGGCTGAAGTCGGATCAAAGTCGGACCAAAGTAGTACAGGGAGCATTCTCAAAGTCGGACCGACATGTGTCGGACCAGTTAAGACGGCTCCCATAGGGAAACATTGATTTTCACACGTCATGCGACATGAGCTCCCAATGTCGGAGCGTTTGTCGCCCCAGTGTGAACCAGGCCTAAGACTCACAGCGCAACCTGGAGCTACTTACATGGCAACTTCAAGTTGCCTGCAGGACAGGAGACATTCCAGTGGCCAATAAAACAAGAATCAGCTCTGTGGGAGGGAAGGGTTTGCCTGAGAAATGTATGTTCTCTTCCTGGAAAGTTGCTTCTGTTAAGACAGGGAATCCGACTTCTGAGCGACTTCCATTGAAATCAATGGGTACAGGTTGCCTAGCAGTCGCCTAGAAGTCAGATTGAAGTAGTACAGGAACCTTTTTTGAAGTCGGAGCGACTGCAGTCGTGTACATTAAAACGGCTCCATTCACTTTAATTTTTTTTTTTAAATAGCGTGACCAGAAGTCGCGTCCGGAGTCGCCCCTGTGTGAACCGGGTCTTAAAATATATATTATATCATGTACTTTTACGTGTACTCCTTTATGCTTTATGTTTCATGTCCATATCCCCTGCGTGGGAATTTATCCGTTCCCCCTTTTTCATATCTCAATAAAAAACATTGTATCAGAAAAGCCTGTGTGTGCATGAATACATAGAATAACATGGAGAGGTGTTTATAAGCTGCAAAAAAACACCTGACGCTGCTAAAAGCAGCTGTAAAAACGTCCTGTGTGCATGAGGCCTAATAATAATGTGGAATGTATGTTCCTTGCTAAAGAACATTATTTTGTATCAAGTTGTTATGGGTAAAGTTCCACTTTAAAGAGTATTTCAAGCTTTGCATCATGTAGTTTTCATGCTGTGAAAAAGCAGAAAGCCTAACAGCATTTCAGAGCAGCCCTAAGGAGCTCCTTGTGTTTTAAGAACATGCTGCTATGACACATTTCCCAATCTCCCTTCCCTGCATCCGAGGATTTGGGAAGGGGAATTGTCTGTGTTAGGCCCCATGCACACGAGACGCTGTTATTTGCTGTTGAACGCGCGTTCAGAGGCAGTTGGACGCTTTTTTCAACTGCTCCTGAACCCATTCAATGTTATCCTATGTGTCCATGCACACACTCTCGTTTTTTGGCGTTTACAAGCAGTTGCGTTTAACCTCGTTTTTCCAGAAGCAAAAAAATGGGTTCAGACGCAAAAGTTTTCCACGTTTCAGACGCTAAACGCTGCTAAACGCGGCTAAACGCGGCTAAACGCGGTACCGGCATTTTGCCGCATTTGCGTTTATAAGCGTTTTTAAAGGTGACCTATTTTTTAACATTAGAAATCTCAAAAATGATGGCAAATGATGAAAAACTATTAAAAAATATAAAAGAAAACTGTAATTGCTTGCATTGCATTGTGGACAATCCACAACTTGTGGCAGGTAACGTGGCAAGTGGACAATCAACAACTTGTGTCAGGTGATGTGGCCAGGTGATGTGGCCAGGTGACGTGGCAAGTGGACAATCCACAACTTGTGGCAGGTGACGTGGCACGTGATGTGGCCAGGTGACGTGGAAAGTGGACAATCCACAACTTGTGGCAGGTGACGTGGCAGGTGACGTGGCCAGGTGACGTGGCCAGGTGATGTGGCCAGGTGACATGGCAGGTGACGTGGCAAGTGGACAATCCACAACTTGTGGCAGATGATGTGGCAAGTGATACGCTAAATACAAGTACACTGCTGCTCTCTCAGCTGCTGCTACTCACTCTGGTCTCACAAACTGGCTGAAATGGTTAAAATTTACTGTTTTTTGAGCTTAGGGAGGGTCTATGATGAAACGCTTATAAACGCAAACGCGGTTAAACGCCGCTAAACGCGGCCGCAAACGCGGCAAAACGCGCGTTTATAAACGCCGGTTTCAGCGTTTAAAAACGTGTGTTCAGCAGAGTTTGCACCTGCGTCTCGTGTGCATGGGGCCTTACTGTCTCCAAGAAAAAACCCAGCAGATTACTGCTTTTTTTTTTTTAAAGTATGTCATGAATGCATTTGTACTTCTTCCTGAAATAGTACAGACTTAATTACAAAACGGATCTAATTAATCAAGTAATTATTTTGTATGTCCTCTAATTAAATAGGCAAGCTGATCCAAAAGGTCCAGATTAGGCTGATCTGCAACCAGATGATATCTGCTGATCTGACACTTCAAGACAGACTAATTGGAGTTTATTTTCCTTCTCATTTACACAAGGAAATCCTGACTTTGGCCTTAACAAATGAAAAAAATCCCTGAAAGTAGAACTATAGGCAAAACATTTTTGTTTTCAGTGTGGATAGAGCAAGGGAGGGTTATAACCCCTGTTAGTTTTGGTTTTGTGTCCTATTGTGGAAATTTCCCTTTGTTTCCTGTCCTATAGCTAAACAGGAAGTGAGGGGAAATCCCTGCAAATTAAGATAATTCCTTGGGGACTCCCCAGGTCACCAGAACTAGGGGCACCATTGGAAGATATCCCCTTTATTACTTTTCTGGGGACAACCCATTTTTGGATTTTCTTTTATTTTCACTTTCAATGATGATGGTAAAACAGGACAAATGGAGAGGGTGAATCTCCCGAACGGGGACACAGACACAAATAAAAACTGACAAGCGTTCTAATCAATCTCCACTCTATCCAAAATTTTTAAAAAAAAGAGCTTTGCCTTTAGTTATACTCTAAATTGAACAGAAAATACAAACAGCCTTCTGATTTCCATTTAGCTTTTAGAGTAATCAATCTTCTGTCTTACTGGGCCCATGATGGGTTTTCTTTCATTGTTGCACATTTACAGTTATTCACAAACCTTTCTTTGCAGAAGAATAAGAAGAATAAGAAGAATAAGTCCCTCCTGCAATACCCACCTGATGCTAAAAGTCATATGTAGTAACGTGGCTCCTTTGTTCTAGGGATTGTTCTAGGGATATCAACTTACATGCCTGGTTTTCTAAATCAGTGGCCTCCAAACTGCGGCCCTTTGCTTGCCTTCATCCGGTCTTTGGGGCACTATTCCTCCCGCTGATACAAGATACTATTCTACCAACTGACATCGACAATGGGGAACCATTTCTCCCACTGACACCAACAATGGGGCACTATTGCTCTCAATGATACCAATGTGGCATTATTTCCCCCAATGATACCAACGATGGGGCATTATTCTTCCCCCTAATACCAAATGTGACAATGTTTACTCTCAGTGATGCCAGGAAAAGCTTCCAGGAAGCTACCTATACTCGTCTTACACTACTCACCAAGCTTGGAACGCACGCCGGTCTAGTGGCCACGAACGGCGGAGCACTACAGCTGAGCTAATTGTGTTGGTGTCCCATGTGCACCCGCAACATGTAAGTAGTATTTGTACAAATTTATTTGCATTTTTTTTTAACATTAAAGCCTACTACACTATAGTACACTCTCTGGCATTTTTCAACTCTAATATTTTGGAGTGAAATTACTATGATGGCCAAATATCTGGGACAACAGGAGGTGGAGGAGATCCAGCAGTGGGATTCACAGGGTATAGACTGCTTGTCCAAATCTTGCTTCTGGTAAGTGTACACTTGGGCTGTGAAAAGAGCACCTATTCACTGGGTGATAAGTAAGCAGCATATCACCTATATTGGCACGTGGTGAACTAAGACGCTGGATATAGTACTGAGTGGAATCGGCTTTCATTCTTCCATTTGATATGTACGGATTTGGACTTGTTTGGCTTTGTTAGAGAGTATGTTTAGAATTTATGTGTTTACCATTTATGATCATTTGGGATTTCATTTGCAACTGCTTTTTTTAGTAATATTAAAATTGGTTTAATGATCTTAATCATTAAGTGTGACAAATATGCAAAAAAAATAAAAAATCAGGAATGGAGCAAATATTTTTTTACAGCACTGTACATATTCATATTTTTTTAGGACAAAGTAACCTACATAAGTACATCCATTGGTTGCCAGTCAACCATATATACACAAAGACTCAACCACAGGACAGCATACGTATAAAGATGTTATCACCTTATCCAATGCGTACATGGCAAATACTGGTCCGTCGTGGGCTTTGATGGTTTTAAGCAGCACAATGTCTTTCCAGATATAGATATCTCCAGTGGCTGCACCGGAAAACACCAGTTCTTCTGCCCGTCCATAAGCAACACACATCATTGTTTCTAGTTTAGCGACATTTCCAAACGTTCCTCGTTTTGCAGTAAAGCCACCCCCTGCCAAGATGATGTAGTAGATAACAGTCATTTAATGTAAACATGACACTTCTGGTCATTGAATCTGACTACAGCAATACATTTCAGGCACCTTCCTAGTATACATAATGTATACAGAATTGCTCTGTGGATGAAGCAATCAGCTCTTAGCCAACTACTGCAAAGTTATTATGTAGTAAAGCTATTGGGTCTAAATGACACTGTCCAAGGGGTTTTGCCCAGTTAGGGGATCACTATGATGTGGCAATAAAGCATGGCCAGGGGAAACGGGATTGCCTGAGAAGAAGTTGTAAAAAGAATGAATAGATGAGGTACACGGATACAGAGGAATGATTTAAAGTGGTTGTATAGAAGGCCATCAGGGCCATTTTATTTTAGGTAGACCTCAAGAAGATAAGTAGGAATTTATGCATTTGGAATGGATGTCAATATTGGGAGCCTGTGCATTATGTACTAGTTTATATAGGTAAGAATAGTAGTCTTTGAAAGGCATCTGCTACTTGATATGGTCCAACCTTACACCCAAACACAAGGGAGACTATATATGTATAGGAGGGGAGAAATTAACTCATCCCACTAAGTACTTACATGTCAATTAAGTCTAGACCATGTGAACATGAAAACTGGTGCCTGTTTAAAATGTTCATCCCAGGAGCTGAAGAAGGAGCCCGCAGGAAAGCCGGACGCACATCATGATCCACAGAGAAAAGGAAACAAGTGATCAAAAAGAAACCCATTTGGGTTCCAATTCTGTAAAAGTGAATAAATCAGGTAGACTGTGAATATATGAAGGAATATAACAGGGATATGCAATTAGCGGACCTCCAGCTGTTGCAAAACTACAAGTCCCATCATGCCTCTGGCTGTCATGCTTGTGGCTGTCAGAGTCTTGCTATGCCTCATGGGACTTGTAGTTCTGCAACAGCTGGAGATCCCCTAATTGCATATCCATTAAATATATAATATTGTTGAAAAGTATTGAACAGTAAATGGAGCCCAACACCAAGATAAAAGGTGGATACAAATGTGTGGAATTAGTGAAAAAAAGCCATACCTGCTCAGAAGGAAAGGAAGAGTGCAGAGGATATAAGACAAATGATGAAAGCCAGCCAATGCTGTCTTCAATCAAACACTGAAAAGCATAGGCAGAAAGTCCAGCCACATGATTACCAAAAGCTATGCTTTTCAGTGTTTGATTGAAGACAGCATTGGCTGGCTTTCATCATTTGTCTTATATCCTCTGCACTCTTCCTTTCCTTCTGAGCAGTTATGGCTTTTTTTCACTAATTCCACACATTTGTATCCACCTTTTATCTTGGGGTTGGGCTCCATTTACTGTTCAATACTTTTCAACCATTTTATATACCTATATTCACAGTCTACCTGGTTTATTCACTTTTACAGCATTGGAGCCCAAATGGGTTTCTTTTTGATCACTTGTTTCCTTTTCTCTGGGGATCATGATGTGTGTCTGGCTTTCCTGCGGGCCCCTTCCTCAGCTCCCGGGATGAACATGTCGAGACTGAATTGACATGTAAGTACTTAGTGGGATGAGTTCATTTCTCCCCTCCTTTACATATATATTCTCCCTTGTGATTTTTAATGTAACATTGGACCATATCGTTCTATTTATGCTTTTTTACATACATTGGTGCACTCGCCCCTGATGATGTGGTAGGAAACCAAGAAACGTGCGTCGGGCCAATTTTGTTGCACCATTTTCTTTTAAGATAGTTTTATTTCATCCAATCCCAAGTTACCCCACCATGTTGTTTTTCAAGCGATTCTTTATGATGGACAACTGTCCTATACCTCAATATGTCATCTCCAAGTTGCTATGATTGTTTTTATGAATATCTGGTTAATGATATGTGATTGTTATGCTTATTTACCATGCATGTACTCATTTTGCTATGTAATGTTTTTAATATATTGAATAAAACATGTCTTCTTACATTGACTCATCTTTTAGCCATGCTAGAACTACCTAATTTAAAGTCCCAACCCCTCTTTTTCTTGCATATAGATAGGGATGGAGATGTGTGATCCCACACACCTCATTTGAAGTCCCAAACCCCTCTTTTTGTTTCATACGCTTCTGCTTGATCCCTACCTGCTATATGTGCTACGGGACCCCGGCTTGCTCACTTCCCATTGGGGCGATCCCGAGGAGCACAACCTGGTACTAACACGTAGCAAAACCTGTCTAAACCATCAGGAGCTCTGGTGAACACTGGTTAGTACTGGCCCCACACCTCAGGTGAGCCCACATCATCCACAAGGTTGATCTGCTTGTATACCTATCATGCTGGTCAGTGGGAGTCTCTCTTTTGCTATAGCTTTTGGTTCTCCAAGCCTGACCGCTGACCGTGACACCCTGCTGGGGAGATTTCCCCCCCACTTCTTGTTCTGTCCAAAACCCATCACTATCAGACAGAAATTGAGGGAAAATCTCTCCAATGGAAATACAGACTGCAATAACAACCTGATGGAGGTTCTACATCTTCCTCTTTTCACTTGTAAAAAAAAAAAAACTTTCCTCTTATCATCTGTACAAAATGGAGCCTCACATGCATAAAGCTTTAATTAAAAAACTGTATTCAATGATTCACTGTGATTATCATCCATGTTTCAGTTCCACTGATCAAATGATCATAACTGGGATGGAAATCAATTGTAAAAGCTTATTGATTGGCTTTGGTGGTTTTGATTTACACTACAATTTCAATTATTTGGTCACTTGCAACCATGAAACCGTGGGTAGCTGACTGCAGGGCCTGTTCAAATAAATGCAATCATATTTTCCAGCATACCAGTGACCAGCATCTGAAAGTACCATGGATCCCTAGTCAAGCTTTACCTGTTTGTTGCCAGAACTTGATGTGCTTTATGCCAACGGTAACCAGCTTATCAGTGTGATGTGGATTACATTTCACAACAAAAATTTTATCCTTGTGCCCTCTGCAGAAAACAAAATACACAATGTAAAGTTATACATTAGACAGTACCACCCACACTACCCTATATTAGGTCCTACTATCTCAAAGGAAGAAAAAAGGCCATGCTTTATAAAATGGACAAATGGCAAAGATGTATTCTGGAGCTCCAGTGCAGAAAGTGACAGAAGTTACAATATTTTTGAGATCAAAGCAAAAATATGTCACCAGCACACCATAGATCTTCAGAGCGAGTCCAAAAGCTTTATTCAGCGATCACATCGTAATAACAGAATCAACGTTTCTCGAAGGCTTGCAGGACCCCTTCATCAGGTATGTAACACCACATGTCTGATGAAGAGGTTCTGTGAGGCTCCTGTTATTACGATGTGATCGCTGAATAAAGCTTTGGACCCATTTTGGAGATCTGTGGTGTGCTGGTGACATACTTTCGCTTAAAATTTTTTGGGTTTCTAACCGAAATGGGTTGCTGCATTTATATTCGCAGCCATATCGCTAGAAAGCGTGTGTTGGGAATCGTGTCTCCAGTCTATCGCTGTCTCCAAATGGATGTCCCCAGGCTCCAAAAACTCCTATACCATAGTCTGACAGTCTCCTGCAGAATGATTAAGGTCCACACAGGGCTGAAATATGTAAGCAAGGGAGGACACTTGTTTTGTTTAATCCTGTGTTAAATAAAGAAGTGTTGTGATCCCACTAGTGTGTGCTGATCCACAACTTCAGTCTCCAGCAGCATGGCTGCAGTCTCTGACCATCTCTTGTATTATGTTTACAGTCTCTCACCAGCTCCTGTGTCATGTCTGCAGTCTCTGACCATCTCTTGTATTATGTCTACAGTCTCTCACAATCGCCTGTACCATGTCTTCAGTCTCTGACCATCTCTTGTATTATGTCTACAGTCTCCTGTACTATGTCTTCAGTCTCTGACCCTCTATTGTAATATGTCTATAGTCTCTCACCATCTCCTGTATCATGTCTGCAGTCTCTGACCATCTCTTGTATTATGTCTACAGTCTCTCACCATCTCCTGTATCATGTCTACAGTCTCTCACCATCTCCTGTATCATGTCTGCAGTCTCTGACCATCTCTTGTATTATGTCTATAGTCTCTCATCATCTCCTGTACCATGTCTGCAGTCTCTGACCATCTCTTGTATTATGTCTACAGTCTCTCATCCTCTCTTGTATTATGTCCACAGTCTCTCACCATCTCCTGTATCATGTCAGTAGTGTCTGCCCATCTCTTGTATTATGTCCACAGTTTCTGACCATTTCTTGTATCATGCCGATAGCCATTGACTACATCCTATTGTGTGTCTGCTGTCTCTTATAATGAATATTCACTGAATTTTATATGCGGCCCTTTGGCGATTGTGGGGGTGGCCGCACTTGAGGCCCCCCATTTCCAGAAAGTTGACCACCACTGGTATAAGTAGTATAGAGTACAAAACACTGGTCACACATAAAAATTATAGTTTGTAAGATATCTACTGTACTGAAGAAAACACACAGCATACCGGGTTGTAGCAATTTTCTCTCCCTTCTTCCAGTCCCAGTATACAATGGTATGATCATCATCCAGGCCAATCGACACCAGACATTTGCCATCAGCTGAAATACATGTACAGATCGTCAGACTAAATAAAAAGAAAGCCATGAATACATGTAATCTACAGTGTACAGGTGGGGTGCCCAACCTTTTGACCTTCCTGGGCCACATTGGAAGAAGATGCATTGTCTTGGGGCACACATCAAATACACTAACAATAGGGATAGCTGATGAGCAGAAAAAGTCAGGCAGATCACAAGTTAAAGATCACTGATATGGATAGTGTACCTAAATGAGTAATATAACTTCAGTTTTTTTTTTTTTTTATATTTAAAAAAAATATGTAAATGAAGTCAACATAAAACTAGTACCCTAATGCATCAATATCTGTTTCGATGAATGTAGTAGCAATTCTCAATGGATTCTCGAGGTGCTCATCAGATATTTTGATTCTAATTTTGCCCTTCGAGTGCTTCATCCTTGAAAATAGTTGCTCACAATAATAGGTGCCGTCAAAAACTGATGACATGAATAAAGGTGCGATTGTGAAGAGCAGGAGATTTTTCTTTGGGAAGATAAAACTTTTGAAAGCCCTGCAAAGAGACAGTCAAATTTTTCTTGGGCCACATGTGTTCGCTAAGTGTAAAGGCATTTTTACAAAAAAACTCCCCCCCAAAAAATAAAAAATGTTACGTTTTCGATTTTGTGTTGGGCCACATTCATAGCTGTCTTGGGCCACAGGTTGGGCACCCTGGTGTAAAGTATATATTATACACATTATAAGTTCTCCATTGAGATCTGTCAATAAAGGAAAACACGTCTAGATATAAAGAGCAGCTATATTGAAATTACAGTATAAGGCTGGCATCAGACAAAAAGTGGAATTCATCAGTGAACTGATAAAACTTGTACAAGAGATAGTTAGAAGGTCCCCTGAATTCTTCTTTAAGGCATCCATTCTCAACCATTCTTCCATGGAACCCTAGGGTTTCTCCACAGATTTCTAAGGTTTTCTTGAGCTGTGGTTAACAGACCTGTCATTTGATGGTCCTGCATAGTACCGGAGGGCCAACACTACTTGGCAGAGTCAGCGGCATGACATTATGGATCCCGTAAGGGTGGCATTCTGACCACTGCCAACCAAGGTAATAGACATTTCACCCACTGACCCCCAATGAATTGGTTTTAGCAGGGGTTCCCCAAGACCTAAAAATTTATTCAGGGGTTCCTCAAAGCTTAAAAGGTTGAGAATGCCTGGTTTAAGGCATATGGAAATGGTTATAAAAATCTTATATAATCTGTAACAAGTTAATGTAATTTCTAAAGGCATTTTCAATATGTTTATATCTGCAGCCTCCATTAAAATAATATCTGGTGATCCTGCTGTAAAGGCACTTCCAGTAACAAGGTGTCACCTGATGGGCTGCAGTCCATGCTCAGCCAAGAATTATTTGTCGGGCTCCTTCAATTTACAGATTGACGTTTGTTGTGCCAGGTGGTGCGGACAGGGCCACCCATGGCTCTAATTTGCCCAATTCAGCAGCTTCAATCTGTCAAAATTCAAGCCGCATATGGCCAGCATTATAAAGTCCTTAAATCTCTGTAACCCCTGTATAACTGCACTACAGGCGCTCCATTGGTTTTATGTGGTTATAGAAGGTTATAGAACTCAACTTTGTTCTAGATTCCCAGAGCAACCAATACATTTTACTTCTTCACTATTAAAATCAAGATGATGAAACATAGTTGAAGATTGGTGAATATGAGTTGCTGTTCCTTACAGATTGCTTACTCGCTTAATACAGTAGAGCCCAGATAATTGTTATTCAAGCTATTTCAGTAAGGGGCCCATTTACACTGCAACTCAGTGCACCGAAGCGTGCACACCTTTCTGCGCTGACACATGTTGTGGAGCGCTGCATTATGCAGCCCATTAATTCTGACACACCTCAACCAAACAAAAAAATAGGTGCTGTCTACATGTTATTGCAGCAGAACGCTATACACAGAACACAGTGCATTGTGCTTCTCTGTGTTTAATTGCACATGCATTTTTGGGGGTGTGTTGGTGTGTCATTCAGGATAAATGGCACCACAGAAAACCACCACAAATAACAAATGCATTATTCTGATTACAGAACCCCATACAGTTACCTAAACACAATATTTTTCTCTATACTAGGCCAAGTTCACCTTTTTCTGGAAAAAAAAAACAATGCAGTCAAATGGCCCCAGTAGATAATGAAAAACTGTGCAGATTTTTAAAACGTCAATTTATTTTATTGTCATACCTGTAGACCATTTGAGCTCCCCTGGAAGTTTGGCCTAAACCTCCCCCCTGCAATGTTGCTTGGACAGGAGAACAATTGGACACTCACTCCCCGCATTAGAGGAGTGAAAAAAAAATGTTTCTTGTTCATACATCACGGGACACAGAGCAGCATAGTCATTACTATGTGGGTTATATAGAATTACCTTCAGGTGCTGGCACTGGCAACTTCCAAAACAGGAAGTACCCTCCCCTATATAAGCCCCTCCCATCCGGGAGTACCTCAGTTTTTTGCCAGTGTCTAAGGTGTTGGCCAAGGTTAACATGTATTCATCTGGGCTTGTGTACAGGTTCTCTGGGCCTTAGCAAGCTATTCCGGATCCGACCAAAAAAGCTTCATAGCTAAACGGTCGGTACCCGGGCCTTGCAGAGAAGAGCAGGGTTTTGCCTGTAATGCCTCTCTTAGGAGGGCTGGACCCTGGGATCCAGAGCTCTGGTCATACCCAAAACCAAGAGGCTATCTGTGCAGGGTGCTATACAGGTCCAGGGGAGTGGAATCCTTGGGAACCCGGTCCCTGAAGGTCTAGTACAATGCCTGCCGTGAGAGGTGAAGTTTGGGCTTCTGTGGACCAAACAAAGTCCTGCGGCGGGGAAAAGGTAAGTGGGGGCCCCTCAGGAACTTGGTTCTATTGAGGGGACCCCCAAGCCTAATATGTCTTTCTGCCTGTTACCTAAAGGGTATTCCCGCTAATAGCTGTATATGCCTAAGAAATCCTAGAAATGTTTTTTCATAAGGGAAGTTTTAAAAAAAACTGTAAACCTGGAAATGTTTTTTCATAAAGGAGGTTTTAAAAAAAAAAAAAAAAGACAAAAGTGCGGTACCTGTGTTTGTCCACTAGAGGCCGCTGTGGAACGTCTTTTTTCTTGGGACTATTCCTTCCATGGTGAAAGTCCAGGCAGATGAGTGAGCTCTCTATCAGGGAAGCTGCATTCCTCTGTCATGCTGCCAAGTAGTTTCCTTCCATCCCCGAGTCCTGGTGAAACAGGGACCCTGGCTCCTCTCCCTACATGGCGCCAAGAGCGCACACGTGCACACGTGCACACGTGCACGCGCGCGCGCACACATGCTTTCCTTTTATAAGGTTTAGCTTCAAAAAAGGGGGCGGAGCCTGGCGGATGACGCGCTCTGTGCGCCCAGCGCTTCTGCGCATGTGCGGGCGTCCCAGCAAGATAAAAGGACTCAGTCCACGCTGCTTGCTATGGACACAGAGCATGAAAAGGAGCTGGTAGCATGGTATAGGGGCTTACAGCGGGCGGTTGATACAGGCATCCCCAGAAAGACGCATTAGTAGACACCCACTGATGTACATAGCAGCAAATTGCATTAGACTATTTCAGTAAGGGGTGTATTGCGGCTGGAATACCTCAGCTTTGAACTAAGGAATATGCCGCCTAAAAAACTCCGAGATATACCTCTCAGGAAGTGTAGGGGGTCTCCATCGGGCTCTGAGGATCTGGAGCAGTCATCTGCACCCTCCTCCCCTGAGAAATCAGAGGTTAATACCCATAAGGAACCCCCGGGAGTGCCAGGTACTGCGGCTGTCCTCAGTCCACCTGCTCCTGCATATATAACAGAGGAGGTTTTTTCCTCAACTCTGGAGGGATTGGAGCAGAGATTGGCTGCATTGATCGCTTCTTCTCTACAGGAAAGAAAGCGCGCCAGATCTCCATCACCTCCATTAGAGTGCCTGTTGGCAGAGCAACAGTCCCAGGAAGGGACTGACCTACCTGAAGGGGATCAGGAGGAGGTTAGCTCTGTTTTTGAGGAATCGACAGTAGATGAACCATTTTCAGCATCACAGACTGAAAGATTGTGGGTCCAGACCCTAACTGACATGGTTCGATCTGCATTTAAAATGCCTCTTGTTGAACCATCAACTACTGCTGTCTCCTCATTGGGGTCGCTAAAAGCTCCCCAGGTTAATTGCTCCTTTCCAATACATCCATTATTGGAAGGACTTATATACCAGGACTGGGAACATCCTGATAAACTATTTGTTCCGCCTAAAAGGTTTCCGGTGATCTATCCCATGGAGGAAAAGTTCACCCAGAGATGGAATGTTCCTACGGTGGATGCAGCCATCTCTTCTGTGAACAAATCACTGACATGTCCAGTAGATAATGTTCAAATGTTCAAAGATCCAGTGGATAAAAAATTGGAATCTTTATTAAAATCTGCTTTTTCCACAGCAGGGGCTGTTACACAGCCAGCAGTGGCAGCTATTGGGATCTGCCAAGCTTTAAAGGATCAAATGAAAATGGTCCTGAGGGATTTGCCAGACCAGAAGGCCCAGGCTCTGGCTGATCTGCCTAGAGCATTATGCTTTGCGGTTGACGCCATCAAGGATTCTATCCATCAGGCCCTCCGCCTCACGCTGTCTTTGGTACATATGCGTAGGCTTCTGTGGCTCAAAAACTGGTCTGCTGAAGCTCCCTGTAAGAAGCTCTTAGTTAGCTTCCCATTTCATGGGGAACGCCTTTTTGGCGAAGACCTGGATAAGTATATCCAGAAGATTTCCAGTGGTAAAAGTACTCTCTTACCGAGTAAAAAGAGGTCTAGGGGTCCATCTTTTAAGAGGACTACCTCTCCTATCCCTGCAACGTCTGCTACTAAGCAGTTCCGACGGCCTCCTCGGTCAAACTCAGGAGGTAAAAATCAGGGACAGCCACAGGGTAATAAAAAGCCCTGGATCCGAAGAGGTACTAAACCAGCCTCCAAGTCAAGCCTATGAAGGGCTGCCCCCACTCAAACGGGTGGGGGGAAGACTTCAGTTGTTCGCAGAGACCTGGCGGGAGACAATCAAAGACAGATGGGTGCTCTCCGCAGTAACTCTGGGATACAAGTTGGAGTTAAAAGAGTCTCCTCCGTCCCATTTTATGTGGTCAGGCATGCCAAGAGACCCTCTGGAAAGAGGGTCTCTCCTATTGGCGTTAGAACAACTATTGCTCCAAGGAGTAATTATGGAGGTTCCTATGGAAGAGTGGGGGTTGGGTTTCTACTCAAACCTTTTCACAGTCCCGAAGCCAAACGGGGACATAAGACCCATATTGGACCTAAAGAGTCTAAACAAATTTCTAAACGTCCGGTCTTTCCGGATGGAGTCGATCCGATCGGTCACCGCTGCCCTACAAGGGGAGGAATGGTTAGCCTCGATCGACATCAAAGATGCTTACTTGCATGTTCCCATCTTTCCAGGTCATCAAAAATTCCTACGCTTTGCAGTAGAAGGGCGCCATTTTCAGTTCAGAGCTTTACCATTCGGTCTGGCCACAGCACCACGAGTGTTCACAAAAATTCTGGCCCCACTGTTGGCCGATCTAAGAACACGGGGTGTAACGATAATGGCATACCTAGACGACCTGTTGTTGATGGACCACTCAGTTGCCAAGCTAGAAGTGGTAATTGTCGATACAATCAAGTATCTAGAGTCTCACGGTTGGGTCATCAACCTGGACAAGTCAGCCCTACAGCCAGTGAAAAACCTGGTATATCTAGGGCTACGGCTGGATTCAGACCAGAGGAAGATTTTCTTACCTCTAGACAAGGTATCCTCTTTGAGGGCCTTGGTCCGTCTGCTTTGTGCAAAAAGACAGCCGTCCATACGCCTGTGCATGAGGCTGCTAGGAAAGATGGTAGCATCATTCGAAGCTGTGCCATACGCCCAATTCCACTCAAGGAATTTACAAAGGGCCATATTGTCAGCCTGGAACGGAAAAGTTCAGGCTCTAGACTTCCCGATGGCTTTGTCCCCTTCCGTTCGGAAGAGTCTCTGCTGGTGGTTGATCCCCCAGAATCTCCAGAAGGGAAAACCCTTCAGCCCGATATCTTGGAAGGTGGTCACTACAGATGCCAGCCTTATAGGCTGGGGGGCAGTACTGGAGCAATGGTCTCTCCAGGGCAGATGGTCAAATGTAGTAAAAACCCTGCCCATCAATCTCTTAGAGATACGAGCAGCCCGGTACGCCCTAGTAGCCTGGACATCCAGACTCCAAGGGTCCCCTGTCAGAATTCAATCAGACAATGCCACAGCAGTGGCATATATCAATCATCAGGGAGGCACCAGGAGTCGTGCAGCCCAGAGGGAAGTAAGTCACATCCTGGAATGGGCAGAAAAGCATGTCCCATGTATATCAGCTGTCTTCATTCCAGGGGTGGAGAATTGGAAGGCGGACTTTCTGAGTCGCCAACAGTTATGCCCAGGGGAATGGTCCCTTCATCCCGAGGTCTTCCGAGCAATATGTCAGCGGTGGGCAACACCGGATGTAGATCTGCTAGCATCCAGATTCAACGCAAGGGTGGACAGATTTGTCTCCCGGACAAGGGATCCCCTCGCTTGCGGCTCGGATGCTCTGGTGTTCCCTTGGGATCAGTTCAGACTGATATATGCATTCCCTCCGCTACAATTGTTGCCTCGACTCCTTCGCAGAGTCAGGTTGGAGAAGAAGCCGGTGATCCTGGTGGCTCCAGCGTGGCCCGAAGGGCCTGGTTCGCGGAGATCATCAAAATGTCTGTGGGGAGTCCTTGGACCCTTCCACGTCGTCCGGACCTGCTTTCGCAAGGACCGATATACCACCCTTCCTTACTAACTCTAAGTTTAACGGCCTGGCTATTGAATCCCACATCCTAAAGAAGAGAGGTCTCTCTAACTCTGTGGTATCAACTATAATCAATGCCAGGAAGCCTGTATCCAGGCAGATCTACTATAGAGTTTGGAAGGCGTACATCACTTGGTGCGAGGCCAGAAAATGGCATCCACGTAAGTACGTTATAGGCAGAATTCTGGACTTCCTGCAGTGGGCTGTAGACAGGAAGTTTGCCTTAAGTACTATCAAGGGCCAGGTTTCGGCCTTGTCAATACTATTTCAAAGGCCCCTGGCTATGCATTCACTTGTCAAATCCTTTATGCAAGGCGTGACTCGTATTATTCCACCGATTAAGGCTCCCATATGCCCATGGGATCTAAATTTGGTTCTGTCGGTTCTGCAGAAGCAGCCATTTGAACCTTTGCGGCACATTTCCTTGGTTCTACTCACCAGGAAATTGATATTTTTAGTAGCCATATGCTCGGCTAGAAGAGTGTCGGAATTAGCCGCCATGTCCTGTAAAGAGCCATATCTGGTTATCCATAAGGACAGAGTAGTATTACGTCCTCACCCAGCCTTTCTTCCTAAGGTGGTATCGAGGTTTCACTTGAACCAGGATGTGGTTCTTCCTTCTTTTTTCCCCAAACCAAGCTCGGTAGAGCAAAAGTTATTGCATTCTTTGGATGTAGTAGGAGCAGTTAAAGCTTATCTAAAAGCCACTGCTCAGATTCGTAGAACGGATTCTTTGTTTGTTCTGCCCGAAGGCCCCAGAAAGGGTCAGGCAGCATCAAAATCTACTTTAGCCAAGTGGATTCGACAGGTCATAATACAAGCCTATGGCTTGAGAAGTAGACCGCCTCCGTTCAAAGTTAGGGCGCACTCCACGAGAGCAGTTGGAACTTCATGGGCAGTGCATCACCAGGCCTCCCTGGCGCAAATTTGTAAGGCCGCAACATGGTCTTCAGTACACACGTTTACTAGGTTCTACCAGGTGGACGTTAGAAGTCAGGAGGATGTCGCCTTTGGGCGCAGTGTGTTGCAGGCCGCAAAAGATCCTCATGCCTGATGGCGCCCAGCTTATGTATGGTGTATCCCCCCCCTCATGTGGCATTGCTTTGGGACGTCCCACATAGTAATGACTATGCTGCTCTGTGTCCCGTGATGTATGAACAAGAAAGTAGGATTTTTAAAACAGCTTACCTGTAAAATCCTTTTCTTGGAGTACATCACGGGACACAGAGCTCCCACCCCTCTTTTGGGGACACGTATTGCTTTGCTACAAAACTGAGGTACTCCCGGATGGGAGGGGCTTATATAGGGGAGGGTACTTCCTGTTTTGGAAGTTGCCAGTGCCAGCACCTGAAGGTAATTCTATATAACCCACATAGTAATGACTATGCTGCTCTGTGTCCCGTGATGTACTCCAAGAAAAGGATTTTACAGGTAAGCTGTTTTAAAAATCCTACTTTTCACGTCCTATTAACAAGACAGGACATGGGGATTGCTAACTGGGAGTTTTTTTGGCCAGGCTACAGGTATTTCAATAACATTAATAAATATTTTACAAAGCTGCACTGTTTTTTAATACCTACTGAGGCCCCTTGACTGCATAGGCTATTATCTGTAAAAGACCAACTTATCTTTTAAATAAAAAGAAAGCGGCAGTTAAAAAAATGAATATTTCTGCATTGCTGTTTTTTAAATCCTAAATACAGGTAAATAAATGACTCATAATTTGCAGCTGCAAGCCGTCATATAGCTGCAAAGTGCGAGACTGCACAGTTCGCTTAATTATAGTACTTTGTGTTTCTCTAAACTCTAAAGGATCAATCTTTGTGGTTACAGCAACTTTAGACCATGGGTACAGAGGAGCATAATTCATAGCTATATGTACAGTATCTACAAACACTGACTTTTTTCCTAAGGAACACAACCACCCCCCCCCCACGCCAAACCGTATCAAATGTTGAGTGTGGCCAAATCCCACTAATAAGGTCTTAAAGGGGTAATAAATACCAAGAGTGCATTACGTACAGAGTGCAAAGTTCAGGGGTGCACTACACACAGAGAGCAGAGTTCAGAGTGCTGAGCTCAGGGGTGTGCTACACACAGTGCAGAGTTCAGGGATACGCTACCCAGGTACAGTGTGCTGAGCTCAGGGGTGTGCTACATACTGCGCTACACACAGAATGCAGTGTTCAGGAGTGCACTACAGAGTGAAGTGTTCAGGGGTACGCTACACACAGAGTGCAGTGTTCGTGGGTGCGCTATACACAAGGAGAAAGTGGAGATCACAGACCATGGACCGCCCCCTTCCAACCATGACCACACAGTACCACGGGCACCTGCCTCTCCCTTGTCCCCATCCTACGGGAGCTGTTTAGGAGATCAGATCTGTGGGAGCTGCTGGAAGAAAAGCTGTCATTTGTGTAGCGCCCTGCTCCTGTTGGGTAGGCGCTATGTGTTAAATTTAGTTATCTGAACTGTATTTTAGCTCAGAAGGATTAAGCTAAATTGTTGGCTCTGTTTCAGTCCAGCTGGGTTGCATGGTTTTCCCCTTGACAGTAGGTGTCACTGTCACCACGGGTCAAGGTTGGAAATTCAGCGGGCTGGGTGTATTGGGTATTCCTTTCCCAGAAGTGGCTCAGGGGGCGTGGTTAACCCGCTGTGCATTCTGGGAAGGGGTACTTATGGGACAGAGACCGCGCTATCGGGGTTCGTTGCCGGATCCTGACCTGAGGGCCCTCCTGGCCTCAGATGTGCAAGCTGTTTCTCTGCCTATGGGCCTGCTGGCCCGAGGCTCTGCAACTGAGAGTAGGCCCAGGAGTTTCTGGGGCCTACTAGTCCAGGGATGGTCCTACGCGGTCTTGCCTGCGGGAAGAAGCGGAACAATTGGGGACTCAATTGAAGGACGCATTCTGGCCAATTTACCTCACGGTGCTGCCGGATGGCTGAAAGATTCTGGCACCGTGAGCTATGTATTTTCTGAAGGAACTTTTGTAAGTGTCGGTGTGGTTGCACGATCTTGTGGTGGAAGATTGTAAAAGGACTTGACGGCACTCATCAAGTCTGTGGCAGAGACTTTGAGCGAGCTTCGCACCGGTTGCTAGGCCAGTGAGAGTAGGCCTATCTGGTGGTTGCTGATTCCAGTGTGGAACCGATTTGTCCTCTGGATCTAAGATTGTGCCTGATCCGCAAAGCAAGGTACCTGAACCTCCCCTATCCTTCTACCCCTCTGTTGGAACTGTTTAATAAAACTCTTGAAGAAAAAGAAGCCAAGTGTTGGTGTGGACATTCATGAAAGCTCTTCAAGAGGGACCCCTATGACAAGTGTGGTGAACAGAAAGGCACAAATCTAAAACCAGCGGCCCCTTCGGGGGTATTGCTACATTTATAAACACAGAAGCTGGACTTCTGTGTTTACAAGTAATAGCGGTGAGCAGGGCCTGACTTGGAGGGGGCAGAACTGAGTTCCTCCAAGTTCCAGCTAAAAAAAAATCTGCGTCTACAAACATTAACACTTATTTTGTTTGGGTTTCATTTTAAAGCACTTCACAGTGTTTACAAATGTAGCAATACCCCCGAAGGGGCCGCTGGCCACCTAAACGTAAACTAAATAGACTAATTTGTGATTGACTGCTCTTTAGGACTAAAGCTGGCCATAGATGTATTATTTTTTTTCCATCAGCCAGAGGGGTGATGGACAAAAATGAACGGATCCCTTCATCTACACAGTTAAGGCGTATAGAGGAATTATTGCCACTGTGCCATTATATTCTGAGAGTGGAGACTCCTCTGAGAATACACTGATCAGAGCTGCAGCTGATTGGCTGTGGGTGCTGATTGAATGAAAATTCCCTTCCCAATCATTAGATCAACTTCACTTTGGCCAGTCCCTGCTGAACCAGGCACACTTTTTTTTTAATCATGTAACCGTGGTATACAGATCATCCAAAAAGGTATATAGTGGCAGTATTTTATTGTAAAAAGAAGATTTATAAGCTGTGGGCACTGTTGTGGGGCGGATGAACTATTTTCATATTACTTACTGGGTTTAGTAACACTTTAAGAAAATATATATGCAAATTTCATCAAATGCTTTATGCGATGTAGACAGGGACTATATGAGGAACTATATTTTATATATATATATATATATATATATATATATATACACACACACACACATATATACACATATATATATATATATATATATATATATGGCAGCCATGCTAAAAGGTGAAGACATTTTTTTAACAGATTTATTTCCTTGTTAACGCCGTTGCACAAAATAATCTATTCAAATCTCCAGCTGAAGCTCTTCTGAGCAAGCCAATCTCACATATCCCTAAATCCTCCCTTGAAAGGTAATCTCCTTTATGTTCTTGGCTGCTAAAATAGCTGCCACATGCTTGCAGAAATTACTAAAAGTAATTTGAAAATGTAAAATCCACAATAACCCGAATTGTGACTAATAAACAACTAGCAAATATTCCTCAAAAGTTTTTGATCAATTCTGGCCCCCATGCTTTGACTATATTCAGAGTTCGCTCTTCAGGGGTTCAGAAGTTTTGCTGGTCACGTAAAAAAAAAAGGTCTCTCTTCGGCCTCGTACACACGACCGATTTTCTCGGCAAGAACCAGCAAGAAACTTGCTGGCAGAGATGTCTTGCCGAGTAAATCGGTCGTGTGTACACGGCTATCGGGTTTCTCGTCGAGAAAACCGACAAGTAACCTCGACGAGAAAATAGAGAACCTGCTGTCTATTTTCTCGTCGAGATTCTCGTCGGCATGTTTCTCGACGAGAAAAGTGAGTGTGTGTACACTTACCTGTCCTCCCGGAAGCCCGCGCATGTTCGATTCAAAGAAGTCGATGACACACACCAGCGGTGGTGGGTCAAACAGGCAAAGATGGTGGGATAGACTTCTCTGGATCCGTCCTCTCGGCAGCAATTGAAGCAGGCACAAGGAATCCAATCCTCTCCCAGATAATACCACAGAACTCCAAGGCGTCAATGCATCAGAGACCATGTAAAAAATTGAACAAAAGGGGGCTCATGAGTCTCATGCCCCAGTTGATGCATCTTTATGCGAAACATGTCGGGTACATGAACCTGCCTTATAGCTACACCACAATTTGTTACTTCTGTGATCACCTTTTGCAAGCCTCTGCATGGATGCCTGTATGACTTTTTACTTTATTTTAAACACCATGAGTGTTTTGTGCTTCGTTCCTGAAAAAATGAGATTTTTATTTTGCTATCTGATCCTGCGCTATGTGGAGCCTTCTTTTGTTCAATTTTTTACATGGTCTCTGATGCATTGACGCCTTGGAGTTCTGTGGTATTATCTGGGAGAGGATTGGATTCCTTGTGCCTGCTTCAATTGCTGCCGAGAGGACGGATCCAGAGAAGTCTATCCCACCATCTTTGCCTGTTTGACCCACCACCGCTGGTGTGTGTGTCCACGCATAGGGGTAAGAGTATCCATTTCTTTCCCCCATCCCTGGTGTTGGAGTCACGTCCCCGGGTGCTATGGATATATGAACACTTGTTTTCCACGTTCCTGAAGTTCCTTTGGATTTCCTTTATGAGGACAATATATTAAAGTTATATACATATTTCCTTCAGTTGTTTCCAGTTCACATACTGGTCACCTTTATTGAACTTTAATAGTAGTTCACTGTATTAGACACTTTATGAGTTTTTTCATACACTTATGAAGTTATACATTAATGTTGTATATATTTAGATTTATTTCTCTCAGGCTTTTTTAGGCCGTATACACTTATTGTTTGTTCACTGTCCCAATCTAGATACCAGTTTGGGTCATCTTTACACCTTAGACGCCGCATTTTTTTGTTTTTATGCACAATTTAAATTATTCTACTATATTTTCTTCTCTTTTAATTTATTTCACTTTTACCATAACTTTCTTTAAAATCAACTTTCTTTATCATTAAAGCAAAACGTCAGACAAAAATAAGATAAAAATGAATCGCCCTTTTAAAGATATAATATACAAGCAGCTTTTATTGTAGTATTCTCTTTTAATGGAGCTAGATCATTCTGATGGATAGCCTCATTGAATCCTCTGAACCCAGGTAAAAGTAACCCAAATCAGTGTATATAATTTAATCAGTGTGAAAGCTAGAGTTTACAAACTCAGATATATATATTTGCTAATTGATCAATCCTAATATACTGACGGCCTATCTCATTTCGAGGCTCAAAAATGTCAGGATAGTACAAAAATCCCCCAAATGACCCCTTTTTGGAAAGTAGACAGTCCAAGGTTCTTAGTAGGAGGCATGGCACATTTTTTAAAGTAGTTTTTGTCACAATTTGTGGGAAAATTAAGAAACTAAATAAAATTTTGGGGTTTTTTTGTCACAATTTTTTTTATATACTGTCGCCAGTGCAGTACAGCATCATATGTTGGTGTGGCGGTGATCAGGGATACTGACTGGTGACAGTATGTAAAAAAATATATATATATATTATTACATTTTTTAAACTATTTCTTTCTTTTTTATTTATTTATTTTTTCCATACTGTCATCAGATTAGTTTAGTGTCACCATTGTACTACTTTGAGGGATAGGGATAATCAGGGAATTTTTTTATTTCTTGTACATTGTTATTGCTTATAACAGTGATGATCACTGTTATAAGCAATAGTTTTAACTGTCATAAATGGCTTTCATTCATGACAGCTTGCTTACTATTGTGATGCTGTGATTGGCTACAGCTAATCACATGGTACAGGGTGCCAGGTACCATGTGATAGCTGTGAGCCAATCACAGCATCACAACAGTAAGCAAGCAAGCTGTCGTGAATGGAAGCCATTCATGACAGTTTTGCTTACATGTAATCATGAAGGGGGTAAAATCTTCTGAAGCTGAAGTGCTCATGTTGAAGGTTTACCCTCACCTTCTGATCCCGTGACAACTGTAAAATTTTCCAATAACCTTCTGCCCCCATAATAATGGTGAGCAGGATAAACAGAGGGAGGGGGTGGATCTGCCCAACATTGACATGGACAGAAATAAAAACCTGGCATAGGTCCTAACCCTTCCCTAATTCATCCCAAAAAAAACATGTTGGCTTTAGATGCACTTCACAGTGTATGTAAACCCCAACAATTAACTTCTCTTACTTGCTCCCTTTTTGTTCTGTTTAATATATAACAAAGTGCAAAAAAACGACTGATCTGGTCAGAATTCCAGAGCTGTCCTGTGTCCTTGGCACACTTCTTTACTATCTCATAGACCACCCCCCCCCCCCCCCAAGTTCTTATCTTGGTTTACAGAATGATTAACCTTTATAAGTAGAGATCTAATGCCGCGTACACACGATCATTTTTCCCGTCGGGAAAATTTTCATTTTTTTCCTTTGGACGATAAAAACGATCGTCTGTGGGCTTTTTGTCATTTTTCCCAACGGGAAAAACGGCATTAATCACGACGAGAAAAATTAGAACATGCTCTAATTTTTCTCGTCGTGATTCCCGTCGGTTTTTTCCGTGGCAGTTTTCCCATAGGGAAAACGGCCGTGGGTGGGGGGAACAAGCTGTTCCTCGTTTTTCATGTCGATTTTCTCGACTGTGTTTTCACCGTCGAAAAAATAGATCGTGTGTACGCGCCATAAGAGTGGGGGAGGTTGAGTAGTTTAGCTAAATACAATAGACAGGGCTGACAGCTCTCATTCCACATAAATACTGTGTGTTGTCAGCACACACAAGGGCTAAGAGCAGAGTGCATTTCTGGCAGATTAACAAGTATTTTTATGTACACACAGGTACTTTAACCCCTTACTGACCATGCACTGTACAGATACTGAGACAGTGCAGGCCAGCTGTGCAGAATCACATTTATACACATGATTCTGCAATCCCGGGTAGGGGGCGCGAAAGTGCCTGGCTGTGCTGTGGTTCATCACAACACATGCCGATCACCGGGTCCAGGCCAGTGATGACCTTTGGCACCCAGTGATTGACCTCTGACACCCAATGATTGGCTCTGAGTCTGTGAGTGTGAACAACACAGAGCTGTGTCCAGTGACAGGGGATCTCCTCGCTGCTAAACAGGGAATGAAAACAACTAGATCCCCAGTAAAAGCAGCACACAGTACACACATAAACACTTGTTAGACACACATTTAACCCCTTAATTTCCCTAGATGTTAACCCCTTCTTGACCAGTGCCATTAGTACAGTGACAGTACATATTCTTAGCACTGATCACTGTAGTAATGTCACTGGTGAGGTCAGTGGCAGTTAGTTAGTTCCCACAAAGTGTCAGTTAGTGTCAGAGTGCCCGCCGTCCCGCTAAAAGTGGCTGATCCCTGCCATTACTAGTATTAAAAAAATAAATTAAAAAAAATCCCATAGTTTGTAGAAGCGATACCATTCCCACAAACCAATATACATTTTTGGGATTTTTTTTTTACCAAAGACATGTAACAGAATACATTTTGGCCAAAGTTTATGTAGAGGTTTGATTACATTTTTTTATTGGGTATGTTTTATAGCAGAAAGTAAAAAAAAAATAGTTTTTTTTTACACCTTTAAATTTTACCTTTAAAATTGTCGGCCTTTTTTAGTTTTTAGAGCAAAAAGTGGTGATCAAATACCACCAAAAGAAAGCTCTATTTGCGAGAGAAAAATTCAATAAATGTCAGTTTTGTACAGCATTGCATGAGCGTGCAATTGTCAGTTAAAGTAACGTACTGCCTAAAAGAAAAAAAATGGCCTGATCATGAAGGGGGTAAATCTTCCAGAGGTCACGTGGTTAAAGAGATGTAACACTAGGAAATCTGCATTTACTGCAGAGATGTACGGCATATGTCTTTTTGTATTTTACCCTGACATCTAGTTTAAAGTGAATGCAGAGAATTTAGGAACTTTTGATTTAGCGCAGATTTCAGGGCTCTGGAAATCTGCATCTGTTCACAGTGCAATCTGGACCACTGAATCTTGACAGCTTTAAACTATTATTTCCTAGATTGTACCGGATGATATGGGTTTGTTTGTATCATATAAACACTATGATACTGTCCGTACGATGACTGACCAAAAAGTAAACATAATACAAATACAGACAATAGGATGCATAAGTATTACCTGAAAAGTCCAGAGCGCAGACCCCTCTCTGGTGTTGGCCTTTGAGCAGTGACAGGCATTTCAGTGTCTGAGTATCCCACACGTGTATTGCTGCATCTCTTCCAATCTAGCAACACATTATAGCCATCTGTCAGTACATACGTTACACATCTTTCCATATATGCCAACCATTTGTTAGCCTCTAGAAATATTCTAAATGTATTTCTGGCACCCTCCAAGATAGGTGCTAGGTTAGGTAAATTAAGTTACTGGCTCACTGTAATTATTCGAGCAGCATGTGATTATTTTAGTCTGTTCTGTGTTTCACTGGCTGCAGGGTTGACTGCTTTCCCCTGTCTGTCTGGAAAGGTTCTGAAAGATAGTGGGCTGGAAGAGTCAAATCAGCAGCTGTATATTTATGCAGCAGCAGCAAATCCATGGGTATAGGTGCCCAGATGGTGGCTGGGTGGGAGTATAAATACTCTGAGACTTGGAGCAAAGGGGTTCTTGTCCTAGAGAAGGGGACCCCAGTCTGGAGGGCTGCTGTCCTCACAGGCAGGCTTGCCATGTGTCTGCTGCTCATTGAAGTCCCAGCTAGGCTAGGTGGGGGGCGTATTCTGCTGAAAGTTGCTGGAGCTGACTGAGGGACTTTCGCCTGGGGATCTGGTCTGGTATCACTGGAGAGGTATCTGGCTGATATTGGAAGGAGGTGTCCAACTATCCAAGGACAGTAGTGAGTACAGACTGGAATGAGAGATCCCTGCAACTGTGTGCTTGCTGCTATCCCTCGGGTGTTAAAGTCAGTATTGCTCAAAGGGGACATTGTCCCTGCTGTCCTGGTATAGCTCAGTCTACTATCTGATTGTGCAAGGACTCTGCTCACAATAATAGGAGGAAGATTAGTGTCCTCAAGTTGCTACAAAAGTTACTGGAGTATCCCACAGTTACCCTACTCCTATGTAAGTTCAAGTTCTGAAATAAAGCATCAAAAAAGCATACACCAGACTGTTTATTGAGCCAAAGGAGTGACTGTGACTATGTCACTGGCTGCGGGTGCAACTACAGGAAAAGACCTTAGGGACCTTAAACTGCGGGCTACATATACACAAAAAAACTTACAGTCATAAACAAATGCATACACAAAATCAGCCAATTAAAGTGGTTGTAAACCCAAAAGTTTTAAAATTTACTGACAGGTAGGGCTTTTATGCCCCGTACACACGACTAGGGATGAGCTTCGAGTTCGAGTCGAACTCATGTTCGACTCGAACATTGCCTGTTCGCCCGTTCGCCGAACAACGAACAAATTGGGGTGTTCGCGGCAAATTCGAAAAATCTATGGGAGAAATCTAAAGTGCTAATTATAAAGGCTTATATGCAAGTTATTGTCCTAAAAAGTGTTTGGGGACCGGGGTCCTGCCCCAGGGGACATGTATCAATGCAAAAATAAGTTTTAAAAACGGCCGTTTTTTCGGGAGCAGTGATTTTAATAATGCTTAAAATGAAAAAATAAAAGTGAAATATTCCTTTAAATTTCGTACCTGGGGGGTGTGTATGATATGCATGTGAAGTGGCGCATGTTTCCCGTGCTTAGAACTGTCCCTGCAAAAAATTTCATTTTTGAAAGAAAAAAATGCATTTAAAACTGACTCGCGGCTATTAATAAATTGTCGGCTCCCGGCAATACATACAAAAGTCATTGATAAAAAAAAAAAAAAACGTGGGGGTTCCCCAGAATTCAATTACCAGGCCCTTCAGGTCTTAAGGGGAACCCCGCCGCAAATTAAAAAAAAAATTGACGTGGGGTTCCCCCAAATATCCATTCCAGGCCCTTGAGATCTGGCATGGATTTTAACCACTTAACGACCGCCCACCGCCGATTTACGTTGGCAGAGTGGCACGGCTAGGCAGAATCACGTAGATCTACGTGATCGCCTTTGTGCAGTTGGGGGGTCCATCCGGACCCCCCTTCACTGCAGTGAGCGGCCGTTAAGTGTTCGGGAGCGATCAGGCATGAGGGGGCGGCCGCTCGATTCCGCCCCCCCCCTCGCGATCGCTCCCGGCCAATGAAATTGCTTCCTCCGCCATGTGATGTAAACACAGGCTGGAGGAAGTGATGTCATCTCCCTCGCCGCGGTCTTTTCGTTCCCGGCGCCGAGGAGTGAAGACAGAGGTTAGTGCTCCAACAGTCCACTGACACGTAGGTACACATAGGCACACAAATCACCCCCCAGTCACCCCCAGATCACCCCCCAGGTCACCCCAAAGCCCCCAATCACAGTGTCACTGATTGCATTGATCATTTATTTTACTGATCACTGCATTTAGTGTCATCTGTGATTGTAAAAAGTTGCAAGGCAGTTAGGATTAGGCCCCTTTAGGTCCAGGGTAGCCCCCTAACCCCCCCTAATAAAGGTTTAACCCCTTGATCACCCCCCAGGTAACCCTTTCACCCCCTAACTTCAGCGTCACTAAGCGATTGTTTTTCCGATCGCTGTATTCGTGTCGCTGGTGTTTTAGATAGGCAGTTATTTTTTTTTTAGGTTCGCCGCAGGTTTTTATTGGTGTCAGGTACCCCCATATTTAACCTAATAAAGGTTTTAACCCCCTGATTGCCCCTAGTTAACCCTTTCACCAGTGATCACCATATAAAGGTTACGGGTGACGCTGGTTGATTAGTTTGCTTTTTATAGCATCAGGGCACCCGCCGTATATAACCCAATAAAGGTTTAACCCCCCTGATCGCCCGGCGGGTGAGATCAATTAGGTTTTAGCGCCAGAGAGGGTCTGCGTCGCCCCAGGCAGTGTTAGGTTAGTGCCAGTAACGCTAACACCCACGCGCAAAGCATACACCCCCCTTAGTGGTACAGTATCTGATCAGATCTATACTAGCATCCCCAGCGGTTTAGGGTTCCCAAAAACGCAGTGTTAGCGGGATCAGCCCAGATACCTGCTAGTACCTGCGTTTAGCCCCTCCGCCCAGCCCAGCCCAGCCCACCCAAGTGCAGTATCGATCGATCACTGTCACTTACCAAACACAACACACATAACTGCAGCGTTCGCAGAGACAGGCCTGATCCCTGCGATCGCTAACAGTTTTTTTGTAGCGTTTGATATATTTGCTGACGACAGTCAGGTGCTTTTTTTCCTGTGAATCTTACTAGTGTACCCCTAAATTTAGAGCCCAAAATGGCAAGACGAAGGTACACTAGTAAAGAGGCCTACGAGATTCTGAGCATGACAGATAGTGAAGAGGAGGTCACGTATCTGTCAGATTCAGGCTCAGAATATCTTCCCGTAGAAGACAGTGACGTCAGCGGCCCCACGTCAGATAGCTCTGACGACGAAGTTGAGGTCCCTGCTAAGGTCAGGCGTACCCGATCCCGATCTTCTGAGGTTGTTGAGGAGCAAGAACCGCAGGTCTCTCGTATCATGGAGCAGAGTAGTACTAGCGCCGCTATTCCTTCTGGTGAACTGGCAAGCACCAGCGGCCTAGTACAGCCTGGACGTACATCCAGCACTGCAGTAACACTTGGTGACGTGGCGAGTCCCATAAGTGCAGTTCAAGCTGGCGAGGTGGCAAGCACAAGTAGTGTCCCGCTGCCACCAAGAAGACAAAGGCAGGCCCGTCGTGCCCATACTGCCCTTCCTGCAGAATTCGCCTATCCTGATTGGGTCCCCACCACTTCTGCAGAACCCGTACTTCCCCCATTCACTGCCCAACCCGGTATTCAGGTGGAAACAGCTGATTTTATGCCAATCGATTTTTATTCGCTGTTTTTCACGGAAGATCTCTATAGATCTATTGTGGACCAGAGTAATTTATATGCTGGTCAATTTATCGCCGCTAACCCCCAGTTGCCTAAAATTGCCAGAAATTGGAAACCAATTACTGTTTCCGAATTTAAGACCTTTCTGGGCCTTTCCCTCAACATGGGCACACATAAATTTCCGTCATTGCGTGCTTATTGGTCCACGCACCCAATTGACCACATGCCCGTGTTCTCTGCCTCCATGTCCAGGGCACGATACGAGCAGATTTTGCGGTTCATGCACTTCAACGACAATGAACTTTGTCGTCCACGTGGGGACCCTGAATACGACCGGCTCTATAAAATTCGGCCCCTCATAAACCACTTCAACGAACGTTTTGCAGCCTTGTTTACTCCCGATCAAGTTGTCTGCGTTGATGAGTCCCTGATTACATTTTCTGGCCGCTTGTCTTTCAAGCAGTACCTTCCCAGCAAGCGTGCCAGATACGGGGTCAAGCTCTACAAGTTCTGTGACAGGGCAACAGGCTATGTAGTGAACTTTACGGTTTATGAGGGAAAAGACAGTCAGATTGAGTCGGTCAACTGCCCGGATTACATAGGGAGCGCTGGCAAGATAGTGTGGAACTTGGTGTCACCCTTATTCGGAAAGGGGTACCACTTGTATGTGGACAATTATTACACGAGCGTGCCACTGTTTAGTCACTTGTTTGATCATAAGATTGGAGCATGTGGCACCGTGCGACCTAATCGCCGGGGCTTTCCCCAGCGGCTTGTAGATGCCCGTCTTAGGCTGGGGGAGAGAGCCTGCTTGAAGTGTAATAACTTGCTCGCTATGAAGTGGAGGGACAATAAGAATGTTTTCCTTCTTACCTCCCTTCATGCAGACACGACAGTCCAAATTCGTACGGCGACTGGTGTTGTGGAGAAACCCCTCTGTGTCCACGAATATAACCAAAATATGGGAGGGGTGGACCTCAACGACCAGTTGATGGCGCCGTATCTAATTGACCGTAAGGCGAGACGCTGGTACAAAAAAGTGTCTCTATCATTATTCCAATTGGCTTTGCTGAACGCTCATGTGCTATACAGAGCTTCAGGCGGGACGTTATCTCTTCTAAAATTCCAGAATGAGATAGTCACAGAACTCCTGTATCCAGGCGGTTCTGCACCTCACCATCCCCAACCAAATGCAGTAAGCCGGCTGCATGAGAGGCATTATACGCATCTCCTCCCGAGTACCCCTACCCAAAGCCACCCCCAAAAAAGATGTCGTGTCTGTAGCAAGCGCGGATTTAGGCGTGACACCCGTAGTTTTTGTCCACTCTGTCCTGACAAGCCTGGTCTTTGCCAAGGTGAATGTTTTGAACGCTACCACTCAAAAGTGAAGTTTTAGCGTAGGGTACAGCATTTCACAGACTAGGACACACTTACACAGGGTCTCCCAAGATGCCATTACATTTTGAGAGACCCGAACCATTACAGTTGTAAAGTTACAAAAAAAAGTGTAAAAAAGAAAAAAAAAAACGTAAAAAACAAAACACAAAAAAATATAAAATAAAAAAACCAAAAATAGTTGTCGTTTTATTGTTCTCTCTCTCTCTATTTTCTCTCTATTGTTCTGCTCTTTTTTACTGTATTCCATTCCGCAATGTTTTATCATGCTTGCTTTTCAGGTATGTAATTTTTTGTTTTCAGGTGCGCCATTCAACTGCAGCGCGGAATTATTTATCTTGACAGCAACAGCGTTTGCTCCCACGATACATAAAGCCGTGACTCCAGTGCTGTAGGAGGTGATTTCACCACCACAGTTAAAAAAAAGAGCATATATGCCGAAGCATGGGGGCAGCAGGGGCGGAGGAGCGATTTTGCTCCTAATGCCGCGTACATACGGTCGAAATTCCGACCGTGTGTACGTGGCATAACTTTTTTGCGGGAGGATGCCCCCATGCTTCGGCATATATATATTTTAGGCACAGGTTGCGTTAAAACATTTTTTTATTTTTTACTAGGTTTTGTTTTGGTATTTGCTTTGCAGGTATGGCATGGTAAGGTCTTACTGTTGTACTGTAATGTTACTTTGTTTTAATGTTAACCACCATTTGCTTAGCAGGTACGCCATTCAGTTGCAGCGCGGATCTATTTATCTTGACAGCAACAGCGTTTGCTCCCACGATACATAAAGCCGTGACTCCAACGCTGTAGGAGGTGATTTCACCACCACAGTTAAAAAAAAAGAGCATATATGCCGAAGCATGGGGGCAGCAGGGGCGGAGGAGCGATTTTGCTCCTAATGCCGCGTACATACGGTCAAAATTCCGACCGTGTGTACGCGGCATAACTTTTTTGCGGGAGGATGCCCCCATGCTTCGGCATATATATATTTTAGGCACAGGTTGCGTTAAAACATTTTTTTATTTTTTACTAGGTTTTGTTTTGGTATTTGCTTTGCAGGTATGGCATGGTAAGGTCCTACTGTTGTACTGTAATGTTACTTTGTTTTAATGTTAACCACCATTTGCTTAGCAGGTACGCCATTCAGTTGCAGCGCGGATCTATTTATCTTGACAGCAACAGCGTTTGCTCCCACGATACATAAAGCCGTGACTCCAACGCTGTAGGAGGTGATTTCACCACCACAGTTAAAAAAAAGAGCATATATGCCGAAGCATGGGGGCAGCAGGGGCGGAGGAGCGATTTTGCTCCTAATGCCGCGTATATACGGTCGAAATTCCAACGGAGGCTTATCCGTGGAAAAGTCCGACCGTGTGTACGCGGCATAACCTTTTATGCCGCGTACATACGGTCGAAATTCCGACGAAGGCTTGACCGTGTGTACGCGGCATAACTTTTTTGCGGGAGGATGCCCCCATGCTTCGGCATATATGCCCATCATTAGAAGTGGGTGGATGAAGGGAGGTATTCTAATGGTGGGCATACCCACCAATCAATCTCTTTTTTTCGTTCAGCCAATAGGCTGTATGAAAAAAAAGATTACAATACATGTCCAACAAGGACCAGCAACGTACTGGTATGTTGCTGGACTTTGAATGTTTATACCAGAATGATGCCTGCGGGTTTAGGTATCATCTTGGTATCATTCTTTTCAGCCAGCAGCCGGCTTTCATGTAAAAGCAATTCTAGCAGATAATTAGCCTCTAGACTGCTTTTACAAGCAGTGGGAGGGAATGTCCCCCCCCCCCGGATATAAAAAGCGCCATTGGGAAATTGGGAAAGCATTTTATCACACCGATCTTGGTGTGGTCAGATGCTTTGAGGGCAGAGGAAAGATCTAGGGTCTAACCCCCCAATTTTTTTCAAAAAAAGAGTACCTGTCACTACCTATTGCTATCATAGGGGATATTTACATTCCCTGAGATAACGATAAAAATGGTAAAAAAATAAAATATGGAAGGCACAGTTTAAAAATAAAATAAAAAAGCCAAATAAATAATAAAAAAAAAAAAAAAAAAAAAAAAAAAAAGCACCGCTGTCCCCCCCTGCTATTGCGCAAAGGCGAACGCAAGCGTCGGTCTAGCGTCGTATGTAAACAGCAATTGCATCATGCATGTGAGGTATCACCGCGAAGGTCAGATCGAGGGCAGTCATTTTAGCAGTAGACCTCCTCTGTAAATCTAACGTGGTAACCTGTAAAGGCTTTTAAATGCTTTTAAAAATGAATGTAGTTTTGTCGCCGCTGCGCGTTTGTGCGCAATTTTAAAGCATGTCGTGTTTGGTATCCATGTACTCGGCCTATGATCATCTTTTTTATTTCATCAAACATTTGGGCAATATAGTGTTTTTTAGTGCATTAAAAATAAAAAAAGTGTGTTTTTCCCCCAAAAAATGCGTTTTAAAAATCGCTGCGCAAATACTGTGTGGAAAAAAAAAATGCAACACCCACTATTTTAATCTATAGGGCCTTTGCTTTAAAAAAATATATAATGTTTGGGGGTTCAACATAATTTTCTTGCAAAAAAAAATTTTCTTTCATGTAAACAAAAAGTGTCAGAAAGGGCTTTGTCTTCAAGTGGTTAGAAGAGTGGATGATGTGTGACATAAGCTTCCTAATGTTGTGCATAAAATGCCAGGACAGTTCAAAACCCCCCCAAATGACCCCATTTTGTAAAGTAGACACCTCAAGCTATTTGCTGAGAGGCATGTTGAGCCCATTGAATATTTTTTTTTTTTGTCCCAAGTGATTGAATAATGACCAAAAAAAAAAAAATGTACAAAAAGTTGTCACTAAATTATATATTGCTCAAACATGCCATGGGCATATGTGGAATTACACCCCAAAATACATTCTGTTGCTTCTCCTGAGTACGGGGATACCACATGTGTGGGACTTTTTGGGAGCCTAGTCGCGTACGGGACCCCAAAAACCAAGCACCGCCTTCAGGATTTCTATGGGTGTAAATTTTTGATTTCACTCCTCACTGCCTATCACAGTTTCGGAGGCCATGGAATGCCCAGATGGCACAAAACCCCCCCAAATGACCCCATTTTGGAAAGTAGACACCCCAAGCTATTTGCTGAGAGGTATGTTGAGTATTTTGCAGATCTCGCTTTTTGTCACAAAGTTTTGAAAATGTAAAAAAAGAAAAAAAAAAAGAAAAAAAAATGTCTTTCTTAATTTTCAAAAACAAATGAGAGCTGTAAAATACTCACCATGCCTCTCAGCAAATAGCTTGGGGTGTCTACTTTCCAAAATGGGGTCATTTGTGGGGGTTTTGGGCTATTTTGACATTTTATGGCCTTCAAAACTGTGATAGGTAGTGAGGAGTGAAATCAAAAATGTATGCCCTTAGAAACCTTGAAGGCGGTGCTTGGTTTTTGGGGTCCCGTACGCGGCTAGGCTCCCAAAAAGTCCCACACATGTGGTATCCCCGTACTCAGGAGAAGCAGCAGAATGTATTTTGGGGTGTAATTTCACATATGCCCATGGCATGTGTGAGCAATATATCATTTAGTGACAACTTTGTGCAAAAAAAAAAAAAGTTTGTCATATTCCCGCAACTTGTGGCAAAATATAAAATATTCCATGGACTGAACATGCCTCTCAGTAAATAGCTTGGGGTGTCTACTTTCCAAAATGGGGTCATTTGGGGGGGTTTTGTGCTATTTTGTGCTATTTTGGCATTTTATGGCCTTCGAAACTGTGATAGGTAGTGAGGAGTGAAATCAAAAATTTGCGCCCTTAGAAATCCTGAAGGCGGTGCTTGGTTTCCGGGGTCCCGTACGTGGCAAATCAAAAATTTGCGCCCTTAGAAATCCTGAAGGCGGTGCTTGGTTTCCGGGGTCCCGTACGTGGCTAGGCTCCTAAAAAGTCCCACACATGTGGTATCCCCGTACTCAGGAGAAGCAGCAGAATGTATTTTGGGGTGCAATTCCACATATAACCATGGCATGTGTGAGCAATATATCATTTAGTGACAACTTTTTGTAATTTTTATTTTTTTTTTGTCATTATTCAATCGTGTCTACTTTCCAAAATGGGGTCATTTGGGGGGGTTTTGTACTGCCCTGCCATTTTAGCACCTCAAGAAATGAGATAGGCAGTCATAAATTTAAAGCTGTGTAAATTTCAGAAAATGTACCCTAGTTTGTAAACGCTATAACTTTTGCGCAAACCAATAAATATACGCTTATTGACATTTTTTTTACTAAAGACATGTGGCTGAATACATTTTGGCCTAAATGTATGACTAAAATTGAGTTTATTCGATTTTTCTTATAACAAAAAGTAGAAAATATCATTTTTTTTCAAAATTTTCGGTCTTTTTCTGTTTATATCGCAAAAAATAAAAATCGCAGAGGCAATCAAATACCATTAAAAGAAAGCTCTATTTGTGGGAAGAAAAGGACGCAAATTTCATTTGGGTACAACATTGCATGTCCGCACAATTTACAGTTAAAGCAGCGCAGTGCCGAATCCCAAAAACAGGCTTGGTCCTAATGGCCCGAAATGGTCCGGGGCTTAAGTGGTTAAGGGGAACTCCACCCCAAATTAAAAAAAAAATGGCGTGGAGTCCCCCTAAAAATCCATACCAGACCCCTTATCCGAGCACGCAACCTGGCCGGCCGCAGGGGAAAAGGGGGGGACGAGAGAGCGGCCCCCCCTCCCTCCTGAACCGTACCAAGCCACATGCCCTCAACATGGGGAGGATGTCCCCATGTTGATGGGGACAAGGGCCTCATCCCCACAACCCTTGCCCGGTGGTTGTGAGGGTCTGCGGGCGGGGGGCTTATCGGAATCTGGAAGACCCCTTTAACAAAGGGGACCCCCAGATCCCGGCCCCCCCATGTGAATTGGTATGTACCCCTACCATTTCACGAAGAAAGCGTAATTTTTTTTTTTAAAAACACACAAACACCTTGAAAAAGTCCTTTATTTAAAAAAAAACAAAACATTCCAGCGGTGAAATCCAGTGTCCCGCGGCGATCCCGATGTCCAGCGCTGTCCTTCATTGGTTGTGCCTGAGCGGACCTGATGGGGAACTCCCTCTCAGTATTTTAAATGTATAGACCCGCCCCTTCTAAAGTTCCCCATCAGGTCCGCTCAGCGGACCAGATGCGGAACATGAGAAGGGGCGGGTCTATACATGTATTACCAAAGTGAGAGCAGTTCCCCATCAGGTCCGCCCCCTCGGTATGTCGGACCCGCCTACGTCATTGGCTTGAGCGGGGAACTTCCTTCACTGTGTAATTTAAATTTTTTTTTAATAAAGGACTTTTTCAAGGTGTTTGTGTGTTTTTTTTAAACATTTTTTTACGCTTTCTTCGTGAAATGGTAGGGGTACAATGTACCCCTTACCAATTCACATAGGGGGGGGGGCCGGGATCTGGGGGTCCCCTTTGTTAAAGGGGTCTTCCAGATTCCGATAAGCCCCCCGCCCGCAGACCCCCACAACCACCGGGCAAGGGTTGTGGGGATGAGGCCCTTGTCCCCATCAACATGGGGACATCCTCCCCATGTTGAGGGCATGTGGCTTGGTACGGTTCAGGAGGGAGGGGGGGCCGCTCTCTCGTCCCCCCCCTTTTCCCCTGCGGCCGGCCAGGTTGCGTGCTCGGATAAGGGGTCTGGTATGGATTTTTAGGGGGACTCCACGCCATTTTTTTTTTAAATTTGGGGTGGAGTTCCCCTTAAAATCCATGCCAGACCTGAAGGGCCTGGTAATTGAATTCTGGGGAACCCCCACGCTTTTTTTTAAATTTTTTTATCAATTACTTTTGTATGTATTGCCAGGAGCCGACAATTCATTAATAGCCGCGAGTCAGTTTTAAATGCATTTTTTTCTTTCAAAAATGACATTTTTTGCAGGGACAGTTCTAAGCACGGGAAACATGCGCCACTTCACATGCATATCATACACACCCCCCAGGTACGAAATTTAAAGGAATATTTCACTTTTATTTTTTCATTTTAAGCATTATTAAAATCACTGCTCCCGAAAAAACGGCCGTTTTTAAAACTTCTTTTTGCATTGATACATGTCCCCTGGGGCAGGACCCGGGTCCCCAAACACTTTTTAGGACAATATTAGCCTTTATAATTAACAATTTAGATTTCGAACGTTCGAGTCCATTGTATTTAATAGGGTTCTAAAGTTTACACAAACATTTTGTCTGTTCGCAGGTTCTGGTGCGAACCGAACAGGTGGGTGTTCGGCTCATCCCTGCACACGACCGGTTTTCCCGTCGGAAAAAGTCAGATGAGAGCTTTTGGACGGGAATCCCGGCTGTGTGTATGCTCCATCTGACTTTTTCCAACAGGAAAACTGCTGGGAAAAAAAGAGAGAGCAGGATCTCTTTTTTCCCGTCAGGAAAAAATTGTAGCGGGAGAACCGCTGCGCAAAAAAACACGCATGCTCAGAAGCATAGAACTTAATTTTCTCGGCTCGTCGTAGTCTTTTACGTCACCGCGTTCTTGGCAGTCAAATGTTCACCGGACTTTTGTGTGACCGTGTGTATGCAAGGCAGGCTTGAGAGGAATTCCATCGGGAAAACAATCGTTTTTTTTTCCGACGGGAAAACCGGTCGTGTGTACGGGGCATGATAGAAGATGTGTCAGTGCAGCCGCTGTGTTCCAATAGAGCCCTAAAGCAGATCTATAGTTACATTTAGGGTTGAAAATGTTTTTATTATTATAAGAACATCATATAAGATACAGAAACAAGACATCAAATGAGAGAGTGGGGCAACGAGTCTGCCGAGTGGCTATCGCCTATAGCTGGACTCGTGCTTTTAAACATTGATGATACAGAAGACTGCGGTAAACGTCATAGTGAATCATGAAATTAAACGTGTTCTACAGGTCATAGAAAAGGGAAAGAAAAAAAATAGGATTTTTATAACAGCTTACCTGTAAAATCCTTTTCTTGGAGTACATCACGGGACACAGAGCGACATAGTCATTACTAATGGGTTATATAGATACCGTCAGGTGCTGGCACTGGCAACTTCCAAAACCCGGAAGTACCCTCCCCTATATAAGCCCCTCCCATCCGGGAGCACCTCAGTTTTGTAGCAAAGCAATAAGTGTCCCCAAAGAGGGGCGGGAGCTCTGTGTCCCGTGATGTACTCCAAGAAAAGGATTTTACAGGTAAGCTGTTATAAAAATCCTATTTTCTTTCTCGTACATCACGGGACACAGAGCGACATAGTCATTACTAATGGGATGTCCTAAAGCAATGCCCAATGAGGGGGGGGATACACCATATATAAGCTGAGCGCTATCAGACATGAGGATCTTTTGCGGCCTGCAACACACTGCGCCCAAAGGCGACATCCTCCTGACTTCTAACGTCTACCTGGTAGAATCTAGTAAACGTGTGTACCGAAGACCATGTTGCGGCCTTACATACTTGAGCCAGGGAGGCCTGGTGATGCACTGCCCATGAAGTTCCAACTGCTCTCGTGGAGTGCGCTCTAACTTTGAACGGAGGCGGTCTCCTTCTCAAGCCATAGGCTTGTATTATGACCTGTCGAATCCACTTGGCTAAAGTAGATTTTGACGCTGCCTGACCCTTTCTGGGGCCTTCCGGCAGAATAACCAAAGTATCCGTTCTGCGAATCTGAGCAGTGGCCTTTAGATAAGCTTTAACTGCTCTTACTACATCCAAAGAATGCAATAACTTTTCCTCTACCGAAGTAGGTTCGGGGAAAAAAGAAGGAAGAACCACATCTTGGTTCAAATGAAACCTCGATACCACCCTAGGAAGAAAGGCTGGATGAGGACGTAACACTACTCTATCCTTATGGATAACCAGATATGGCTCCTTACAGGACATAGCTGCTAATTCCGACACTCTTTTAGCCGAACAAATGGCTACTAGAAAAATCAATTTCCTGGTGAGAAGCACCAAAGAAATATGCTGTAATGGTTCAAATGGTTGTTTCTGTAGAACCGACAGAACCAAGTTTAGATCCCATGGACATATGGGAATATTAACCGGAGGACTAATACGCATCACTCCTTGTATAAAGGCTTTGACTAGTGAATGCGAAGCCAAGGGCCTTTGAAAAAATATTGACAAGGCCGAAATCTGACCCTTGATAGTACTCAAGGCAAGCTTCCTATCTACAGCCCATTGTAGGAAGTCCAGAATCCTACCTATTACGTACTTATGTGGATGCCATTTCTTGGCCTCACACCACGCGATGTACGCCTTCCAGATTCTATATTAGATCTGCCTGGATACCGGCTTCCTGGCATTGATCATGGTAGATACCACAGGATTAGAGAGCCCTCTCTTTTTTAGAATGTGGGCTTCCATAGCCAGGTCGTCAAACCTAGGGCTGGTAAGGAAGGGTGGTATATCGGTCCTTGCGAAAGCAGGTCCGGACGACGTGGGAGAGTCCAAGGACTCCCCACTGAAATTTTACAATCTCCGCGTACCACGCTCTTCGGGGCCACGCTGGAGCCACCGGAATCACTGGTTTCTTTTCTACCCTGATTCTGCGGAGTAATCGAGGTAACCATTGTGGCGGTGTGAATGCATATATCAGCTTGAACTGATCCCAAGGGAACACTAGGGCATCCGAGCCGCAAGCTAGGGGATCCCTTGTCCGAGAGACAAACCTGTCCCCCTTTGCGTTGAATCTGGATGCTAGAAGATCTACATCCGATGTTCCCCACCGCTGACATATTGTCCAGAAAACCTCGGGGTGAAGGGACCCTTCCTCTGGGCCTAATTGCTGGCGACTTAGAAAGTCCGCCTTCCAATTCTCCACTCCTGGAATGAATACCGCAGATATGGCTGGGACATATTTTTCTGCCCATTTCAGGATGTAATTTACTTCCCTCTGGGCTGCACGACTCCTGGTGCCCCCCTGATGATTGATATATGCCACTGCTGTGGCATTGTCTGATTGAATTCTGACAGGGGACCCTTGGAGTTTGGATGTCCATGCTACTAGGGCATACCGGGCTGCTCGTATCTCTAAGAGATTGATGGGCAGGGCCTTTTCTGCATCCGACCATCTGCCCTGGAGAGACTATTGCTCCAGTACTGCTCCCCAGCCTATAAGGCTGGCATCTGTAGTGACCACCTTCCAAGAAATCAGACTGAAGGATTTCCCTTTTTCCAGATTCTGGGGAACCAACCACTAACGGAGGCTCTTGCGAACGGAAGGGGACAAGGACATTGTAAGTCTAGGGCCTGAACTTTTTTGTTCCAGGCTGACAGTATGGCCCCCTGCAAATTCCTTGAATGGAATTGACCGTAGGGTACTGCTTTGAATGATGCCACCATTTTTCCCAGCAGCCTTATGCACAGGCGTATGGACGGCTGTCTTTTTTGTACCCACTAAGTGTATCAAATCTTTCAAAGACAACACCTTTCCTCGAGGCAAGAATATTTTTCTCTGGCCTGAATCCAACCTTAGCCCCAAGTATTCCAGACTTTTGACTGGTTTTTAGGGCTGACTTTTCTCGGTTGATAATCCAACCGTGAGATTCCAGATACTTGATTGTCTTGTGAACGACCACTTCTAGTTTTTTCACTGAGTGGTCTATCAGCAACAAGTCATCTAGATATGCCATTATCATTACACCTTGTGTTCTTAGATTGGCCAATAAAGGGCCAGAATTTTTGTAAACACTCGTGGTGCTGTGGCCAAACCGAAGGGTAAGGCTCTGAACTGAAAATGGCGCCCTTCTACTGCAAAGCGTAGAAACTTTTGGTAGACTGGAAAGATGGGAATGTGCAGATAAGCATCTTTGATGTCGATCGCGGCTAACCAATCCTCCCCTTGTAGGGCAGTGGCCACCGATCGGATCGACTTCATCGGAAAGTCCTGATATACAGGAATTTGTATAGCCCTTTTAGAATTAATATGGGCCTCCCGTCCGCGTTTGCTTCGGGACTGTAGAGAGGTTTGAGTAAAACCCGAACCCTCATTCTTCCAGGGGAACCTCCATAATTACTCCTTGGAGCAATAGTTGTTCTAGTGCCAACAGGAGGGATCCTCTCTTCCGGGGATCCCTTGGCACGTTTGACCTCAAAAATGGGAAGGAGGAGAGTCTTTTAACTCCAAACTGTATCCCCAACATACTGCGGAGAGCACCTATCTGTCTTGATCGCGTCCCGCCAGGTCTCTTGTGAACAACTGGAGTCCTCCCCCCACCCGACTGAGTGGGGGCAACCCTTCAATGAATTTAACTTTGGGGGAGGTTTTGTACCTCCCCTGACCCAGGGTTTCTCATTACCCTGCTATTGTCCCTGTTTTTTACCCCCGGGAATTGACCGAGGAGGCCATCGGAACTGTTACACAGCCGATGCCCCAGGGACTGGAGAAGCAGGCCTCTTAAAGAGGGACCTCTAACTCTGTTTTTAACCGGCAAGAGCGTATTTTTACCGCTGGAAATTTTCTGGATATATTTGTCCAGGTTTTCCCTGAATAAGCGTTCACCATGAAATGGGACGCTAACCAGCCATTCCTTACAGGGAGCTTCAGCAGACCAGTTTTTGAGCCATAGAAGCCTACGCATATGTACTCTAGACAGCGTAAGGCGGGAGGCCTGATGGACTGAATCCTTTATGGCGTCAACCGCAAAGCCTAAGGCTCTAGGTAGATCAGCTAGGGCAAGGCCTGCTGATCTGTCAAGTCCCTCAAGACCTGTTTTAACTGATCCTTCACTGCTTAGCAGACCCCAATAGCTGCTACTGCTGGTTGTGTCACCAAGCTTGCTGTAGAAAGAAGCAGACTTTCATAAGGACTCCAATCTTTTATCTATTGGGTTCTTGAACATTTGGACATTATCCACTGGACATGTCAGTGATTTATACATACAAGAGATGGCTGCGTCCACTGTAGGGACCTTCCATTTTTTTTTTTTTTTTTTGATGAACTTATCCTCCATGGGATAGACCACCGGAAATCTCTTGGGGGAATAATATTTTCTCAGGACGTTCCCAATCCTGGTAAATAAGCCCTTTCAGTAAAAGGGTGAAGTGGAAAAGAACAGACAGTCTGGGGGCTTCTAGCGACCCCAACGAGGATACAGTAGTGGTTGATGGTTCCGCAAGGTGCATTTTTAATGCCGATCAGACCATGTTAGTCAGAGACTGAACCCATAATCTTTCAGCTTGAGCTGCTGAGAAAGGTTCCTCCACTGTTGATTCCTCTATAACAGAATCAACCTCATCCTGATCCCCTTCAGGCAGGTCGATCCCTGTATGGGACTGTTGCTCTGCTAACAGGCACTCTGAAGGAGGAGACGGAGATCGGCGTGCTTTCCCTGACAGGGAGGCAGCGATCAATGTTGACAATCTCTCTCTAATCCTCCCAGAGCTGAGGAAAAAACCTCCTCTGTTACATACACAGGAGCAGGTGACTGAGGACAGCCACAGTACCAAGTACCCCTGCGGGGTCTCTATGGTCACTTACCTCTGAACTTCAGGGGAGACTGGTGCAGCAGAAGCATGCCCACCTCAGAGCCCGATGAGACCCCCTTCGCTTCCTGGAAGATTCAGTTCCGGAGCTTCTGGACGGCATATTCTTAAGCCTAAAGCTGAGGTATTCCAGCCGTAATACACCACTTTTACTGAGAATAGTCTAGCACAATTGCTGCTATATCACAGTTGGTGTCTACTAAAGTGCCTTTCTAGGGGATGCCTGCATCAACCGCCTCTGTGTGCCTTTATCTGTTGCTAGCTCTGTCTGTGCATTCAATAGCCAGCTATAATGTGCTTTAAAACACGCTGGACGCCCGCACATGCGCAGTAGCGCCGCGGCGCACACCTGAGCGTCATCCACCCGCTCCGCCCCTTTTTTCAGATCGCCTCTATGAATAGAGGCGCGTGCACGCGCACGCGCGCGGGCACGTGCGCCTTCGGCGCCCTTTTTTAAAAACAATAAGGAGCTAGACGGGAGCCAGGGCCCCCTTTGCCGCAGGGCCCGGGGATGGATGAGCGCAGCAACAGGGCAGAGGAGACAGCTTCCCAGCAGAGAACATACCAACTGCCTGGATTTGATTCTGGAAGAAAAAAATCCACATTACAAGAAAAAGAACCATAGCGGCCTCTAGTGTCTAACACAGGTACCGCGGTCTTACATTTTTTTTATTTTTTTTTTCTTGCCTACTATTAAAATTTTTACATTTTCTCAGTAGTAACAGGCATACACAGAATATTAGCGGGAATACCTTAGGTAACAGGCAGAAAGACAAAATAGGCTTGGGGGTCCCTCAATAGAACCAAGTTCCTGAGGGCCCCCACTTACCTTTTCCTCGCCGCAGGACTTTGTTTGGTCCACAGAAGCCCAAACTTCACCTATCACGGCAGGCATTGTAATCAAACCTTCAGGGACCGGGTTCCCAAGGATTCCACTCCCCTGGACCTGTATAGCACCCTGCACAGAAAACATCTTGGTCGTGGGTATGACCAGAGCTCTGGATCCCAGGGTCCAGCTCTCCTAAGAGAAGCATTACAGGCAAAACCTTGCTCTTCTCTGCAAGGCCCGGGTACCGACCGTTTAGCTATGAAGCTTTTTTGGTCGGATCCGGAATAGCTTACTGAGGCCCAAAAGAACCTGTACGCAAGCTCAGTGAAAAACACATGTTTCTTCTTGGCCAACACCTTAGACACTGGCAAAAAACTGAGGTGCTCCCGGATGGGAGGGGCTTATATAGGGGAGGGTACTTCCGGTTTTGGAAGTTGCCAGTGCCAGCACCTGACGGTATCTATATAACCCATTAGTAATGACTATGTCGCTCTGTGTCCCGTGATGTACGAGAAAGAAAATAGTACCACCAGATAATAATAAAAAGAAAAAGGAAAGAGAAATAAAAAGAAAGAAAGGGAAAGAGTGAGGAGAGGACAAGAAGAGAGGGTCTGCTGGGAGAACATGTGCTACGGTGGACATTAGTGTATCGTAGGTAGACCATCTTCAAATGCAATGAGTCAAGGCTAATGTGGAGATGACCCAGGTTGAGGTAAGAGCAAAGCCATCAGGGTATCGGAGGAGGAGAAGCGGAGCCAAATGAACCACAGGACCTCGTTTTTGTCTAAGGAGTCTATAGTTACATTTAAAAAAATTGTTAGCTGGTCGCTTTTTACAACAGATGAGGCTCTGTATATCTTTTCTGCCAGAAAAACGCTTTCTCTGCCTACTAAATGTAAAATCACTGTAATGCACAAGCAACTCAATGTACAGATGCCAGGAGTAAAGCCGGCCATAGACAGTTCGAATCTCGGCCAATTCAGTAGGGATTTGAATCATATATGGGCAGACTGATTCTACCCAAGCCGATCCATCGATCGACTTGGGTAAAATCAGCATGTTAGATTTTTTGGATGCGATCATTGCCAGTGGGTACAGCTGCTAGCAGTAATCACTGTGTTCTCCCAGCAGGGAAGGCTCCCCCTGCGCCCCACGCTGGGAGAACACAATAGCTCTGTGGGAGGGATTTCCCGATTAACATGGATTGTGTTGATGAGGGAATCGAGAATCGAGAGATTTTCTTCCCTACAACCATGGGTTGCAAAGAAAATCACACCATCTATGGCATTCTTAAGTGGCAGATGTGCCAAAGTTACATCTTCTGTGGTCAGCCAATCAGGAAAGCAAAAGACACTGGACCCAGAAGAAGGTCGGGAGAAGACGGAAGTGGTGGCGACAGAGCAATAAGAAGGAAAAAAGAGGGTATCCCTGGAAGAACACTGAAAAGCGTATTTGACATAATCTGCAAGTATACTGTGCATAATTGCACATATTTGCACATTATAGTAAGAGCTATGGGGAAATCAAGTAAAGTTCCTCTCTAAGTCCCGGTTCACACTTATGCGATGCGGGAACCAGCGCGATTCCAGTGCGGGTTACCGCATGGCATGTCATTTGCCGGCGGTTCACACTGACATCTGCGAACTGCTGCGGGTGTCAATGTAAAGTTAATGACACCCCCAGATCAGTTCACAGATCATAGTGCGTACTGTGAAATGGCGCGGACCAAAAAAAGGATCCTGCACCATTTTGGTGCAAATGGAATGCAATTTCAGCCATACAGTTAGAATGGCTGAATTCACATCACACAGACATCGCATGTGATCTGCACAGCAATGCGGTGCGAATCACAAGCGATGCATGTGCTTATACAAGTGTGAACCCAGCCTTAATCATGAGAATTTTAGCAAGCTTAAAGTGGAACTAAACCCTCCTATTATATTCAGCCTAGGAAGCTGCCACCTTGGCCTCTGTTTGATCTGCAACTGCAATGGCTCTGCACATGTGATCAGTTATGACTCCAGCCATTTGATGGTTTGACAGTTGGGTTGAGAGCACAACCAATGTGACAGATAGCTTTCCCGGCATGCCAGGAATGTAATTATTTTGTGAAACCATTAGGCCCCTTTCACACGGGGCTGTCCGTTTGAACGGACTACGCTTGCTCAGCAGGGATCGATCCATTGATCTCCGCTGAGCAGGTGGATGACAGGTCTGTCCCCGCTCACTGTGCAGAGATGGACCTGTCAGAGCCCCGCTGTCCTCTATGGGAGATCGGATGAAAAACGGATCCGTTTTCATCCAATCCCATCTGCCAGACGGATGGAAAATAGGGCTTCTATCAGTCTGGATTTGGCAGGTCAGATAGCGCCAAATGTCAGCGGACATGTCACAGCTGACATCCATCGCTCCATAGAGGTGAATGGAGCGTCCGATCAGGTCTACCTGAAAAGCAGACAGGAGGACCTGATCGGACACCATGTGTGAAAGGGCCCTTAAATCGAGGGGTTTAGTTCCGTTTTAAAGCAGAGCAAATATGCATCGTGGTAAATGGGCTATAGCTATGATGTGCAGTTATATCCAGCATATTTGTATGTTATTCCACACTAACTTGTCAAAGAGATACCTCCCTAACTAACTAATACAACTGCCTTCATAGCTTTGTCGCCACCACTGACATGTTCATCGGTATTCTTCCAGGTTTGACCATCTTAAAAGGAGAAGTCCAGCATAGGCTCGTTTGGCTGGGCTTCTCCTAAGGGTCACGGGAGTGCAATTTGTTTTGCACTCCTGTGACCCGTTTTATGCAGAGAGCGGTCTGAAGTCCGCTCTCTGCTGACGTCACCAAGTTCAGACCAGGCACCACGTCATCCTGACTTCTGGATCCGCCAGGTGCCTGGACTAATGGCAGTCTCAGCCTCTCAGCGAACCGCTGAGACAGCGGCTCCCCGCCCCTCCACAGCTCAGCACTCCAGTGAGTGTGGAGGAGTAGAGCAGGAGAGCTGCTGATTGACAGTCTGCAGCTCTCCTCTCGGGAGCAAAAAGAACTGAGCCAGCAGAGGTGTTCAATTGCTCTGTTCTCAGTGAAGAGACGCCGGGGGTCAGATGCAGCATCGGACTGAGGCTGCATCCACATAGGTATGATTAGGGAAAAGACCCCAACCCCATACTTCTCCTTTAAATAGCATGCAAGGATGATGTTTCTTTGTGGCACCAACGCATATGTGGTTCCGTTTACATTGCGAAGAAACTCTGCTGGCAGGCAGAAAAGGAGCTTTTATTGCAGTAGAGATGGGTAGCCTACCTGCCACCAATCTTGCTACTAAAGAGTTGAGCTCTGAATTAACACAGTGCTCAGTTAATAAACAAGTAAGATCCAAACCTCACCATATAACAAAGCAGAGGATCACCTTACCTGACCAGTTGCTACATAATCTTTCACTGGGTGAATAGCCAGACTGAGAATGTCATCATTGTGTCCCAGGTAGAGTCTCTGGGAGTGCTGCAGCCTGTCATAAACCACAGCCACGGCTGCTACATGATAGACCACCTCTCCCGTCTGGGTGTAGAACAGGTTGTTCCTACAGTCATAGCCTCTGTAACTGAAAGAGATGCCAAGACAGATAGAAAAACTAAAATTAGTTGGACAAATGTAAATCAATAAAACATTATATAATTTTGCTTCCCAACCATTTACTGCCTAATGTCTACTGATCATTTAAAAGTGATCATCTCTTATGTAAAACAATACACAAATATGAATTTCAGATCATCTAAAAACACATAAAACATTTATTTTTTTACTTATATACACAACCCCAATTCCAAATAAGTTTGGATGCTGTGTAAAATCTACATAAAAACAGAATGCAATGATTTTCAAATCCTGAAACCCCGTATTTTATTCACAATAGAAAATATATCAAAAGTTTAAACTGAGAAAATGTATGTATAGCGAATACCCTCAGTTTAAGAGGGCTGCTTGTTTGTTTTGGGCCTTGTAATGCACCGCTTTCAACCCCTGGCAATCGGCTCTAACCTCTCGTGGCACAGTTAGGAAAGGGGAACGGATGGTATAACTGTACTATCTCTATACAGTTATACGGTACAACCCCTTTTTGTATCCCAGCACAGTAATTGACAGTGACACTGACAACCAAATTACTTAACCATAACTTTTTACTAATGGTAAAAGTATAAAAGGTAATTTGTATACAATATCACATACAGATCCCTGCAATATAGGTGTACACATTAAAAGGGTATAACATTCAGTAATGCTATAAACATAGAATAACCCCGCTGCAGCTATCCTCCCTCGTGAGCAAAATGGCACCCAGCAATGTCCTATACTACCCAGTCAGGCCTGACCATAACTTGGGGTATAGTTTGTTGAAGAATCTTCGCTAGCAACTCTCGGTGGTGCACATAAAGGAACAAACTGTAATCCAAAGGGATAGCGAATGATCGCTAACTTGGCAAAACTGGAGAGACTAATAAACTCAGTTCAGCAGATAATCTCTCCAAGAATAACTGTAATCAATGATGGGCCTAGGCAAAGCTAATAGGCAACAAAGTTAATTAGATGCAGTTCTGAGCTGGTGCTCTCTCACCCGACCGGACCGATTCCTGTCCGGTACCTCCGCTACTGTGAGTTACTTCACAGTGCCCACGATGCGCCGCGTCTTCGGTCCTCCAGAAGATGGTGGCACCTCAGGTGGATCGGATTCTCCGCAGACTCCTCGATGGAGCGGAAGGCTCTCTGGAACAAAGTGCGAGGCCCAGGCTTCAGGCCTTGCACGCTCAGCAGGTGAGTGCGGGGATCCTTTCGCAGGGGCAGCGTCCAAAGAGAAAAAGAGAGGCTCCTCCTCTCCCTTTTAAAGTCCACCCCAGCAGTCCTTGCGCGGTAAAATGCACCCTGGGTGCCTCAAAGCGTGCTGGGAACTGTAGTTTTGTGGGTGAAAACGATACCCCGCTACACACTCCCCCTACTTGAAATCTTTGGTCCCCAAAGACAGTATCAACAGTAGGAAAATACAAACTCATTAGGGCTGCTAGTGAAGTTGGCAGAGGAAACTCCCACCAAAACGGGGAAGGGAGCTTGTCCTGCCCACTGGTTACATCAATGGGGTTGACCTGCCTAACTGTGCCAGAGAGTGAGCTTGGGTTGCCTTCCACCAAATGCACAGCAGAAGGATCAGGTGTTGGTAATGTCCTTCGAGCAGTGGTTACTGTATCCTCAGAACTTTCCCCCATCTGGGTATAGGTTAACTTACGAGGACGACGAATGGTTCTCTTGGCTCTTTGTTCTCTTGGGGTGTCTGTTTCATCCCTCACTGTATCTTCTTCTGGAGTAGGTACACTGGGCTCCAATACTTCCGGTACATCCAGATCAGGTGCAGGAAGATGTTGGGAGTAATCTTGATGATCAGCAGAAGGTGACCATGTGGCATCTTCCCACTCTTCAGACAGAGGACTAGACGGAACCAACTCAGTGGCTTCCACATTCAATGTACTATCCACAGTACCTTCAGAGGGTGGAAGATCTATAGACATGGGCTCTGGGGTCTGAGAAGGCCACAACCATGCAAGCTCTTCTTCTTCACTCTGATCAGAGACATCCATTTCTCCGGACTGAGATGCCTGAGACCGAGTGTTAGGCCTAGGTGTCTCCAAGCTTGAGGATGGTTCAGGGGAATCTTCTACAGGAGGTATCCGAACCGCTTCTGAAAGTGGAAGCAAGTGGTTTCTGTGCCATGTCTTCAGCGGCCCTATCTTCCCTTCTGGTTTTAGCTGATATACCGGCAGGTCTGGTAACTTCTTACAGATCACATATGGTTCCGGTCTCCATCTGTCTGCCAATTTATGCTTCCCTGGAACTCCTAGGTTTCGCAGCAGCACTCTGTCTCCGGGCTGTAGGTCCTGGATTCGAACCTTGAGGTCAAAGTTCCTCTTGTTCCGGGCTCCTCTTTGCTCTGAGGCCACTTGGGCCTGTTCAAAAGCTAGCTTCAAACTCTTCCTCAGTCTATCTACATACCCCTTATGTGAGGTGGCTGAAGTGCGATCCGTTGATATGCCGAATGCCAGATCCACAGGCAGTCTAGCTTCCCTGTCAAACATAAGGCGATATGGAGAGTACCCTGTAGCATCGCTAGTGGTACTGTTGTAAGCATGCACAATGGCTGCTATGTACTTGCTCCAATGCTGCTTCTGCTCGCTACTCAGAGTCCCCAACATATTTAGCAGAGTCCTGTTGAACCTCTCCGGCTAAGCATCACCCTGGGGGTGATAAGGGGTAGTGCGGGTTTTCTTGATACCCAAAGAGTCCAGCAATTTCTTGATTAATCGACTCTCAAAGTCTATCCCTTGGTCTGAGTGCAGACGTTGTGGCAGCCCATAATGCACAAAGTATTTCTCCACTAGGATTTTAGCTACAGTGGAGGCCTTCTGGTCTTTGGCTGGAAAAGCCTGAGCATAACGTGTGAAATGGTCGGTTATCACCAGAACATTTCCTTGTCCACTTAAGTCGGGTTCTAGACAGAGAAAGTCAATGCACACCAAGTCCAAGGGTCCTTGACTCTGCAGATGGCCCCCATTGGGGCAGCTTGATGTGGCAATGTCTTCCTCTGGTTACAGCGAGCACAGGAGTGGCAGTACTCCTCCACTTCAGCGCGCATACAAGGCCAATAGAACCTATCCCTTACAAGCTGGAATGTTCGTTCGGCCCCCAAGTGACCATGATTATCATGTAAGGCAGCCAAAACAGTTCTTCTGTATTTCCCTGGCAGAAACAGCTGCCACTTCTCTTCTAGGTCATCAGAGGGGCCCCTTCGGTAGACCACCCCTTGATGCACCTTCAACTTGTCCCATTCTTTGTGGACCAACCGGGCCACCTTTGAGGGGTCCTTCAGAAGTCTGCCTGGATCCTGGTCCTCCAAAGTCTCCAGTGCTAATCTTCCCCAAGGATCTTCCAACTGGTCTTTCCTTAAGTCCTTTTTGGACAGTTTTGGCAGGTCATCCTCTCCAACTTGGGTCACATTGCAGTAACACTTAGGCACCCCCACCGCAGAAACACCAATCTCTTCAGCCCTTGACCCACCACTAGCTTGAAGCTGTACTCCTTGACACAAGGCCCGTACCCCATCTGGGGTTACCTGGGTCCAATCTTCTGGATGGTGGGTGGGTGGGTGGGCTCTTCTGGACAATGCGTCTGCATCACGGTTTCCAGCTCCGGGCCTATACTTCAGGCTGAAGTTGAATCCGGCTAGGGCTGCTAACCAACGGTGACCAGTGGCATCCAGTTTGGCCATGGTGAAGAGATAGGTGAGTGGATTATTGTCAGTCTTTACTGTGAAGTCAGCTCCATACAGGTAATCTCTGAGTTTATCCACAACTGCCCACTTTAGAGCCAGGAACTCCAACTTGTGAGTGGGGTAGTTCTTTTCTGCGGGTGCCAGACTTCTACTGACGTAGGCAACTGAGTGCAACTGTCCTTCATATTCTTGATATAGCACCCCTCCTAGACCATCATGGCTGGCATCTACATGCAGTTCATATGGCTTTTTGGGATCAGCATAGGCCAGAACTGGTGCAGTGGTAAGACTCTTCTTTAACATCTGGAAGGCTTCTTCGCACTCCCCTGTCCACTGGTCTTCCACGGACTCTCCAGGCTTCCTGGGGCCAGCATCATTTTCCTCCCCTTCCGTCTTCAGTAGCTCATTCAGGGGTTTGGCAATCTTTGCAAATCCTTCCACAAATCTACGGTAGTAGGAACAGAAGCCTAGGAAGGATCTGAGCTTGGTCACTGTAGTGGGTCTGGGCCAGGAGGTGACCGCATCCAGTTTATCCGGGTCTGTAGACACTCCTTCTGCAGATACTATGTGTCCCAGATAGTGGTCCGAGGACCGGTAGAACTGGCATTTTTCTCTGGAGAAATCCCTCTTCACTGAGTCTCTTCAGGACTTTCTCCAGTCTTTCTTCATGCTCCTCCAGAGTCTTCCCGAAGACAATGATGCCGTCTAGGTACACCAGAACTTCGATCAGATTCATGTCCCCAACGGTCTTCTCCATCAACCTCTGGAAAGTAGCGGGGGCTCCCGACAGGCCTTGGGGCATCCTATTGAATTCATAGAATCCCACTGGGGTGATGAATGCCGTCTTCTCCTTATCTTCAGGGTGCATTGGGATTTGGTAATACCCACTCTTCAGGTCCATGACACTGAACCACTTGGCCCCAGACAGACTTTGCAAAGCATCTTCTATCCTGGGGGTAGTGTACTGGTCGGGTATGGTCCTCCTGTTGAGAGTCCTCTAGTCTATGCAGAGTCTCAGCGACCCGTTCTTCTTCCTTACCACCACGATGGGGGAAGCATATGGATTTCTGGACTCTGGGATGACCCCTGTCCTCTTTAGCTCTGCCAGCTGCTCACGCAAATCTTTCAAGTCAGCCAGTGGAACTCTTCGGAACCTCTCCCGAAAGGGTTTGTCTTCTTGAAGATGGATTTTATGGGTGGCACTTCTCACACACCCCACGTCAAACTCATCTTCTGAAAATATTCTTCTCCACCTAGTCAGCTGGGCCTTGGCTCTTTCCTTCTATTTCAGTGGCAAGGCGGTATCTTCATGGCAGAGCTCCTCCAGGGTGGCTTCCCCTCCCTTGGACCCCAATTCAGACAGGGCCTCTGGGGTAGCAGGGTTCACTTTGCCCAGTAGTACCCGGGCTGGGATCTTCACAGGTGAATTAGTAACATTTCTGACACTCACTGGAATCTGGCCCTTGGCTTTCTTCAGTGCCCTCAACGGGAGCACTTCAGGGAGTACTTCCAATCCTTGATGAGTGTTGAAAGGGTCTGGTTCCATGACTACAAAGGGACCCGGCTGCTCCCAGGAGAGTTTTACCGTAGCCTGAAGACAGGTCACCTCACCAGGCTGCAGTATCTTCTCTCTTCTAGACAGTCTCCAGACTCTTCCCACCCCCTCTTCCGGGGCCTTTTGCTCCAGGATCAACTTCTGGTAGACCTATTGCAACATGGGGTGAATCTTCTGTTTGGGAGGACTCCGCTCTTGCACTAACGAGGTCAGCAGTCTCCGGACCAAGTCAGTGTTGGTCCCTATCAACATGGACATCGTGTTGGCTCCTGGTGGGCGAGGGCAAACCACCCCCAGGGTGTCAAAAACTTCGGCCTCCCCAGTCACAGAGGGGTCAAAGGCCAGCCTGATTGAAACATAACCGTCGTAGAGGAAACTGCGAGTGCCAATCCCCCCTATCTACAGGTCTTCCAGCTTCTGCAAGGGCACATGACTCAAATGCTTCTGATAAAAGTCTCTGTATAAGAGAGTCACTTGGGCTCCTGTGTCTAGGAGTGCCTTGGTGTAAACCCCCTCCACTTGAACGGAGACTAGAGCGGAGGGTCCAACTAGTTTATCCGGGAACTTCTTAGGAGGCATTTTCTCCTTTGGACTCCTTGATTTTTCCAATGGTATTTTCTTCTTTTTCCATCTCTCTCTGGACCTCAACCCTTTTTGGACCTGGTATGCATTGATTTTTTTCCCGGTTGTCAAATTTCAACTCCCGACAGGCGGTACGGGAGGTTTTGGGAGGGGCATTGTTTCCCTTCTCTTCTTTCACTGCTTATTTTTGGATCTTCTTGGAGATTTCTGTAGGTAGCGGGCGCCCGGCTGACTCCTTCACCGGGGCCCTCTGAAGTTTTCCGCCGGCTGGTATGGAGTGCCTCGGTTCTTCCTTGGGCTGGGACACCTTCTTTCAGGGTGGCCAACTCCTCCACAATTTAAGCAGACAACTTCCTTCCTTATTTTTGGGGATGCTGGAATAGGGACATACCGTTCTGGCTCCTTCCCAATCTCTTCTTTCCCTTTGGCTCCTGAGTTCTTGACCAATAAAGAGGTCAACAAATCCAGTACTTGGGCCATTTGAGACTTCAAGGTTTCTACTTCTGAGTCGTTCGGTAACTACTGTCGTTCTGACTCCCACCGAAACAGGTGGAGTGGTCTTCTCAACCCCCTCTTGATCCTTCATCAAGGCCTCTTCGTCCCTTATGATCCGCACAAGGTCTGTGTAATTCAGAGCCATGACTCTGTCAGAGGTCTTCAGGTGAAGCCAGACTGGATCCAACCGTAAGGCTCTACTTAGGATCTGCTTCATCCTGGTAGCATCTATGACCTGTGGCTGCATTCCTTTTCTTAGTACAATCTGGCACAGCATTCTATTCAGTCTCCGGACATACTCGGACAACTTCTCCCTCGGCTGTTGGAAGGTATGTTCGAATTGATACACCAGCTCCGACACCTTCTCCAGCTGGCCAAATTCCTCCTGCAACATAGACAAATAATCCATTGCTGTACACACAGTATTGCTGCACCTAAGATTTTTCACAGCCTCAGCAGCGGGACCCTTCAAGCTCTCACTGATGCGCTGCTTCTTCTGCGCTTCTGGAACTTCCCAGCCTTCTACTGCCTGCATTGCCTGCTCGATCCAAGTATCGAAATCTTCCTCCCCGGGTGGCACAGGTTGTGTTCCTGAAAACACCCGGAGTTTCCGGTACCCAGCTTCCACATGCACCGTGTTGTTTTTCTGGCACTTAACAACAAACTTTCGTTTCGCTACTGCCTCCCATTTTGGAGAAGAGTGACGGAGACAACGGTGGGGATGTCCGTGGGGACTCTTTCTTCACAGCCCCGGTATGCACCAAGCGATACGTTCTGTCATCCATGTCTTTTACACTCTGCCCTTTGAACTCTTCTGGGATTCCTCTTGTCCATTCTATTAGTGCATATGCCCCTGAGGTATCTGTCTTTACATCCACCGCCCATGCTTTCCAGTTTGGGGATATTGACATTATTAGCTGCTTTACCTCTTCTTTCTCCTGGATCCCTCCCGGGAGTTCAATAGCTACCGCCCGGACTGGATCCACAGCCTCCTCCACGCACCATTGTGTCACTGCCTGCGAGTCCATGCTGGTACTTCAGACTGCCTTGATTGCAGCGTGCAATATACAAGGATCTCGGACAAGCCCCCACGTATAGCGAATACCCTCAGTTTAAGAGGGCTGCTTGTTTGTTTTGGGCCTTGTAATGCACCGCTATCAACCCCTGGCAATCAGCTCTAACCTCTCGTGGCACAGTAAGGAAAGGGGAACGGATGGTATAACTGTACTATCTCTATACGGTTATACGGTACAACCCCTTTTTGTATCCCAGCACAGTAATTGACACTGACAACCAAATTACTTAACTATAACTTTTTACTAATGGTAAAAGTATAAAAGGTAATTTGTATACAATATCACATACAGATCCCTGCAATATAGGTGTACACATTAAAAGGGTATAACATTCAGTAATGCTATGAACATAGAATAAACCCACTGCAGCTATCCTCCCTCGTGAGCAAAATGGCGCCCAGCAATGTCCTATACTACCCAGTCAGGCCTGACTATAACTTGGGGTATAGTTTGCTGAAGAATCTTCGCTAGCAACTCTCGGTGGTGCACATAAAGGAACAAACTGTAATCCAACGGGATAGCGAATGATCGCTAACTTGGCAAAACTGGAGAGACTAATAAACTCAGTTCAGCAGATAGTCTCTCCAAGTATAATTGTAATCAATGATGGGCCTAGGCAAAGCTAATAGGCAACAAAGTTAATTAGATGCGGTTCTGAGCTGGCGCTCTCTCACCCGACCGGACCGATTCCTGTCTGGTACCTCCGCTACTGTGAGTTGCCTCACAGTGCCCACGATGCCCCAGGTCTTCGGTCCTCCAGAAGATGGTGGCACCTCAGGTGGATCGGATGCTCCGCAGACTCCTCGATGGAGCGGAAGGCTCTCTGGAACAAAGTGCGAGGCCCAGGCTTCAGGCCTTGCACGCGCAGCAGGTAAGTGCAGGGATCCTCTCGCAGGAAGGGCGGCGTCCAAAGAGAAAAAGAGAGGCTCCTCCTCTCCCTTTTAAAGTCCACCCCAGCAGTCCTTGCGTGGGGAAATGCACCCTGGGTGCCTCAAAGCGTGCTGGGAACTGTAGTTTTGTGGGTGAAAACGATACTTTTTTAGGAAAAAAATAAGGTAATTTTGAAAATGATGGCAGGAACACATGTCAAAAAAGTTGGGACTGGACCATGTTTACCACGGTGTAGCATTCCCTCTTCTTTTAACATCACACTGTAAACATCTGGAAAGTGAGGAGACCTGTTGCTAGAGTTTTGGGAGAGGAATGTTGTCCCATTCTTGCCTGATATTGGATTCTAACTGCTCAACGATTGTGGGTCTTCTTTGTCGTATTTTCCGTTTTAAGATGCGCCAAATATTTTCTATTGGTGAAAGGTCTGGACTGCAGGAAGGCCAGGTAAGCACCCAAACTCTTCTACTACGAATCCATGCTAGATTAAATATGTATGCTGCTGCTCCAGGTGGATCTGCCACACCATCCCTTTCACCCTCTGTGTATTCAGGTGCAAGCACCACTCATTCAGCCATGTGAAACAAGTGCAATAGGATCCAAAGGGCTGCACACTTGAAAACTGCATTCACTTTATTAATAACCTGTAAAAGAGATTTATGTTTTTGTTTTTTGTTTTTGTATCATACTTACCCTGGTGGGCTTTTTGACCATGACAGGCTTCTTCCCCTCACTGGCAGACGTGTGCTCATCTTGGCAGGGATACTCTCTGAGCCAATCCCAGCTTGCACCGACAAACCTGGCCTCTAGCCAATGGGTTTTGTGGGTGCGCACATGCGCAGTAGTGCTCGCAGCGCGTCTGCGCCGTGTGGATGAGCTGACCCTGTGATGTCAGACGCCGCTTCCTAGCGACGTGACCTGACTGCGGGGTTGGGGGGCTCATTTAACGGCCCACAGCCGGACCGTTAGTGTGAGCCGTTCGTGACTCTCTATGGGGCAGACGCGGTGGACGGATCCGAGCAGGCGAGTGATGGCTGCTGTTAGGATTGTATGGATTACTCCTCCATACAATCCTCCTCATGGAATAACATTACTGTGAATCCCTGTGTCCCCTTCCCTTCCCTTTCCTCTCCCTTCCCCTTACCATTCCTTCCTCTCCGTTCCAGCAGCCTGCAATCGGACACATGTTGTTTTGTCCAATATTGCATTCATTGTGATGTCTACTAGCAGCTACCAGCTACTCCTGCACACACCGCTTTGAGACTAAACGTCAACCGTCCCTGTAATCACTCTGCCCTTACTATTTTTGTCCAGCTTCTCATAAGAATTGGTAAGTCTCCCATCATGTACTTTGCTTATGGTGGTTGGAATCTCTCATCACTTCACTAACACCCACCCACCTATCCCCACAATTCCCAACCCCCCCTTTCCCCCTCCCCTTCCCTCACCTGCAACCCCCCCCCACTTCCTCTTCCCTCACCAACACTCCCCCTTCCCTCCTTTCCCCCCCTTCCCCTCCCTTTCCCATCCCCCCTCCCCCCAACAACCCCCTCCTCTTTCTCTTCCTTCCCCCCCCTCCTGTTTCCAAGTCCCCAACCCGCCACCCCCCTGTCTCCTTTCCCTTCCCCCTCCCCTCTTTTCCCTCCCTTCTCCCTTCTCCCCCTTCACCTACGACCACCCCCCCTTCCTCCCTCCCCTTATCCTGCACCTACCCACGTGGTGTTCCAGCTTTCCCGGGCTATCATTATTAATCAATATAATGATTATATTATCTTTATTAGAGAGTGGCACTTACATTCCCCCTCGTTCGCCACGGGGGGGGTTTTCATGAGCCTTCGCTGGTCTACGGCCCCATTTTGGGTGAGCAGTTCTAATTATAAACAATGATTGCACACAATTGCTTGCATATTATGTATTATTGCTTGTATGCTGTTTATTATATTTTGGTTTATTGCATTATCTGCTATACAGATTATTCCTCCTGAAGAAGCGCCTGAGTCCGCGAAACCCGTAGAGGATACTGCTTTACTCCACCACAACAGAAAACTTCACGGAGTCACCCGCTAGTAGTAACTTGTTGTCTTTGGGTGGGGTATTGCTTGTGTTTTTTAGAATTTTGTATAATTTTATATGTAATAAATAATATTTTATGATACCATATGTGTCAATGTTATCAGTACCAAGACAGTTAGGGAACATCAGCAACTGCCAACACGTGTTCACTTGGTCCAATCTTTTATACTTACCTAGGTGGATGCAGCATCGATCTGATCTATCGCACAGCCAAGAGGATGATACCACTTTCTCTGATACAATAGATTGCAGGGGACTGATTTCAAGTCAAATTCAGTTACCGTACTTATGCTAGTTACATTTAAAGAGTAGGTGTAGGAATTAGGTTTCATTAATTTGTGTTTTTTATATCCACACACTAAAAACAACTCAGGTGCTGTAGGTCCAACCCAAAATCACACCTGGAAATTGTACTAAAATAAGGAATTGTTAAAAATCATAAAATATAAACAAATATTAATTTTAACTTTTTATTCTATACAAATGGAGAGGAGCAATCATTAGAGTTAATTTTTTTTCTGCAATTCAAACATGCTTGGCTCTTACATACTGAGGATAAAAAATAACCAAACACATAGGCCAAATGTTTGATTTATTCCACCTACCAACTGTACAGAAGCAAATAAACAATTCAATGCATTGTATAAAAATCTATTAATTATAGAACTGTGTAGATTATGGAATACTGTACCCAAATGAAACATTGATCTTTTTTTTTTTAGACAGATGGAGCTTTCATTTGGTGATATTTAATTGCCACTGGGTATTTTATTTTTTGCTACAGATACAAAAAAATACAGAAAGTTTTGAAAAACCAAACAAGTTTTTCTTAATTTCTGTTATAAAATTCATAAAACATTGCTTACTACTCTGATGCTGTGATTGATCACAACTATCACATGGTACAGGGCAGATATGATTGGCCCTGGTACAATGTGATTGCTGTGACCAATCACAGAGATCACACATAGTAAGCAAGGCATCATGATCATGAATGACAGCCTTGCTTACTACTGTGATCGCTGTGATCGGTCACAGCGATCATATGATACCAGGGCCGCTCACAGCGTCTTGGTACCGTGATCAGTTATCGGCTGCGTCCACTGGACACAGCAGTAACAGACTGCTCCAGTGGACACTCTAGGGGCGCGTGCAGCATGTGCTTCTGAGAGGACGTATGGGTACACCCCCCCCCCGTAACAACAAACCACCTGCCCGGCCAGTTATGTACATTGCCTGGGCGGGAAGCAGTTAAAGCGGAACTTTGCCCAAAAAGAGAAGTTCTGCTTGTCCTCCTCCTACCACCCTCCTCGCTCATATTTGGAATGTGTTTTTTTTGTGGGGGGGTGGGGGAGTGCGTATCTGATTTTGACAGGTATCTGCTCCCACTTCTGGTCAGATCGCTGCGTTGATCTCAGAGGAAGTTCAGTCCCCCCCCCATTCCCCCCCACAGCCTCTTTGGACACGTCACAGGCCATTCATGAGGCTTGCGCATGTGCAGTGGGCGGCCGGCTGTGAAACCACAGGGAGTCACAGTCAGCTGCCCACAGTTAAGATGCTGGCGCCTGGACCTGAAGACCGGCAAAGAGCAGGGTTGGGTGAGGACATCGCTGGACCCTGGGACAGGTAAGGGTGTGTTATTTTAAAAGTCAGCAGCTACACTATTTGTAGCTGCTGACTTTTACATTTTTGTTTACAGAGTGACAATGATACTACTTGTTCCCAAGCAAGCATTTCATATTTGAGAATCGCACCAGAATGAGGTGCGGGAAACCCACGTTTTGTGGACGTTTCCTACACTGCATTCAAAACGCACTGCAGTTGTGATCTGCAGCGGATGTCAATGTTAGGTTATTGACACCCTAAAAGCAAGTTGTAAAAAAACACAGCACCCTTGCCTGCACCAGATAGCATAGTACTGTATCATTATGCGATCTGGCTGCAGCTTGTTTTTTTAAAGTAGTGCATGCACTACTTCTGGTGCAGTGCAGAGCGATTCAGCCCAAAATTAATAGGCTTAAATTGCACCACACTACATCGCATGTGAATCCTGCTGTAAACCAGGCCAAAAAAACATTTACTTAGGCTCCTTTCACACTGGGGCGGGCAGGTGCGGTGGCAGTATAGCGGCGCAGTTTTATCACCCGCTAGCAGCCGAAAAAGGGTTAATACCGCCCGCAAACCACGGCTACAGCCGCGGTTTGCGGGCGGTATTACCGCGGTGTCTCATTGATTTCAATGGGAAGGAGCGGTAAAGGAGTGGTATACACACCGCTCCTTCACCGCTCCAAAGATGCGGCTTGCAGGAGATTTTTTTTCCTCCCGCCAGCGCATCACCTCAGTGTGAAAGCCCTCAGGCTTTCACATTGAGAATACTGGGGCAGGAGTATTTCAGGCGTTATTTATGCGCTATTTTTAGCGCTAAAACGTCTGAAATACGCCTCAGTGTGAAGAGGGCCTTAGTTAAAGCGGACCTTCAGTCATTTTTTCAACTTTCCATCTATTAAATCTTCTGCCCTTGTTTTAACTTTGGATAGTAAAACATTTTTTTTTGTGCCAGTAAATACCTTATACAGCCCTGTTTCTTATCGGGTCAGTAGCCTAGGCTTATGACATCATGCACAGCTCTCTTCTCTCTCACTCTCATGGGAGCTTGCCAGGAAGGAAGGGGGGAGGAGTCATATGAGGGCCAATTAGAGCTGCAGGGCTGTAGAGCTGGAGGTGTGCCTCTGTGTGTCTGTGTAAATCCAGGAAGTGAACAGGCAGCAGCTTCAGCTGCCCATAGTTGAAATGGATGCAGCCAGACTCAGTGGAGGGAGATTTCTGCAGCATATTTGGCAAGTACAGAATCACAGTATATATAAAATAATATGCAAAGTGGTTGGAGGGAAGCTTCAGAATGGCAAAGATGTTTTTATTACAAATTATGTGAGCAGACTGCAGTTACTCTTTAAGTCCCATTAATTTTTTATGTTCACAAACACAAATATTTCATTGTAAAATACATAAGCACCGCGTGAAAAACTGAAAGGTCATTTCATAATGAGACTGATTATCTAACAAGCATTGTGTTCAGTCCCCAGGTTTTACACCATAGAGCGCATGCCATCTGAAGTCAACATTTGACTTTGACAACTGTATTCTATCCTTTATTTTACAATGCTATTTCTGCCCTTCTGTCTCGGATGAAATGATAATTAGGATGATGTGATAGTGGATTAGGGGGATCTAATTCACAATGGGCTGCTTAAATATGTTCCAAGGATCATTTGATAGAAAAGCCCTTAGCTGCAGTGTAAATGGATGACAGTAACGTGAATTAAAACTGAAGAGTGTGGAAAAAATTCCAGGAAAGCAAAGCAATTACTGAAATGACAGAATAAAAAGGACTTGTCTCTATCAGAGTCAGGGCTAAGGCTTACAGCAAACCCATCAAAAAATTTAAAAAAACGGCACTCATAATAATTAATAACAGCTTGAAAAAAGATGAATTTTTCAAAGCTTATGTTTTGTAAGAAATGTCAATTAAAATTCTGTTTATGCGCCACTGTGTATGAAACCTGACCCGATATGTTTTTTTTAAAAGCAGATCAGATCTCAAAAAGTGAAGGTTTGCTATATAAAAGAAAATCTGTAAATGTGAATTGGACTTAAAGGGGTTGTAAACCTACGTGTTTTTTCACCTTAATGCATCCTATGCATTAAGGTGAAAAAACACCTTGCAGTGTCCGGTGTTATGGATGATATGTTTCTTTAAAGTGGTTGTAAACCCACTTTTTCAACTTTCACCTACAGGTACAGTAAGCCTAGATTAAGGCTTACCTGTAGGTGCAAGAAATATCTCCTAAACCTACACGGTTAAGGAGATATTTAGTTAAATGACAGGCGCCGCTGTCTACGGCGCTTGCGCGCCGTAGACAACGGCGCATTCATGGGGCTAATCCCATTCACAAATTCGGCTACTTCCCAGCAATCGCTGGGCGTAGCCGAATGTGACGGCTACCGCGCGCATGCGCAGAGTGACGTCTCCGCCGCTCCGACCAATCACAGCGCCGGAGTGGCGCTGTGATTGGCTGGAGCGGCGATACCCGGAAGTAACCTTCCGGCTATCGCCGCAGAGATGGCTGCGGCTGAAGAGGGAGACGAGGACGGCTTCGGGGGCCCCGATCTAAGGTAAGTGATGCATAATGAGCTATTATGCTAGTCATATTAGCTCATTATGCCTTTCTCTTACAGGTAGTTTAAAAAAAAAAAATTTATAAGGGTTTACAACCACTTTAAATGCAACTCTATGGTGCATCTCGGTTGTACTTCTGTTGTAGTTCTTCCTGTGTTGCGTTTCCTGTTCCTGCTGGGTCTTTCAGTAAACATGGCTTATGTACAGTAATGGTTTGTGTGGTCTCTCTACATGAACTGTATCACTTCAAACATGATGTCAGAAGTTTTTCTGGATCCATGCTCTTTCTACACATTTGATGCTGAGAGCCTGTCAGCCTTGATGTGAGTGTTCTTGGAACTGATTGTGCCTCCTGACAATTGCAGTCCTGTCCTGGATGCTGAGTTTTTGCAGCAAGGAAAACAGCATCATGGCAGCTAAAAGCATTCCACTGCCTGAGGCAATGAGGGTGAGTGGAGATGTCGGCAGTAACTGGGACAATTTCAGGGCTGAGTTTGAGGACTATTCCCTAGCCACAGGGTTAAATGAGAAGCCTGCAGCAGTGCAAGCAGCCACACTGAGGAGGGTGATGGGCAGTGAATGCCTCCATGTTTACAAGCATAATCTGAACCTCACAGAGGAGCAAAAGAGTGACACCAAATCCATTCTGGATGCATTAGAAGCTTTCTTCAGACCCTCTAAAAATGTCATCTATGAAAGATATATATTTGGCTGCTGTAAGCATGAAGACTGTGAATCAATAGATAGGTTTGTCACACGGCTAAGAGAAAAAGCTGCAAGCTGTGAGTATGGCTCTCTGAGAGATGAACTTATTCGTGATAAAACAGTTTTGGGTATCACCAGTGAAAGCCCACGCCGCCACCTATTGAGGAAACATGATTTAGATCTACAAACAGCAATTGAGATATGTCGCACTGCAGAACTTATTGACAAACATATGAAAGCTATGGAGCAGGATAAACTGATTGACATGACAATATCAATGTAGCCTCTAAACAACAGCAAAGCTTCAAAAACCACCAGCATAAGTTTCCGCACAAGGGTCACCTACACAACTCACCTGGGAGGAAGCCTGCATCATGCAAGTATTGCGGCAATGTGCATGTACCAGAGAAAGAAAAGTGTCCAGCATATGGGAAAATCTGTACTGCATGTAGTAAACCAAATCACTTTGCAAGAGTGTGTCTCTCCAGTAAAATGGAAGCATGGAAACTGCACACAATTGAGCAAATGTCAGATCCGGAGGATGCACACCCGCTTAGCACTGATATGGTTTACTCCTCAGAATGCATTGGTGCTGTAAACACAAAGGGCAAAAAATGGTTTGTAAACCTCAGATTAAACAATATAATCCAACCCTGCCAGCTGGACTCGGGTGCAACGTGTGATGTCATGAGTATAAAGGACAAAATGAAACTGGCACCCAGAGCACCCCTTCAGCCTAGTAGCACCAAACTAAAGTTGTATTCATTGGAACTAATGGAATCATTGGGGCTATTCCAAACAGAATGCAGCATACGTGATTGTATACACAAACTGAACTTTGAGATTGTTGATGCCGCTCAGAAACCGCTATTATCAGGTTCAACATGTGAGCGCCTTGGACTGATGCTGTTCACCATTCCTGCTGAGCTACATAATGTTGATAATCAGCCTGCAAAATCTCTGACTAGGCCACTGACAAAACAGCAAATTCTTCACACCTACAGTGATGTGTTTGAGGGCCCGATAGTCTCTGTTCCAGGAGAGGTTCGTTTTGAACTTGATCCTACCATTTAACCTGTACAATGTGCCCCACGCAATGTGCCTATCGCCATTAAGCCACAGGTTAAAGCTCAACTAGATAAACATGAAGCTGAAGGACATCTAACTTCAATAACAGAGCCTACAGATTGGATTAGTAACATGGTTGTTATCAGAAAGCCTGAGAAGATCAGAATATGCATTGATCCCAAGTTTCTGAATATGGCCCTGAAACGTCACACTACTTAATGCCAACACTCGATGATATTTTGCACAAACTACCTAAAGCACGTGTCTTCACACTTGTGGATGCTAGAAATGCCTTTTTACAGTGCAAACTGGGTGAAAAGAGTAGCTACATGACCACGTTCTGGACTCCTTGGGGCAGAAAGAGATGGCTCAAACTACCATTTGGAGTCTCTGTAGCACCGGAGGTATACCAGCGAAAGCAGCATGAACTATCAGGTGGTCTTCAAGGAATTGAGCCAATAGCTGATGACATTCTTATAGTTGGCTGCGGTAATACAGATGAGGAAGCTGAGCAAGACCATGATGAAAAGTTAATAGCGCTATTAGATCGTTGTAGGCAGGTGATGCTGAGGCTTAGTGTGAAGAAATTGCAGTTCAAGGTGGAAGAAGTCAGTTTTCATGGACATATCCTGTCTTCACAAGGCTTAAAAGCTGACCCAGATAAGATTAAAGCCATTGTGGACATGCCACAACCTGCTGATGCCAAAGCGGTACAGAGATTTATTGGCTTTGTTACATACCTAGCGAAAGTCCTGCCACACTTATCTGAGGTGTGTGAGCCACTAAGGTGACTTCTGGACAAAGATGCAGTTTGGCACTGGCTTCCCAAGCATGACCGGGCAGTAGAGGATATAAAACACTTGGTCACCTCTGCCCCAGTGTTGAAATACTATGATGTCACAAAGCCTGTTACCATACAAAGTGACTCCAGTAAAAATGGTCTAGGCTGTTGCCTTTTGCAGAAAGGTCAGCCAGTTGCATATGCGTCCAGAGCTCTTTTATCAGCTGAGCAAAATTATGCTCAAATTGAGAAGGAATGTTTAAGCATTGTATTTGCTTGCCAGCATTTCCATCATTATCTTTATGGACGGGATTCAATTACAGCTGAAACTGATCACAAACCTTTGATAGCCATATTCAAAAAGCCCCTTTTGTGTGCTCCCAAGCGTTTGCAGAGCATGATGCTTACATTGCAGCATTACAACCTCAATGTTGTCTACAAGCCAGGATGTGAAATGTATATCAGCGATACCCTGAGCAGAGCTACGTCAGATAATGTGGCACCTGGGAGGTGAGCATGAGCATCGTACAATTTGTCTGCTGGAACAGGAACAACATTTCTTTGCCGATATCAATCAAGCTAGACTATCTTAATGTCACAGATCAGCGACTACATCAACTCATACAGCACACTAACAGTGATGCAACTTTACAAGCTTTGAAGTCTATTGTTTTGAGTGGGTGGCCAGGTGAAAAAGAGGCAGTACCTGGAATTGTAAGGGAATACTGGTCCTTTAGAGATGAGATCAGCATACAAAATGGTATCTTGTACAAAGGTCCAAGGGTCATCGTGCCCAAGGTCACTGAGAGCAGAGATGTTATTACGCATACACTCCAGCCATATTGGTGGTGAAGCATGCTACAGACAAGCTTGTGATACTCTTTACTGGCCCAACATGCATGGTGAAATCAAAGACTTTGTCAGTAATTGTCCCACCTGCAATGAATATGCCCATTTACAACATAAAGAAACCATGATGTCACATGAGATACCTACACGTCCGTAGCAGATTATCAGTATGGACTTATTCAACTACGCAGGCAAGGAATACCTGCTATTAGTCGATCATTATTAAGACTTCTGGGAAATAGACCTTCTTCATGACTTATCCACTGAAGCTACAATTAAGAGGTGCAAGGCCCAGTTTGCACGTCATGGCCAACCAGATACAGTGATCTCCGACAATGGCCCTCAGTTTGCAAGCCTACAATTCAGAAAATTTGCCACTGAATGGGAGTTTGAGCATGTTACTTCCTCACCACGTCATCCACAGGCTAATGGCAAAGCTGAATCAGCTGTAAAGATTGTTAAAAATTTATGCAAGAAAGCACAAAGTGATGGTAAAGACCCATGGAAGGCCATTTTACATTGGAGAAACACTCCGACTGAAGTGGCCCGGCACAAAGACTGATGTCAAGGAAATTAAATACCTCCTTACCAGTAGCAAATAGGCTGCTTGAACCCTCTGTTATACAAGGTGTTCCAGAAAAGATAAGGATTAAGAGACAAGTGTCAAAGGCACGATATGATACATCGGCCAGAGATTTGCCAGAATTGAATATTGGAGAACGAATCTGTATGAAACCATTACCTGGAGATCGAACAGGCCGTTGGAGAATAGGTACTTGTCTGCAAAAGGTTGCACCACGCTCCTATCTTGTGGATGTTGAAGGAACTCTCTATCATCGCAATCGAGTGGATTTGAGAGTGGCAGATTCTCAGTATCCCGTTGATAGTTGATAGATCAGACTCACTCAGTATCACAAGGACATACTTACCCATTGACAGTGAGGCATATACAGAGGCAATGCCTCATACCAACGGCAATGACAGTTATGGGCAAGCAAGTATACCCGACAGCTGTCAAGTGCAGAGCATGCCAGTACGTAATGAGAAGAGCCCAGTAACTTCAGAGAGGGCTAAAGGAATCCTTGCACAAGGGCCAGTCTTCACCCGTAGTGGTAGATGTTCAAAACCACCTATGAGATTTAACCTGTAGAATGTGTTATTGCTGTGTCTCTTTTGAATTTCACAATGTTCATTTATTAACACTAAAAGGGGGAGATGTTATGGATGATATGTTTCTTTAAATGCAGCTCTATGGTGCATCTCTGTTGTACTTCTGTTGTACTTCTTCCTGTGTTGTGTTTCCTGTTCCTGCTGGGTCTTTCAGTAAACATGGCTTATGTACAGTAATGGTTTGTGCTGTCTCTCTACATGTATCACTTCAAACATTCGGCCCCCCAGCCCCCCCCCCCCGGTTTACTTACCTGAGCCCCGAATTTCCGTGGGCGCGTCACCGCCGTCCTTTTCTTCACGGAGTCCCAGCTTTGATTGGATAGATTCATAGCAGCACAGCCATTGGCTCCCGCTGCTGTCAATCAAATCCAATGGCATGGGCGCCGGGGGCGAGGCCGAGTCATACACTCAGCGTCTATGGACCCCTCTCCATTGAAATGAATTGAAAGCTCTTCAAAAGCGCCTGAAAAGCTCTTCAAAAGCGCTCAGTGTTTTATTGGCAGTTTTTCAAGCGCCTCAGTGTGAAAGAGGCTTTAGACCCCTTTCACACTGGGCGGTTTTCAGGCGCTATTGCGCTAAAAATAGCGCCTGCAAACCGACCCTTAACAGCGGCTGCTGTTTCTCCAGTGTGAAACACTGGAGCGGTGCGCTAGCAGGACCGCTCCAAAAGCCCTGCTAGCCGCATCTTTGGAGCGGTGAAGGAGCGGTGTGTTTACCGCTCCTCCACTGCTCCTGCCCATTGAAATCAATGGGACAGCGCGACTATACCGCCGGCAATGCGCCTCTGCAGAGGCGCATTGCCGGCGGTATTAACCCTTTTTCGGCCGCTAGCGGGGGTTAAAACCACACCACTAGCGGCCGAATACGGCTGCAATTCCGACCGGCACCGCACCTCCCGCCCCAGTGTGAAAGGGGCCTTAGTGTCACTTTAAAGCGGAAGTAAACATGTTGATTTAACAGTTTCAAAAAACAGTTACATTGCCGACACGTTCCGGGAACGCAACTGTCACATTGGTTGTGCTCTCAACCAAACTGTCAAAACATCCAATGGCTGGTGTCATAACTGATCACATGTGTAGCATCATGGCAGTTGAATAGCAAACAGAGGCCAAGATGGCAGCTTCCTTGGCTGAAAACGATAAGAGGGTTTACTTCCACTTTAAAGCAAAACTTCACCCAAAAGAGGAAGTTCCACTTGTTTGCATCCTACCCACCTCCACTGACACATTTGCTACATTTTGGGGGGGGGGGGGGGGAACGGGTACGTGGTTTTGACAGGTACCTGCTCCCACTTGGTATTTTTGAAAACAAAAGTAGTGGGACTTTAAATAAGCCAAATGAGAACAAAAAGTCAGAATAAAAATCTATATACATGTAGCGGGGTCCTCAAATTGATGGGATACACCTGGGCAATAGTGTGACCCAGGTGTATAATTGTGTTAGGATTCAGACCCCTTTTTGTTTCGTGGAGGATTGGAGGATGTAATATTCTCCTTTGCCTGTGGGTGGCGAGGTACCCACAGGCTTCAGGTAGAATCATCTTCGCAGTGCTCCCTGTTTTGTCCCTTCCTGGAGATGGTATGGCTGGGGCGGGGAACCCGCCGGGCCGTTGATGGGAGGAGATAAAAGGGGGAGACGCCCTTACCACGAGGTCTTGCGGAGAAGGAGGTCCTCGGAGGAGGAGGGTTGCGGTCCGCACCCAGGGCCCTTAGGCCTGGGTGCTGGAGATCCAGGAGTCTGGTCCAGGTGCCCATGGCCTGGTCCGGAGTCATGTTGGCGTCCATCCCAGGCACCTTTAGCCTGGGGTGAGGTACTATCGAGGAGGCCTGGGGTCCAGTACCTTCGACTGGGTCCCGCTAGGGTGGACTGTCCGAGGGTCCCTGAGCGGAGGGACTCGTACCTGAGGTGAGGAGGCCAGAGAGGTTACCCACTGGAGACCCGGAGCAGCACCAACCCGGTGACAGTGGGCCTCTGGGAACTCTCTTGGGGGGACACATCCCCCTGATAGGGGCCACAGCGCATCGAAGAGGGCTCCATTGCTGTTCATAGGGGTTGCTGGAAGAGACCCCATCTTTCCTGTTCTGTAACAGCCGGATTGGCTTAGGCGCCGCTGGTCATAGTACAGTGGCATAGAACTTAAACTTTAGGAAGTGCCTCGATCTGCTCAGCCCACCGTTGGCAAGGTTATAGGTCCCAACCAGTTTGCTGCAAAAGAACTGTTTATTGTGCTTTGCGTATTGGAGTGTCAAATAAACAAGTGTTGGACCTTTCTCCGGTGTGTGAACTCCAGTTACTGGAAGCAAAGGGGAGGCTGGTGAGCTTGCAATTACAGACTCAGTGCATTCACAGAACACACCGGCCCGAGGAAACATCAGTAAGGGGCCTTCACCTCCCTACTACAATGGGGAGGACATGGGCCGTGGCGCATCTCACTCTCACAACCCAGGAACCCCTAGACATGAGTTGGCGTGTAACCGATAAAGATGGAGAGAGAGTGAGGCCGCTACACGTGGGGGCTCGTGAGTCCGGGATAGAGTGTGTTCTAAAGATGGACTTGAGAATGTCTACATTTGAACTTTGCTGCCCAGAGGAGTTCCGAGCAGATCGGCCATATTACTGGCCAAAGTGCGTCCCTGCTCGGAGTTGTGGAAATGACCCTAACAAGGGAAAGGCCCATGCGGAGGAGCGGAAAAAGGGAGAGGTCCAGCCGTGTGACGTACTGCACGTGGGGACTGTTAATGCACTGCGCCACGAGGCACCCCATGGCGACATCGTTCGTGGGCGGAGTCAAGAAGAAGCCCGCGAAAATGTACAGCTCATGGGAGGAGTCTGGCCAAGTGTGGGGATACACGTGGAGACTCCGGCGCGGGGTCAGTGCATGATGGAGCAGCAGATAGTCGGGATGACCTCAAGTGCCCCGTGGATTATGGTTCCTCACCCCACGAGAATGACTTCCTTTGCTGCCCCCATCACAGACACGGGGATAAGACTTAGGCCCCGAGGGCGGTTGGCTCTGTACACTTGCAGAGACACGGAGGCCCTCGGTGTGATCTGTCCCGGCTGCTCGGGACTGGTGGTCACCCTGAAGCCATTCGGGCGATGTGAGGAGTGCAGAGAATTCCTTTTTGAGGTTGAGTCGTCCACAGCAAGGCCCCGGGCCCTTCGCCTCAACCACCTCACGGGTACCGCTACTCCGGAAGGGGAGATCAAGGCCTTTGTCGAGGTTCCCGTGCGCGCTGACCAGGGCGATGGACTGCCCAACAGAGAAAAATCCGAGGATGCTGCCTCGGTCGCCACAAGTTCTCTGCTCCCACCCCCGAAGAGGAAAGTTGGCCTAGTACAGGCATCCTATGGACGTGGTCGAGCTTCACCCCGCTGCTTGCCTGGCCTGGATGGCGCCGGTCGAGAAGGAAGTCCCGGACATCCCAGTCTTCTACAAGGGTCAGGTGAGCCAGGGGCTGGGACTGTGGTGGTGGTTGGAGGTGTCGGGGGCCCATTGGAGGTGGAGCCCCCCAGGGAGGATGATTCTGTGTCCACCGCAAGATATCTGCCTGCGGAGATGTATGACACCTCCGACCTAGAGTCGCTGTCTGATTGCGGAGATGATGGCGAGATAGACGAACTGTTCAGCCGCAAGGGCTGGGATAGAGTGCCACTTCTTGCTTCCCGTGCGGTACGGGATTCACCTATGTACACAGGAGACAGCACGCCTCGGGTGGAAGACCCGCAGCTTACGAGGGAACCTACCCCTCCACCTGTGTCCTCAGCTACTGTTACCTCACCTACTTTGGTTGTGGGGACACCCCGCGCTTCTCTGAGAGCGCCGAAAGTCATTTCCAGGGAGCTGGTAAAGGTACCTCGACATCCGGAAGCTATTGTGCTGCCTGGAACTGGAGAGAAAGCCACTATGCCACCTTTGGCCCGCTTGCAGAGACTGTTTTGCCATAAAGTAGCTCGGGAATATGGGTGGGAGTACCCGTATCTACCCCGGGACTTGCTGTATGAGGTGGAAGTCTGGAGAACAAGATGGTATGACGAGTTTGTGTGGGACAAGTTGAAGGTGCCCCATGCTCGCAGGTACCTGGAATGTGTGCCGGCAGTGTCTAAGAGGTTTGAGGACTGCAAAGCTGAATGGAAATTGGGGCGCCATATCCATGCTGACAAGATAGTCATTTGCAGAAGAGAAGGAGAAGATGTCGAGTATTCGATAGAGGCATTTGACAAACACCTGAAACCCCTGTACCTGCCGGATCCAAAGTTTTACTTATAGGAGAAAAGAACTCCTGTTTATTTCTTTTGTGCACTTGAACTTTCTGGAAGAGCCATTCCCAGACACGCAGGACTGTGCCCTGCTTTTGTTTTTGTTTGGGCTTTTCTTTTTCTCGTTGGAGACTTGGGGACTGTTGTGTTTTCGTGTTTCCCCTTTTCTTCATGTGCCAAAGGCAAGGACATTTGGGAATAGTGGCAGAGTAGGGAAAAGCTGGAAGAACGAAGATTCGTTGAGTGTCATGACCGCGGCGTTGTCACCAGGTGGCAGTGTTGCGCAACAAATGTTTGAAAATATTTCACCCACACATCACCTTGCTTGTTGGAGTGAGTGGGTCTCTCGGCTGACGGGCCCACTCATCCCAAATGACACGAAATTATGTTAGGATGTTGTTTTTCTTTCCCCTGCAGGAGAATCGTCAGTCAAGATCATTGAGAGTGGGTGGCTCTTAGACAGTGTGGGAGAGGGGTTGTGACTATGCAGATGTTTAAAGTGTTTTATGACATAAGTTGTTTTATATGTTCCCCATTCCCTGAGCAGGTCTTGGCACTTGGGAAAAATTTAGAGGAACTGCCTCAGAGGTTTCACTCCATGTCACCACTTTATGGGAGGCATGGGTGTGCACCTGACGCTGGGGACCAGCGTCCAATCACAGGGGGGAATGTGTAGCGGGGTCCTCAAATTGATGGGATACACCTGGGCAATAGTGTGACCCAGGTGTATAATTGTGTTAGGATTCAGACCCCTTTTTGTTTCGTGGAGGATTGGAGGATGTAATATTCTCCTTTGCCTGTGGGTGGCGAGGTACCCACAGGCTTCAGGTAGAATCATCTTCGCAGTGCTCCCTGTTTTGTCCCTTCCTGGAGATGGTATGGCTGGGGCGGGGAACCCGCCGGGCCGTTGATGGGAGGAGATAAAAGGGGGAGACGCCCTTACCACGAGGTCTTGCGGAGAAGGAGGTCCTCGGAGGAGGAGGGTTGCGGTCCGCACCCAGGGCCCTTAGGCCTGGGTGCTGGAGATCCAGGAGTCTGGTCCAGGTGCCCATGGCCTGGTCCGGAGTCATGTTGGCGTCCATCCCAGGCACCTTTAGCCTGGGGTGAGGTACTATCGAGGAGGCCTGGGGTCCAGTACCTTCGACTGGGTCCCGCTAGGGTGGACTGTCCGAGGGTCCCTGAGCGGAGGGACTCGTACCTGAGGTGAGGAGGCCAGAGAGGTTACCCACTGGAGACCCGGAGCAGCACCAACCCGGTGACAGTGGGCCTCTGGGAACTCTCTTGGGGGGACACATCCCCCTGATAGGGGCCACAGCGCATCGAAGAGGGCTCCATTGCTGTTCATAGGGGTTGCTGGAAGAGACCCCATCTTTCCTGTTCTGTAACAGCCGGATTGGCTTAGGCGCCGCTGGTCATAGTACAGTGGCATAGAACTTAAACTTTAGGAAGTGCCTCGATCTGCTCAGCCCACCGTTGGCAAGGTTATAGGTCCCAACCAGTTTGCTGCAAAAGAACTGTTTATTGTGCTTTGCGTATTGGAGTGTCAAATAAACAAGTGTTGGACCTTTCTCCGGTGTGTGAACTCCAGTTACTGGAAGCAAAGGGGAGGCTGGTGAGCTTGCAATTACAGACTCAGTGCATTCACAGAACACACCGGCCCGAGGAAACATCAGTAAGGGGCCTTCACCTCCCTACTACAATGGGGAGGACATGGGCCGTGGCGCATCTCACTCTCACAACCCAGGAACCCCTAGACATGAGTTGGCGTGTAACCGATAAAGATGGAGAGAGAGTGAGGCCGCTACATACATTTTATTACACATAAAACATTGTCATAAACACAATATTAAAAAACATAGATATGCATAAAGAAACTTTGCGATAAATACAAAAATATGTAAATCTTATGCGGAGACTGCGAGCCAGGCCTTCTTGTCCAACATCAGTGCCTGACCTTATAAATGTGCTTCTGGAAGAATGGTCAAACATTCCCATAGACACACTCCTAAACCTTGTGGACAGCCTTCCCAGAAGAGTTGAAGCTGTTATAGCTGCAAAGGGTGGGCCAACTCAATATTGAACCCTACAGACTAAGACTGGGATGCCATTAAAGTTCATTTGCGTGCAAATGCAGGTGTCCCAATACTTTTAACAATATAGTGTATATATTTAGTAAATATGTGTACTGAAGCGCTAAAATGGTGCACAATGATGTGTAAAACTTTAAATAGTGAAACCAATCAACACGGATACTTAAATGATATAAGCTGCAATCATTCAAAAGATAATTTGGTATCATAAAAGTGAATAATAAATAAATAATGATGCGCCATAAGATCAACCCTATGTGGATACTACAGATAGACCAATACATAGATATATAAATATAAATAAATATATAGAAAAACAAAAGTGCAAACTGCAAACCATGTGCAAACTGCAAACCATGTGCAAATAATACAACAGTGCAAAAATTGACCAAAGTGCTAATAAAGGACCCTGCATACATATATGTGCAATCCTGTGCGATACAAGCAGCCTATGGACGGACACTAACAAAGTCAATGCTCCTCGGTATCTATGTGAAACAACACACACACGCAATTCTCAATCCTAGATATAGACCAACTTGGTGTTCCTTAATATGTCCCAAGAGCACTCCAATATATAGGACGTACAAAAAGACCTATGTGGAAGCGAATAAGGGAACACGTGCAAAATATTGAAAACGGGTTCCCTAAACATATTGTCTCACGTCATTTTGCATTATGCCACCAAAAAGACCCCACAGAATTAAAATTCTGGGCTATTGAGAAATTCACACCTCATTGGAGGGGCAGTCATAAAGTGAGGGACCTCAGTAAAAGTGAGTCCAGGTGGATACACGAAATGCGTACTCTTGCGCCCAATGGCTTGAACATAGAATTCGATCTCAATTGTTTCATATCCAACTATTAATTTGTCTTCCCCATTCTTGACTTAAAATTAATGTTTTTATGTTTTAGTGTATTTTTCTATTTTTATTTTAATTATGGAAAGTAGCATATTTTATCTGAGTATTTTATGGAATTTTGATAGTGTCCAGATGATAGATGTGTTATATCTGGATACTCAATACGATATTTAATATAGTATATATTATTCATGAGTAATATGCATGATGCAGTACCATTATACACCTTTGGAGGGAGTAAGACAATCTACATACCTCTAACTAGTGAAATTATAATACACGTTTTAATATGTTTTTAACCTATTTTTACTATTCTATTAATAGACGATTAAAGTTGTTCATGTTTTTTGTATATTTTTAATTCAGAAGCTGTAAATGCATAGCGCCTGTCAGCGATGATGGTCTAATGATCCCCGTTGCCGTTATGGCAACCAGCACGCCACTTTTTGTGTATAAATAATAGGATTTTTATAACAGCTTACCTGTAAAATCCTTTTCTTGGAGTACACCACGGGACACAGAGCTAGTCATTACATAATGGGTTAAGGGTCACCAGCGATGATTGGACACTGGCACAACCAATGGAAGACAGTTCCCCTCCATATAACCCCTCCCATCAGGGAAGTACCTCAGTTTTGTAGCAAAGCAGTAAGGTTCCCATAAGAAGGGGGGGACCTCTGTGTCCCGTGGTGTACTCCAAGAAAAGGATTTTACAGGTAAGCTGTTATAAAAATCCTATTTTCTTTATCGTACACCACGGGACACAGAGCTAGTCATTACATAATGGGACGTCCCAGAGCAATGCTCATATGAAGGGGGGGAGACACAGATCAAAACAGGCCGCTTGCGGACCAGAAGCCCTATACTGCTGCCTGCAGCACACTTCGCCCAAAGGCGGAATCCTCATGTCCTTTCACATCTATTTGATAGAATTTGGAAAATGTATGGACTGAAGACCAAGTTGCAGCTTTACAGATCTGAGCCATCGAAGCCTGGTGGTGCACTGCCCATGAAGCACCTATCGCCCTGGTAGAGTGCGCCTTAACAGGAAAAGGAGGAGTCCTGTTTTTTAACCATAAGCTTGAATAATTACTTGTCTAATCCACCTGGAAATGGTGGATTTTGATACCGCTTGGCCCTTCTTGGGCCCATCTGGTAAAATAAACAAAACATCTGTTTTACGTATCTGAGCGGTTGCTTGCAGATACACCTTTACCGCTCTCACTGGATCTAGAGAGTGTAGTAATTTTTCCCCCGCCGTCCGCGGGTTTGGAAAAAAGGAAGGCAGAACAATGTCTTGATTCAAGTGAAAAGCCGACACCACCTTAGGTAGAAAAGCCGGATGGGGTCGTAGTACGATTTTGTCCTTGTGACAAATTAGATAAGGCTCTTTACAAGAAAGAGCTGCTAGCTCTGATACTCTCCTAGCAGAAGCTATAGCAATCAGAAAGGCCAACTTCCTACTTAATATAATTAAAGGAATATGGCGAATAGGTTCAAAAGGTTGCTTTTGCAACACTGACAATACCAAATTCAAATCCCATGGACACAAGGGAGTCCTAACTGGAGGATTTATCCTCAGTACCCCCTTAATGAATGTCCGAACTAGGGAGTGAGATGCCAATGGTCTCTGAAAGAAGACTGATAGAGCCGATATTTGCCCTTTGATGGTGCTAAGGGCTAAATTCATATCCACTCCTAACTGGCAAAAAGCAAGAATCCTACTTATTTCATATTTCTGAGGATTCCAACATCTGGATTCACACCAGGAAACGTATGCTCGGAAGACTCTCTGATAGATGAGTCTGGAGGCTGGCTTTCTAGCATTAATGAGCGTAGAAAGAGCCGGACCAGAGACCCCTCTCTTTTTCAAAATGTGGGTCTCAGCAGCCAGGCCGTCAACTTTAGCCTTTGTAAGGAAGGGTGGAATACTGGACCCTGTGACAGCAGGTCGTGTCGAAGTGGAAACTTCCAGGGCCTTCCTATCGCCATTTTTACAATCTCGGCGTACCAAGGCCTCCTGGGCCAGTTTGGGGCCACTAGGATTACTGGTATTCCCTCCTCCTTGATCCTGCGAAGCAGTCTTTGTAGAAGAGGGATCGGAGGGAATGCATAGATCAGTGAGAACTGATTCCATGGAGTTATTAGAGCGTCTGTATTGATAGAGCGTCTGTCCCGTAGGCTAGAGGATCTCTCGTTCTGGACACAAAGTTGTCCAATTTCTTGTTGAACCTGGCAGCTAGCAGGTCTACATCTGGGTTTCCCCATCTCAGACATATGGCCTGAAAGATCTCGGGGTGAAGAGACCACTCTCCTGGTAGCAGCTGCTGACGACTCAGGTAGTCTGCTTGCCAATTTTCTATCCCTGGAATGAAGATTGCAGAAAGGCAAGGTACATGCTCTTCTGCCCATGCCAGGATCCGGTTCACCTCTCTTTGGGCTGCCCGACTGCGGGTGCCTCCTTGGTGATTGATGTAAGCTACTGCAGTAGCATTGTCGGATTGAACCCGAACTGGGTAGCCCTGTAACCTGTATGTCCAGGTTTTGAGGGCTAGATATACCGCCCGGATCTCTAGCACATTGATGGGCAGGATCCCCTGAGTCTTGGCCCAGGTTCCCTGGGTAGAAGCCTCCTCGAATACTGCACCCCAGCCCGATAGGCTGGCATCCCTAGATACCACCTTCCAGGCCACTGGGAGGAAGGACTTTCCCTTCCGTAAATTCCTGGCTTCTAGCCACCAATCGAAGCTGTGGCGTACTTGTGAGGACAGGCGCATGGGTATATCCAGAGCTTAGCTCTTCCTGTTCCAGGAAGCTAAAATATTGCCTTGAAGTAGTCTCGAATGAAACTGGGCGTAAGGGACCGCCTCGAAGGAGGCTACCATCTTTCCCAATAGTCTCATGCAAAGGCGAATAGACGGCCTCTTGTTTGCTTTGACCTTGTGGATCAGGTCTTTCAGAGACTGTATCTTCGGTTCTGGCAGGTATACCCCGTTTTGGGCTGTATCTATGATCATGCCCAGGTGCCCTATCCTTCTTTGGGCCTGGAGAGAGGATTTTTGTAAATTTATAATCCATCCTAAATGCTCCAGGTATCCTACTGTAGTGTGTACAGCGTGACCCAATCCGTCCTTTGACTGATCTATTACTAGTAGATCGTCCAGATAGGCTGTTACCGCAATGCCCCGTGTTCTTAGGTTTGCTAACAGAGGAGCTAGCACCTTTGTGAATACTATGGGCGCGGTGGCTACACCAAACGGCAGAGCCACAAATTGAAAGTGGCGATCTTCTACCGCAAACCTTAGGAATCTTTGGTGAGCGGGGAGGATGGGTATGTGTAAATGTGCGTCCTTGATATCTATGGGCGCCATGAATTTTCCGCCCTTTAAAGTGGCGGCCACGGATCGGATCGTTTCCATTCGAAAATGGCGATCGTTCAGGAACCGATTTAGGGATTTTAGATCCAGGATGGGTCTGACATCTCCATTTGGCTTTGGAATCACAAAGAGGTTTGAGTAAAAACCTGAACCTCGCTCTTTTTGGGGTACGTCTGTAACTACCCCTTGAGCCATTAAGTGATTCAAACCTTTGAAGAAGGATTCTCTTTTTTGTGGATCCTTGGAGAGTCTTGAACCTCGGAATTGAGAAGATGGGATCTCTCGAAATTCCAGTTTGTACCCTGAGGATATTGTGGATACTACCCAATTGTCCTGGATTTCTGACCACCAAGTTGCTCAGAACTGACAAAGCCTTCCTCCCACTCGGCCGAGCGGGGGCGCCCCTTCACTGAGAGGCTTTGGGGCTTGCTTATTAGCTCTTGCACCCCACGGCTTCTTGTTCTTCTGAGCTTGCCCCTTGGCTTTTGTGGGCGGCTAAAACAGGCCGCCGCCACTGGTTGGAGTCAGATTTCCCGGGAGCTGGGGAGAGAGCGTTTAAAACAAGATCTCTTGTTTTTCTTTCTCTCAGGTAAAAGTCGTTTTACCACTTGATCTTCTGTATATATTTTTCTAAATCTTCCCCAAATAGGCGTTCGCCATGGAACGGGAACTTGCCAACAGCTTTTTGCATGGGGTCTCCGCTGATCAATGCTTAAGCCAAAGTACTCTGCGCATCTGTACCAGCTGGAGTGTAAGGCGTGATGCCTGTATGATAGAATCTCTCATGGCATCCACTGTGAAGCATAAGGCTTTAGGCAAATTTTCCCAATTTCTAGCCTGCTCTGAAGGCAGTTCCTTCAGCCCCTGCTTTACCTGTTGGCTGATGACCTGACACATACCGACTGCTGCTACTGCAGGTTGGGTAATTGAGCCGGCCAAAAGGAAGGAGGATTTCAACTTCCTCTCAGAAGGATCTTTTAAACCCTTGTACATTATCCACCGGACATGTCAGGTTTTTATTTACACAAGAAATAGCCGCAACTACCGCAGGCAGGCTCCATTTCTTAAAAAAAAAAATTTTTCCCCCATAGGATAAAGAATGTTAAACCTTTTTGGAGGTGAGAAACGCTTATCTGGATGTTGCCAGTTTGCATATATTAGATCCTCTAGTAACGGATGAACCGGGAAGGAGCATGCACCTTGCAGGGATCTTAATGACCCTAGGGAGGAGACAGGTAATTCCGTTACCTCCGCAGAGGTTAACTTAAATGCACTGCTATAGCATTGTACCTGTGACTTTAAAATCTGGCTCCTCATCCTCTGCTGATGTAGCCTCCTCCTCCTCATCCTCCTCCCTCAGGTACTTCTGAAGGGAGGTCCAATACTGGAAGAGACCTGCTTCGCTTATTGTCCCTTTTTAGAGGACTTAGCGATTAAGGTAGCAATTTTTTCCTCCAGATTGTTTAGGGCAGCTGATAAAGTGTCCTCAGTGACATATACAGGCCCAGGCTTCACTGGGGAAGCCGCCATACCTGACAGAGGTAATGGCTCATCCTGAACAGGTGCATTTAGCAACACAGGAGAGAAAGGTACCGAGTCAGCACAGTTAGAGCCTCCTCTCAGGCGGTGGTGCTTTCTTATCTCTTTTTGTCCGTATTACTTCCCCTGGAAGGCTTACTGTTTGGACAAAATACAAGGTACCTAAATGCATATACTACCGTGTTTAGTTTAGCAAATACATTAAGTATGCAACTTTTAACACATAACTATGCATAACATGGATGTCTTCTAGGAAGTACCCAATCCAACCACATGGAGTCTTACGTCCCTGTATAGCTGCTGTGTTTCTCTGCCAGGAATAAGAGAACTAACGAGCTTGCTTGCTGCTGCAGTGCTTCTCACACTGACAGTCTTTTAAATTTGGCGCCGTTTCTGTGCCTGCGTGCGCCACGTGCCCGCGCACGCCTTCGCCCCCCCCCCTCCGATAAAGCGCGCTCCCGCGCGCAGCGCGCGGCCCTTAGCGCTATGGCGGTGGCCATAGTGAGAGAGGACTCTCATCAGCCCTTTTTCCCACTTACCTGCATCTGCAGGTGTCTGGTCGGCCACCGAAAGGAGGATCGGGGTGCCCCAGCAAGCTCAGCAGCGGAGGTGACGAGCAGTGTACTTCGCCGAAGCCGACACTGAACAGAGTGAGGTGAGTATATTCAGCTCTTTACTCCCCCCAGTGGTGGAAAAAAAGAAGACATCCATTTTTTGAAAAAGGTCCCAACCTAGTTATGGACCTTCTAATCTCACCTTATCCACGCCGCAGGTTTTTCTGCTGAAAGATTTCAGACAGATACCAAACTTCACCCTTCACGGTGGGCTATGTGTGCCAACCTTCAGGGATATGGGTTCCTATTTAAAGGATACCTCTCCCCTGGGCCTTGTACAAGACTCTTACCAGGACTTTATAGCGAAATAGCGAAAGTGCTGGATCTTAGAGCCCAGTCCTCCGAAGAGAGACATTACAGGCGACGCCTCATGGATGAGGCCCGGATCCCATCCAGATTCAGCTCATTTGTAGGCGTCTTGGATGGATCCGAAAGCATAGCTCTTTTACCCCCAGAGGGTCTCTTTGGTAGAGCTTTCCTTTAGCACCTCCTAACGCGTCCAACACCTTTCGACACTGGCGAAAAAACTGAGGTACTTCCCTGATGGGAGGGGTTATATGGAGGGGAACTGTCTTCCATTGGTTGTGCCAGTGTCCAATCACCGCTGGTGACCCTTAACCCATTATGTAATGACTAGCTCTGTGTCCCGTGGTGTACGATAAAGAAACACGGTTTCTTCCTGTTACATGGCTACCCATGATTAGGTCACGTGACGTGTGACGCAACACGTAGGGGAGGGAGCTTAGTCACGCTACCAGCGGTATTCTGAGGACTCAGCAGCCGGGGCAGTAAGGAAGATCGCTCAACTGAGCTGAATGGTGGCTATCTATGCATTAACTCATATCGCGGTCACGTGAGTGAAAGCACCAATGAAATATCATTGCCTGTAGTTCATACAGTGTTGCGCAATGATCTTTTTTCTTTTCTTTTTATGTTGTGCCTACTTGAAATGAGCTCACCCCTTAGACTGCCTGTGTCAGACAACTGATACCCGTCCCAGCCTCTGATCAGCTGGATGAGAGGGACATATTAAGGAACACCAAGTTGGTCTTTATCTAGGATTGAGAACTGCGTGTGTGTGTTGTTTCACATAGATACCGAGGAGCATTGACTTTGTTAGTGTCCGTCCATAGGCTGCTTGTATCGCACAGGATTGCACATATATGTATGCAGGGTCCTTTATTAGCACTTTGGTAAATTTTTGCACTGTTGTATTATTTGCACATGGTTTGCAGTTTGCACTTTTGTTTTTCTATATATTTATATATCTATGTATTGGTCTAGCTGTAGTATCCACATAGGGTTGATCTTATAGCGCATCATTATTTATTTATTAGTGTATATATTTAACTACTTGCCTGGAGTTCAGATCTACGATGGATTTAAGTTTAGAACTGCATGAACCTGTGTTCAGATTATTCTAATGCTGGACAACAACTGTTACATCAAAACATTCCCACTAAAATCTGGGGGTTCAGTAAAAACTTACCCATGTACAAACTTTAATTTCAAGCTTTCTTCTGGGGCTTTTTCCCGCTTAAGGGAAGGCAAAGAATTTTGTTTCTCTTTATTTTGCTGCTTGAGCTGAGGTAGATCTTCTTTGTAAACCTTGAAATGAGAATTTCAGAAACTTATAGTCAAGTCTTTATACAACTACAGATTCATAGTCACATAGGCACTAGCCATAGCTTTTTAAAGGGTAAGTTCAACTGTGCAGCTTTGACCAAAGTTGGATAATGCCCTTGCTATAAGTGTAGGCCATTTATGTACCTCCCAAAGCCTGGCCGAAAAACTTCCAGAGATGGCATCTTCCCATCCTGCCTTGTTGCAAGGACGTTGGTAAGACACTCCCAGCTGTTACTGCTCACCCCCACCATCATAGGAGCGAGCTCTCAAAGCCTTGCACATGCCCCGCCTTTGTTGCAGCATCACTGAGCTTAGAACTACTGCAACACGGGAGAGACAGCGAAGGCAAGGGGGTTCGAATAATCTAGGAATGTCTTAACAACGTTCAAATAATCAATAATCCTTTTCAGATATGAGGCCAAGAGCTCCCGGTAAGCCAGAAGGATCTACTGCATTGCAGTAGGCTGTCAGCCTATCAACTTTTAGGCAACAAGGGAAGGAACAGAAAGTATTCTGGCAGTTATAGTCCAGAAGTGTATTTCCATTTCTGAAACCAAATTAGCATAACACTTACTTTATATTTGTTACATGTTCCCATAGTATAAATGGGTATATGTTCCCATTTTTCACATAGTATGAATTAAAAAAAATATATGCTTTCTACATTTTTCCTTTTCTCCTTTCTTTAAACTCCAAAACCAGTTCCCAATGTAATGTTTATGAGGGTAAATGGGGAGTTATGTTTACCATAACTATTCCTGTTTGTGTTGTCCTGGCAGATCTCATTATCAATTGTAAACTAGACAGTGGAAATAGGTGGAGGCAAGAGTGTTAAAGCTGAACTGGTATATTAACTAGTTGCCGCCCGCCCTGCTGTCAAATGACGGCGGGGCGGTGTGGCTCTCGTTCTGGGACGGCGTCATATGACGCCATCCCAGAATGGCCGCTCTCGCGCGCCCCCGCCCCCTTGCTAGGACACGGCGTGACCACAATCTCTGTAAAGAGCCGCGTCCACAGCTCTTCAACCATGTGATCGGCTGTGTCTAATCACAGCCGGTCACATGTAAACACGGAGATGCTGGTAATCGGCGCTCCTCGCCTCATACTGACAGAGTGTGTGGCGAGGAGAGCCGATCAGTGCCATCTCCTCGCAGGGGGCAACAAAACATGTAATCAGGGCACTGTCCCCCATCAGTGCCACCTCATCAGCGCACATTAGTGAAGGAGAAAAATTACTTAAATACAAAATTTACTGACAGAAACTAAGTAAAAAAAAAATATATTTTCAAATGTTTTGGTCTTTTTTTTTGTAAAAAAAAAAAAAAAAAACAGCAAAAGAAAGCTCTATTTGTGTGAAGATAAAAATTGCAGAAATGTATTGTTAAGGTAAAGTCCTCCTGATATGTGACCCAGGTTGAAGTACATGCAGTCACCATTCATCACCATGTCCGCAGAAGACACTTTTACCTTGGAATAGTAAAATTGCCTGCTTACCAACTAGAATGGACATTTACCCAAAAAAGGTCAAAAGTGCTTTTGGCCATTTACCCAGCCAGGTCCTCTCAAAGATGTTCCTGCGGGGTACCTTTGGGCCAAGGTAGAGATCATCCAACCACACTCTTTGTTGTAACATACCCAAAAATACGTAATCATAATTTATTAAAATATAGAATCACACATTAATGTACAAAAATAAACTAAAACAATCTCGCCCCACGCGCTTCGTCACAGAATGACGTCATCTGGGGCACATGCCGGAAGTGTGGGTTGCCTTTCTCTACAACGGGCTGCAAGATTGTTTTAGCGTGTTTTTTTTACATTGTGGTAAGTGTAATTCTATACTTTAATAAATTACCATTACGTTTTTACACGTGGCGCATTTTCTATTTTTGGGTATGATACCACGGAGAGTGTGGTAGGATGGTCTCTACCTTGGCTCAAGGGTACCCCGCAGGAAAATCTTTGAGAGGCTCTGGCTGGGTATATAGCCAAAAGCGCTTTTGACCTTTCTCGAGTTAAGGTCCATTCTAGTTGGTAAGCAGGCAATTTTACTATTCCAAGGTGGCGGTGTCTTCTGCGGACTTTGCACATGGTGATGGATGGTGACTACATGTTCTCCAACCTGCATCACATATGAGGAGGATTTTACCATAACAATTAATTTCTGCAGCATCCCTTTGGATTCTATGCTTCGACTTATTTTAGCACGTTATATAATTTTTATTATGTTTTCACACTAATAATTGCCAATTGTCGGAGCGACATATATGATTATGCCTGACTGTGCCTATATTACACAGTAGAGTTGCAGCTTGTATAATCACTGTTTTTGTTTCTCTCAATTTATATTTATGTTTTTTATTTCAAGACTCATAAGTGCAGTTTTTTCCCCTAGAACTTATTCTGACTAACCAGTCTGAGTATGTAATCCTCCCTGTGTCAGCCACCGGCAGTAGCAGGGGAGAGCACTCAACAATGGCTTGCAATTCCTGGGAGCAGTGACATCACTCATAGGGTCCTATAGCCCATCTATTGTTGGCACTCACTCCTCTCCCCTGCAACCACCGCCGGCTGACAGGATACCACAGATTATGTGACCAGGCTTCTCCTATGGGTCACAGGAGTGCAATTCGTTTTGCACCCCTGTGACACATTTTCAGCAGAGAGCAGTCTGAAGTCCGCTCTCTGCTGATGTCACCAAGATCAGTCCAGGCACCGCGTCATCCTGACTCTGGAAGTCTGGATCCACCAGGTGCCTGGACTGATGGCTGTCTCAGCCTCTCATCGTGCCGCTGAGAGGCTGAAACGGGCGCTCCCCACCCCTCCACAGCTCAGTGCTCCAGTGAGCATGGAGGAGCAGAGCAGGAGAGCTGCTGATTGACAGTCAGAGACGGCAGGGGGACAGATGCAGCATCGGACCGATGCTGCATCCAACTAGGTAAGTATAATTATGGGAAAAAAGCCAAACCCATACATCTCCTTTAATTGCATACTTATTTTGATCCAGCTTGGCACAATGTAAACAAGCATACAGTATCTCATATTTGAGGGGCCATTAGGGAAGCTGGCAATCACTATAATAGTCGGAGCTACTACAGTGATCACCGCGATCTTCCAGGTCTTGTGCTGAGTGGCTTCCCCTCTGCACACACATATTATCTATATATGGTGAGTCCTGCCCTTGATTCCTAGTGTGCTGGGTCCTCGCACTGTTGCTGCTTGTGCTGATCCAAGAGGGGCAGCTTGCAACCTTGCTTGCCGCCGCTATTCTGACAGTTTTGATGGGCGGAGCTCTCCGATCGTCACTATACTGTTCCAAGTTTAAAATAAAAAAGCCTGCACTTGCCATATACATCGGTGGCGGCTTTCCAGAAGAGGTAAGGGAGCTGTGAAAGGTGGGGGGGGGATAGCTTTCGGTACAGTGAATGTGTGTAGAGAGAACTGTGAAAGTGGGGTTTTGGGGAATTTGTACAGAGCAGAATTGAGAAGGGTGGGGCCATCTGTGCAATCAGGAGAACTGGAGGGGGTTGTGCATAGAGGAGAGCTGGGGGGGGGGGTTAGCAGAGAGAAGAGCTGGGGAGGATTTTAGCAGAGAGGAGAGAAGGGGGTAATTTTTGCAGAGAGGAGAGCTGGGGAAGGGGGGGTTTAGAAGAGACGAGAGCTGGGGGGGGGATTTAAGCAGAGAGGGGGAGATTTTCAGAGAGGAGAATTGAGAAAGTGTGTGTGTGTGGGGGGGGGGAGCAGATAGGGGAGCTAGGGCCAATTTTAGCAGAGAGGAGAGCAGGTGGGTGGAGATTTGTGCAGAGCGGAGAACTGGGAAAGGGTGAGATTTGTGCAAAGGTGAGAGCTGCAGAAGGCAGGTTGTGCAAACAGAGCTGTGGTGGGTGGATCAAATTGTGCAGAGGTGAGAGCTGTGGGGGACACTGGGGGTGCAGAGGTGAAACATAGAGGAGAAGACGGGCCAGATATTAAGGGGATTGGGGTGCAGATGTGAGTTGTGGACTGGGGTTGTAAGCTGTGGTTGGAGGGGTGCAGAGGTGAGATTTTGACGAGGGGGCAAAGGTGAGTTGTGGATGGGGGGTGCTAAGGTTAACTGCGGATAGGGGTGCAGAATTGAGATGTGGACAGGGGGGAAAAAAGTAATCTGTGAATGAGGGTTGCAGAGGCAAGCTGTGGATGAAGGACACAGAGGTAAGCAAAAAGGTGTGCAGAGGTGAGAATTTGATGGTTACTTTGAGGGGGGATACTTGAGGGAAGGGGGTTTTGCTTGGGGAAGACCAGGGAAATTTGCTGCGGGACAATAAAGCATACAGAGCTCAGTGACCAAGAGTATGTAATATATGGCACAGCATGAGGGTGCAGTGGTGAGAATTGTGTAACATACCTTGTACATTATGTAGCGCCCCTTTACTTTGAGGGGTGCTATGTGCCTAAATTTAGGGGTTGGTCTGAGCTAGTAGCCAGGCTCAGAACGCTTTTATTGATACGTTCTGTTACGTTGTTTCTGCAGGTGTTGGACTTATGTGCAGTTCCCTGTGGCCTGTAGGTGGCACTGCCATGACAGGTCAGGGTTGAACCACTGGGGACAGTGCTGTGCCTTAGGGTGTCCCCTCTCGGCAGTAGTACAGTGGGCGTGGTCGACCTGCTGTGCATGCCGGGAGAGGATATATAAAGGGGAGACGGCGCCTGGAGTGGGGAGTTCCGGAATTCGGGTCGCGTGACTTGGCCCTCCAGGCCAGGGGTGCGCGTGTGCATCGGTCCCAGGCACCTTTAGCCTGGAGCTGCAGCTTCGCCATTGGGCCCAGCACCTTTAGCTGGGGCTCATCTCTAAGAGGAGGAATCTCAGGGTGCCCCTGAGAGGGGACCCGCTCTAAGAAAAGGAGGCCGGGGGAGGACCTTTCTGATGGACCGGTGAGAGTTCACGGTGAAAGAGGGGCCCGGTGACCTTCTGGAGGGATTCCACTATTCATCTAAGGCCTTGTAATGTGCAGCAACTTGCACCTGTTCTTGAGTTACAAGCGCTGAGAAGATCGGGGCTCAGAGATTCTGTGGCAGAGGATCTCCCGATCGTATCTTCAAAGAAACCTAACTGAACGCCTGAGTGTCATTCCGGTTGCTAGGACCGTGAGAGGGGACTATCCGGATAAGCAGAGACACTGGGGATTGAGTGGTGAGATTAAGTACCCTGTGCCTGAACCTGCCTCCCTGTTCCTTTATTCTTCAACTTTCCTACCAAGTTTTCAGCATAAAGAAAATAAACCTTCCTTCATTAAGGTTTAACCTTGTCTGGACATTAGCCTTATTGGTGCACCTACAACAGACTCTTCCCTATACTCTGGGGATGAGAACCAGCCGAGGGGAGGTAACTCGCTGCAGGACCCAACAATTGTGAACACCGCTTAAAGTGGAGTTCCACGCAAATTGACAAGTGTAGCTTATATGAATCAGTATAATGCGTACATAATACATTGACACTCCAAAAAAAAAATTCCCATCACAATACCTGAATTATGACATCTGAAGGGCTACTTCCGGCATCTCTCTCCCGCGGGAGTAGGCGTTCTCCTGCGCCGCACTGTCTCCTGGGAGCAAAGTGTCATGCATCCCATGACTCAGTGCAGCTCGAAGCCCATGCAAATCGACCGTTGTCATGGTAACCATGAAGTTTACGGCGCGGCTCGCCGTTAACACGGCGCATGCGCGGGATTGAGCAGCGAATGGTGGGTGATATGCACTCACTGCTTTCCGGAAATAGGTGCTTGTGGGCTTCACAATGCCCACAAGCAAAATGGAAACGTCTGACAGCAGATTATCTAAGTTATCCTTGCTCATAAAAACTGACAGCGGCGGTTTGAAAACATCTAAGTAGTGAGTATGGTAATGTAGTGCGGAATGCAAAAGAATGAGAAAAAAAAAAAAAACGGCCGCGGAACCTCCGCTTTAACCTCTTCAAACAAGAGGGTACGGGCACATAGCGCGGTGTGCCTTGACCTGCAGGTGAGCTGAAGGCAGGAAAAGGTCCGTGTGCTACAATTACATATTCAAGAACCGCTATACTTTATATTAACAAAACACAAAAAAATGTAAAATATAAAAACAAACTAAATGGTTTTTTAGACCCGGGGAAAGGCATTCCTAGATTACATTAAAAAAACACAAAAAAAATTGTAAAATATAAGAAACGCTATACTCTGTATGCTGTGCTGTGTGCTGTATGTTACATATGTTTTAGTGTATATTACAAATTAGAGGCCTCGGGATGGTACTCCTGAATGCTGTACTCCGTACAATGGGTTATGCGTTACATACTCCTAAGCCCTGCATTCTGTATACTGGACTGCATATTACATATGCTTTATTGATGCACTCGGTGTGCTGGGCTATATGTTCTATATCCCTGACCCCTGCACTCTGTACACAGGGCTATATGTTGCATATTCCTGAGCACAATGTGATTGCTGATTTTTTTTTTCTGTGCCCTGTGTTATACGCACTTCTAACAGCTGCACAATACACACTCTTGAGCCCTGTGTGTTATGCACTTCTGAGTCCTGTACTTTGTGTGTTACATATTCCTGAACCATGTGCCTTGTGCGATACGCAGTTCTAAGCCTTAACTTATTACCATTATTTTGTGCCGCTTTAATTCTCTACCCTAAGAAAGGTGTGGTTGGGGGCAGGGTTGGGTGTGGTTTGGGGCAGGGTTGGGTGTGGTTGGGGCGGGGAGTTGGCTGGGGAGGGAGAGTTCCTGCACCTATTCTCTGAGAAAAAAAGCCCTGTGTGTGTGTGTATATATATATATATATATATATATATATATATATATATATATATATACACATACTTATATACACATACATATACACACACACACACACAGTATATGTTATATATTCTTGTGATTTTCTCAGGCTAACATATAAATCTGCAATTGGAAATGTTTGCACATGCTGTCCTCTAATACAATGGGAACATTGATACTATTTTTATATGATGGGTGGCAAAAATCAAATGGCAGTTATATGCTTCCGTTGGTTTACAGGAATTCTTGTCAGATGATGCATTCAGGTGAACCCATGTGGGATTGTCCAAATAAAAAAACAGCAGCAAAAGCTGAAGGAGGACTCCATAATGACACGAGGAAGGTCTGTGCCAAAAAAACTTCACCTGAGGATGATGTTATCCTGCAATCGAGTAGAACCTGGGGTCTTGGGTGCCTATGGAGAGCGCAAAGCAGGGTTGCCAACCGCCAGTAAATTTACTGACAATTTGTAAAAATCAGTGATTTATTTTACAACTGCCAGTAAATATCAGGGGCTGATAATTTCATGCGGTGTTGACTTTTTAAGTGTAAATCAAGCAAATTACTTTGTTATAGGTATTGTTGGTGTTTCTATATCATGTTTATACAGTTCAAATATTCACTGTGTTAGTTTTCAATAGGAGTTCTGTAATTTCTCAGGTTGGCAGTAAAAAAAAATGTTCCGCCAGCAAATTTTCCATGTTTTGTCAGTAAAAAATGCTGCGGGAGGTTGGCAACCCTGGCGCGAAGCCACTATAACCTCAGCTACGTAACTTCAGCATATTCCTAATCTACACAACCCATTGTTAGGAAGTTTAGGTAGCGTGTGCATGTGTTTTATTATGTATATCTGCCAGTCTTGTATTGTATTCCTATAATTGTAAATAGTTTGTTTGTACAGCATTTTGTTTAGTAAAGCACATTAATACACTACTGGGGTTTTATTGCGTCATTGCATTTACAGCAAAGAACCTTAATAGAGACAAAGCAAAAGAGGGAGCCCTCTTGCTCGGCTCTGTCACCACAATGCCTTGAAACTTTTGCAATGAATGCAAAGCATTCTCTGATTGGAAAATTTGGAGATTGTGACATCACCGACCCTTCTCTCCACCTGATCCAAACAAAAATAGGGTGTTCTGTGAGTTTCAGCAGTGCTGAGTGAGGGACCCTTTGTGGTAAGTATGCGGTAGGGCAGACACTCGAAACAGGACCCAGAAGATCACAGCGATCGCTGTAGTAGAGCCAAATACTTCCCCTGTATCTCCCCAGTACCCCTGAACTTACACCTGAACACTTGCCAGGAGTCTTAGCTGTAAGCCGAGAACCCTGTTTATTGGTAGACTGCAGTGATGTGAAATGATGCAGCCACGAGTGAAAGGCGTCAGTTCTAGTTAAGATAAATTGGTGCCTGGGTGCACTCAGTGGAAGCCATTAGTACGCTCTGTACAATCTTTCTGTCAATTGAGAGAAACATACAATAAATGAGCTGCCACTGCAGTTATGAATGGCTGCTCTCCGAAGAGAAAATGAATAACTAAGCTTTTACTCTAATTAAAATGCTGAATGTTTCCATCAGATAATGCCAAAAATACAGATACAGGCTTAGAATATACAAAGAAAGCTGAGCAGGCGAGGGGAAGAAAATATTATTGCTGCTCATTGTTATTCTTGGAGCATTAAGCCTTTTGTCCTTCAGACGACTGTGTTTGCATTAAACATTTATGAAATGTCTATAAATGCTTATTAAATTAATTGTGGATGTACTAATAGTAGTTATTTGAAGTAAAAATAGCCGTTTAATGAATTACATGAGATTCTTTAGCCAATACAAGTCTATTTATCATAATGCAAATAACATACACATAGATGAGTAGTTGGGTTTGCACAGCTCCGGGGGGAATTTAATAATACTGGAACAGCCAGAATCTGAAGCAGATGTACACAACAACCAATCAGCTTCTACAATATATTTTCAAAGTTTAAAGAGGTTGTAAAGGTTTGTTTTTTAAATAACAAACATGTCATACTTACCTCCACTGTGCAAGGGTTTTGCACAGAGCGGCCCCGATACTCCTCTTCTGGGGTCCCTCAGCTGCGCTCCTGGCTCCTCCTCTTCTCGAGTGCCCCCACGGAAAGTTGCTTTCCAAGGGACACTCGTGCGGGCGCTCTCCCGAGTCCTGCTGCTGCGTCCAGTGACACAGAAAGCAGGACTCGGGCTCGGCCCCGCCCCCGACTTCCATGTCACTGGATCTGATTCACAGCAGCGGGAACCAATGGCTCCTGCTGCTATCAATTTATCCAATGAGGACTCGAGACAGCGGCTGTAGCTGCTGTGCCCGTCCCCGTGGCTGGAACGATCGGGTTTAGGCAAGTAAAATGGGGGCTCTGGGGGGCTGCTGCACTACAGAAGGCTTTTCACCTTAATGCATTCTATTCTTCAAGGGTTTACAACCCCTTTAACTAACAAGCTGAAGCTAGAGGCTGATTGGTTGGCATGCATAGCTGCTCCAGATGAGTCTGCTCCCCTTTTTGTAAACTCTCACTTATGTCTCACTTATGAGGCAGAAAAAGGGACAGAGGACTAAGATTTCCTTTCTCTGCAGCCTCAGCTGTACTGGGCAGTGAATAAATGGGAAGTGCTCTGTACTGAGTGGCTTCCGGTTTATTCACAATGGAAGCATAGTAAACACAATTTACTATGCTTCAGTTATGAATGGGCACAGGAGCGATCAGTACTGATCACTCACTGTGTTCATTCAAGATAGGAAGGGACTGCTAAATTACATTTTTACTGTCTCCTTCCTCCCCCACTCTCCATCCTGAAACATGTGGGGGCCTGGGCAGCAGGGGAAATCTGCACCACACTGAGTAATTAGGGTAGGCCCAGGCACACCCCATACGATCATGTAGTTGCCATGGGTTACGGGCTAGCTGAACACCAACCGATGAGACAGTGCTGCAACCTCCATTTCAATACGCAGGTCCAAGTATCGGATGCTCAGGCTGGAAGTTTTTTTGATAAATAAACTAACAAGGGTTTTAACCCTTTGCTATTCTAACCCAGAAAAAAAAGCCCCCCCCCCCCCCCACACACACACACACACACACCCACACACCCCATAAATATGTCTGATACCTAGGGAGGAGTTTTTTTATAGAAAAAGTATCAGAAATTCATCAGTTGGAGTTTACTACTTACCTGGCGATCATAACTGATTTGAGTCTCCTGTTCAATGTCTGAGTCTAGTTCGGGCACATCAGATAGATCTGAATCCGATTCTTCACTGCAGGAATCAATAATCCCCTCTGAGAATAACAAATGGACAATGTCAGCTGTGCGCTATCATTTATATGCAATACTAGAATAGGCACATGCAAGCATTGGAAACTTTCACTTTAGATTGTGGACATTTTATAAACACACTGAAAGATTCTAGCAAACAATGCATGATTGTTCCCATTTCTTCAAAAACCATCTCAAGTATCCCTCAGAATGAAAAGCCTACGTTCAGTTCAGCCAGTTTTTTTTTTTTGGTTTTAAAGCAGTACTGTATTAAACCCAAAAGCAAACATTTATTATATCCCGGTCTGCTATGGTCTCCAGCATGGCTTCCATCCTGGATGGGACTGTGGACTACTGTGCCGAGCTGTCTATCCCCTTGCACTATGCCATGAGCATACTCTGTGACTCTCCTCACCACCTGGGATGGGCATGAGTAGCACTCACACCACCCTAATACCACTCCGGCCACTGCCCCCTATCTCCACTGTGTCAGACAAGCTCCACCATACCCATCACCATCACCATCCCCACCACCAGCGGCTCTCTGGCAATGTCAGCTTCTCCCTGATTAGAGATGTCAGGGGGATCCACTTCATGAACAACTTGTACAGCCCTACAAAAACATGACTGGAATGGGGCAGAGCTTGTCCCCATTAACAGCTACCCCTTTAGGCAATGGCTTGAGCTCCATCCACAACAGCCAACAGAGCCTGCAAAACTATGGATCACTTGGGCACAACAAGATGCTCAGCCCACAATTCTGGCAAGAGGCACCTCTCCAGTGGGCTGGCTACCCCACCATCTTCCATGATTTCTCACCTCAGTGGGATGCACCACCCTGGCCACCTGGGCCATGCTCAATCCTACGGGCCTGTGTTGACATTCAACCATGACATGCCACCCTCCTCCTTCAGGTCCCAACCAAGCAACTTTGGACAGCTGGAAGAGATCGACACCAAAGTGGTGCAGAGAATCACAGCAGAAATCAAAAAGGTACAGCATCCCCCAGACTATCTTCGCCAGAGGGTGCTGTCCCGTTCACAGGAACCCCCTCACACATTCTAAGAACCCCAATCCTTGGAGTAAACTGAAATCTGGAAGAGAGACCTTCGGGAGGATGTGGAAGTGGCTGCAGGAGCCTGAATTCCAAAGAATGTTGGCTCTCAAGCTTACAGGTATGTGGAGTTCGGGGTGCGCACCGTTCACTGCCAGCCTAAAACTAGCCTGCCCACTGGGGGTGACACCATGTTTTACCGGGTGACACCAGGTGACACCAACCCTAGTGACACCACTGCACCTAGCGTTCTGGACCTACACTACATGATGTGCCTGTTTTTAACTGTTACATTGTGAGTAGCCCTCTATTGGGGCAATTAAGGCCTCGTTTTGGAGGCTTTGGCACGCCTCCTTCGTCAGCTGACGAAAGAGGCATGCCAAATCCTCCGAAACGCGTTTCAATTGGCTACCACAACGGTGGGCGGTTCCCCAGTGTGACAGCTCCGAATACCTCCACGCCGAACAACCCAGCTGGCGTCACTCCGAGATCCCCACGAGGCTTCAGCTCCCCGCTGACATCAGGCGATCGCGGCTCCACAACACCAGGACACAGCGGTGGTTTCTGCCTTCTATGCTGGAAGGGGTTAGCCCCCCACCAACCGAGCACTATGTGAGTGCGTTTTAATTTGCCACACTACTTGTTATGTATTTACAATTAAAACTCTTTTATGCTGCAAAATACTGCCCTGGCGCTTCTCCCCTTTTTCTTCCTTCTCCATCTCACAGTCTCCGGGTTCCCAGCCCGTGCCTGAAGCAGCCTTGCAACCATTTGCAGCTGTCACACCAAAGACTTCAAAACACAGGGGTTCACCCCCCAGAACTTTTTACAAAGACAGACTTTTTTACACTTCTGCTATTTTTATGTCATTATAGCCTTACCGAATAGTGTGTTTATTATTCATTTTTTGGTCAAAACACCACCAGTGCAACCAGTAGGCTTTATTAGCGCTGAGCTTTACACCATCACTGCTGGGTGTGTGTTTTTTGTTTTTATGATTATTGTGTTAACCAATAAATAAATACAGTATGTTATATGAAAAATTACATTCTTAATTGTTTTTTTTTTGTTTTTTTTTAAAGCGGAATTGTTTAAATATTTAAACTACAATAAAACCTTGGATTGCAAGCATAATTAGTTCCAGAAACATGCTTGTAATCCAAAGCACTTGTATATCAAAGCAAATTTCCCCATAAGAAATAATGGAAACTCAAATGATTCATTCCACAACCATTTATTCATAGGTCCTTCATTTTATAGTCCATATAAAAAGGTTATAGCAATGTGATAGGTCAAGTAACCATAAAATGTCTATCCACAAATGGAAGCCTCCACAAGGGGATTAGAAGCAAAATCCAGCAGGAGCTACAGAGTATAAAAAAGAAAAGATGCCGCTGAGGAGTGGAGTTATCAGTTATACCCCGCTTGTTTAGCGGACCGAGGACGGCTGGATGTGGTTTGTGGAGGTTACTAATTTAGGACTCACCTATACTGCCTGTCAGCTTACTAAGGAGCCTTAATCGGCCAGCAGCTGTCTATGGGACCGTGTTTACCACTTTTTGGCACCTATCAATCAAATAATAAGTGATATATACTCTATATCCTGGACTCTTTAGGGGTACCCGACACTATTCTAGTGTTGAAGCAATCATCTTAAACTGGCAATCAGTCCTATTTAGTTTAGTACCAACATCATATACAAGCCAACAATACCGCATTCCAGTCTTGGGTCATCTGACCCCCCTACCCTCGACATATTATCTATTTATCTGGTGCATCCCCATGCTGAGGGTTGGGGTGTCTTGCCCCAAGAGATAACATCCGGGGTGCTGGTCCCCTTTGGTTGCCACGCTTTACAGGGCAGGGGTCACTGTTTTACCAAAACACTCTTTATCTGAATCAAAATTCTGAAGCTCCTGAGGAAGCGATTATATATACATCGCGAAACATGTAGAGCTTATTTTAATTCATTCAAGGTTATCGTGGACCTGCGCCAAGGAGAATTCTCTACTCAGTGTGGACTTTTGTCTAGTGGACACCACCGCAGCAAGCTTTTTATTGAGATATTCTCCCTGGGATCTACCACGTGACCTTCTATTTTATCACATACTATGTATACTTATGTATTCTAATTTTTAGATACAAAGGTTGTTCAATATGTCACTAATGTGAAACATTAAAATTTGTTATATTTTATCTACGTGCCTACAAAGTCCATTTTTCTATATCCATTTCAATTAAAAAAGAAGAGAGGCGCATCTAAGTGTAGCAATATGTTGCTAAATGTAATCATATTGCTACACTAATGCCCCGTACACACGATCGGACCTTTGTCCGACCAAGCTCACAACGGAATTCCTAAGGAGAAAAATAAAACCGGTTCTATATTTAAACTCCGATGGAATTCCTCGAAATTAGGTCCAATGGGGCACAAACACGTTCGGAAGATCCGATGAAAAAAGTACATCTGACTTTTTCCATCGGAAATTCCTATTGTGTGTACAAGGCATTAGAGGTGCCTCTCTTCTCTTTTATACACAGTTGTGACATGACGCTACTTGTATGTAGCACGCGGACCCTTTTCCCTTGCTTTGGCTCAATTGCAGGAAACCTCCTGGTTGAGGAGGTTAAGCAGTGTTATGTATTTGGGTCCCACAGCTAGGTTCTTCCGTCAGTTGGTTCTCGTCTCCTAGGATATAGGGACAAGTCTCTGTATTTCCCCAAAGTAATTCCAATGTCCACACCACTTTAAACTCCAGCGTTGAGTTTATTTTCTCAATGTTCAGCAGATGGGAAAGAGTGGATAAGAGACAGGACAGCAAGGTTTGGGAGGTCAGTCCAGGCACAAATGGATATCACAATCACTACTCTATCCCCGAGTAGGTTTAGCTCACCCGGATAGTCTCCTACAAAGTAGATCCTAGCAGCCGAAGTGATGCTCGAACCATCAATCAGGTTATTTTCCTAGATGCGATTGGGAGACTCTCTGGTACATAAGGACAGGTGCCAGCAGCAGCACATTACTAGGCCCTTGGTGGATAGAAGAATCCCTCCAGAAAGTTACCGGGCCCCTTCCTTCACCGTGAACTCTCACCGGTCCGTCAGAAAGGTCTTCCCCCGGCCTCCTCTTCTTAGAAGCGGGCTCCCTCGTGAGGGACACCCTGGGACTCCTCTTCCCAGAAGTGGGCTCCAGCTAAAGGTGCTGGGCTCAATGTTGAAGATGCAGCCCCAGGACTAAAGGTGCCTAAAGGTGCCTGGGACTGATGCACACGTGGCCCCATGGCCTGGAGGGCCATGCGCAACGCACCTGGACTCCGACTCCTCTCCTCCTCCGAAACGAAGACCCCTCCCAGGCGGCGTCTGCCCCTTATGTATCCTCTCCCAGCATGCACAGCAGGCCAAATACGCCCACTGTACCGCTGCAGAGAGAGGACACCCCAAGGCACAGCACTAATACCAGTGGTTCAACCCTGACCCATTTTGGCAGTGCCACCTACAGGCCACAGGGAACTGCACACCAGTAAACCACCTGAAAATAAAACAGCAAAACCTATAAATTGAGAACGGTCTGAGCCCAACTACTATCTCAGATCAGCCCCTAAATTTGGGTATATAGCACCCCTAAATGGGGTGGGCGCTACATGTATATCAAGACATCGCTTGTATATCAAGTCAAAATTTATTAAAAAATTTTGCTTGTCTTGCAAAACGCTCTCAAATCAAGGTTTTACTGTATTCCTCTTTAAAAAAAATAAAAAAAAAATAATGTAGTGTAGCGGCCTCACCCCCTTCACATGTTTATCGATTGTCCGAAAGCTCTTGTCTAGGGGTACCTGGGTTTCGAGAGTGAGGTGCGCTACGGCCCATGTCCTCCCCATGGCTGTGGGTGAGGTGAAGGCCAGTATCAATATCTTCCTCGGGCCAAATGTGCATTGGGTTGCGGAACTTAGCCCTGCTATGCTGGAATCTCCCTTTGCTCCCATCGACAGAGTCCATACACCGATCACAGTCCAACTGTTAGTTTTATTTCGTAGCTCCACAACAAACAATATATGGCAGGATACGGTGGGATGAGCAGGCCGAGGCACTATCCGGATTGTAGTCCCTACACCCCCTGTGCTATGACCAGGGGTTGCAGGAGTCTTGATTAGAACAACTTAGCTGCGCTGCGGCCCCTATCAGGGGAAGATAACCCTCCAAGGGAGTTACCGGAGGCCCGTCCGTCACCGGGTTGACGCTGCTCCGGAGTCTTCAGACGGGTGACCTCCCCAGCCTCCTCACCTCAGATGCGGGTCCCCTCGCAAGGGGCACCCTGGAATCCCTTCACCCTCGCGGGACCCGGTCGAAGTCACCAGGTCCCAGGCCTTCTACAAAGTACCTCACCCCAGGCTGAAGGTGCCTGGGATGGACTCCAACTCCAGCTTCATTCCGGCCAGGCCTAGGGTGCCCAGGCCGGAACCTTGAACCGCCCGCACCCAGGCCGAGGGCGCCTGGGTACGTGAAGAGATGATCCCCCCCAAAGACCTCGTGGCGAGGGCGTCTCCCCCTTTTATCTCCTCCCATCGACACCACGGCGGGTTCCCCGCCCCAGCCGTACCATCTCCAGGAAGGGACAAAAAGGGTAGCACTGTGGTAGTGATTCTACCTCGAGCCTGTAGGTACCCCGCCACCCATAGGCCAAGGAGAATATTGCACCACCCAATCCTCCACGAATAACAAAAAGGGGTCTAATCCCTGACATAATTACACACCTGGGTCTCTCTACCCCCAGGTGTATCCCACTAACTTTGAAGACCCCGCTACAGTAGTTTTTTATATAACATGTATTAATTTATTGGTTGCCTTTAAAATCCCACAAAGAGAGGATTTTTATTGTGGTTACCAGTAAAAAAGAGATTTCACCTAAAATATGGCCAAGACTCTTGTTGGCTGGAGTGCCACTTTAAACCTCCAGTGTTGTACCTGCCTTATGGTGACATCTTATAAGAATTCTAAGACGCATTTAGAAACTAGAATACAAGAATTTATTGCAGAATTGAAACCATATTCTGGATAGACGCCAACTGTATATGTTTCCAGGTTGCTGAGCTAGACAATATGCAGAGATACTGGCAGCTATATGCTTACTAAAGGGAGATAACTCGATCTGTCAAATGCATGTTGTTCAAGTTATAAAAATAGAAGCACTAGCTGTGATTTGCTTTATCTTAGGCAGAATGGGCACAGTCAAATAATGAAGCGATGGCCCCTTGATCTACACACAGACTAATAACAGGCACATGCAGGAACTGGCACTCTTCATAGTGATCAGCAGCAACGCTTGTTCCTTCTCCGTCATACAGATACACCAGGGGGGGGGGGACTGTTTTCTGCACCTGCCAGGCCAGGATTAGGAAAAGGAGTGGGTGGGGGAAATGTCCCTACTTCTGTTTATCCAAACAGAAGTAGGGAACAAAAAAAAAAAAAGTTAGAGGAGTCAGGATAGCAGGACTTCCCCTTCTAGGGAAAGTGCCTCTTTAAAGTGTCATGACAAATATTACTTATTTCTGTGTATCATGAAGGTAAAAGTTCAGATCGCCAGAACACTTGCGCATACAAGGACTAAAGGCGGTATGTATGCAAACATTCCACGCCCCTGAGTATATATCTGTAGCCTGCTGACTGATAGGAAACATAAATGCAACATAATTGAATGTGGTATTAAACCCAAAAATGTAATATATTTCAGCTTACCAATCTTTAGATGTGGTGGCTGCATTCGTTTTCCTTTTCCCTCTGTTTTTCCCTGGTGATCTGGCCAGTAGCACACTAGATCGCCCCCACTCTGAATGAAGGAGCAGAAGGGGCACAGCAGACAACAGCATTGTCAGCCTGGGGGAGGGGGGGGGTTACATTAACATAGTGAAGTTGAACCCCAGATAATACCTTAATAATCGGTCATAGTAACAGCTTTTATTTCCATTTAGGGAACGGTTTACATATAAACAAATAAAAGCTGATCAGTGGTAAATGGTTTGTCTCATCCCTGCAATGCAAAAGAGCTCTTCTGTTGAAAATCAACAGATTTACTGGCTGGATCACGAGGTGAAAACCAAAGAAAGAAAGCCTAAAAGAGAAAATGAATGCAGTCCTCACATCTAAGAATTAGTAAGCTGAAACATAATAAATGTTTGCTTTTAGGCTTAATACTGCTTTAACCATTTGCTGACCGTCATTGAACTGCGGCAGGTCAGCTTGTTCCCGCGAATCGCCATCATTGTACGTCAGCTCGGTAAACCCTATTTTGTGGGCGCGCGTTTCCACTGGCCAGCGGAGCAGCCATTCAGTGAGTGGGGCGGACTTGATGTCTGCCGACCACCCACGATCGTTCCCTGCAGTGACAGAACGGGGATTTGCCTGTGTAAAAAAGGCAGATCTCCGTTCTGACAGAGAAGATCACACAGATCCTGTCTTAAGGCCCGTACACGCGATCGGATATTCCGTCAACAATTGTCAGACAGACGTGTTTTGTCGGACAATCCGACGGTCTGTATGCTCCATCGGACAATTGTTGTCGGAATTTCCGACAACAAATGTTGGCTGTGCATGCTCTCAAATTGTCCGACAACAAAGTACAAGTACAAACACGCATGCTCCGAACCAATGCTAAACATTAGACAACAATAGCAGAAGTTGCCCAAAGGGTGGCGCTAAAGAGCAGAAAAACCACGTAGTTTTGTGTATGTTGGCTAAAAAATTTCTGCCGTCTGTATGAAGAACAAGTTCACGGACAACGCCCTTCAGACCAAAATCTACTGATTTGTCCGATGGAAATCCGATCGTGTGTACGAGGCTTTAGACGTATCTGTGTGTTTCCCCAGGCAGCCCATCGCCCATACAGTTGGAAAACACCTGCAGGGAACACATTTAACCCTTTGATCGCCCCTGATGTTAACCCCTTCCCTGCCAGTGTCATTAGTACAATAACAGTGCATATTTTTAGCACTGATCACTGTAAAAATGTCACTGGTTCCCAAAAAAGTGTAAAAAATGTCAGTTAGGTGTCCGATCTGTCCTCCGCAATGTTGCAGTCCCACAAAAAATAAAAAAATCGCAGATCGCCCCCATTACTAGTAAAAAAAAAAAAAAAAATGCCATAAATCTATTCCCTATTTTGTAGACACTTTAACTTTTGCACAAACCAATCAATATACGCTTATAGCGATTTTTTTTACCAAAAATACGTAGAAGAATACATATCGTCCTAAACTGAGGAAGAAATTTTTTTTTTTGGGGGGGGGGGGGGATATTTATTATAGCAAAAATTAAGAAATATTGCCTTTTTTTTAAATTGTCGCTCTTTTTTTGTTTATAGCGGAAAAAAAAAAAAAAGGAAGAACGCAGAGGTGATCAAATACCACCAAAAAAAAACTATTTGTGGGAAAAAAAGGACATAAATTTTGTTTGGGTACAGCGTCGCACGACAGGGGGTAAATTATTTCGGTCCTTAAGTGGTTAAAGTCTTTTCAGTTATGCTGATATAGATGAACCTAAACAATAGATATTATTTACAAAATGTTATGCAATATTAGATTTGTCAGATAAGAATGAAATAATAACTATACATTTTATGAATTTTTTAGACGCCAAAAACATGAAACTGTAAATGTAAGAGGAATCGCATATAAAACGTTATTACTTGTTCATTTAATTGGGTGCAACTCAACGAAGAACAGCAGCTGACCCTTGAAGGATAACAGCGAGGCCCTTCTAGTCATATTCTAAATATATCATTTATGAGTGGCCGTCCATATGTCATGCCTCTCATTAACTCTGTTTCATCTACTGGCTCCTTCGCTAACTTTAGACCTTGCCAACTCAGTCAAAATAATAATTAAATTTATTTATGTAACCCTCTGCATTTTCATTTTGATTAAAATTGTAGTGAAAACACTGTAATACAAGAATTCAAGGTGGAATTAATATTAATGGGGATTAAAGGGAAACTATAATGACTGAGGGTCAAGTTTATAATTTTTTTCTTTTCAAAGTTTATACATTTTTAAACTTACATTTTATACCCGTTTTTGCTCTCTCTCTTCTTTTCATATGGTAGAACTGCCTCGCCGGCTCTTATGCCGCGTACACACGATCGATTTTCTCAACGGTGAAAACACCGTCGAGAAAATCGACGGGAAAAACGAGGAACGGCTTGTCCCCCTACACACGGCCGTTTTTCCTGACATTTTTTCTCTTGGTCGAGAAAAACGACCGTGTGTAGGCTCCCTGGCAGTGTTTTCCTATGGGAAAACTGCCGCGGAAAAAAATGCTGTGAATCACGACGAGAAAAATTAGAGCATGTTCTACTTTTTCTCGTCGTGATTAATGCCGTTTTTCTCATCAGGAAAAATGACCAAAAGCCCACACACGGTCGTTTTTTTCGTCAAAGAGAAAAAATGTAATTTTTCCAGATGAGAAAAATGGTCGTGTGTAAGGCATAAGGCTTAAAGTGGTTGTATACCCGCTGACTTTTTTTTTTTTTTATACACCTGTAAAGGAAAAGGCATAATGAGCTTGTATGCACAACATGACAATTATCCAAAACACAAGGCCAAGTCAACCTGTCATTGGCTACAGCAGAATAAAGTGGAGGTTCTGGAGTGGCCATCTCAGTCTCCTGACCTCAATATCATTGAGCCACTCTGGGGAGATCTCCAACGTGCCGTTCATGCGAGACAGCCCAAGAATTTACAGGAACTGGAGGCTTTTTGCCAAGAGGAATGGGCAGCTTTACCATCTGAGAAGATAAAGAGCCTCATCCACAAATACCACAAAAGACTTCAAGCTGTCATTGATGTTAAAGGGGGCAAAACACGGTATTAAGAACTGGGGTATGTAAACTTTTGATCAGGGTCATTTGGGTAGTTTCTGTTGTTATTATGATATAAAAAGAGTAAACACAGTTGATTGATAATCAATGGCTTCAGCCAAACACTAACCATGAGTGAAAGAAAAGTTTTTGTGTTATTTATATTCTCTGAAAAATGGCCAAGAAATCATAAATTCTGCCAGGGTATGTAAACTTATGAGCACAACTGTATATGTAATAATAATAATAAAGTGTGTAATATTTAATAAAAATACTATTATGGTGATTCTAGCGGAGAAAATACTAACATGGTTGCAGCGTCATAAAAACTTTTGATGGTTATTTACGATATACCAAAACTGAAGTTATCTGCTCTTTTTTATCCTTATTAGTAACACGGTTTTGATACAATCAACATTGTATTTCAGTAGAAATAGATCGAGAAATTTTTCTTTTCATATCCGGCACTTGGTGATTGCAACTTTCAATCTCACCACCCCAGATAAAAGCTTTTAGAGAAAGAATTTGTCAGTTTTGATTGCTTGTCTTCCACCCACACAATGTATCACTGTTACAGCAATATCCCGAATACAAACACACACATACAAGTGGAAGAACAGAGTAGTAGAGGTGCTGCTCACAGCAACCATCCAGAATTCAGCTGTCATTACTTTGTAGGTATGAAAAGGACAGACAGCACCCAGATATTCCAAAGCAGATGGTACATACTAAGAAAAAATCTGAAGAATTTTCGTATAGTGTATACAAAACTTTCAACATCCGATTGTGACGTTGAAAACCAAAAAGGGACCAACACCACATTTTTTCTCGTACGTGAAAATACCGAACAATTTTCATTTGAAGTGTATTGTTTTCATACAATTTCCGTACGTGAAATTCAGATACAAAAGACTGAGCATGATCAGAAACAGGAACATTTTCATACATCATTTCTATCCTCGGTTCCGACTTGGTGTGAAACATCGAGGAAAACCAAACAATCTGCCCAATTTTCTTATAGTGTGTATCCACATTAATGGCCCGTACACACGATCCGAATATCGAACGAAAAATGTCGTCCGAGGAAGAATCGTACGATAATCGGATCGTTAGTACAGAGCTTTTGAGAGCCGATCACGACAATTCATCCGATATTATTTTATCGGACAAGTACGAAAATTTTCCTTGTATGATACCAGATCGTACGATTTTCGTTTAGTCAGTATAGTTGTCGTCCGAAAATACAATACAAATACATTACAACACATGACATCACTTCAGATTTTTTTTTTCTGTCGTACGAGAATTTTCGGGACTTTAATAACCTATTTAATTTTACTTGTGACTATTAAGCGGAAAAAGTCGTACGATCTGTTGTACGATATTCGGATCGTGTGTACGGGGCATAAGACTCATTCCCACCAATTTTTAGAAAACCGTTCCAAAATCAGGAAAAATTTGGAACCGGTGTTACACATATTTCTAGTGTGTGACCTTTGAGCTACAAGGTCAATCATTTAAAGCGGTATTAACCCCAAAACCAAAAATGTAATATATTGCAGCTTACCAATCATTAGATGTGGCGATGGCATTCATTTTCTTTCCCCCTCTTTTTTTACCCGGTTATCTGGCCAGTAACACACCTCCTGTATTAGAGCACCCCCACTCTGGATGAAGGAGCACAAGGGGCAGGGCACCTTTGGTTAGTAGCCATGTCACTCTGGAGGAGAGGGGAGTGTGAGATGGACTAGAAGATTTACATACACCAACAAAATGAAGCCAAGCTCCATCTGATCCTTTATAAGAGTTACAGCAACAGCATACCTCCCAACTTTTAAAAGTCCCACCGTGGGACATTGATGAGCTCCCCTCTCCCCTGCAAACAAATTCGACCTTAAAACGAAAGTTGTTGAGGGGGGGCATGGGGTGGCTGTGCAGTGGGAGAATTGGAAAAAAATTTCGACATTAAAACGAAAGTTGTTGAGCGGGGGGGGGGGGGGGAGTTTGTGCAGTGGGGAGAATTGGAAAAAAAAATCGATATTAAAATGAAAGTTGTTGAGTGGGGGGGGGGGGGGGTGCAGCAGGGCGAATAAAAAAATAAATATTCGACTTTAAAATGAAAGTTGTTGAGCAGGGGGGTTCAGCGGGAGAATTGAAAAAAAATTGTTCCTCCACTTCCTGCTGTGCCTGCTCTGCGGGAATTATACAACTATCGCGGGAATGCGGGAAGGAGGTGCCTATGCGGGAGAAACCCGCAGAATCCGTGCCTGTTGGGAGGTATGCAACAGTTTTTTCTTCCTTTTGGGATAAAGGTTTTACATAAATAAATAGAAGCTGATCATTCTAAACACCCCCGTCAGTGTTAAATGGTTCGTCTCATCTCTGTAACTGATACATTCTGCTGGAGAGCTATTTTTTTTAAACAACAGACTTATTGGCTGGATCACCAGATGAAAATAGACAAAAGAAAGCCTAAAAAAGAAAATGGATGCAGCCGTCACATCTACGAAATGATAAGCTGCATTATAATTAATGTTTTCTTTTGTGTTTAATACCGCTTTAAATGCACACAGTCCTCTATTGTCTCTTTCCTCTCTTAAAACAAACAGCCCAATATCGATCTTACCTTGTGGTGCAGTTTCGATGATGCCATTGGCTATCCCTTCAGGAATAAATCTCCATTGGAAAACCGAATGGTCAGCGCCGCCTGTGCTGAGAACCCACTGGAAGTCATGTGACCAGCGAACGTTGGTGACGTGCGCAGAATGGCCAACATATTTGCGGAATTTAGCTCCTAAAAGAATGGGTAGAGGAAAATGAAATGTGAAGTTGCTTTTCTACAATTAGGCTGGGTTGTACAGTCAGAGATTCAGAAAGTGGAAGATTCCAGCTAAGGAGAATGATGAGCAATTTTGTGTAATCTTGGGTACATTTGTAATTTGGTTGTTTGAAAGTCCATGTGGACAAAATAGAAGTACTGTACCTGTGAGCAGCGTAAACATCAACTTCAATCAACAAGTACAAGCAATTTATGAATTGCTTTTGCTGTTTATGAAATTTTGCAACTACTTATGTATAGATTGGACCTTTCACTGTGCAAGGACCGCAACCTCTTGTTACATACAGATAAATTAAGGCTCGCTTTGTCACTAAAGCCTCCACTTCTATAATTTAGGAAGAGGTCAGCCACCCCCCAATCTCTGTCTTCGATCATCTCACTGTACAGTGAAATCACCCCTGAGGCACCATCATCGGACAAGGGGCCATCTGGTGGGTGAGGCTTAGCTTCAGGTAGGAGAAAGTAACTTCCAAGTTGGAGAGGCTGAGGCCCTTTGTGACGTTTCTGGATTCAGAAGGGAAACTCCATATTTCCATCGCACACGCTCTTGGAGAAAGCTCTAGAGTTTTGGGTAGGGTTGCCACCTCCCTCATCCCTTTAAACCCAAACATATATTAATTACACAGGTTCTGTGGCTGATTAAGGTGGCAATTAAACTAATTTCGTGCCTTACATGCATTTAATTAGCCTCAGAACCTGTGTAATTAATATGTGCTCGGGCTTAAAGGGATGGGGTGGCAACTCTAGTTTTGGGTGCTGTGGCAATCACCAACTGGAGACTGGATCAGTGAGCCACATGGAAGATATTTGCCAGCACACCACGGATCATCAAGTGAGTCCAAGCTGTTTTTATTGAAGCATGTTCACATCACAATGGACACAGTGCAACGTTTCGGAGTCACGCAGGACCCCTTCGTCGGGCATGTGATGAACAAAGGGGTCCCACGTGACTTCAAAACATTGCACTGTCTTTATTGTGATGTGAACATGCTTCAATAAAAACCGCTTGGACTCAACTTGATGATCCGTGGTGTGCTGGCAAATATCTTCATTGTGCATTCAGAAGGGCACACAAAAGAGGTGGTTTAGGTTATTAAAGACGATTTCCAGGTATATACACCATACCTGTGAGATCCCAATGGATGCTGGAAATAACTGATGTACACACCACTACTCCAGTGACCTTCATTAGCTTCTGGGCCCCATGTCGAGCAACTGTCCTGCTGAATTGTTAACACATGAGGTCGCCCACTCATCACAGGCTTCCTTAAGGGAACACTTTGCATTTTCTCAATGAATGCAGTGCATTCTCTGATTGGACGAAGATCGGGATGTCATCATCTCCACGTTATCCAATCAGGGAACACTTTGCATTCATTGAGAAAATGTAAAGAGTTGGCGCCCATGCCAAGTGGGTGACCTCCTGTTTAAGAAGTACATAACTAGTCAAGTTAGAGTGACCTACTGCTAGTATAGCAGTGCCAACTACAGTGATTTCAAGCTTCTAGGGGAAACCATAGGTATGGCACCATACATACAGTACATAGAACACTCTCCAGAACAGTCTCCAGGCTCTGGCAGAGAGACAGCAGATCTTCACCGGCCTGGCCCTCCCCAGACCTATTGGACACAGAAGCCACCTCTTACCCGTAAAGAGGGAGTATCGTGAAAGGGCAACACAAAAAAGGTACAAAATAACCTGGCCGTTGGAAGACTGAGTCAGCCGCCTCTTCCCCCTCAACAGTTTAGCGCTCCAGTGAGCTCTGGAGAGGTAGAACAGAGAGTCAGTGGCTCTCTGCTCTGCCTCTCCATTGCTCACTGTAGACTGAGAATTGAGCGATCAGTGGTCTATAATTTCTCAGTTCTCAGCCTTGGAAGCTGCGGTGGACAGAAGCAGCATTGAATCCATGCTGCATTCACCCAGGTGAGTATGTTTCTTATTTTTACACTCATACTTCTCTTTTAAAGGAAGAAGTTGGCTCCACACCAGCTCTAAAAAGTCCCCATTCACACCTATGCAATGTGACACCCTCTGGCAGTCCTGTGACAACATATAACAAGAGGAATTATTGTTAATGGGGCCCATTTACTTTTATGCAATGCACGTGTGCGATTTGAAAAAAGGAGCAGGCACTTCTAGTGGTGTTTTCGGCCCTACAGACTTCAATGGGAGCATATTAAAAAACTCATTACCATGCATGAAAACGCATGAGAAAAGCATGAAGGGGGGATACAAAAACACACCAAACAATGTATGAAATCGCAGACACAAGTGTAAACCTAGACTTAGTTTTAAGCTTACAAAAGCTGACAGTTTACTTTTGATATGGTGTAGCACGGAGCACTAGTCTACTACTTACAGACCCCAAACACCGCGGCTCTTATTTTATTCATAGCTCAGCCTTTCAAAAAAATCTATTCACTCCATCCTGGAAAGGCACATTTTTGTTTTTTAGTTCAAATTATAAATATTTAAAACACGTGTTTTAAGAGCGGATATAGAAAATTCTTAGCTATGAGAGTAGGATTATCACGTCTGAAGATTTGCTGGAAAATCTAACTTATGCCTACGGAGTGTGGGCCCTCAGTGTAGGTATACACCAAGTGCACTGAATAATAAATAAAATAGTATGCTCTGCATGGACACCATCTATTATACATCAGTCATTTACTGGAGGATGCAATGTACAGCCCAATCTAGCGGAATCAGTTTAATCCACATCGCTCAGGTTGTCCCTTGAGTTAAAATAATTACTTCATTCGTCTTGGATAAGTCACTTGGGATTTTTTTGGTTGTCTATTTAAAGAATTATTGCAAAAAGTATTACAAAACGTGAACACTGTGCTGCGTGTGTAGCAATACTTTTTTTTTATATATATATTTATATTATTTATTTTCTATTAATATGTGTTTTAATATTTACTTTTTTTTTTTTTTTTTTTCACCACCAGCTAAATTTCCTTAGTGCAGACTTGGGAAACTTGTTCCTGAACTTTCTGAAAACCACTGGAGGATACACAACTTGTTGAATTTTTAGTTTAAAAAAAAGCCCCTTAATAAAAACTTCTCTGTTAAAAAAAAAAAAAAAAGCCCCTTAAAAAGGAAAACACAATTTTCATAAAAAAAAAAAAAAAAAAAGAATAATAATAATAATAATATAACATACATAATTGCTTTTGGAAATGCATGCAACAGCAGGTACGTGCACTTCCAAAAGCAATTACGGTATGTATATTATTATTACTGTATTCTTTTATTTATTTTTTTATTTTTTTTAATGAAAATTTCGTTTTCCTTTTAAGGGGCTTTTTTAAACTAAAAACTCAACAAGTTGACCAGGAGGAGAAGCAGGAAGACATTAGTGAATATTAACTCGCTAATGTCACACAACTGGGTGGGCTCAGAGGCCAACCTTTTTTGAAGCCAATTAGAGCCTCATGCCACGTACACACAATCGGTTTTCCCGTCAGAAAAAGTCAGATGTGAGCTTTTGGACGGGAATTCCGACCGTGCGTATGCTCCATCGGACTTTTTCTGTCGGAATTCCCACCAGCAAAAGTTTGAGAGCAGGTTCTCTATTTTTCCGACGGGAAAAATTTCTATCGGAAAAACCGTTCCGACGGGAAAAAAAACACGCATGCTCGGAAACAATTTGACGCATGCTCAGAAGCATTGAACTTATTTTTCTCGCCTCGTCGTAGTGTTGTACATCACCGCGTTCTTAACGTTCGAAAGTTCAGAGAACTTTTGTGTGACCGTGTGTATGCAAGACAAGCTTGAGCGGAATTCCGTTGGAAAAACCTTGGGAAAACCGATCGTGTCTACGCGGCATCAGCCTCTAATCATGTGCTTAAGAAAAAAAAAAGAAAAAAAACATTGAAGTCCATGCGTCCGGTGCCCTGCATGTAGATTAAAGGCCAGGCGCATGAATTAGGGGGGCGGCGCCCCTAATGGACAGGGCGCCACTGCCTACACATTGCCTAATCTTACAACGCACAAGGACTTCAACACGGCACCAGCATCCGCATTATCCAAATTATTCTTGGCACCAGTTTAGAATTTAGCAAATATTATAATGAAATCCACCAACAGTGGTTCTCTTCTTTTATCAGGTATAAGAAAGGTCACAAACCTTTTTTTAAACTTGGAAATCTGATTAATTTCACCAGTCCAAAATCATCTCCGGTCACCAGAGCTGAGCTGTTGAAATTGGCATCCACGGAGTTGATGTCGGTAAGGTCTGTGTACTTTGGCCATATTCCACTGACTTCTGGTCCAACTACACAAGTCCATGAGAACCAGTGAATCCCTTTGATCTCATCCTTGCTGGTCAGATGCTTACCAGCTGCAACACAGAAATACATGTTTTAATAATGTATATAATTATTTCTGTAATCCCAGAGAATATTTAATATGCAACTGTAATTAAAACCAAGCACCACTTTTAATTGCTGTCTTTCTGGTCACTAAGAGAGGAAATTAGAAGAACAGAGACACAGACTGATTACAGATTTATTTATTCTAGTAGAGTATAAATATATATATACTTATAATCTGCCAAATTATAACTGGACCACATCCCGTACTGACTATACACCGATCAGCCATAACATTATGACCGCCAACAGGTAAAGTGAATAACGTTGATTATCTCCTTACAATGGCACCTGGAAGTGGGTAGGATATATAAGGCAGCAAGTGAACGTGTTGTCCCTGAAGTTGATGTGTTGAAAGCACCAAAAATGGGCCAGCCCAATGATCTGAGAGACTTTGACAAGGGCCAAAACTATAATGGCTATAGACAACTGGGCCAGAGCAACTCCAAAACTACAGCTCTTGTGGGATGTTCCCGGTCTGCAGTGGTCCAAGGTAGACATGTGCGGTTTGTTTAGTTTCAAATTAAAATTCGGACACATTTTTCGTTATTTGGGAATTCGGATGTATTCAAATTTCCAAATTACAAAAGTAAAAAATTTAAACGAATTTGAAATAACGAAACAAAATTTCAGACATTTTTTTGAATTTGAATAGTTTTCAAATCAAATTCGAATTTACGAAGAGAATAAAATAGAATAGAACATTAAGGAATAGAATAGAAAATAAAAGAATATAATATAATAAAGTAAAACAGAACAGAATAGAAAATAAAAGAATAGATTTTTTTTTAATAGAAAATAAAGGGATAAAATAGAAAATAAAAGAATAGAGTAAAACAGAACAAAATAGAATAGAAAATAAAAGAACAGAATAAAATAGGACAGGAATAGAATAGAATAAAATATAAAGAATATAACCATCTTCTAAAATTCGAATTTCAAATAGAATAAGTTTGAATTTGAAAAGAATAGAACAGAAAAAAAGAATAGAATAGAATAAAATAGAAAGGATATAACCTTCTTCAAAAAAAGGAAATTTAAAAAAGAATTAATTCGAATAGAATAGAATAGCATAAAAAAGAATAGAAAATAAAAGAATATAATAGATAAAAAAACTATGAAATAGAAAAAATATAAACTTTTCCCAAAATTCGAACAGAATAAATTAGAATTCGAGTAGAATACAAAATAATAGATTAGAACAGAATAGAAAATAAAAATATATAATTGACTAGAATAGAAAAGAAAAGAATAGAATAGAAAAAACAATAGAATAGAGTTTTTTTATATAACAATAGAAAAGAATAGAACGAATATAACAATATTTGAATTCAAATAGAATAGAAAAGAATAGAAAAAACAATAGAATAGAAAAAAAAAAAAAACGTTTTTCAAATTTCAAATATAATAAATTCGACTTCCATTGTAATCGATTAGAATTTTCTGAATTTGATAGAATTGTTCAGAAAATTCTAATCGATTTGAATAAACAAAACAAAATTCTGAAAACAAATTCAACTAAACAAATTTATGTAAATAGCGAATCGAGACTAATTTTTTTTTCGTTCTGCACATGTCTAGTCCGGCGAGACGGTCATGGGCGTCCTAGGCTTATTGATGCACGTGGGGAGGGAAGGCTGTCATGTGTAGTCTGATCTATAAGAAGAGCTACTGGAGCTCAAATTGCTGAAATAGATGATGCTGGTTCTGATAAAAGGGGTCAGAACTCGCAGTGCATCGCAGTTTGTTGCGTACGGGGCTGCGTAGCCACAGACCGGTCAATGCCTACAATGAGCACATGAGCAGCAGAACTGGACCACGGGGCAATGGAAGGAGACCTGCTCTGATGAATCACGTTTTTTGTTGCATCATGTGGATGGCCAGATGTGTGTACATCACTTGCCTGGGGAAGAGTTGGCACCAGGATGCATTATGGGGATAAGGCAACTTCATTGAGCCAACTATGGCTCCATGCTCTGGGTTATGGCTGCATGCGCACATGCGCACGTGAACATTCTTCACTGGCTTTGGAGTCAAGCTGTCTACCTGAACCTTAGCATTGCCTGGAAAAGTTGCTTAGTGATCATCAGCTATCCCTGTGACCGTGTGTCTCCTGACACCTCTTGACACCTCTTGATACCTATACTTTTTGCTGACCTTGGACTGTGTTCCTGACAACATGTATCGCCTGCTGTCCTGGTACCTTTGCTGGCAGTCTGATCTCACCTTGACCTGGAATTTGCTCTGCTCTCTGAACCCATACTTTTGCTATTACTAAACTGCTCATCTACTATTCCATCCTATATGTTCCTGTGTTCAATCCGCAAATCAACACTCTACACCAGGGGTCGGCGGCACCCCAGCTAATGTGAAACTACAAGTCCCATGAGGCATTGCAAGATTGACAGTTACAAGCATGACTCCCACAGGCAGAGGCATGATGGGACTTGTAGTTTTGCAACAGCTGGAGGGCCACCAGTTTGAGACCCCCTGCTCTACACAGATCTGATCTGCTCTATGCCTGCACTGAAGCAGTGTCTAGATCATTTCCAGACATAAGCTGCTTTGGGATCTATTTTTACAAACTGTCAGTAAATTTACTGACAGTTGACAACCCTGTAGCCACTCTAATGCCGCGTACAACGCTCTGAATTTTCGACAACAAATGTTCGATGGGAGCTTGTTGTCGGAAATTCCGACCGTGTGTAGGCCCCATTGGACATTTGCTGTCGGAATTTCCGACAACAAAAATTTGAGAGCTGGTTCTCAAATTTTCCGACAACAAAATCCGTTCTCGTAAATTCCGAGCGTGTAGACAATTCCGACGCACAAAATTCCACGCATGCTCTGAATCAAGTATGAGTCGGGAGCGCTCGGTCTGGTAAAACTAGCGTTTGTAATGGAGATAGCACATTCGTCACGCTGCAAATTTTTAAATCTTTTCATGCAGCGCATTCTCTTCTTCTTTATAATGATAGAATAAGGAAGTTGTTTTGCTGCTGATAATTACACACAGTTCTGACCAATTTATTTCTTAATTATTGCTAAAAAGCGCAAATCGTCTCTCACCAAACTTCTACTAACACGAGATTAGCAGAAGGAGCCCAAAGGGTGGCGCACTTGGTATTGAACTTCCCTTTTATAGTGCCGTCGTACGTGTTGTACGTGACCGCTTTCTTGGTGATGGGAATTTCCGACAACATTTGCGTGACCATGTGTATGCAAGACAAGTTTGAGCCAACATCCGTCTGAAAAAAATCTGCGGTTTTGTTGTCGGAATGTCCAATCGTGTGTACGTGGCATAAGCCTCCCTCATATTCACCTGAGCCCTTCTCGATCCAGCAATGTTGCACATGAGCCTCGGCTGTCCGGGACTCTTCCTCCTCATTGGCTGAGACAGCAGTGAAGCACCATTGGCTCCTGCTGCTGTAAATTAAAGTTAGTGAGACAATGAGGAGAAAGTGGGGGCGGGGCGGGGCGGGGCGGGGCTGGGCCGCGGCGCTGTGTCTGAATGGACACACGGAGCTGCAGCTCGGCTCGGGTGCCCCCATAGCAAACTGCTTGCTGTGGAGGCACCCGACAGGAGGGAGGGGCCAGGAGCACAGAAGAGGGACCCGAGAAGAGGAGGAGGATCTGGGCTGCTCTGTGCAAAACCACTGCAACAGAGCAGGTTAGTATAACATGTTTGTTATTTTGAAACAACAAAAAATGAGACTATCACTTTAATTTAAATCCGTTTTTTTTTAATTCATTTCGTTTATTTGTTTTGGAATTCGATTTGAAGTTTCCGAATTCGGTCAAATTGAATTCGTTTCGACCAAATTTGGAAAATTCAAATCGACATTCAAATTAATTCTATTACAATTTCAGAAAACGGGTATATTCTATTTTATTCTATTCCTTTGTTTTTTATAATCTATTCTAGAGTTCAAATTTATTCCATGCAAAATTAGAATTTCTGAAGATGGTTACATTCTTTTTAATTTATTCTATTCTATTGTTTTTTTCTATTCTATTGCTTTATTTTCTATTCTATTTTATTTTATTCTATTTGAGTTCATTCCATTTGAATTTCGGGAGAGGGTTATATTCTTTCTACTTTATTCTGATCCATTGTTTTTTTTTTCTATTCTATTCTATTCTATTCAAACCGATTATTTTCTATTATATTATTTTCTACTCTATTCTTTTATATTCTATTATGTTCTGTTTTACTCTATTCTACTCTGTTATACTCTTTTCTATACACTTTTATTTTCTATTCTATTTTATTCTATTCTTGTTTTCAAATTGGATTTAAAGCTGAATTTCATGTATTTTTTTCAGTTTCAGTGTAATTCGGAGATTCGGATACATCCGAATTTCCAAATAACGGAAAAATTTGTCTGAATTTTGATTTGGAACGAAACAAACTGCACGTGACTACTCCTTACCTTCCTGCTTCCTCTGCTAATTTTCTTTAACATGAATGGTGCGCCTAAACTAAATAAAATGTCTGTTCTCAGCATCCCATATGGATGGGACAGTAATTTTGAGTTTGCATAAATTTGGCACTTCCATTTGCAATAAATATGTGCTTGGATGGGTGAAACATGTTAGTGGGGCAAGACCTGGGGTGCAGGGAAGGTGCAGTATGTGCTCTCCATCAGGGATGAGCTGAACACCCCCCTGTTCGGTTCGCACCAGAACCTGCGAACAGACAAAATGTTCGTGTAAACTTTAGAACCCTATTAAATACAATGGACTCGAACGTTCGAAATCTAAAGTGTTAATTATAAAGGCTGATATGCAAGTTATTGTCCTAAAAAGGGTTTGGGGACCCGGGTCCTGCCCCAGGGGACATGTATCAATGCAAAAAAAAGTTTTAAAAACGGCCGTTTTTTCGGGAGCAGTGATTTTAATAATGCTTAAAATGAAAAAATAAAAGTGAAATATTCCTTTAAATTTCGTACCTGGGGGGTGTGTATGATATGCATGTGAAGTGGCGCATGTTTCCCGTGTTTAGAACTGTCCCTGCACAAAGTGTCATTTTTGAAAGAAAAAAAGTCATTTAAAACTGACTTGCGGCTATTAATGAATTGTCGGCTCCCGGCAATACATACAAAAGTCACTGATAAAAAAAAATTAAAAAAAAGCGTGGGGGTTCCCCAGAATTCAATTACCAGGCCCTTCAGGTCTGGAATGGATATTAAGGGGAACCCTGCCGCAAATTTTAAAAAAAATTGACGTGGGGTTCCCCCACATATCCATTCCAGGCCCTTCAGATCTGGCATGGATTTTAAGGGGAACTCCACCCCAAATTTAAAAAAAAAATGGCGTGGAGTCCCCCTAAAAATCCATACCAGACCCCTATCCGAGCACGCAACCTGGCCGGCCGCAGGGGAAAAGGGGGGGACAAGAGAGCGGCCCCCCTCCCTCCTGAACCGTACCAGGCCACATGCCCTCAACATGGGGAGGATGTCCCCATGTTGATGGGGACAAGGGCCTCATCCCCACAATCCTTGCCCGGTGGTTGTGGGGGTCTGCGGGCGGGGGGCGTATCGGAATCTGGAAGACCCCTTTAACAAAGGGGACCCCCAGATCCCGGCCCCCCTATGTGAATTGGTAAGGGGTACATTGTACCCCTACCATTTCACGAAGAAAGCGTAAAAAAATGTTTTAAAAAAACACACAAACACCTTGAAAAAGTCCTTTATTTAAAAAAAAAAAAAAAAAAAACATTCCAGCGGTGAAATCCAGTGTCCCGCGGCGATCCCGATGTCCAGCGCTGTCCTTCATTGGTTGTGCCTGAGCAGACCTGATGGGGAACTCCCTCTCAGTATTTTAAATGTATAGACCCGCCCCTTCTAAAGTTCCCCATCAGGTCCGCTCAGCGGACCAGATGCGGAACATGAGAAGGGGCGGGTCTATACATGTATTACCAAAGTGAGAGCAGTTCCCCATCAGGTCCGCCCCCTCGGTATGTCGGACCCGCCTACGTCATTGGCTTGAGCGGGGAACTTCCTTCACTATGTAAATTTAAATTACACAGTGAAGGAAGTTCCCCTCTCAAGCCAATGACGTAGGCGGGTCCGACATACCGAGGGAGCGGACCTGATGGGGAACTTTAGAAGGGGCGGGTCTATACATTTAAAATACTGAGACATTCACATAGGGGGGGGCGGGATCTGGGGGTCCCCTTTGTTAAAGGGGTCTTCCAGATTCCGATAAGCCCCCCGCCCGCAGACCCCCACAACCACCGGGCAAGGGTTGTGGGGATGAGGCCCTTGTCCCCATCAACATGGGGACATCCTCCCCATGTTGAGGGCATGTGGCTTGGTACGGTTCAGGAGGGAGGGGGGGCCGCTCTCTCGTCCCCCCCTTTTCCCCTGCGGCCGGCCAGGTTGCGTGCTCGGATAAGGGGTCTGGTATGGATTTTTAGGGGGACTCCACGCCATTTTTTTAAAATTTGGGGTGGAGTTCCCCTTAAAATCCATGCCAGATCTGAAGGGCCTGGAATGGATATTTGGGGGAACCCCACGTCCAATTTTTTTTTAATTTGCGGCGGGGTTCCCCTTAATATCCATTCCAGACCTGAAGGGCCTGGTAATTGAATTCTGGGGAACCCCCACGCTTTTTTTTTTTTTTATCAATGACTTTTGTATGTATTGCCGGGAGCCGACAATTCATTAATAGCCGCGAGTCAGTTTTAAAAGACTTTTTTTCTTTCAAAAATGACATTTTTTGCAGGGACAGTTCTAAGCACGGGAAACATGCGCCACTTCACATGCATATCATACACACCCCCCAGGTACGAAATTTAAAGGAATATTTCACTTTTATTTTTTCATTTTAAGCATTATTAAAATCACTGCTCCCGAAAAAACGGCCGTTTTTAAAACTTCTTTTTGCATTGATACATGTCCCCTGGGGCAGGACCCGGGTCCCCAAACACTTTTTAGGACAATAACTTGCATATAAGCCTTTATAATTAGCACTTTAGATTTCTCCCATAGATTTTTCGAATTTGCCACGAAAACCCCAATTTGTTCGCTGTTCGGCGAACGGGCGAACAGGCAATGTTCGAGTCGAACATGAGTTTGACTCGAACTCGAAGCTCATCCCTACTCTCCATCAATAAAGCTGTCAAACTTTGATGACATCATTGGAATTGGGTCCCTTTCTTCGTTGTTGTGTTGAGGCAGGTTAAAACTTGGATTTCAGCAAAAAAAAAAAAATATTATAATTCAATCATTCATAAATAGGCCTTTAAAAATACAGTTTTAGCACTAACATGGCATTTTGTAGAACAATCTTTCTCCGGCTCCGTCATTGGTTTGTAGATATTTGCTGTCCACAGACCAATCGAGATGAGTTATGAAACTGGAAGACTTGTTACACTCTCCGATTTTTTTGTATCGCTGCGCAACAGCATACACGTCCACAAGACCATCGTTGGAACCCACGGCGAGATAGGAACCGTCAGGAGAAAACTTCATTTCATGAATAACTTCTTTCCTGTCCTTGATGTGAACCACTTCCGTCATGTCTCTGGGACCAAAACATACATGTACAATGAAAGTAAAGTATTATTGATTTTGGTCAATGTTTATTTTTTTTGTTAGTATTTTTTTATAATTATTTTTGCTACAACCTTTATTTTACAAACATTTATTACACATTGGGGGAGATTTACTAAAACTGGAATGTGCAAAAAATTGGTGTAGCTCTGCACAGAAACCAATCAGCCTCCAGGTTTTATTGTCAAAGCTTAACCACTTCAGCCCGGGAAGGATTTGCCCCCTTAATGACCAGGCCATTTTTTGCGATACGGCACTGCGTCACTTTAACTGACAATTGCGCGGTCGTGCGACGGTGTACCTAAAACAACATTTATGTCCTTTTTTCCCCCTAATAGAGCTTTCTTTTGGTGGTATTTGATCACCTCTGTGGTTTTTATTTTTTGCGCTATACACAAAAAAAATCAACATTTTTGAAAATATATATTTTTTTTACTTTCTGCTATAATACATATCCAAAAAATATATATAAAAAATATATATATATATATATATATATATATATATATATATATATATATATTTATCCGTTTAGGCCGATATATATTCTTCTATAAATTTTTGGTAAAAAAAATAAAAAAATCGCAATAGGCGTACATTGATTGGTTTGCTCCAAATTTATTGTGTCTACAAACTACGTATTAGATTTTTTAAATTGTTTTTACTGGTAATGGTGGCGATCTGCGTTTTTTAGCAGGACTGCAACATTGCGGCGGACAAATCTGAACCCAAATTACACTTTTTGGGGACCAAATGCATTATTACATTGATCATTGCTATAAAAACGCACTGATCAATGTAAAAATGTCACTGGCAGGGAAGGGGTTAACACTAGGGGGCGATCAAGGGGTTAAATGTGTTCCCTGGGTGTGTTCTAACTGTAGGGGGGATGGACTGCCTGGGCCATGACAGAGATCACTGTTCCCAATCACAATCATCTGACAGAACAGGGAGTCGCCTTGTTTACATAGGCAGTTCCCCATTCTGCCTCTCCTCGCCGCAATCGCGAGTTGCCGGCGAGCATCGAGTTTGCGGGATCCACGGGCACGCTCCTTGCACAGAACGACATACAGGTACGTCGGTTCACGCAGGAGAGCCGATCAGTCGCAGTATATCTACGTGAGCTGGTCGCCTAGTGGTTAACCACTTCAGCCCCAGAAGAATTTACCCCCTTCTTGACCAGAGCACTTTTATCCCCAAAAATATATAAAAAAACTAAATTTCTTTCTCAGTTTAGGCCGATATGTATTCTTCTACATACAGTGGGGCAAAAAAGTATTTAGTCAGCCAACAATTGTGCAAGTTCTCCCACTTAAAAAGATGAGAGAGGCCTGTAATTGTCATCATAGGTATACCTCAACTATGAGAGACAAAATGTGGAAACAAATCCAGACAATCACATTGTCTGATTTGGAAAGAATTTATTTGCAAATTATGGTGGAAAATAAGTATTTGGTCACCTACAAACAAGCAAGATTTCTGGCTCTCACAGACCTGTATCTTCTTCTTTAAGAGGCTCCTCTGTCCTCCACTCATTACCTGTATTAATGGTACCTGTTTGAACTTGTTATCAGTATAAAAGACACCTGTCCACAACCTCAAACAGTCAAGCCTCGTACACACGGCCGAAAATCTCGTCAAGAAAAAACACGTTTTTCTTGACGAGATTCTTGGACAAGAAACTTGTCCCGGCCGAGTGTACACACGCTCGATTCAAAGAACCCGTGGTTCTTTGAATGGAGCGAACACGGGGACGTCATCGACTACGACGAGCGTGCGCTCGTCACATTTGATGCCGTCGCCGCCATCTTGCTACACCCTATCTATGCCTAGGAAGCTACCGCGCATGCGTCAAAGTCATTTCGAGCATGCGCGGGCTTCCCGGAGGACAGGTAAGTGCACACACACAATTTTCTCGTCGAGAAACAGGCTGACGAGAATCTCGATGAGAAAATAGAGAGCAGGTTCTCTATATTTCTCGTCGAGATTCTTGCCGGTTTTCTTGACGAGAAACCATACACACGAACGATTTTCTCGGCAAGAAAGCTATCTCGGCAGTTTTCTTGTCGTTTCTTGCCGAGAAACTCGCTCGTGTGTACGAGGCTTTACACTCCAAACTCCACTATGATGAAGACCAAAGAGCTGTCGAAGGACACCAGAAACAAAATTGTAGACCTGCACCAGGCTGGGAAGACTGAATCTGCAATAGGCAAGCAGCTTGGTGTGAAGAAATCAACTGTGGGAACAATAATTAGAAAATGGAAGACATAAAAGACCACTGATAATCTCCCTCGATCTGGGGCTCCACGCAAGATCTCACCCGGTGGGGTCAAAATAATCACAAGAATGGTGAGCAAAAATCCCAGAACCACACGGGGGGACCTAATGAATGACCTGCAGAGAGCTGGGACTAACATAACAAAGGCTACCATCAGTAACACACTACGCCGCCAGGGACTTCGATCCTGCAGTGCCAGACGTGTCCCCCTGCTTAAGCCAGTACATGTCCGGGCCCGTCTGAGGTTTGCTAGAGAGCATTTGGATGATCCAGAAGAGGATTGGGAGAATGCCATATGGTCAGATGAAACCAAAGTAGAACTGTTTGGTAGAAACACAACTCGTCGTGTTTGGAGGAGAGAGAATGCTGAGTTGCAACCAAAGAACACCATACCTACTGTGAAGCATGGGGGTGGCAACATCATGCTTTGGGGCTGTTTCTCTGCAAAGGGAACAGGACGACTGATCCGTGTACATGAAAGAATGAATGGGGCCATGTATCATGAGATTTTGAGTGGAAACCTCCTCCCATCAGCAAGGGCATTGAAGATGAAACGTGGCTGGGTCTTTCAGCATGACAATGATCCCAAACACACCGCCCGGGCAACTAAAGAGTGGCTTCGTAAAAAGCATTTCAAGGTCCTGGAGTGGCCTAGCCAGTCTCAAGATCTCAACCCCATAGAAAACCTTTGGAGGGAGTTGAAAGTCCGTGTTGCCCAGCGACAGCCTCAAAACATCACTGCTCTAGAGGAGATCTGCATGGAGGAATGGGCCAACATACCAGTAACAGTGTGTGACAACCTTGTGAAGACTTACAGAAGACATTTGACCTCTGTCATTGCCAACAAAGGATATATAACAAAGTATTGAGATGAACTTTTGATATTGACCAAATACTGATTTTCCACCATAATTTGCAAAAATAAAATCTTTCCAAAATCAGACAATGTGATTGTCTGGATTTGTTTCCACATTTTGTCTCTCATAGTTGAGGTATACCTATGATGACAATTACAGGCCTCTCTCATCTTTTTAAGTGGGAGAACTTGCACAATTGGTGGCTGACTAAATACTTTTTTGCCCCACTGTATTTTTGGTAAAAAAACTCACAATAAGCGTATATTGATTAGTTTGCGCAAAAGTTATAGCGTCTACAAAATAGGGGATAGTTTTATGGCATTTTTATTATTATTTTTTTTTATTAGTAATGGCGGCGATCAGCGATTTTTAATCATCACTGCGACATTATGGAGGACACATTGGACATTTCTGACACTATTTTGGGATCATAGTCATTTATACAGCGATCAGTGCTATAAAAATGTACTGATTACTGTGTAAATGACACTGGCAAGGAAGGGGTTAAACACTAGGGGCGATCAGGGTGTTAAATGTGTGTCCTAGGGAGTGATTCTAACTGTGGGGGGATGGGACTGCCTGGAGGAGGAGAACAATCGCTGTTCATAAGCAGCAGATCTGTCTCCTCACTCCTGACAGAACGGAGATCTGTCTGTTTACATTGACAGATCTCCATTCTGTCTCTCTCAGGAGCAATCGCGGGTGCCTGGCGGACATCACGGCCTTTGGGCACGCGCATCGGCTCCATCATAGCGCACATGCCCCTAGTGCTCTTAAAGCAGCCGACGTACTGTTACGGCGATTCACCCAGGGGAGCCAGCCTGCCGCAGTATAACTGCGGTGGCTGGTCCTTAACTGGTTAAAAAGCAACTTCACTTTTGTTGAGAAAAAAAAAAAAAACATTCCCCTCTGGGTGATCTGTGTACATTGCAGGAATTTTAACAAACTTTGTTGCAGATTCCTACCTTTTGGTATTCTGAAGAAATAGCTGTTTGTGTGTCTGTGTCCATGTGCCAAGTGAATCTGTATGGAAGTTGTTTTATAATTATTAATCAGCTTCTGCACCTGCAGAGCTCAAATGAGGAACGTGGCAGGGTCTGCATCCCTTCACACGTGATTTCCCTATTGAGCATATCTCACTAAAAATTTTGAAAAATTTTTTAGTTACACATTTTTGTTGCAGGGGATGCTCAAAATCTGATTTGTATCTTACTGCAGACTTCTGGGAAAATTAGTGAGCCAATCACACAAGCAGGAAATTACATCCCTGGGGGGCATTCTGTATACCAATTGTATATGTTATATTATTTATTTTTTTGTTTGCCAATTGTTTTTCCCATCAAAGTGGAGTGACCCTTTAATTGAACAAGCTGAAGTTAGAAGCCGATTGGTTACCATGCACACCTGCACCAGATTCACAGTGCTTCAGCAAATTCCCCACAGTGTCTCCAATAAAGTTTACAAAGTCTGCTGGGCTTTAATAAAACAAGACTTCTTGTCTACCTCTGCAGACTGGCTAATCCAAATAATATAGTCTCTGCTTGAAGAAACAGAAGAGGGAAAATGGTAAATCAGTCACCAGAAAAACTATCCTAAACCTGTTGTAAACCTCAGACATGAACTATGAACAAATCATATCCCTCTATTGTGTGTATTTGCTCAATCCAGAGCACTAAGTGTCATATCTGTCAGCTGCCTTGTTCCTCTGCCATCAGCATGAGTCACTTCTCAAAAGTTTTCCTGACACCAGGAGAAAACAGGTGACAGGGGAGGAGCTCCAGCAGATTGACAGCCTCAGCTCTGTTCCTGTTTGCGGTGTGAAAGGGGGTGGGGTGTCTCTTTCCATCCAATCAGCTGTCAGAGTTCTCCTCACTGTCAGCTATCTACCCCCTGCTTTATAGAGCTGGAAGATCCTCTGTAAATTCTGCACTTTGAATGGGTGTAGGGGGGGGGGGGGAAGACAGCTGTAGATAAACAGCTACAACCTATGTAGGAGCATTTTTTTTTATCTCTGTATATCACCTGAGGCCAGTCACTGCACTGGGTGTATATAAGGCCCCTTTCACACTGGCGCTGATCCCCACTGAGCAGGCAGATGACAGGTCCGAGCCTGCTCCGCTGATGCAGAGTGGACTTGGACACAGACCACTGACCTCTATGGGCTGTCAGATGGAAACTGACTGCCTATCATCCGATCTGATCCGCTGAACAGATGGGATCCCCCATCCGTCTGTTTTTAGCAATAGATGGTCCGATCGGGTCCACCTGAAGGACTGACAGTGTGAAAATTTTTAAAGGGGCTTAAGGGATTACAATCATATTAACAGCTGCTGCCTACCAGCATTAAAGTGTTACTAAACCCACAACAGTAAAATCAGTCTGTTTATGCAGTAAAGCATGCTTGTTATATTCACTGTGGAACCTAAGGGGTTTGTGGAAAAAGCTGTTTGATCCTGTCTTCTCTGATCCTCCCCTTCTTTCACTGTCCCCAATCTATCTCCTGATAAGACAGAGCATTTGGAGTCACACTGCACATGCTCAGTTTGGTGTGTATTACTAAAAAGTTTTTTTTCTCCTTGGGAAGGGTGCATGCGATCAGAAAAGGCTATCTGATTCTATCTTCTCTGATCCTTCCCTTCTTCCACTGTCCCCAATCAATCTCCTGATAAGATGGAGCCTTTGGAGTCACACTGCACATGCTCAGTTTGGTGTCTATTTCTAGAGAGTTTTCTTTCCTTGGGAGGGTGCATGCAGGGCTGGGACAAGGGGTGGGCAGGAGGGGCAGCTTCCCTGGGCACCGTGGCATCATGTGAAGTGGGGGGAATCAGTGTTGGGAGCTGGAATTTAGGGGGCGGTATGGGGTAAGAATTGTTCTAGGAGGGGAAATTTGGATGGAAGTACTGGGAGTGGTGATTTAGGGGGACTTGGGGTGTTTGTGCTAGAGGTCATATGATAAGGAGGGGGGTTTGTGCTAGTAAGGACGATTAGGCAGTATTTGTGCTAGGAAGGGAATTTTTTTTTTGGGGGGGGGGGGGATTTAAGCTGGGCAGGATTTGTGCTGGGAGTGGGGATTTAGAGTGGAGAGGGGAGACGATGTGTATTTGAGGGGTAGAAGATTTGAGCTAGGAGGGGGTGATTTTATTGGGGGAGGGGCATTCGTGTTCGGGGATGAGGTGCAAAAATTTGTGCTAGGAGGGGGGATTTCAGTCGGGAGGAAATTGGCCCAGGGAGGAGGGGAATCTATGTGTAGGGGGTAAGCATGCAGATTCAGTGTTCAATTTTTGTGGGGAAATTTCTGCTGACACATAATGCTCATACATCTTGGGGGGGGGTCGCACTTTGTATTGTTCACCCTTGGCTCTGGATGAAATCGTCCTAGCACTGGGTGCATGTGATTGGCACAGGGCCAAATCAGCACTGTCCAGAGGGTCATGGGTCCTACAGCCTCATAGGACAGTCAGAGAAGAATGAAAACTCCTCCTACAAGCTTTAACCAGACACTGATAGCAGTCATATGACTGCTATATACTGCTGATGAGAAAAGGTATTTAGCAGTTTATACTAAAATAATTGCATTTCCATGTTCTGTGTACTGTGGGAGACCAGATATAGTGAATGCAAGCTCCTGGGTTTAGTAACACTTTAAATATTCAATATTTTATATTGGCCTTACAAAGAAAGATCTAAAAAAATAAAAATGTAATCTAGAAAATACATTTAAAATAGTATTTAAAAAAAAAAATACTACACAATGAGTGCAGTGCTTCCATACTCTGCATCTGAGTGCATAAAGCTTGTGTCCATGTCAACAGCAGGGAAATAAAAAAATACAAATATTGTATATACTGCACTATTGTATATTTTTAACTGATGCATCAGGAAAGATTTGCAGCTATGTATCAATACAATAAAAACATAGTTCTTTTATAGAACTCTGTAATTAGTTTGTCCTACCTGACCCTGAGAACAGTGAATGAGCCGTCTTTCATCCCCAGCGCTAGCTGAGATCCATCTGGAATGAAGGCTACACTTCGTACCGCTTCCTCCATGTTACAGCGGGCGATCAGCGCATGGTCCGCAAGACTCCACAGTCTAAGGCAAGAACAAGGGGTCATGTGACAGAAAAAAAAAAGTACGCAATGCCCTTCAAATGACAATGGACATAAGACCCCTATCACTTTACCGTATATACTCGAGTATAAGCCGAGTTTTTCAGCACATTTTTTGTGTGCTGAAAATGCCCCCCTTTGGCTTATACTTGAGTGTCCATCTTCAACTTTGTGCGCCTGATCCTGGCCAGCCGTAGGTCCCCTGGACCCCAAACTGTACATGACATGTAGCCCCACTCTTCCTCTACAAGTGTACAAAGTTTGTTGTCCGGGGGACCATACGGCCGAGGAGCACCAATTTTTCAAAGCCGGGCACCCCTTCCTTAGACTCCAATGTTAAACGGTAATTTCTCCAGTGATTTTGGGGACCCGGTACCGGCCAGCCCTAGGTCCCTTGGACCCCAATCTTAGCACACATGTAGCTCCACTCTTCATCTACAAGTGTGCAAAGTTTGTTGTCCAGGAGACCAACGACAGGGGAGCACCGAGTTTTCAAAGCCGGGCACCCCTTCCATAGACTCCCATGTCTAAACGTCAGTCTAGTCACACAGCGCCGGAGATCAGGTAGCGAGATCGGGCACAGTGAGGCATGCACATGGACACAGTGAGACATGCAGATGGACACCCTAGGCTTATACTCGAGTCAATACGTTTTCCCATTTTTTTGTGGTAAAATTAGGTGCCTCGGCTTATATTTGGGTCGGCTTATACTCGAGTATATACGGTAATTATAAAATGTGTTGAAAATTAACAATTTAAGTTATATGCCAAGGAAAAATACAATGGTTTTTGTCGTCGTTTACAAATTTGTAAGCGAATGCTTTGTATAGTTAAATTTTTTTCTTTTTTAATTAAACATTTAATACCTGCTGGATCCAGGACATTCAGTTTGCAAAGCATGCTTGGCTTTTCAACAAGGAGGACTCCGTATTACTGACTAAGCGAGAGCATATTTACTACAAGATAGGGAGGGGTTGTGTACTTTTGCTAAAGCTGGCTACCATACACGGTTAGAAAATAGTTCGGAAAAAAAAACAGTCCGATTTCTAAAGATCTGTTAAATGTGCATGCGATAACGCCATCATTGTATTGATATAGGTCGCCTAATTATTGATATATTATATAGATCGATAACAACATAAACTGTATTATTATTTTTTTTTATCGATCTGGGGTCACATTTTAATACGCGCATTTTTTCGAACTGTTTTCGATCGATTCTACTGCTAACCACTTCAAGACCAGGTTGGCTCTCCTGGGCGAATCGTTGTCATTGTACGTCGGCCGCTTTAAGAGCTCTAGAGTGCGCGCGTGGCCCGTGTCCGCGATGTCCGCCGGCCTCCCGCGATCGCTCCTGAGAGAGACAGAATGGGGATCTCTCAATGTAAATAGACAAATCCCCGTTCTGTCAGGAGAGGAGAGACAGATCTGCTGTTCCTAGTGATTATGAACAGCGATCTCTCTCCTCCTCCAGTCAGTACACTACCCCCACAGTTAGAAACACCTCCCAGGGAACACTTAACCCCTTGATTGCCCCCTAACCCCTTCCCTGTCAGTGTCATTCATACAGTAATCGGTGGCTATTTTTAGCACAGATCGCTGTATATAAATGTCAATGGTCCCATAAAAGTGTCAAGAGTGTCCGATCTGTCAGCTACAATATCGCAGTCCCACTAAAAATCACTGATCACTGCCATTACTAGTAAAAAAAAACAATTTATAATAAAAATGCCATAAATCTATCCCCTATAACTTTTGTGCAAACCAATCAATATACGCTTATTGCAATTTTTTTTTTTACCAAAAATTGGTCGAAGAATACATATTGGCCTAAACTGATGAAGAAATTTTTTTTTTTACATTTTTGGGGATATTTATTATGGCAAAAAGTAAAAATGGTGTTTTTTTTTTTTCACAATTGTCGGTCTTTTATTGTTTATAGTGAAAAAAAAACAAAAAAAAAACGCAGAGGTGATCAAATTTCACCAAAAGAAAGCTAATTTTGTGGGAAAAAAGGACACAAATTTTGTTTGGGTAAAACGTTGCACAACCGAGCAATTGTCAGTTAAATTGACGCAGTGCCGTATTGCAAAAAATTACCTGGTCATTAACCACTTGTCCTACCCACTGTCAATAGACGGCGGGCGGAGGATACTCTCGTTCTGGGAGGACGTCGTCCTCCCTTTAAAACGAGCTAGGAGGCGCGCGCCCGCCGCGTTCACAAGGCCCCGGTGCGCGTGCCCCGGCGGCCGCGATTGCCGCCGGGCACCCGCGATTGCCCGGGAAACGAGCAGGAAAGTGGATCTCTGTGTGTAAACACAGAGATCCACGTCCTGTGAGGGAGAGGGGACTGATGGTGTGTCCCTTGTACATAGGGACAACCATCGGTCACCTCCCCCAGTCAGTCCCCTCCCCCCACAGTAAGAACACTTTGAGGGAACATATTTAACCCCTTCCCGCCCCCTAGTGGTTAACCCCTTCCCTGCCAATCACATTTATACAGTAATCAATGCATTTTTATAGCAGGGATCACTGTATAAATGTGAATGGTCCCAAAAATGTGTCAAAAGTGTCCGATGTGCCCGCCGCAATATCGCAGTCACAATAAAAAATCGCAGATCGCCGCCATTACTAATAAAAAAAAATTAAAAAAAATGCTATAAATCTATCCCCTATTTTGTAGACGCTATAACTTTTGCGCAAACCAATCAATACGCGCTTATTGCGATTTATTTTTTTTACCAAAAATATGTAGAAGAATACGTATCGGCCTAAACTGAGGAAAATTTTATTTAAAAAAAAAAATGGGTATTTATTATAGCAAAAAGTAAAAAATAGTGTTTTTTTTCCAAACTGGACTCTCTTCTTTTGTTTATAGCGCAAAAAATAAAAACCGCAGAGGTGATCAAATACCACCAAAAGAAAGCTCTATTTGTGGGAAAAAAAGGACGCAAATTTCGTTTGGGAGCCACGTCGCACGACCACGCAATTGTCATTCAAAGTGTGACAGCGCTGAAAGCTGAAAAATGGCTTGGGCAGGAAGGGGGTTTTCGTGCACAGTAGAGGGGGAAAATCCTTCCGGTCCTTAACTAACTAACGTTTAGAAAATCAATTGTTTAGGCTAAAAAACTCCAACATGATGGTTCATTTTTTTGGCCATAAAACTTTTATTTTGATAATCAAAATTAGCATAGTAATGTTTCAAAAGTCAAACGCTTTTTAGAACAATTTTCTAACCGTGTATTGCCAGCATAAGTCACGCTGCAATCTGTATAATCTGAAATCCTTGCTTTTTAGGTTCATTCACATTACAGCTGTAAATGGAGCTTTTCTGCAGCTGGCCATCTGCTGCCTGAAAGTGGTAAACATGAAATTACATGTAATAATTCATATTTAACTGATTAAAGGTTTGCTAAATCATTTAAAAACGGGAAATTGAAGACTGTGGTTGCTATAGGTTCATGTTTTAATTTTTCAAAAACTTGATATACTTGAATTTTTTTTTATTATAAACAGAAAAATATCAAAAACATCATTAAAAACTGCATTAATAGAAACAACAGCGGAAGATAGGCTTAAATGAACAGCCAAAAAAAATCTAAAATTGCATATGGGCCATCATGGTTTTGGGCAAATTTCATGTATTTATTTACTTTATACATTCTTTTAAACTGTTCTTTTCAATGTTTTTACTTACTGTATGCAATCTTTTTTGTTACCAAAAAAAAAAGTACTTTTATATATGAATTTAATATATGACAAAGGGTTCCCAGAGCAATATGGCTCAGCTTAACAAACAGCACCACAGCCAATTTTGCTTTGCAGCGATTTGCCTGATAAAAACAACAGGTTTCTTCCATCACACCTAAAATATAATCATACTAATGATGTGAAAAGGACACTAGAACTTTGTTTGCTGGCTGGATAGGAAAATATATTCAATCCAAAGGGGACGTTACACATGAAAAGCTAGGTGTGTCCTTTAAAGCAAGCATGTCATAAGCTGATAAATGGCAATCATCTGTATTAGCTCTGTATCTGTACAGCAGGATCCCTCGGGTGCGGCTTGTCATCTTATTGTGCCTGCCCATTTCCCCAGTATTTCCGTCTCTTACACATCCTGGGTCTGAACCTGCGATCTCTGCTGTGTCTGGTAATGTCTCTTTTTGCTAAACCACCTGAGATGCAGGACGGTTCCCCGCCTGATCTTCTAATGCCTTGTACACACGGTCGGAATTTCAGATGAAAAAAGTGAGACGGAATTTTTTCATCGGATATTCTGACCGTGTGTGTGCCCCATCTGACTATTTCTGTCGGAAATTCCGACGGAGTTAGAAAGAGAACATGTTCTCTTTTTTTCAGACGAAAAAAAAATTATATCGGAAACTCCGCTCGTCTGTATGGAACTCCGACGGAGAAAAAAACATGCATGCTTAGAATCAAGTTGACGCATGCTCGGAAGCATTGAACTTCATTTTTCTGGGCTTGTCGTAGTGTTGTACGTCACTGCATTCTTGACTGTCGGAATTTGGTGCGACAGTGTGTATTCAAGACAGCTTGAACGGAATTCCGTCGGAAAAATCCGTCAGAGTTTATCCCAACGGAAAATCTGATCGTGTGTACAAGGCATAAGACAACCTTGCCTTGTGTCCTGTCTGTCTTGAACCTCTTCCTCTCCTCCTTTCCTTAAATCCATGCCATCTGCAACCTAGATGGGGTAAGTGCAGGGCTTGATGACCGACCGCAAGACCTCCGGGGGTGCGGATTACCCGACCGACAGCAGGGGGGGCTTGGTTGTTTGCCTCTCTACTCCTATAGCCAGGGCCGCCATCAGGGGGTACAGGCAGTACTCTTGTAAGGGGCCCGTGCGTCTCAAGGGGCCCGGCACCGGGCCCGCTCTCTGCCTCCCCTCACATGAAAAGAAACGGTCATCTAATCTGCACGTGCAGCGCCCACAAAAGAGAACAATAGAGAGAGTACTCAAACTGGGCCCCCTCCACCACCACGCCTTCTTTCACTAGCACCCCCCCCCCTTGGCGGTGATCGAGAACGGCACTCGATCTGCTTCCATCTTCCATCCCTGCTGAGGCGGAGTTGCTACTGCTAGGTTGCAAGCACATTGGCCGGTACTTGAGCAGGGGGCGTGGTCAGCTTCTTAGCCTGGAAGGTGAACCCAGCCCTCTCAGGTGCATGCAGATATGAGAGAGCGGCGTGGAGGGTAAGTCACAGGAAAAATAGAGTGTATTGCTGTGCCCCCTCACTTAGTCACTCACCTAATCCAATAGATGGAACACGGACACCTGAAGCTGACAAGCTGGCATGTTTGAGTTGCATTGTGGAGAGCCTCTTCACTATGTAACTCATCCCCACCCAGAGTCATCCTCATCCCTCTCCACAATATATCCCCACCTCCGCCCAGCCTCATCCTCATCCCTCGCCACAATATATCCCCACCTCCGCCCCAGCATCATCCTCATCCCTCGCCACAATATATCCCCACCTCCGCCCAGCATCATCCTCATCCCTCTCCACAATATATCCCCACCTCCATCCAGCATCATCCTCATCCGTCTCCACAATATATCCCCATTCACGCCCAGAATCCTAGAGAGGGATGGATGATGTTGGGCATGGATGGGGATATATTGTGAAGAGGCATGAATGATGCTGGGCGGAGGTGGATATACATTGTGGAGAGTGTTAAAATAAAAGTGGGTGCACCGAAGGACTGGGATGGCCAGTGGGCGTATTCGGTGGGACGGCCAGTGGGCGGCCCTGGTGAATGTTGGTGGTCAGGCCTCGGGGGGGGGCCCAGGCCGAAGCTGTGTAAGGGGCCCCAAAATGTCTGATGGCTGCCCTGCCTATAGCTACTGGTCTCCAAGCCTGACCCCTGACTGACATCCTGTAATGTTGTGCTCTGTACTTGACCAGCAGCCAGTCCCAAGTGCTGTCACTACTGTACAGCCAAGTAGAAATACCCACTTTCATAAAACTGGTTTCTGCATAGGATCCTCAGGGGCAGCAGTAATGTAGGCTCTGAGGAAGAAGGTACTCCTTCGAAACGTGTCAGCCAGCAGTGGTTCTGAGGTCTTCCTCTCTGCTTTCTGGAGACTGTCGGCTCTATGATTGATTGCCACATCCAAGTGGTCTTCACAAGCTTTTTATTCACACATTTGTGAGTAGTATTTTACTGAATTTTTTAGTAATAAATTATCTTGGGATAATGCACAAGGCTGGTGCGTTCTTTTCTTTTTATCTTTTCTGTGACTACTAGGATATCCCCTATCCAGGAGGGCAGCAAGGCCAAAGACACTATCCCTTGAGTCGTCAATCACCCGGCCATCACACTAATGCGCAAGAGTGTTTGTGTAATGTGTAGAGGAAGCAAGCAGGCACTCTAAAAGTAAAAAAAGAAAGAAAGAAATGCCACCAGCAGAATGTCGATGCAGTGCTGCTTTTCACCAACATGTGTCCTTTGACTCAAAAAATGTAATTAATATTTAAAGGTTTTTCACATACCTTACAGAGCGATCATCGCTACCAGTAACAGCTAAGGGTTTCTTGGGGTGTACAGCAAGGGCCCAGAGCTCCCCCTCACAGTGACCCTGCATGATCAGCATGGGCTTGTCCCGTTCTCTCACCATCACTTCAAAGATTTCACTATCTTGAGTCCCGGCAAGAATTCTATCCCCTTTCCAGCACACACTCCTGATGGACAAGCCTGGGGAAAAGCAAAAAAATAGGACAGGAAGACCAGTTAACAAACAATATACTAATTCTTCACCGACCAGGACAAGTACAAGTAGCCTAGTCATCAGGCAGCTACAAAACAGCCCCGATGAAGGGTAATCTGTGCTTATGTTAATGATGTAATCAATAATACTAAAAAAAAAAACTTTACGGTCATAGACGTTTCATGACTTATTATAAATAGTTCTAGAACAAAATATAATAAACAATTGCACACATATATCGGATGTGCCCACCGCCTCTCTGCAGGAACATCCATTTACCCCAGGACTTGGCAAATTTGCTTTGAATCTAGGAGCAGCTAAAAAAAATTGTTTTTTGCGAACGCGAGACAATGTGAAGCATGTGTATCGCAATTGACGTTTTCATGCGTAGGCGCCCCAATGCATGCGTTCACATTTGTACATGTGTATATGTGGGGGTGTGCTTGGGTGTAACTTTTATTCTTTACAATAAAAAAATTATAATTTTTAACTTTACTTTTTTTTTCCAACACATAGGGGACAAAAGTCCCCTATGTGATGATTTTTTGGTGACAGGTTCTCTTTAATGTCACATGCAGGGTCTAAAAGACCCCCAATGTCTCCCCTGTGCTCCACTGAATGTAATGTGGTGATCAGATCGCAATGCTGGCCGGGGAAACTGTCAACGGGGACCCAGAAATGATGTCATACATGTCGCTTCTGGGTCAGAAACAAAATGGGGAGGAGAGCGTACGTGCGTCCACTCTCCCCCCTCCCCTCTACCCTGCGGTGCCCGCTATGCCAGTAACGGGCCCGCAGATGGGCGAGCGGAGCCCAGCATACATATCAGGGGGCACATCCGGGGTAGCAGGGAGGGCACTTTACCGGCGTGTGTGGAAGCAACTGGGCAGCAGCGGAGCCACCCGAATGCTTCCACCTGACAAGTGAACCCTACTGCTTGCCCACACCAGGGCTAAATTTAGAAAATAAACTACCTGCCTGGCGATAGGAATTGTGCATCCCTGCAACAGTGAATGGGCTGACAAAAGCCCAGGCGCCAGGACACAACTTCTAGTCGCCATGGTGACCTAGGATTTGTCGAGCCCTGCTTTACCCTCGTCTATGTCAAAGAGGAACTGCATCTTGACCCATCCACAACATACTGAAAAAGGGTCAGGTCTCTGTGGGAAGTCCGTCTCAAACTTCCCCAAAATCAAGATAGGTGGAAATGGGTTGCAGGACAGCCAATGGCTCCTGCTGCTATGAATCTATCCAATGAGGACCATAGACAGCGGCTGGAGCTGGTGGGTTTTTCCAGCCAGAAAACTGCTGATAACAGCATATGTGTGCATGGACACATAGGATAACATGCTGGGGAGTTTACTGGCTGCAGAAAAAAAATGCCTGAAGCCAAAAACAGCAGCTATAAAAAACATCCAGTGTGCATGGGGCCCTTTACTTAGCCTGAGCTGCAGCTTTACTTTTCTTTACTATGTAGCCTGTGCTGTAGCTTTACTTTTCTTTACTATGTAGCCTGTGCTGTAGCTTTACTTTTCTTTACTATGTAGCCTGTGCTGTAGCTTTACTTTTCTTTTTATCCTGAGCTGCAGCTTTTTCTTTTCTACTTAGCCTGTGCTGTAGCTTTACTTTTCTTTACTATGTAGCCGGTGCTGTAGCTTTATTTTTCTTTACTATGTAGCCTGTGCTGTAGCTTTATTTTTCTTTTTATCCTCAGCTGCAGCTTTTTATTTTTCTACTTAGCCTGTGCTGTAGCTTTACTTTTCTTTACTACTTAGCCTGTGCTGTAGCTTTACAATTCTTTTCTACTAATAACCCTGTGCTGTAGCTTTATTTTTTTTCTACTTACCCTGTGATGTAGCTTAATTTTTTTTCTAGCTTAACTTTTCTACTTATCTTGAGCTGTAGCTTTTCTTTTCTACTCGGCCTGTGCTGCTGCGTTACTTTATTTTTTCTACTTAGCATGAGATGTGGCTTTATTTACTTTTCTACTTAGTCTGAGTAGTAGCTTTATATTTTTTTCTACTTAGCCCATGCTGTAACTTTACTTTTCTTTTCCACTTAGGGTCAGCTGTAGCTTTACATTTCTACTTTTTCCTTTTAAAATATACTGAACATTTTGTAGGCAAGCTCAGAATATATATCAGATTCTTTGCAATTGTGCTTCAACCTTAAACTGAATTCTTATAGTGGAATCCAATTTATTTCTATTACAGTCGCACAGCTAGGGGGGAGTTCATGTGCTTCTTGCTCTGGAAATTTAATTTCAACAAAAGAATATTGAATTTTCCTCGCCGGCTTGTTTCCTTACAGGTGCAGCAGCGAATATACATTATGAATAATAGAAAGCGTGTTTTTTGCAGCATTTTTCAAGTGAAAGATATTCTGTCAAAGATGACATGTATAAGAAAAACATGAAAAATAGAACATAACAAAGCGGCGTTTGCCTCAAGCATGACCACACAAGTACGCTTTAATGTTTTAATGATGGAAGGCGTTTAAATAGATGCTAAACCGGCAGATAGACAATTTGGTGGGTTATTTTTTACCAGCCACCTGCTCTACCACTTAACAGATGGCAACATACAAGATAATTGCAAGACTGGGCTTGCAAATTACAAACAGTAGGAGAGATTTGTTCTTCATTATAAAGAATGGGTTTTGGCTTTAACCCTTTCAAAGCCACAGCTGATGTCACAGTAACATCTACTGCATAGCTTTTACACACACCGAGCAATAAGGCTCGATTCACATCTATGCATGTTGCTTTTAAACGTTTCTGCAGTGCTTTTTGCGGTGCTTGCCGCGTTTTTGTACACGCGTTTTTACCACGATTTTGACACGATTTGCGTTTTGCTTTTTTTTTAACACTGTATATAGCTGGTTGCTAAGAAGGGGGCTGAGAAGCAGGCTGCCGCGTCCTTAACAACCGATGAGTCATCAGTTGTCAGCGGGCTTCCCACTGAATGTAAAAAAAAAAATTGCCGGCAAAAAAATAAAAATCGAGAAGAAAAACAGCGTGCCCCCCCAGGTCCATACCAGGCCCTTGGGTCTAGTATGGATTTGGAGGGGACCCCCATGCCAAAATTTTAAAAATAAATGGTGTGGGGGTCCCCCAAAATCCATACCAGACCCTTATCTGAGCCCCCCACCCCAAAGCACCTTGCCCGGCAACCCTTGCCCGGTGGTTGTCGGGGTGTGCGGGTGGGAGGCTTATCAGAATCTGGAAGTCCTCTTTACCAAAGGGGTCCCCCAGATCCCGCCCCTCCTATGTGAATGAGTATGGGGTACATTGTACCCCTACCCATTCACTAAAAAAAAGTAGTGTAGTGTTAAAAAATACAGTTTTTGACAAGTCTTTTATTAAAAATCTTCTTCTTCTCCGCTTCTTCCTATGGTCTTCCTCCATCTTCTCCCGCATCTTCATCCTCCGGTCTTCTCCTTCTCCCCCTGCTTCTTCTTCTTCCGCTCTTCTTCTGTCTTCTTTGTCTGGTGTTCTTCTTCCTCTGCCGCCTCTCCAGCCAACGACCCTCCTCCGATGCTGCGTCCCGCTGATCTGTTGGCGCCGATGTCCTGCATTTCTTAAATAATGATGGGGGCATGGCAATCAGATTACGTCATCCGGAGGCCACGCCCCCTTGTGATGTCATGGACCCATCATGCCCCGGGCGGTGACGTCACTGTATAAATGCAGCAGCTTTTCAATGTACAGTAAAGTCATCACCACTAAAAAACATGCATTCTGGAAATGAACGTATTAGAATTATTATATCTGCATTTTGTTGTTGTGAATTGGCCTCTTACATAACAGAGAAAACAATCTACCTTTATAACCCTGCTCACTGTCTCGGAGATCAATTTTTGTAATTGGCTTGAAGTCCGTATCCCACAGACGGATACATCCATCTCTTCCTCCAGTAGAAAACCCTTCTTCACAGGCGTACATACTAAATATACCAGCCTTGGAGAAAAGAAATGTAGTGAATAGCAATTAATGCAATGACATTAAAGGAAAAGTAAACACAGTGCACAGTATATACTTGTCAGCAGTGACACACACTATGATTTAGAAATTATATCATCTCAACACATGAGAAATGTTCATTGTGTCTTCTTGTGAGCAGAAACATGCTACAGAATTTCAGGTAATATTTTAAAATTAAAGCTTAATCTGCCTATATTTTGTCTTCCCTGGTTCCTCACTCTCCCCTCATCAACATGCTGTGACATTTCCATTTTCATTACATGCCTTATTTTACACCCAGTGAAGTCATCACTAAGTCTCTGTGCATCTCTATGCAATGCAGGCAGATCATTGCTGGTGGGAGGGGCTGTCAGGGTGCTGTACATAGCTTCCTGAAAACATCACAGCACCTGGGCTCAGTTCTCCTTTCAAGAGCCTTCAGCCCTGATGCAAGCAGTGGGCTGGCTCTTCAGAGGACTTATGCAAATATCAAAATATCCCGATGAGTGGGTTTTAATCTGGAGGAGTGGGCATTCCGAGGCAGACAGCATTTCCAAGTCTACTTCTATAGGCAACACACACATGTGATGCGGAGACTCACTGATTTAATAAAAAGTGAAATTCAGTGAATGAAAGCGGTGGGATAGGGACAGTCAGGCTGGAAAGCATAGGGGTAGATGATGCTGGATGTCCTCCAGCCAGGAAATGAGGTAGGCTCAAAAAGATTTACTGCAGTTTCTAATGCACATTGCAAAAATCTCACATTGTGCAGTGAAATCAGAGCAAGCAGGCAAGATTTAACCACTTCAATACTGGGGACTTTCAGCACCTTCATGCCCAGGCCAGCTTTCAGCGCTGTCACACTTTGAATGTCAATTGTGTGGTCATGCAACACTGTACCCAAATTAAATTTGTATCATTTTATCACTTTATCATCACAGACAGAGCTTTCTTTTGGTGATATTTAATCACCACTGGGTTTTTTTTTTTTTTTTTGCTAAACAAACGAAAAAAGACTGACATTTTTGAAAAAAAAAATCATTTTTCTTAGTTTCTGTTATATAATTTTGCATATAAGTAATTTTTCCTTTTCACTGATGTACGGTGATGAGGCTGCACTGATAGACGGCACTGATGAGGCAGAACTGATGGGCACTGACGAGGCATAACTGATGGGCACTGACGAGGCAGCTCTGATGGGCACTGACGAGGCAGCTCTGATGGGCACTGACGAGGCAGCTCTGATGGGCACTGACGAGGCAGCTCTGATGGGCACTGACGAGGCAGCTCTGATGGGCACTGACGAGGCGGCACTGATGGGGACTGATAGGTGCCTCTGATGGGCACTGACGAGGTGGCACTGATGGCCACTGACGAGGCGGCTCTGATGGGCACTGATGTGCACTAATGAGGCAGCACTAATAGGTGGCTCTGATGGGCACTGACGAGGCGGCACTGATAGGTGTATAGAAGGCAGAGCAGCGCTCAAATAGCTAAATCACATATAAAACAAAGTCCATAAGAATAAAGTTCAGTAACCAGAAAGTGTCGACTGGTACACCAACAGGGAGATGGAGAGATCCTTCAGCCGTGAAACAGGGTGCTTGAAAACAATCACTTGTGCAACCACTTCCGTGTTTATCCAAAAAGGTCAAATGTGCAGTCCCTTAACAAGGGTAATAGTAAAGATGAGAGGGGGTTGTCTTCATATGGTCCTTCAACCAGAGTCCTCATTCACTCAACAATCCCAAAACGAACTCTTAGACTTGCGTTTATACATGCAAAAATTTCAAAAGAAATGTATAGTGCTCTCCGTATATAAAAACACTTGATTTATTGGATAAAAAGGTTACTCTCTAATGGGATGATGCACAAACCAGGACTATGGCTTATAAAAAGAACTGACTTGCTGACTCCAATTCAATTTCGCTGAGGAAGTCCTTGCCCACGGACGATACGCGTGCGAGGGGCTATGTGACGCCAGGACAGCCATCTACCTGGTTCCATTCATATGTTACATGAATGTTATTCAAGCACAGGGACTCTGTGCCGCGCTTGTGAGTAACCTTTTTATCCAATAATTCAAGTGTTTTTATATACGGAGAGCACTATGCATTTCTTTTGAAATTTTTGCATGTATAAACGCAAGTCTAAGGCCTCGTACACACGGCCGATTTTCTCGGCAAGAACCAGCAAGAAACTTGCTGGCAGAGAGGTCTTGCCGAGTAAATCGGTCGTGTGTACGCGGCTATCAGGTTTCTCGTCGAGAAAACCGACAAGAAACCTCGACGAGAAAATAGAGAACCTGCTCTCTATTTTCTTGTCGAGATTCTCGTCGGCATGTTTCTCGACGAGAAAAGTGAGTGTGTGTACACTTACCTGTCCTCCCGGAAGCCCGCGCATGTTCGAAATGAATTTGACGCATGCGCGGTAGCTTCCTAGGCATACATAGGGTATACCAAGATGGCGGCGACGGCATCGAATGTGACGAGCGCATGCTCGTCGTAGTCGATGACGTCACCGCGTACGCTCTATTCAAAGAACCGCGGGTTCTTTGAAACGAGCGTGTGTACACTCGGCCGGGACAAGTTTCTTGTCCAAGAATCTCGTCGAAAAAAACGACATGTTTATTTCAACGAGAATCTCGGCCGTGTGTACGAGGCCTAAGAGTTCGTTTTGGGATTGTTTAGTGAATGAGGACTCTGATTGAAGGACCATATGAAGACAACCCCTCTCATCTTTACTATTACCCTTGTTAGTTAAGGGACTGCACATTTGACCTTTCTGGTAAAACAGAGGTCCATGTTTTGAGGTGAGCGGCCTGTATTTCTGGTGGTGGATAAACACGGAAGTGGTTGCACAAGTGATTGTTTTCAAGGATCCTGTTTCACGGCTGAAGGATCTCTCTATCTCCCTGTTGGTGTACCAGTCGACACTTTCTGGTTCCTGAACTTTATTCTTATAGACTTTTTGTTTTATATGTGATTTAGCTATTTGAGTGCTGAACTGCTTTCTATACATGTTTTCTTAAGGATTGTTTTGGCTGGGTTCACACTGGTACGACACGACAGTCATACAACTTTCATCCTACTTTGCTCTGCGACATCAGTCCTACATTGATCCTACATTGGTCCGACATCCATCCGACATTCATGAACAGGATACTACTTTGATCCGACATTGTGCTAGTCTGACTTGTCCTTTGACCAATCAAAACAATCCCAGGGTGAGATAAATTCTCTTTCCTGCTGCTGTAATCACCATGTCGGATGGTTAGGACAAGGATCCTACTTTGATCCGACTTCAATGATATTCAATGGGCTGAAGTCGGATCAAAGTCGGACAGAAGTAGTACAGGGAGCATTTTTAATGTCGGACCGACTTGTGTCGGACCAGTTAAGACGGCTCTCATAGGGATTCATTGATTTTCACACGTCATGCGACATGAGCTCCTAATGTCGGAGCGTTTGTCGGACAAGTGTGAACCAGGCCTCAGTGTTCAGCTGCATCATGGTAGTATTGGGTTTTGCGCTGTCTAGTTTTTTCTACTGTGGCACTGATAGGTGGCACTGATAGGTGGCTCTGATAGGCACTGATGAGGTGGCTCTGATGGCCACTGACGACGCGGCTCTGATGGGCATCGATAGGCAGCACTGATGGGGCTGCACTGATAATCGGGGCACTGATTATCAATGTAAATGTCCCCGGTCAGCCTTGCCGGTTATCGGCATTCCTTTCCTCACACAGTGACTGCAAGTTTGTTTACATGGGATCAGCTGTGATTGGACACAACTGATCACATGGTAAAGGGCCGCTGTGATTGGCCCTTCACCTCGATCTGTGATCAGCTGTGTCCGACGGACACAACGGTGACAGAGCATGCCCGATTATATTACTCACCTCAGGGGGCGTGCGGGAGGCAGATGAGTCCAGATCTAAATCTCATAGGAGCACCTGTGGAGAGATCTCAGAACAGCAGTTGGGAAAAGGAACCCTTCCAATCTGAGGGACCTGGAGCAATTGGTTAAAGAAGAGTGGTCCAAAATTCCAGTAGAGAGGTGTAAGAAACGAATTGATGGTGACAGAAAGCGAGAATGATTTTAGTTTTTTTTATCCAAGGGGTGTGCAACCAAATATTAAGCTTGAGGGTGGCAATAATTTTGTCCAGTCCATTTTTTAAGTTTTGCATGGAATGTGTCAGATTTGGCTTTTTGTTTCTCCACTTTTTTCTGTCATGCCAATACAAACAAAATAAATGAACATGAGAATACCCAAATATTTGTAATTGCAACAATTTTCTGGGCGAAGTGGTGCATTATCTGACAGAAATGCAGAAGTGCCAAGATTTTTGGCCATGACTGTATGTGTAAGGCAGTTGTAAAGGGGTTAAAAAATGGTTTCTATGCATAGATAGTAATTATAGATGGATGCGTGGGATGTCTGCATTGCAGTGTTACACAACAATGCTTCACTGCTCTGTCTTACAATCAGACTCATCAGCAATACAGATCTTGTACAGATTTGTGTTAAAAATATTATATCTGTAAAAAGCTTACATAGTGTAAGTATGGCATTTAAACAAAATCTTTTTTTACACTGGAAAGAAACAATGAAGATGAAATGTATTTGTGTTTGTTGCTCTATGTACAATACACTACCTCCAACGTCCCAAAAAGTTGCCCCCTTTGGGGTGATTTTTCATTCAAAGAGCAATAAAGCAATGTCCTTCACTAAGGAATAATCCTCATAATTTTGGGATATGTGATGAAATAAGATGTGTATAGTCTTTGTTTTAGGAAGGTTTTATCGTCCTACACGCTGATTCAGTTGGAGGTTTTTTTGATTGCTTTAGTCCCTTCTAGGGATGAGCCGAACACCCCCCGGTTCGGTTTGCAGCAGAACATGCGAACAGGCAAAAAATTTGTTTGAACATGCGAACACCGTTAAAGTCTATGGGACATGAAAATTACAAATCAAAAGTGCTAATTTTAAAGGTTAATATGCAAGTTATTGTCATAAAAAGTGTTTGGGGACCCGGGTCCCATCCCAGGGGACATGTATCAATGCAAAAAAAAGTTCTAAAAACTGCAGTTTTTTCGGGAGCAGTGATTTTAATAATGCTTAAAGTGAAACAATAAAAAGTGAAATATTCCTTTAAATTTCGTACCTGGGGGGTGTGTATAGTATGCCTGTAAAGTAGCGCATGTTTCCCATGCTTAGAACAGTCCCTGCACAAAATGACATTTCTAAAGGCAGGTCGCAGGAAAAGAGGGGGGGACGAGAGAGCGCCCCCCCTCCTGAACCGTACCAGGCCACATGCCTTGAACATGGGGAGGATGTCCCCATGTTGATGGGGACAAGGGCCTCATCCCCACAACCCTTGCCTGGTGGTTGTGGGGGTCTGTGGGCGGGGGGGCTTATCGTAATCTGGAAGCCCCCTTTAACAAAGGGGACCCCCAGATCCTGCCCCCCCATGTAAATTGGTAACGGGTACCTTGTACCCCTACCATTTCACCCAAAAAAGTGCCAAAAATTGTAAAAAAAAACAAAAACACACAGCTTGGGACAAGTCCTTTAATAAAAAAGAAAAAAAATTCCAGCGATGTAATCCTTCCACGACCCGACGATACATGCCGTCACGATCGATTCCGCCTCCATGGGAGGCGGCCGTCTCCCATAGACTTTTAAAGGGTGTTCCACAGCTTTTGAATTTGCATATTAACCTTTAAAATTAGCACTTTTGATTTCTCCCATAGACTTTTAAAGGGTGTTCCGCGGCTTTCGAATTTGCCGCGAACACCCCACAGTGTTCACTATTCGGCGACCAGCCAATGTTCGAGTCGATCTCATGTTCGACCTGAACATAAAGCTCATCCCTAGTCTCTTCTCATCATAATCTATATGGTTATACAGTAGGGGAAATAATTATTTGATCCCCTGCAGATTTTTTAAGTTTGCCCACTAACAAATAAATGAAGGGTCTATAATTTTTATCATAGGTGTATTTTAAATGATAGAGACAAAATATCAACCAGAAATCCAGAAAAAAAACACAATACAAATGTTATAAATTGAGTTGTAGTTCAGTGAGTAAAATAAGTATTTGATCCCCTACCAACCAACAATAATTCTGGGTCCCACAGACTGGCTACAGTAGGTGCTCCTGTGGTGCACACAGGGCCGCTGATAGGCCAGTACAACTGGCCCTGTTGTTCCGCCCCCGGCCAGCAGGTGGGCCCAGGCAACCTGAACAGAAAACAAATGAATGCAGAAAAATAAAAAATTCCTCCAGCCATGACCGATCATCAACCTCCAACACCCGAAACTCAATCCCCCCCAGCACCAAGCCCCCATCACCCAAAATCCCCCCCCCCCCCCCCTGTCCCCACTTAATTTTTTTTTTTTTTTAACTCCATATGGCAGGGAAGGACTTTTTTTTCTATTTCGGGTGCATCATGCGCATTTCTGTTCCGCGCCCGCTTCTCCTGCTGGCTCAAGTCCCGGCCAGCGGCCTTCATATTGCCTTCCCTGGCGCCGCAGAGTAATTCCTCTCCCTCCGCCCATGGCGCTCTGCTATGTTCTCCACTCAGACTGAGAGAAGAAGCAGTGAGGCGAACGGCGGCGGCGGCAGAAGAAGGAAGCAGCTGACATCTGATTGCAATTGTTTGTGACACTGACTGACACTCCAGGCAGCAGCAGAAGGATCAGAGAGGAAGTGACTCGTGGGGCGCGGCTAACACAGGTGTGTGCTTTCTTGGGGCGGTTGGGGGTGATGATTCAGGATCTACTATATCACTGTATCTGTCTGCAGCAGCATCTATACAATATGGCGTTGGCAGCATGGCATGAGTGGCACTGTCTGCAGCACATTATGGCAATGGCAGCATGGGTGACGCTGTCTCTGCAGGCATAACGCATTTGCTGCCCGACAGTGCCACCCATGCGACTTGACAGCGGGACATGCCAATGCCATAATGTGCTGAAGACAGTGCCACCCATGCCACCAATGCCATAATGTGCTGCAGACAGTGCCACCCATGCTGCCAATGCCATAATGTGCTGCAGACAGTGCCACTCATGCTGCCAATGCCATAATGTGCCTGCAGAGACATTGCCACCCATGCCGCCTATGGCATAAAGCCATTGGTAGCATGGGTGGCACCGTCTGCAGCACATTATGGCATTGGCGGCATGGGTGGCACTGTCTGCAGCACATTATGGCATTGGTGCCATGGGTGGCACTGTCTGCAGCACATTATGGCATTGGCATGTCCCGCTGTCAAGTCGCTGATCACCACCATTACTAGTAAAAATAAATAAAAAATACATAAATGCATCCCATAGTTTGTAGATGCGATACTTTTTGAGCAAACCAATCAATATACACTTATTGGGATTTTATTTTACCAAAAATATGTTGCAGAATACATATTGGCCTAAACTATTGAAGAAATTAGATTTTTTTCATTTTTTTATTGGATATGGACACTTGTAGACAAACCTGCAGTTTGTTTCAAAGCGGGGTCTCGGAAGGGGCCAAGGGCGGGGCCAGGGGTGGGACTTAAGGAGGAACCAGGGGTGGGGCTGAACGGGGCCCCATGATTTCTATCAGCGGCCCTGGGTGCACAGATTAGTCCTGTCAATGTAAGAAGGTGCTCCTAACGACAACTCGTTATGTGTATAAAAGACACCTGTCCACAGAATCTTTCTTCCATTAAAACCTCACCATCATGGGCAAGACCAAAGAGCTGTCAAAGGATGTCAGGGACAAGACTGTAGACCTGCACAAGGCTGGAATGGGCTACAAGACCATCAGCAAGAAGTTTGGTGGGAAGGAGACAACTGTTGGAGCGATTATTCGCAAATGGAAGAAATACAAAATAACCATCAATCACCCTCAGTCTGGAGCTCCATGCAAGATTTTGCCTCATGGGGTGAGGATGATCATGAGAAAAGTGAGGGATCAGCCCAGAACTACACGGGAGGAGCTTGTGAATGATCTCAAGGCAGTCGGGACCACAGTCACCAAACAAACTGTTGGTAACACAATACACCACCATGGATTGAAATCCTGCAGCACCCCCAAGGTCCCCCTCCTCAAGAAGGCACATATACAGGCCTGTCTGAAGTCTGCCAATAAACATCTAAATGATTCAGAGACGGATGGGGAGAAAGTGCTGTGGTCAGATGAGACCAAAATTAAGCTCTTTGGCATTAACTCGACTCGCCGTGTTTGGAGGAATAAAAATGCTGACTATGACCCTAAGAACACCATCCCTACAGTCAAGTACGGAGGTGGAAACATGATGCTTTGGGGCAATTTCTCTGCTAAAGGTACAGGCTGACTTTTCCGCATTGAGGGGCCAATGGACGGGGCCATGTATTGTAAAATCTTGGATGAGAACCTTCTTCCCTCAGCCAGAACACTGAAGATGGGTCGTGGATGGGCCTTCCGGCATGACCAGGACCCAAAACATACCGCCAAGGCAACAAAGGAGTGTCTCAAGAAGAAGTACTCTAAGGTCATGGAGTGGTCTAGCCAGTCTCCAGACCTTAATCCTATAGAAAATTTATGGCGGGAGCTGAAACTTAAGGTTTCTTGGCTGTCACTTGGAAACTGGAAGGATTTAGAGAAGTTCGGTAAAGGAGAGTGGACCAAAATCCCTGCCGAGATGTGTGCAAACCTGGTCACCAACTACAAGAAACGTCTTACCTCTGTGGTTGCCAACAAGGGTTTCTCCACCAAGTACTAAGTCATGTATTGCTTGGGAATCAAATACTTTTTTTACTCACTAAACTGCTACTCAATTTAAGCCCAGGTTCACACTGGGCTGCGGGAGAGAAGCCGTGCGAGTTCAGCTGAACTCGCACGATTTCACTCTCGCTGGCAGTCCCGATTTCAGCCGCGATTACAAAGACATATGTGCAGGTTTCTGCACAGATGTCAATGTAAATCGCGGCCCGAAATCGCAAAAAGTAGTACAGAAACTACTTTTTGAAATCGGTGCAGCGCAGCAGATGCGGCGTCGCACCGATTAGGACGGTGCCATTTCCGGCAAATACCGCCGTTTTGACATGCGATTTGACATAACAAATCGCATGTCAAAACGCACCAGTGTGAACCAAGGCTAAAACAACATATGTATCATGTGTTTTTTCTGGATTTTTGGTTGATATTCTGTCTCTATCATTTAAAATACACCTATGATAAAAATTATAGACCCTTCATTTCTTTGTAAGTGGTCAAACTTACAAAATCTGCAGAAGATCAAATAATTTTTTTCCCCAATGTATGGTCTCATTTATGCAGACTTGTAAAGTCACTGAGCCCCGGTTCAAACTATCACATCGCATGTGATCCGCACAGGAATCGCATCACATACTATTTTGTGTAATGTGATTTGAGCCCATAATTTTGTATGGCTAAAATCGCATTGCATCCATACGAGAAAGGTGCAGGCACCTCTTTTTTTGCCGCACTGGAATCAGATTGCATTACTGTTCATAGCCCTGCGATCCGACTGGCAAAGTGTGTTCTGCAAGCTGTTTCTAGGCTGTCGTTAACGTTCGGTACCTGCAGCAGAACGCATAAACACAGTGTGATTGCTATGCATTGCATCATTGTGAACCTAGCCTTAAATGTCCACCTTAGGGCTCATTCAGACAGGCGACAAAGCTAGTCCTCCGCTGCTGCTGGCAGATGCATGTGTGTAGTTGTTTTTTTTGCGTGATTTTGTGGTGCGTTTTTGGAGAGGCACCATTCATTTTGCATGGGCCTCCCTCTGTTCAGAAAATGCGCCAAAGAAGCTCATGGACCAAATTTTGACAGTGAGACAGGCACTATTGGTGTTGTGTTTTTTGCCACGATTTTCATGCGTTTTGTTGCACGACAATTGCGGCAAAATCGCAAAATGTTTGGGGTGACATTTAGGCCCCTTTTCACACTTGTGCCACCTGAAAGTCTTGCGATTTTGATGCACTTGAGGCAATGCCTGTGTAACCCTGAGGTCTATGGACCTCAAGTCGCATCAAAGTCAGACCAAAGGGACTACTTTGAAGTCGCTGCGACTTGCAGTTGCACGGATTTGAATGGTACTCATTGAAAATCATGGAGTACAACTTGTCATGTGAGTGTGCAGTCCCAAGTCGCAGAAGTGTGAACGCATCCCGTAGATTGCTGCGATTCCACTACGATCAGGTGTGCACAGGTCCGTATTCTTTGCTTGGATAATTCAGCAGGAACGCTCAGAGCTCTAACGCATCGTGTTGTTTTCCATAATATGAAAAAGTGAAAATATTACAAAGAAAGAAAAAAATAATTCTTAGCATACTTATATGAGATACTTGTATGAATACTTACACTGTGAGCTCCTTGAATGGTGCGGACTAAGGTGAGGCCCTTCCACACATAGATGTCTCCATTTAAAGCACCTGAGTAAGTAACGTCTTCTCTTGCACATGCTAAGCACAGGATGGTCTGCAAGTCCCCAGTTTTCCCAAATATCCCCCTTTTGGCTGTTAGTGCATTTCCACATAACGTCCAGAACTGCAAGAGAAATCACAAAGGTCTTTCTTTACAATACATCTTCTTATGTGGGACAAATCATAGCTAGATTAATACAAGATTCCATGACCTACACAGATAGATGAGCCCTGGAAATATGCTGTGTTTATTTATAGATACACTCACCGGCCACTTTATTAGGTACACCTTGCTAGTACCGGGCTGGACTCACTTTTGCTTCATTCTTGGTGGCATAGATTCTACAAGGCAGTGGTGACTGGTGCTCAAAGGGGGGTGCAAACAAACTGAAAAAAAAAAAAACATCAATTGCAGCCACTGTGCCCATGAAACGCAGCCACTGTGTCCATGAAACGCAGCTACTGCACCCATCAAACGCAGCCACTGTGCCCATCAAACGCAGCCACTGTGCCCATCAAACGCAGCCACTGTGCCCATCAAACGCAGCCACTGTGCCCCATCAAAGGCAGCCACTGTGCCCCATCAAAGGCAGCCACTGTGCCCCATCAAAGGCAGCCACTGTGCCCCATCAAAGGCAGACACTGTGCCCCATCAAAGGCAGACACTGTGCCCATCAAAGGCAGCCACTGTGCCCCATCAAAGGCAGCCACTGTGCCCCATCAAAGGCAGCCACTGTGCCCCATCAAAGGCAGACACTGTGCCCCATCAAAGGCAGCCACTGTGCCCCATCAAAGGCAGCCACTGTGCCCCATCAAAGGCAGCCACTGTGCCCCATCAAAGGCAGCCACTGTGCCCCAAAGGCAGCCACTGTGCCCCATCAAAGGCAGCCACTGTGACCATCAAAGGCAGCCACTGTGACCATCAAAGGCAGCCACTGTGACCATCAAAGGAAGATACTGTGACCATCAAAGGCAGACACTGTGACCATCAAACGCAGCCACTGTGCCCATCAAACGCAGACACTGTGCCCATCAAACGCAGACACTGTGCCCATCAAACGCAGCCACTGTGACCATCAAACGCAGCCACTGTGACCATCAAACGCAGCCACTGTGACCATCAAACGCAGCCACTGTGACCACCAAACGCAGCCACTGTGACCATCAATTGCCAACACTGTGCCATAAAACACAGCCACTGTGCCTATCAATTGATGAGCATTGTAGCCTCAGTTTCCTGTTCTTAACTGACAGGAGTGGCACCCGGTGTGGTCTTCTGCTGCTGCAGCCCATCTGCTTCAAGGTTCGAAGTGTTGTGTGTTTAGAGATGGTATTCTGCACACCTTGGATGTAACGAGTGGGTATTTGAGTTACTGTTGCCTTTCTATCATCTGGAACCAGTCTGCCCATTCTCCTCTAAACCTCTGACATCAACAAGGCATTTTCCTCCACACAACTGCCACTCACTGGATATTTTCTTTTTTTCGGACCATTCTCTGTAAACCTGAGAGATGGATGTGCCTGAAAATCTCAGAAATACTCAGACCAGACCGTCTGGCACCAACAAGCATGCCACGTTCAAAGTCACTTAAATCCCCTTTACAATGCTCAGTTTTAACTTCAGCAGGTCGTCTTCACCACATCTAGATGCCTAAAAGCATTGAGTTGCGGCATGTGATTGCTAATCAGCCAATTTGTGTTATTAGGCAATTGAACAGTTGTACCTAATAAAGTGGTAGGTGAGTGTACATTGTCTTGATTTCCTTGCCTAACATATTTAAGAAAAGAATGTCCTTACAAATGCACCTAAAAACCTAAAGACAATAGGATCGTCCTTATTTTACTAAGATATCAGTATAAATGTTTGACCTACACAGTCAGTCTTCGGCAGCCCATACATTCATCATTTTATTTTTGTTCAACCAGCAGGTTGGATGGGGGAATCACTCATGCTGAGCTATTGTGTTCTTACGGGGAGCCTTCCCAAACATCAGAATTAGTGATGAGCCGAACACCCCCGGGTTCGGTTCGCACCAGAACCCGCGAACGGACCGAAAGTTCGAACGAACATTAGAACCCTATTAAATACAATGGATGCGAACGTTCGAATTCTAAAGTGCTAATTATAACAACTATTATGCATGTTATTGTCCTAAAAAGGGTTTGGGAACCCGGGTTCTGCACCAGGGGACATGTATCAATGCAAAAAGAAGTTTTAAAAACGGTCGTTTTTCGGGAGCAGTCATTTTAATGATGCATAAAGTGAAAAAAAAAAAGTCAAATATTCCTTTAAATATCGTACCTGGGGGGTGTCTAAAGTATGCCTGTGAAGTGCCACGTGTTTCCCGTGTTTAGAACTGTCCCTGCACAAAATGACACTTCTAAAGGAAAAAAAAGCCATTTAAAACTGCTTGCGGCTTTAATGTAATGTCTGGTCCCGGTAATATGGATGAAATTCTTTAAGAAAAATGGCATAGCTACCCCATGACCCCCCCCCTACCCCAGCCCATTACCAGCCCCTTTGGGTCTTGTATGGATATTAAGGGGAACCCCGCACATAAAATAAAAAAGGCCCTATATACTCTGAACAGCCCTATACAGGCGGTGCATACAAGACAGGGACTGTAGGTTTGTTCTTATGTAGAGTCTGTTTGTAATTTTGAACAGGTACATTGTTGAAGTGTAGCTCCAGACCAAAAATCTATTTTTAAACTTTTTGGAAAACATAGGTAAGGGTTATCACCCCTGTAACATTTGTTTTGCTGTCTGTGCCCCTGTTCAGAACATTTCACCTCACTTTCCGTCCCAATGACAACTGTTTTTGAAATGTGGTGTTTTTCTTGAAACAAGGATTGCTGATAAAGCATCAGTACAGAGGAGACACCTTTCTCCCATATTTATTCTTACAGGAGAGAATTTTCCTTCCTAGTGGTAGATTTCCTCTCACTTCCTGTTGTCTTCTTGCGTTTGCAAGTAGGAGTCGTTTGTAAGTTGGATGTTTGAAAGTAGGGACCTGCCGTATATACTCTGCAGAAATAGGCCCCTTAGTTGTTGGTGTTGGCACAACACTGTAAGCACTCACAGTTACTCTTGGTTGGTGCTGGAACGCCCTGCTGTCAACTATTATATCAGGAATTTTAATTACATATAATTGTTGAACAGTGGTAGTAAAAATTGGGCCTTTGATGGTGGTGCTGGTGCCACAACACTGTAAGCCCTGACAGTTACTCTTGGTGGGTGCAGCAATGGGCCCTGCTGTGAATTATTAGATCAAGAATTGTAATTACATGCCCCTGTTGAACAGGGGCTGAAAAATTGGGCCTTAGGCACTGGTGGCACAACACTGCAACCCCTCACAGCAACTGTACTTGGAGCACAGCAATGAGCCCTGTTGCAAAGTATTGCTTCAAAAATTGTAATGACACGCCCCTGTTAAACAGGGGCTGAAAAATTGGGCCTTAGGCACTGGTGGCACAACACTGCAACTCCTCACAGATACTGTACTTGGAGCACACCAATGAGCCCTGTTGCAAAGTATTGCTTCAAAAATTGTAATGACACGCCCCTGTTAAACAGGGGCTGAAAAATTGGGCCTTAGGCACTGGTGGCACAACACTGCAACTCCTCACAGATACTGTACTTGGAGCACAGCAATGAGCCCTGTTGCAAAGTATTGCTTCAAAAATTGTAATTACACGCCCCTGTTAAACAGGGGCTGAAAAATTGGGCGTTAGGCACTGGTGGCGGCACCCATAAACAAAAATGATCTTACAAGCTATCATCATCAATCGTATCATTGAGGACTCGGAGGAGGAGGATAGCCAGTCAACATAACAGCACAGGCACTCAGCATCAGCATCAGTCTTGAAGGGATGTGACATGTTAAAATCAATTAGTCTGTTATATCAGCATCAGGTGTGTGGTAGCTGGTGGTGATCCAAGACTGGTTCATCTTGATGAAAGTCAGTCGATCAACCGAGTCGGTGGACAGGCGCACCCTGTGATCCGTGACAAATCCTCCAGCAGCACTGAATGTGCGTTCCGAAAGAACGCTGGATGCAGGACAGGCCAGTAGCTCAATTGCATACTGTGCAAGCTCTGGCCAGTGATCCATCCTCAAGACCCAGTAAGCCAGAGGATTTTCGGTGGGGAAGGTGTCCAAGTCTGACCTTGCCCCTAGATATTCCTGCACCATGTTTATCAGACGCTGGCGATGGTTGCTGGAACCGATCATACTTTGGGGCTGCGGACTAAAGAATTGTCTGAACGCATCGGTCAGACGGCCACCTTCCCCACCGCTCCTTCTTTGACTGGCCGAAGCCTCAGCAACTCGTTGTCCAGGACCAGGAGTTTGCAACCTCCCAGTCTCTGGGAACGCGTTGCACAGACCTTTCTGCAAGGCCTCCCGGAGTTGTCTCATCCTCTGCTCCCTCTGCGACGGTAACATAAGGTCCGCAACCTTACCCTTGTACCGTGGATCAAGGAGAGTGGCCAGCCAGTAATGGTCCCTCTCCTTGATCCGAAGAATACGAGGATCCTTCCGCAGACTTTGCAGGATCAGGGAGGCCATGCAGCGTAGGTTTGCTGAGGCATTCGCTCCGGAGTCCTCTGGGTCACTAAGGACGACATGATCCGCAGCCACCTCCTCCCAGCCACGTACAAGTCCACTGGTTTCTTGGGACTGTAAATCATCCCTAAAAGACTGCTGCTGATGATGCTGAGTGCCAGCCTCCACCTCCATGCTGACACAATCCTCCTCCTCCTCCTCCTCCTCCTCCTCCTCCTCCTCTTCCTGTGCGATGGGTGGGACAGAAGGAACACTGTCTGGGTAAAGGGGGCCTTGAGAGGCAAGGAAGTCCTCCTCTTCCTGCCTCTGTTCTGCCTCAAGTGCCCTGTCCATTATTCCACGCAGCGTGTGCTCCAACAGGTGAACAAGAGGTACAGTGTCACTGATGCATGCACTGTCACTGCTCACCATCCTCGTGGCCTCCTCAAATGGTGCCAGGACAGTGCATGCATCCCTGATCATGCCCCACTGGCGTGGAGAAAAAAAACCAAGCTCCCCTGACCCTGTCCTGGTGCCGTAGTCGCACAGGTACTCATTGATGGCCCTCTGCTGCGTGTGCAGCCGCTGCAGCATGGCCAACGTTGAGTTCCACCTGGTGGGCATGTCACATATAAGGCGGTTCTTGGGCAGGTTCAACTCCTTTTGCAGCTCAGCCAGGCGAGCACTGGCATTATAAGATCTGCGGAAATGCACACAGACTTTCCTGGCCTGCCTCAGGACATCCTGTAAGCCCGGGTACCTGCCCAAGAAGCGCTGCACCACCAGGTTAAGGACGTGAGCCACACAGGGCACATGGGTCAGTTGTCCCTGTCGGAGGGCGGAGAGGAGGTTGGTGCCATTGTCGCAAACCACCATTCCTGGCTTAAGCTGGCGTGGCGTCAACCACCTCTCGGCCTGGCCCTGCAGAGCAGACAGGACCTCTGCCCCAGTGTGGCTTCTGTCCCCCAAACACACCAGCGCAAGCACGGCATGGCATCTTTTTGCCTGCGTACTTGCGTAGCCCCGTGAACGGCTACGGAGCACCGCTGGTTCATAGGACAAACCACAGGAAGAGGCCATGGAGGAAGAAGAAGAGGAGGGGGTGGAGGAGAGAGGTGTGTCACAACCAGTAGTAGCATTTTGGAGGCGTGGCGGTGGGACAACCTCCAACACTACTGCACCTTGTCCTGAATCCTTCCCAGCTGCCAAAAGAGTGACCCAATGGGCCGTGAAAGAAAGGTAACGTCCCTGTCCATGCCTGCTGGACCATGAGTCAGCGGTAATATGCACCTTACCGCTGACTGCCCTGTCCAGCGAGGCCAAGACATTGCCTTCCACATGCCGGTAGAGAGCCGGAATAGCCTTCCGTGAGAAAAAGTGGCGTTTGGGAACCTGCCACTGAGGAACTGCACATTGCACAAACTCACGGAAGGGGGCCGAGTCTACCAACTGAAAAGGCAGCAGTTGAAGCGCTAGCAATTTAGCCAAGCTAGCATTCAACCGCTGGGCATGTGGATGGCTGGGAGTGAACTTCTTTCGACGGTCCAGCAGCTGGGGCAGGGAAATTTGCCTGCTAGAATCGGACGTCGGTGTACTGCTAGCAGAGTGGGCGCAAGTACTTGGCTGTGACACACCTAATTCTACACCTTCATTCCTCTCAGTGCATGTTTCAGAGAGGACTGAAGTTATAGTGGGGTTGGAGATCCCAGCTGATGCGGTGCAAGGAGAGGTCCGCTTTGTTCTTTGGTGTGGGTCTTTGAGGTAGGCTTGCCAACGAGCTGCATGGCAGGTCAACATATGTCTGGTCAGGCATGTGGTACCCAAGCGGCTGATGTTTTGGCCACGCGATATACGCTTGAGACATATGTTGCAAACAGCAGCTGTGCGATCTGATGCACTAGCCTCAAAAAAGGCCCACACCAAAGAACTTTTTGAATGACGGGCAGAGGCAGCGCCCTGCACAGGCGGAGCTCTGCGGTGTGATTCCGTCGGTGTACTGCCCTTACGCTGGCCACCAAAGGGCATCCTGCCTCGTTGGAGATGTGCCTCCTCCTCATCCTCCTCCTCCTCCTCTCTCCTATTAGGCACCCACGTGGAGTCAGTGACCTCATCATCCCCTCCCTCCTCATCACTGGAGCCAATCTGGCAGTATGCTGCAGCTGCTGGAACATGACTGCCAGATTGGTGTCCTTCTTGAGCATCCCCTCTGTCTGCTCTCACGCTACTGCCTTCCTCTAGCTGGGTTTCATCATCAGACCCTTCGAAACGCTGGGCATCCTCCTGGAGCATGTACCCAACACTGTGCTGAAACAGTTCGGGGGACTCCTCAGGAGGAGGACATGGTGGGTCTAGGGAAGGAGTGACTGATGATTTGTCTGACATTGATACCAGGGAAGACGACGCTTTGGCAGCTGCTTTTCCAGTACCCTGAGCCTGGGTGAGAGAGGATGAGGAGGAGGAGGAGGGCTTGGTCATCCACTCTACCAAGTCTTCGGCATGATGTGGCTCAACATGTCCAGCTGCCGAAAAGAAGGACAAGCGTGTCCCATGGCCATGTGCTGATGACAATGCACCGCGTCCACGACCAGCACTGTTGCCCCCAGACACAGAGCCTGCTTGCCCTCTTTTATTGCCTCCTGACTGTCTGCCTCTCCTTGTTTGCCTTCCAGACATTCTAATAGATGGCCTGCAGGGAGATGGGAAAAAAGCAATAAGGGCTACCTTCAGGTGTCCTTCTCTGTCCCTTGAAACAAGGACTTGCAGAGTGAAATAAACTGACACTCTCCCTACCTACAGTTTTCTGTCCCTAGAATAAATGTTTTTTTTAATCACAATATAGCACAAGGACAATTCAGTCACTGTCCTTCCAGGTCCCTGGAAACAAGGACTTGCAGAGTGAAATAAACTGACACTCTCCCTACCTACAGTTTTCTGTCCCTAGAATAAATGTTTTTTTTAATCACAATATAGCACAAGGACAATTCAGTCACTGTCCTTCCAGGTCCCTGGAAACAAGGACTTGCAGAGTGAAATAAACTGACACTCTCCCTACCTACAGTTTTCTGTCCCTAGAATAAATGTTTTTTTTAAGCACAATATAGCACAAGGACAATTCACTCACTGTCCTTACAGGTCCCTGGAAACAAGGACTTGCAGAGTGAAAGAAAAAAAACACTCTCCCTACCTACAGTTTTCTGTCCCTAGAAAAAATGTTTTTTTTAATCACAATATAACACAAGGACAATTCACTCACTGTCCTTCCAGGTCCCTGGAAACAAGGACTTGCAGAGTGAAATAAACTGACACTCTCCCTACCTACAGTTTTCTGTCCCTAGAATAAATGTTTTTTTTAATCACAATATAGCACAAGGACAATTCAGTCACTGTCCTTCCAGGTCCCTGGAAACAAGGACTTGCAGAGTGAAATAAACTGACACTCTCCCTACCTACAGTTTTCTGTCCCTAGAATAAATGTTTTTTTTAATCACAATATAGCACAAGGACAATTCAGTCACTGTCCTTCCAGGTCCCTGGAAACAAGGACTTGCAGAGTGAAATAAACTGACACTCTCCCTACCTACAGTTTTCTGTCCCTAGAATAAATGTTTTTTTTAATCACAATATAGCACAAGGACAATTCAGTCACTGTCCTTCCAGGTCCCTGGAAACAAGGACTTGCAGAGTGAAATAAACTGACACTCTCCCTACCTACAGTTTTCTGTCCCTAGAATAAATGTTTTTTTTAAGCACAATATAGCACAAGGACAATTCAGTCACTGTCCTTACAGGTCCCTGGAAACAAGGACTTGCAGAGTGAAAGAAAAAAAACACTCTCCCTACCTACAGTTTTCTGTCCCTAGAAAAAATGTTTTTTTTAATCACAATATAACACAAGGACAATTCAGTCACTGTCCTTCCAGGTCCCTGGAAACAAGGACTTGCAGAGTGAAATAAACTGACACTCTCCCTACCTACAGTTTTCTGTCCCTAGAATAAATGTTTTTTTTAATCACAATATAGCACAAGGACAATTCAGTCACTGTCCTTCCAGGTCCCTGGAAACAAGGACTTGCAGAGTGAAATAAACTGACACTCTCCCTACCTACAGTTTTCTGTCCCTAGAATAAATGTTTTTTTTAATCACAATATAGCACAAGGACAATTCAGTCACTGTCCTTCCAGGTCCCTGGAAACAAGGACTTGCAGAGTGAAATAAACTGACACTCTCCCTACCTACAGTTTTCTGTCCCTAGAATAAATGTTTTTTTTAATCACAATATAGCACAAGGACAATTCAGTCACTGTCCTTCCAGGTCCCTGGAAACAAGGACTTGCAGAGTGAAATAAACTGACACTCTCCCTACCTACAGTTTTCTGTCCCTAGAATAAATGTTTTTTTTAAGCACAATATAGCACAAGGACAATTCACTCACTGTCCTTACAGGTCCCTGGAAACAAGGACTTGCAGAGTGAAAGAAAAAAAACACTCTCCCTACCTACAGTTTTCTGTCCCTAGAAAAAATGTTTTTTTTAATCACAATATAACACAAGGACAATTCACTCACTGTCCTTCCAGGTCCCTGGAAACAAGGACTTGCAGAGTGAAATAAACTGACACTCTCCCTACCTACAGTTTTCTGTCCCTAGAATAAATGTTTTTTTTAAGCACAATATAGCACAAGGACAATTCACTCACTGTCCTTACAGGTCCCTGGAAACAAGGACTTGCAGAGTGAAAGAAAAAAAACACTCTCCCTACCTACAGTTTTCTGTCCCTAGAAAAAATGTTTTTTTTAATCACAATATAACACAAGGACAATTCACTCACTGTCCTTCCAGGTCCCTGGAAACAAGGACTTGCAGAGTGAAATAAACTGACACTCTCCCTACCTACAGTTTTCTGTCCCTAGAATAAATGTTTTTTTTAATCACAATATAGCACAAGGACAATTCAGTCACTGTCCTTCCAGGTCCCTGGAAACAAGGACTTGCAGAGTGAAATAAACTGACACTCTCCCTACCTACAGTTTTCTGTCCCTAGAATAAATGTTTTTTTTAATCACAATATAGCACAAGGACAATTCAGTCACTGTCCTTCCAGGTCCCTGGAAACAAGGACTTGCAGAGTGAAATAAACTGACACTCTCCCTACCTACAGTTTTCTGTCCCTAGAATAAATGTTTTTTTTAAGCACAATATAGCACAAGGACAATTCACTCACTGTCCTTACAGGTCCCTGGAAACAAGGACTTGCAGAGTGAAAGAAAAAAAACACTCTCCCTACCTACAGTTTTCTGTCCCTAGAAAAAATGTTTTTTTTAATCACAATATAACACAAGGACAATTCACTCACTGTCCTTCCAGGTCCCTGGAAACAAGGACTTGCAGAGTGAAATAAACTGACACTCTCCCTACCTACAGTTTTCTGTCCCTAGAATAAATGTTTTTTTTAAGCACAATATAGCACAAGGAGAATTCACTCACTGTCCTTCCAGGTCCCTGGAAACAAGGACTTGCAGAGTGAAAGAAAAAAAACACTCTCCCTACCTACAGTTTTCTGTCCCTAGAAAAAATGTTTTTTTTAATCACAATATAACACAAGGACAATTCACTCACTGTCCTTCCAGGTCCCTGGAAACAAGGACTTGCAGAGTGAAATAAACTGACACTCTCCCTACCTACAGTTTTCTGTCCCTAGAATAAATGTTTTTTTTAATCACAATATAGCACAAGGACAATTCAGTCACTGTCCTTCCAGGTCCCTGGAAACAAGGACTTGCAGAGTGAAATAAACTGACACTGTCCCTACCTACAGTTTTCTGTCCCTAGAATAAATGTTTTTTTAAGCACAATATAGCACAAGGACAATTCACTCACTGTACTTCCAGGTCCCTGGAAACAAGGACTTGCAGAGTGAAAGAAACTGACACTGTCCCTACCTACAGTTTTCTGTCCCTAGAATAAATGTTTTTTTTAAGCACACTATAGCACAAGCACAAAACACACTGACACTCTCCCTACCTATCCTTCTCTTTCCCTAAACTAAAGGAATCCAGGTTAAGCAAGAAAGAAATAACAGTCACTGTCCCTGCCTATGCTGCTCTATCCCTGCTCCGGAACACACTACACTAGGCCGCCGTGCTGGCGGCCTTTTATAGTGTGGGGCGTGTACTAAACACCCTCAGCAATAATTGGCCACAGGCATCCTGCCTGTGGCCAATCATTGCTCTCCTCGCTGCCGGCGCTGTGATTGGCCAAGCATGCGGGGTCACAGTGCATGCTTGGCCAATCACAGCGCCTGGATGACACTGCGATGGCGTAGTGCATTGTGGGCCGTTCGCGTCACTCGAATTTGGCGCGAACGGCCCAAATCGTTCGATCTTCGTCGAACGATCGAACAGCCGATGTTCGAGTCGAACATATGTTCGACTCGAACACGAAGCTCATCCCTAATCAGAATACAATGATTAGTGCTGGTGGCTATAACAGTCAGGACTGATCGGTCGCAAAAAAAAACGAAAGGCTGGATGTACAGAAGTCAATCGGTAGATCGCTTTCTGTACAACCAGGGTGCCTATACATGGATTTAAATTTGTCCGCTCACCACTGAACTGGCCAAATTTCGATCCATGTATGGACAGCTTTAGGCCAGTTAGCTGCAGCTGCCCGATTCCTGTGGCGGGAATGAACAGATTCTTGTTGCTGGAATGACCGGGTTAAGCAATCAGAAGCAGTCGGCTGCGTTCAGTCTCAGACATCTGACATCTCAGCCCTGACACCCGCGTCTGCCTAAATACCTGAACAGTGTCAGCATCTGATTGGACGCAGTCACTGTTCAGTTGAGAAATTCCCACCCAGCTCAGCTTTGTTTAGCCAGGTGGTGCTTGGAGGCAGTGCTGGGACAAGGTCAGCTCGAGCCCAGGGTGAAAATGCCCGAACTGCGCCCCCCAAGATGTATGAGCATTATGTGTCAGCAAAAGCCCCCAAAAAACACTGTGCACTAATCTGCATACTTGCCCCCTAAGCATGAATCCCCCCTTCTCCCAGTACAAATCCGCCCCCCTGCTGAAATCCCTCCTCTAAGCATAATTCATGCCCCCCCCAAAATCATCCCGTCTTCCCCTCTTAGTACACACCTCTCCCCCCCACTTTAAATCCCCCCCTCCCAGCACAAATTCTCCTCCTAGCACAAAAATCTTCTTGCCCCCATCCTCTCTCCCAACACAAATCCCCCCAAGCCTAGGTTCACACTGTAGCGATGCGGGAACCAGAGCGATCACATTGCCGGTTCCCGCATCGCATCTCTCCCACAGGCAGTTCACACTGCCCTCTGGGAACCGCTGTGGGTGTCAATACAATGTTAATGACACCCCCAGTCCCTGCACTACTTTCTTGCAAATCCAATGCGAGTTCAGCCATACAACTGTATGGCTGAACTCGCATTGCACAGACATCGCATGCGATCGGCAACGCGGAGCGGGTGCGAATCACATGCCATGTCTGTGTTTGCACAAGTGTGAAACCCAGGCTTAATCACCACTTTTATGACCCTCCCCACCTCACATAATACCACAGTGCTCTTCCTGCCCACCCCTTGTCCCGGCCCTGCTTGAATTTTGACAGGTTCACCAGGCTAAGATTCAAGCACTGTATGGCCAGGATTTAGGCCTATATCACATGGCAGCCAGAGGGTAGTAAAAACTGGCAGTTGAGCCATGGTTTTACCACCACTGCCCACCTAAAACATAACATGCAGTTGGAAGGGACTGCACACATGCTGCCGCAAATTTAACATGCTGAGTATGACAGTCAGCACTAGGCCGCTGTTCCTATATAAAAACGCTGCTAAATTCTAAAATATTAAAAACCTTCTTCATATTTAATATTGTGCAAATAAATTAATTTTACTTTTTTTAAACCTTCAAAATACTTTAAAAAAACTAAATATTATTTGCAAATGATCTCAGGTAACAAAAAAAATAAAAAAATAACCTTCCAAAAACATACCTTTATGTGTTTTACCCCACAGCTGACCAATCTGTTGGGCTGATATGGATCCCAGGAAATATCAAATATCTGTCAATAAATAATAAAACAAAGAACTGTGAGATATATACACTTATATTGTTACATATAGTGGTGTGTGTGTATACACTTAAAGACCAGGCCTTTTCTGGCACTTTTTGATTACAAGTTTAAATCAGTATTTTTTGCTAGAAAACTACTTACGGTATAACTCTCAAACATTTTTTATATATACAGTATACACACACATCCCTTGTAATAGAAATAAGGATGGTAGGTCCTATTTATGGAGAGATCTGGGGTCAAAAAGACCCCAGATCTTTCATATTCGGTACCTTTAAAAGCAAAAGAACAAATAAAGAAAAAAAAAAAAAATTTTTTTAAATCTTTTGCTTTAACCGCTTCAGCCCCGGAAGATTTGCCCCCTTAATGACCAGGCCATTTTTTGCGATTACGCTCTGCGTCGCTGTACCTGACAATTGCGCGATCGTGCGACATTGTAGCCAAACAAAATTTACATCCTTTTTTCCCTATAAAATAGAGCTTTCTTTTGGTGGTATTTGATCACCTTTGCGGATTAAAATTTTTGCGCTATAAACAAAACAGAGCGACAATTTTGAATTTTTTTTTTTACTTTTTGCTATAATAAATATCCCCCAATTTAAAAAAAAAAATTATATATATATATATATATATATATATATACATATTCCTTAGTTTAGGCCGATATGTAGTATTCTTCTACATATTTTTGGTAAAAAAAAAAAACGCAATAAGCGCGTCTATTGATTGGTTTGTGCAAATGCTATTGCGTCTACAAAATAGACTAGTAATGGCGGCGATGTGCGATTTTTATCGGGACTGCGACATTGCAGATGACAAATCGGACACTTTTTCGAGACCATTGACATTTATACAGCAATCAGTGCTAAAAATAGCCACTGATTACTGTATAAATGTCACTGGCAGGGAAGGGGTTAACACTAGGGGGCACTCAAGGGGTTAAGTGTGTGTCTTAGGGAGTGTTTCTAACTGTGGGGGGATGGGACTGCCTAGGAGAGGAGATCGATCATTGTTCCTAAGCAGCAGGAACAACAGATTAGTCTCCTCACACCTGACAGAACAGGGAATTGTCTGTTTACATTGACAGGCCTCCGTTCTGTCTCTCTCAGGATCGATCGGCGGACATCGCGACCTCTGGGCACGCGCAATGGCTCTGTCACACGCCCCCCTAGTGCTCTTAAAGCGGCCGACATACAGCTACGACGGCTCGCCCAGGGGAGCCAATCTGCCGCAGTATAATTCCAGCGGCTGGTCCTCAAGCGGTTAAAAAAAAAAATTGTTTACAACCACCCTAGATTGGAAGTGATGTCATGACTTCGCTCTGGTCGTCCAAGGCCACAGAGGCGATCAGAGAAGATCTGGTCTCTGTTCGCCTCCGTGACCAGCTGGTGGCTGGATTTCTCATGAAAGTGGTCAGAGCAGCTCATTAGCTGCTGAATCGTGTTAGGTCGCTGGCGTTTCTCAGACTCACCGTTTTTACTGGCCCGACAAACACCGGCGACCTGAAACGATTAAGCAGCTAACCAGCCGCTCAGACCGCTTTCATGAGAAATCCAGCCGCTGGCTGAAAGTAAAAAATACCAGGGTTATGGCTGATAGCTTCACCCACAACCCCGGTAAACCACTTGCAAACTGCAACGTATATATACAGTAAAACCTTGGATTGCGAGCATAATTTGTTCCAGAAACATGCTTGTAATCCAAAGCACTTGTATATCAAAGCAAATTTTCTCATAAGAAATAATGGAAAATCAAATGATTCATTCCACAACCATTTATTCATAGGTCCTTGAGTTTATAGTCCATATAAAAAGATTATAGCTATAAAACGTACATGTGTATGTATTGCGGTCGGCAAGTGGGTATTGCACACAGACCTTTTTTGGCTGCCCTGGGCGAGTCTGAAGATGGTGTGTGATATCCCATAGCAGCATGACACTCAGGTGTAAACAAGCACCATTGAATACAAAGAAAATCTTCAAGGTAAAACTTTCTGCGCTTCAGCCTAGGTTCACACTAATGCGGTGCGGTAAACACAGCCACCGTGTGCGTTTCCTGCACCACATTCAATTTGCATTGCCCTTGTGATCTGCTGTGGGTGTCCATACAAAGTTAACAACACCCTAAACACAGGTTGGGTTTTCCTGCACTGGATCACATGGTACAAAACAACCATGTGATCTGTTTGTAGTGCAGCGCCAAAAAAGGTGCATGCACGTCTTCGGTGGAATGGGGTGTGCGATTTGAGCCCATTCAAAATGAATAGGCTCAAATCACACTACACTGAATCGCATGTGAATTGCACAGGAATGTGGTGTGGTTCCTGTGCGATTCACACGTGGTTCAATGTGTGAACCGAGGTGTGGCTAGGGGCCTATTTACTGACTAGCTAGCTGACATATTCTCCTACATGAATGGATGAACCTACAGTGAAAGATACAAATACATCACACACAGGATTGTACTCAAATGTACAGTAAGGGCCCTTTCACACGGATGTGTTTTCCTCCGTCACACTTTGGCGGATTGGAGCGGGTCGGATGTCAGCGGGCGTGTCACCGCTGACATCCGTGGCTCCATAGAGGTGAACGGAGCGTCCGTTCAGGGCCACCTAAAAAACTGACAGGCGGACCTGAACGGTCCACCCGTGTGAAAGGGGCCTTAGGAGTTGATTTACTAAAACTAGAGAGTGCAAAATCTGGTGCAGCTCTACATAGAAACCAATCAGCTTCCAGGTTTTAATTTTAAAGCTTAAAGAGGAAGTAAACCCGGTATTTTTTTTTAAAACACTGTAAAAGAAAGGCATAATGAGCTAGTATGCATAGCATACTAGCTCTTTATGAATGACTTACCTGAGATCGAAGCCCCCGAACTGCTCCTCGTTCCCCTCCGCCGCCATCTTGCCTCGATGTCCCTTCCGTGTATCGCCGCTCCGGTGCGGTGATTGGCCGGAGCGGCGATGCCGTCACACGCATGCGTGCAGGGCCATCATTCTCCCATTCAGAAAACCGGCATTGCTCAGTGCGCCGGCGCCGTTGTCTGTAGGTTAAGGAGATATTTCTTGCACCTACAGGCAAGCCTTAATCTAGGCTTACCTGTAGGTGCAAGTTGTGTGGTTGGGTTTACAACCACTTTAATTGAACAAGCGGACGTTAGAAGCGGATTGGTCACCATGCACAGCTGCACCGGACTGAGTTCTCCAGTTTTAGTAAATCTTCCCCTATATATCCTTTATATGGGTTATTATAAAGAAACATAATAAAATAGTAAAAGCTGCAGAAGTCATTTTTTTCCAGCAGTGAAACACATACAGACATTTGTGAGCACTTCGTGGGTAAATACAGGAGAAGAAAAGTCAGGATCAGGCCTCTGGCTGGGAGACTGACCTCCTGCCTCAGAAGCAGGAGGGGATCTTATGTCACAAACTGCACAGCATAGAGCACAAAACAGCATGCAATCTGAGACCTGAATGGAAGGAATGGACCAGCGCCCCCCCCCCCCCCATAGGGAAACATGAACAGCTAAGGCTATCAATCCCCTGCTGTGTGCTGGAGGCCCCCTCCTCCATCTCCAAGTGACTCGGGTAAATAGCAGAGGAAGCAGACAGCAGACGGAAATCACATTACATGCTTTGGATTGAGGCAAGTACACACTATAGAAGGATGTGCTTTGCTAAATTTTTAATTTCTGAGGTTTACAACCACTTTAATCAAGACAATTTAAATAGATTAAAAGGGAGTAAAACAAGGAAGTCCATTGATAGTGTTTTTATACACTTTCATTGCTTTTCTACTGCGGTACATCAATAAGCCCTGGTTCACTCTGGTGCGATCTGACATGTCAAATCGCATGTCAAAACGGCGGCATTTGTCGGCAATGGCACTGTCCTGATCGGTGCGACGCCGCATCTGCGGCGCTGCACCGATTTCAAAAAGTAGTTTCCGCACTACTTTTTGCGATTTCGGCCCACGATTTACATTGACATCTGTGCAGAAACCTGCACAGATGTCTCTGTAATCGCGGCCGAAATCGGGACTGACAAGCGGGAGCGAAATTGTGCGAGTTCAGCTGAACTCGCACGGCTTCATTCCTGCAGCCCAGTGTGAACCTGGGCTCAACGTCAGATTGGTGGATGTTTTTTTACTCAGTGCCATAAATAAAGGGCACAGGATAAAGTACCATATCGCTTGGTACAGAGCCACTCAGATTGGCTCCGACACCGTGTACAGAGCCAATCTGAGCAGCTCTGCACCTTAGTATTTCTGTGCTTGGTCACAGGGGAGGAAACCGGTACAAATGAATGAATGACTCATTTATTAACTCCTAAATCATTGTGTACATATCTTTTTAATTTTGTCACCGTCCCCTCCCCTCCTACACTACGGATCTCCATACTTTAGAAGCACTTGTTCCAATCAGCCCCTGTAGGTATGTACCAGGCTAACTGGTCTAGAATAATGCATGGAGGTTGTAAGCTTTTCCTTTTCACCAAGCCTTAAATGATAAGGCAATTACTAGCATTAAAGTGTATCTAAACCCAAGAAGGAAAATGTAACATATTACAGCATACCAGTCCTTAGATATTGTGACTGCTTTCCTTTTCTTTTTTCAGGCTTTTTTCTGTATGTGACCAGCATGTCAACCCTTCACCTCTTATCTTGTATTTCTACACATTAACCCTTTCATCTCCATCCTCCTGCTGTTTGCGACCTGTACATTAACCTCTTTACCTCCTTATCCCCCTGTGTATGACCTGTACGCGCCATTGTACCTCCGCCCCTCGCTAGCCAAACCATCACAGCACTGAAACCGAAAAACAGCCTGGTAATGAAGGGGTATTAAAGGCTGGTATTCAAGCAATGAGTATAAACTAGTATAGTGATTGCTGAGCCATTACATCCCGTACATAATACAGCAGAGCACGTACATTCAATAGGCAGGCGGGACCAGCTGTGCTGGAAGTGGCACTCATCATCATATTTGGCATCAAGTACCTCTTCAAATGGAAGTCTCTGTACAAAAGCTAAAGGAAGTATGTGAATTGTTATATTCATAGTGAAAATGTAGGGTAATTATGTGTCCTCAGGCTGTTTTTATCTCTCTGCCTCTCAACAAAACACTCATCCTCAGTACATGTTATCATCACAGTAATACACAGACATAACATCACACACAACATATAAGACACAGATTAGAACACGGGTATAAGAGCTTCATAGTACCCTGTCTGAATGGCCAGTTGCTGTAGCCAGAATTTTGCCTTTCTGCCAATCCCAAATGCAGACGGTGTTTTTGGCATCCAGTCCAACGGAGGCAAGGCGCTATATGAAACAAAAGAAAGAGAAAGTCTAGTTAGCTTCATTTGGGAACACATCAATGTATACAATCATTGTAGAGGCTGCCTATACTGATCATACACATATCAATGAATTGTTTACATAGTTATAAATATTTGAAAAAATGTCAGTGTTACAGAACACGTCAGGGCATAACCGGAAGTGACGTCATCATGCACAGTACTCCCGGGAGTGACGTCATCATGCACAGTACTCCCAGAAGTGACGTCATCATGCACAGTATGCCCAGAAGTGACATCATCACGCACAGTACTCCCTGAAGTGACGTCTTTGTACAACTGGAATTGAGCAGGAAGAAACTGTTAGCTGTTGGTATGCATGTGATTTTTCCTTGGTAAAGAAAAAAAAGACTGGGGCGCTCTTATATCATATCTTACCAAGATGTGTGAACACAACACCTCAACAGTGTAATATAAGAAAAATGTAATCCAGAAACAAAAAACATTATTTGCTACAAACTTTAAGTCTTTGCTACAAAGGTAAAGTCCATGGAATATGTGGCAGTTAAGAATATACTTAATCTTCCACCACATAAAACACACACCTCTTACCAGATTTATAGGATCTCAGATTATAGAGATCGCACTTGCTCAAGGTATAATTGAGAATTCAACAGCGGGAAGGAGACTCCCTCTGTTCCACTTCCGATCCGTGAAGTGATCCCGCAATGTTAGATGGATGGTACTCGCCCAATCCTCACTCCCAACATATGTAGAGACAAAAGGAGACTACTGGTTGCTCCTGTTTAGCTGCGATTTTACATTAGCGTTATTGTAAGTTTTAATGTGTTTTTTGGACGTTTTTTCATTAAAAAACACTTGACGCGTTTAGCCACATTTTTTGGGCGTTTTTTGTTTTTACTGCTCCTGGAAGCACAGGCTGTAGTTTTTTTCTACTGCCCCTAAAACGCTTATGCCTCTGACAGTTTATATGTGCATGGACACATAGGCTAACATGGGGGGGCTTTTAGATCCTGGTCCCTTAAAGCAGATTAAACAGCACAGCACAGTGCTTGTGCTGTGTAATCTGCCCCCCCCCCACTAAACTGTAAAAAAAAAACTCCCTGAACATGCCACTCCCTGTATCCCCTCTCTGTACTGACCACGAAAATCAGGGGTGGTCAGAGTGCATCCCTCCATCATACGCAGCTCTCCTCTCCTCTCTCCCCCTCACACCCTCCTCTTTGCCTATCAGCTACCTCTCTGTGTCTGTGTCTCTAGCTCCGCCCCGCCCTCCCACCACTATTATTAAAATTAAAATACCTACAATGATCACTGCCAGCCCCTCTATTAGAGGCTGGCATACCACACTATCCAAGTCATTTCTAAAAACGAACATTGTAAATACGTAGTTAGAGGTATCTTCAGGCCGGTCACGTGACTCGCGACCACTTTACAGCTCCGAGACAGGTCTTCTGCGGGAGGCCACGTGATCTCCCCAGCTGACGTCAGTGGGAGATCTCGCAGAAGACCTGTCTCGGAGCTGTAAAGCGGCCCTGAGTCATGTGACCGACCTGAAGATAGCTCTAACTAGGTATTTACAACGCTAATTTCTAGAAATGACTTACATAGGCTGGCAGTGTTTTTTAAGTCTAATTTAAAAAAAGAGAGAGTTGGGAGAGAGCTGGGACAGCACAGACAGTACTTAGACACTCCCAGAAGAGGAAGGACCATGATGTGGCAGGGGGGACAGGGCTGTGCTGAGGAATTGGCTCTTGCTGGGAGCACTTTTCTCTCCCACTCTCCTCTATGGGCGGTCAGATGTAAGCAGATTGGATGTCCGCAGGTGTAAACTGACACTAGTCCATTTACACCCACGGCTAAATAGAGAAAAATGGATGATCCAATCGGGTATGTCTGCAAAACTGACAGGCAGACCTGATCGGTCAGCTAGTGTGAAAGGGGCCCAAGATTAAAAATATTGATATAAAATTTAAAATATAATATTAAAAATATCAGTGTTGACTGGGAAAGTGAAGTGCAGCTTTAAATGTAAAATATATAGAGCACAGGAAGCAGAATGGGGGAAACACGGGCCCAGGTATGCCATCAGTATCAGTGTATGGTAATGCTGGGATGTCTGCATCCAGAGCTTGTGGGTAACAAATACAGAAAAAGACAAACCTGTCCATCCGAATCGAATGCCAGGCCGGCCACTCCATGCGTATGCACATCTTTCAGGATGGAGATGGTCTGTACTGTGTAAGAATCCCAGATACAGATGTACGGATCCTTCCCAACCTGGCCTGTTGCGACAAGAGTTCTGTCTGGATGTAACGCAAGGCTGCAGAGACAAAAACCAAAAAATCTATAAATATCAAAATATTACAAAACTATCAATGGACATTTATAAGTAATCACAGAAGGGCATTGTATATCCATACAGATAGACCAAGGGTGAAAGGGACCATTTGTGATCCAGCATGTATGTTACACACGAGAGTATGACCTTTATGTGCTCCACCTTATGGAATGAATATATAAGGTGAGACAGAAATTCTGCTGCTACCTGAGCAGGACCTTTTTTTAGGAGAAACCTTGAGAAGTGAGGTGGACTGGATGAGCTTCTTAAAAACATGGAAGATGCCATATTAGAGTCCTTTAAAGCTGAAGTTTAATTTGCTTTTTATTTCACCTTCCCTGCCCCCACCCTCCCCACCACTATGCTAATGACATCTTTAAAAAAAAATCCTTTCCATTTCCTTTCCATACCTTATATTAGGTTTAGCAACATGATCACTAGGTCTCTGTGCTCCTCTATGAAATGCAGGTAACTCATGGTTAGTAGGAGGGGCCAGCAGGGGCTGCACTTGGCTTCCCAAAAACATCACAGCAAGCTGCCTCAGTACAGCTTTCAAGAGCCCTCAGACCTCAAGCAAGCAGTGGGCTGGCTTATGGGAAGAGCTTGATAAATATCAAATTGCCTTGATGGATATATAGGGGAGACTCTGTAAAGGAACCCTGATATAAAAGGGTGAATCTGATGGGGACCCTGATGTACGGGGTACTTTGATGGGGACCCGGATGTACGGGGTACTTTGATGGGGACCCTGATGTACGGGGTACTTTGATGGGGACCCTGATGTACGGGGTACTTTGATGGGGACCCTGATGTACGGGGTACTTTGATGGGGACCCTGATGTACGGGGTACTTTGATGGGGACCCTGATGTACGGGGTACTTTGATGGGGACCCTGATGTACGGGGTACTTTGATAGGGACCCTGATGTACGGGGTACTTTGATAGGGACCCTGATGTACTGGGTACTTTGATAGGGACCCTGATGTATGGGGTACTTTGATGGGGAGTATATAAAAACATGCAGAGCTGATGTAAGGGAGGGACTCTGATGCAGGCAATGATGTAGTGGGGATTTTGATGGTGACCCTGATAAAAGGGGGGGGGGACTCAAATGGGAACCCTGATGTAAGGGGAGCTCTGATAAGGACCCTGATGCAAGGGAGACTTAGATAGGGCCCCCCATATAAAATATAAAGGGGGACTCTGATGTAAGGGCAGACCCTGGTGGGGATACTGATGCAAGGGGGGCTTTGATGGTGACACTGATGTAAGGGAGACCCTAATGTAAGAAGGGACTCTGATGTAAAGGGGGACTCTGATGTAAGGGCGAACACTGGTGGGGATACTGCTGTAAGAGGGGCTTTGATGGTGACACTGATGTAAGGGAGACTTCAGTAAGGACACTAATGTAAGAGGGGACTCTTATGGGGATACTAATGTAAGGGGGGCTCTGATGTAAAAGAGACTCAATTGTAAAGGGTGCTTTGATGTGAACTCTGATATAAATGAGCTCTAATGGGGACTTTGATGGGCTTAGAGTGGAGCTCCATCAAAAAGGGCAAGCTCCGCTTGTTGAACCGCCACATCTGGCACTTTTTTTGGGGGGGGAGTGGGCCCCCCCTTCCCCTGAAGTCTTCTGGGGCACATCACAGGTCCCAAAAGACTACTGGACCATTGACAAGGCACAGTGCAACTCCCACATGTGCAGTAGAAAACTGTGAAGCCACAAGGCTGTTCCCGTTTCCCTTACTACAGATGCCGGTGCTTGCACCCAAAGCCGATTGAAGAATTGGCTCAGGTGAGGACAACGCTGGTTCCCTGGACAGGATTTATAGCTGCTGACTTCAGTTTTTTTCTGAAGGCGTCTGGAGCTCCTCTTTTAGTTTATTTGGAATGTCTTTGCTCTGTATTCTGGAGTTTTTTCTCACTTGTTCTGAATCATATTATGCCGATTAGAAAAAAATCCAAGTATAATATACTCATTCATTTAAATGTATTTTGTTGATCTATTAAACAGATTTTTTCATCCTGTAGAATATGTGATGTGTCTCTTGTACTGAATAGTATGAGGACTCCGGCTCTCTTCACCCCTGAATCTTCCCCTCTCCAGGCTCCCCGCCGATCTCACAGCGCCTTCCATTCCCCGATATCCTCTAGAACCATGAATGTTGTTTTAGCAAAACTGCCGGCATTGGCTGCGGCACCAACGCCATGATTATTATTCATAGATGGAAAGTGACTGAGGTCTAGGTGTGCAGTCACATCAAGGTGAGAGCAGAGCGCGGGGGGGATTCTGGCAGTGGAATGTGAGAATTGGGAGGAGTACGGTGTCACCGGCGCAGGGAAGAGCCATTATTCCAGGATAGATCACAGAATCTACAAGATCACACCTCAGAGCTGTGAAGAGACACCAACAAGCCCGTCCTGATTGTGTTTTCTGTGAAAGGTTGTTAGGCCAAACGGTACATATTTGGCTTAAAGCGGTATAAAACCCAAAAGTAACATATTGCAGCTTACCAATCATTAGATGTGGTGGCTGCATTAGCTTTCTCTTCTTTTGCCTTTTTCTCTGTTTTCACCCTGTGATCTGGCCAGTAACACACCTCCTGTATTCAAGTGCCCCCCACTCTGTATGAAGGAGCACAGGAAGCACCTTTGGACAGCAGCATTGTCAGTTTGGAGGGGGGGGCATTAGCTGTACTATCAGATTTAAATACACTAACACATTGAAGCCAAACTCCACTTTATAATCAGTCAACCACTTCAGGCCCGGAAAAGGCAGTACCTGTGTAGCGGGGGTTTAAATTTAGGGGGATGCACCTGGGTGGTAGTATGACCCAGGTGTGTATAAATCATGGAAGGATTTAGACCATTGTTAATTCGTGGAGGACTTGGTGGTGTACTGTTCTCCTTGGCCTGTGGGTGGCGGGGTTCCCACAGGCCTCGGGTAGGTTCACTGCCGCAGTGCTGGCCTTTTTGTCCCCTTCCAGCGATGGTACGGCGAGGGCAGGGAACCCGCCATGACGTCGCGGGAGGAGATAAAGGGGAGAGACGCCCTCACCACGAGGTCTTTTTCCTGCATCGCGCGCCCAGGCACATTCGGCCTGGGTGCGGGCGGTTCGGAGTTCTGGCCCAGGCGCCCTAGGCCTGGCTGGAGTGGAGTTGGCGTCCATCCCAGGCACCTTCAGCCTGGGGTGAGGTACTAAACGGGAGGCCTGGGGCACAGTGACTTCGACTGGGTCCCGCAAGGGCGGAGGAGTCCGAGGGTCCCTGAGGTGGATGGGGCCCATGTCTGAGGTGAGGAGGCAGGGGAGGTCACCCGTCTGAAGAGTCCGGAGCAGCATCAACCCGGTGACGGATGGGCCTTCGGTAACTCCCTTGGAGGGACATCTTCCCCCTGACAGGGGCCACAACGCAGCAAAGGTACTCCTATCTGCATTCTATTGAGTCGCTGGTAGAGACTCACAAGTTCTAAGTTCTCTCTAGCCAAGGCTATAGTAACCGCTGGTGAATTCACAGTGGTTTAGTGTACAATCAGGATAGTGCCTCGACCTGCTCACCCCACCGTATTGAACTGTTATTGGGTCTCAACCAGTTGGCTGGCAAAGAACTGTTTGATTGTGAGTGTGACAATAAAACAAGAGTTGGACCCTAACCGGTGTGTGGTACTCTGGTTAATGGGAGCAAAGGGAAGTGTCAGCACAGCAAGACTTGGTCATTAACTGAAACACACAGGCCCGAGGAAAATAACTGGTACTGGCCTTCACCTCACTCACTGCCATGGGGAGGACATGGGCCGTAGCGCATCTCACTCTCACATACAAAATACCCCTAGACAAAACGGATGGAGTGAGGGCGCTACACCTGCATTTTGTTTATAGTGTAAAAAATAAAAACCGCAGAGGTGATCAAATACCACCAAAAGAATTAGAAATTATTTGTGGAGAAAAAAGGACATACATTTTTGGGTGCAGTGTTGCACGACCGCGCAATTGTCAGTTAAAATAACGCAGTGCCGTGTATCAAAAAATAGCCTGCTCATGAAGGGGGTTAAATCTTCCGGAGGCCAAGTGGTTAAGTCCCCTTTCACACGGGCTGTCCGATCACTACATGTGTCTGGGGGAGTCTTTGAAGATCATCACCTGCTACCTGGCTATACTTTACCCCTAAGGGGACACGCGCTGATGACTTCCTGTTAGCTCCGGGGTCTATCTGATAAGGTGAGCGAGCGAGCGAGCATCTTGGAGGTGGAGCAATTGTCATAATATTCCTGTGTCTCTGGATCTCTTTTTCCACATGTGTGCTGCTGCTATCTGGTCTCTGTGGTTCATCATATTGGACATTTTTTATTGTTTTCTTTTGATTTTATTCTTTTTTTTTTTGCGTTGTACTTTCTATACGTTTTGATTACCTTTTTAGGTTTTGTGAATTACCATTTAGTGTTCAGCTGGCAAACAATTGCTTTTTTTTTTTATCTGCGCTGATTGTATTTTATACCATATTGTCCGATCAATAAAATAAAAAATTGAAAAACTGGGCAGGCGGACCTGATTGGACCCTCCATTCACCCCTATGAGGCAGTGGAAGTCAGCGGTGACAGGTTTGCTGCCATCCGCCGCTATCTGATCCGATCCTGTCCGCCAAATCCGGATGGAGCTCCTATTTTCTATCCATCTGGCAGATCAGATATAATAGGATGAAAATGAACAGGCTGTCCATTTTCATCCGATCTCCCATAGAGGAGAGTGGGCCTGGCTCTGTCTCCTCTCTGCTCAGTAAGCAGAGACAGACTTGTCATCCGCCTGCTCAGCGGGGATCAGCAAAGCGGAGTCCGTCCAACGGAGGCGCCCGTGTGAAAGGGGCCTAAGAGTGGCTCCTGCTATCAGTCAATTCCTGTGAGGAGGGAGTGGGGGGCGGGGCCGAGCTTCGCTGTGTGTGTCTGAGGATGCACACAGCCCGGCTTGTGCACAAGCCCGCACATCTGCCTCCATAGGAGGTGGCTTGCCATGGGGGCACACACAGAAGAGGAGAAGCGGTGAGCACCAGCGGAGGATGCCAGAAGAGGAGGGAAGGGGCCGCTATGTGCAATACCATAAAACTGAAAAGGCAAGAAAATGTTTATTATTTTAATTTGAAAAAATTGCCTTTATAACTGTTTTAAAGCTTTTTATGAGATTTTATTTATTGATTCTAGATCTACAGTATTTTTGTATAGCTTTTAGGCATAATTTGTGATATATGATAGTACATGATATTTTAAAAAGGCATGTGTTGTGAGTTGTCGGCCAATTTTAATGCAACAAATATTATTACAGGCTGTCCCCGGGTTACAAACAAGACACAGACTGTAGGTTTGTTCTTAAGTTGAATCTGTTTATAATTTTGAACAGGTACATTGTTTAAGTGTAGCTCCAGCCAAAAAATCTATTTTTAAGCTTTTTGGAAAACATAGGTAAGGGTTATCACCCCTGTAACATTTGTTTTGCTGTCTGTGCCCCTGTTCAGAACATTTCACCTCACTTTCCGTCTCAATGACAATTGGATTTTGAACATTTTGGGTTATTAGGGAAACAAGGATTGGTGATAAAGCATCAGTGGAGAGGAGACACCTTTTTCCCATATTAACTCTAATGCCGTGTACACACGACCGTTATTCATGTCATGAAAAAAAAAACGACGTTTTTCTCAACGTGATTTTTCGTGTTTCCTCTCAAGCCTGCCTTGCATACACACGTTCGTGAAAAAAAATGCTCGAGCAAAGCGCGGTGACGTACGACGCCACTATAAAGGGGAAGTTCCATTCGAATGGCGCCACCCTTTGCAACGCTTTTGCTGATCCTCGTGTTAATAAAGTTTGGTGAGAGACGGTTCGTGCTTTTCAGTCCGTTACAGAGTGACGAATGTGCCATCTCCATTATGAACGCTAGTTTTACCAGAACGAGCGCTCCCGTCTCATACTTGATTCTGAGCATGCGCATTTTTTTTCCCCCTCGTAAAAGAATACACACTACCGTTTTTCACGTCTTTAAAAAGAACGACGTGAAAAACAACGAGAAAAAATAGAGCAGGTTCTAAAAAAAAAAAATCGCCCATTTTTCTCGTTGAGAAAAATGCTCTGGAGCATACACACCACCGTTTTTCACGACCATTTTTAAAAATGGCATTTTACTCGTCATGAAAAACGGTCGTGTTTACGCGGCATTACAGGAGAGAATTTCCCTTCCTAGGGGTAGATTTCCTCTCACTTCCTGTTGTCTCCCTCCGTTTGTAAGTAGGAGTCGTTTGTAAGTCGGATGTTTGTAAGTCGGGGACCGCCTGTGTATTGAATTTTCTTTTTTTTCCATTTCTCTTCTTCTTTTATGCCTTGAAAAAAAGAGCTGTATCCAGACTCTATTTCCAGCCATGTCCCGAGGTGCAGGCCAGACTAGACATCAATCTAGGATTGGGCTGGTCATTTGCACTGCGAGATACAAGAGGGGCATTTCTCCAGCAGCCCCCCCCCCCCCCCCCCCCGGCATCATTTACCAGTCAAGTAGAAAGACTATTTCTGGGAATTGCTGATGTGAGGAGCCAAACAGCGCTCGGTATTCTCCCCTAGCGAAACCAGTAATTAATTGCTGAGGAATTCCCTGAACTTGTCTGTATGACTTCTCATAATTAAAATAGCAGAATGCAGTTAGTTTTATGGATCTCTAATTAATCAGAGATATCATACGTCTAGACCTTAATTCAGGATGTCAGGATCACGCTTGTTGTAAAGGCAAACAAGAAATCTAGGGCAGTTCTGTGGAAATATTTCAAGATCAGATTTAATGGAGGAAATGAATTAAACATACAATAAGCGATTGACGCCCATAATTGACCGCGGATAAAATATGACTTGTGTGTGCGCTCTGAATTGATGTACTGAACGCCAGAAAGCGGAGTACCTGTGAATGATCCTAAAGCCTCGTACACACGGCCGAGTTTCTCGTTGAAAACAACACGTCGTTTTTTTTCGACGAGATCCTTGGACAAGAAACTTGTCCCAGCCGAGTGTACAGACGCTCGATTCAAAGAACCCGCGGTTCTTTGAATGGAGCGTACGCGGTGACGTCATCGACTACGACGAGCATGCGCTCGTCACATTCGATGCCGTCGCCGCCATCTTGGTATACCCTACCTATGCCTAGGAAGCTACCGCGCATGCGTCAAATTCATTTCGAACATGCGCGGGCTTCCCGGAGGACAGGTAAGTGTACACGCACTCACTTTTCTCGTCGAGAAACAGGCTGACGAGAATCTCGACGAGAAAATAGAGAGCAGGTTCTCTATTTTCTCGTCGAGATTACTTGTCGGTTTTCTTGACGAGAAACAATACACACAAACGAATTTCTCGGCAAGACATCTCTGCCAGCAAGTTTCTTGCTGGTTCTTGGCGAGAAACTCGGTCGTGTGTACGAGGCCTAAGTGCTACATATCTCAAGCTGTCCATATCTGAGCCCATTGGTGTTCATTTTCAATACTGATTATGGGATGTATGATGTATGTGTGGAATGGACAGAACGGACTCCTAAGGCCCCTTTCACACACGCGGACTGTTCATTTCATCAGTTCAGTCACGTTTTTTTAAAGGAGAAACAAATGAAATTTACATCAGTTTCTCATCAGTTTTTATCAATTGCTCATTAGCTGCTGCTCATCGGTTTTTCATGATGTGTGTGTGGAAAGGATATAACGGACTCTTAAGGCCAGGGCCGGTGCTACCACTTAGGCAATCTAGGCAGCCGCCTCGGGCGCACTGCTGCCTAGGGGCGCCCGGACACTGGTTTCCCTCCGTGTCTGCATGCTCTGCAGGCTGCAGCATGTAACTAACTCAGTCCCAGGCAGCTGCTCTGTCCGACCGGTGGTGTAATTAGAGGCGCATCGCAGAACTGAAACCAGTGCTAGAGGAAGCTGATGCTTCCTGTATAGCGCTGCCTCCTGTCACATGGGTAGGGTAAAGGGGGTGGAGTCAGGGGTGGAGCCAATGGGGGCAGCAAAATTAGGTTTTGCCTAGGGTGTCGAAAATCCTTGCACCAGCCCTGCTTAAGGCCCCATACACACTATTCGATTTTCAGCAGATTTTTGTCTTCAGATTTACCAAAACCATATACAGTGGAACCTTGGATTACGAGTATAATCCGTTCCAGGAGAATGCTTGTAATCCAAAGCACTCCCATATCAAAGTGAGTTTCCCCATAGAAATTCAATGAAAACAAAAATAATTTGTTCCACATTGACTTCTATGGCATGCAATACCGCATGTGGCCAGAGGTGGGGGCACCAGATAGACTCGGAAATACTCGGAGATTGCTCCGCTGCACTCGGAAACCCCCAGAAATGTAATTTCCTACTTGTGTGATTGGCTCACTGATTTTCCCAGAAGTCTGCACTAAGAGATACAAGTCAGATTTTTGGCATCCCCTGCAACAAAAAGGGAAACAGTGTCTAAAGGGATGCAGACCCGGACACGTTCCTCATTATAACTCTGCAGGTGCAGCAGCTGATTGATAATTATAAAAATCACTCCAATACAGAATGACTCTGCACATGGACACAGACACACAGCTATTTCGTCAGAATAACAAAAGGTAGGAATCTGCAACAGTTTGTTAAAATCCTTGCAATGTACACAGATCACCCAGAGGGAAAAAAAAAAAATTCTCAACAAAAGCGGAGTTACTTTTTATTACCACTTTTACCCTAACTAATTCCAAAACTGTCCCCTCCCCCTTCTTAACACCTATGCTGATTAACTGGTATAAAAAAGATGTATATACTTACCTATTTTAAGCCTAAATTCACTCTTCTTGTGAGCGGCTATGGTCCCTTTACATCTTAGTGCACATTTATTTTTAATTTAATTAACTTTTTTTTATTTATTTACGGTTGTCACAGCGCTGCACTTTAATAGAAACTTATTTTAGGCCTGCTCTGGTCCAGTCATGTGATCCCTGTGTCAGCCAGCGGCTGCTGCAGGGGAGAGGAGAGAGTGCCGGACGCTGGCTGATAATGCCTGGGAGAGGTGAGGTCACCCAAGGGCTCCTTTGGCTCATCTCTTGTCATGGGGCTCTCTTCTCTCCCCTGCAGCCACCGCGGGCTGTAACAGGGGAGCTGGATCATGTAACCTGACCGGAGCAGACTGATAATAGGCAAGTACAGTATATACATCTTTTTTTACACAGGTTATTCAGCATAGGTGTAAGGAGGAGGGAGGGGACATTTTTAGGGCTAGATAGGTTTGAGCTGGAATTCCACTTTAACCGCTTAAGGTCCGCCCTATAGTAGTGTTACTGCTACAGGGCGACACCTTTGCACCGGATCACACACACATATAGATATATATATATATATATATATATATATATATATATATATATATATATCTATATCTATATATCTCTATGGGATTCCTGCTCTTCCGTGTAGAAGGTGCGCATTACAGTGGGAGCCCAGCAGTGGGCGCCAATCACCCAATAGTAGAAAGGCAGAATGTAAACAAGGCAGATTGCCGTTCTGACAGGGGGGAAGACATGGATCCTGTGTCTCTGCAAAGCAGGGACTAGGATCCATCTCTTCCCATAGTAAAAGCGCTTCACACAATGTAGTAAAACACTGGTAAGGCACACAGTTAACCCTTTGATAGTCCCTGATGTTAAGCCCCTTCCCAGCCAGTGTCATTAGTACAGTGACAGTGCATATTTTTTAGCATTGATCACTGTATTAGTGTCACTGGTCCCCAAAAAGTGTCGGTAAGTGTCAGAATGTCCACCACAATATCGCAGTCCCGCTATAAAAGCTTGGTCGCTGCCATTGCTACTGAAAAAATGAATAAAATTATCTCATAGTTTGAAGATGCTATAACTTTTTATACGCTTATTGAGATTTTTATTTTATTTTTACCAAATGTAGCAGAATGTTGGCCTAAATTGATGAAGAAATTTTATTTGGTATGTTTTATAGCAGAAAGTAAAAAATATTGTTTTGTTTTTTTCAAAATTTTCGCTCTTTTTTATTGTTTATAGCGCAAAAAAATTTAAAGCGCAGAGGTTATCAAATACCACCAAAAGAAAGCTCTATTTGTGGGAAAAAAAGGGCATCAATTTTTTTTTGGGGGGTACAACGTCGCACAACCGCTCAATTGTCAGTTAAAATAACGCAGTGCCGCAAGACAAAAAAAAAATGGCCTGGTCAGGAAGGGGGTAAATCTTCCGTAGGTCAAGTGGTTAACCATTGCAGTGCAATAGGGATTTTTTCTTTCCCTGGAGATCAGATTTAATATCTTTTCCTTCCTTACTCTGATTGAATGTGGCCATTTGTATCCGGTCCCAATGCAGGTGAAGCCGATGCGATTTATTCTGCCATGACAACAGCTACAAAGAAAACTAATAGACTTGTCACAGGCAGGGATACAATGGAGAAACACCTGCACAAAGGGAAAGCAAACAATGGCAGACAAACAGGACTGTTATCTGCCTTTGATGTGAAAGAGTCGAGCGGCGAGAAGTTTGCCACGCTAAATTTATGAACACCGCGTCAGATTAAATCACTGGCTTCTATTTTTATCCATGGATCTCTTCTGTACATTAGTAGGACTGCTACCATAAGACAGCAAGCCTAGTTTTCTCAATTATTCATCGTATCCATCGCTCTAGATGGAAAATAAAACATACAATGTCACATAAATCAAATATGCAGAAGATGGAGTAATTAGTTTCAATTATGTTCCTTGCCAACAGATCGGCCTGGCAGTTCGACAAAATGCTAAGCATACATCATTCTAGCGATCCCGCAATTCTATTGACATAGACATGGATAAAATACAAGACCAACACCATTTTTAAATATGTTACCCCAACATGTCATATTCCTGATGTGTTCTTGCTGTACCATGTACTGCCGCGTACACACGGTCGGAATTTCCGACAACAAATGTTCGACCGTGTGTAGGCCCCATCTGACATTTGCTGTCGGAATTTCCGACTACAAAAATTTGAGAGCTGGTTCTCAAATTTTCCGACAACAAAAACCATTCTCGTAAATTCTGATCATGTGTGGACAATTCCGACGCACAAAATTCCACGCGTGCTCTGAATCAAGTTTGAGACGGGAGGCGCTCATTCTGGTAAAACTAGGGTTCGTAATGGAGATAGCACATTCGTCACGCTGTAACGGACTGAAAAGCACGAGGCTGAAAAGCGCGAATCGTCTCTCACCAAACCTTTACTAACGCGACTGGTATTGAACGTCCCTTTAATAGTGCCGTCGTACGTCTTGTACGTCACCGCGTTTTTGACGTTCGGAATTTCCGACAACATTTGTGCGACCGTGTGTATGCAAGACAAGTTTGAGCCAACATCTGACAGAAAAAAAATTGACGGTTTTGTTGTCGGAATTTCCGATCTTCTGTACGCGGTATACTTGATGAGAAAGCCTCCTGTTCTCTTTGTATTGCCTCCTTTGTGTGAAATCCCTGGTGTTCCTGCCCGTACCTCTGCTTTCCTATTAAACAACTTACTACGCTAAGCATGAGAGAGCATCATCCACCCCAGCGTGGTCAGTTTTCTGGCTGTGCGAGAACAGCCTACCTGTCTGTCCGCCCCCCCCTCCTTGCACAGCCATTCACTGGAAAGATCAGTTAGAAGGAATGACTACAAATAGTTAACCCATTCTCCCTGGAGAAGAGACACTTAAAGCGGAGTTCCACCCTTTTTTTATGTTTATTAAAAGTCAGCAGCTACAAAAAGTGTAGCTGCTGGCTTTTAATAAACATACACTTACCTGCTCCACTGTCCAGCGACGCGCCGCCTGGAGCTCCATTCCTCTCCCCCCTCCTCCGCCGGCGCGTCCATTCACAGTGTGGGCACCCAGCCGGGACAGCTTTCGGCTTCACGGCCAGGCACTCACTGCGCATGCGCGAACGGCGCAGCGCTCTGTGAGTGGACAGGCGATCGCCTGGGACCTGTCACGTCCCAGGTGATCGCCTACAGGGAGGAGCCGCCACAAGGCGATATGACGTATCGCCTAGGCGGCTCCAGGGCAGAAGGAGGAAGTGGGACAGGAAGTTCCACTCCTACTGAAGCCCCCACTCCCCCCCCAAAAAAAAATTACATGCCAAATGTGGCATGTAAGGGGGTGAGGAGTGGAATAAAAAAAAGTAAAAAAATTGGGTGAAACTCCACTTTAAAGTGATTGTAAGCCTTCCTTTTTTTTTTTTTTTTAAATAACAAACATGTCATACTTGCCGCCACTGTGCAGCTCGTTTTACACTTTTCCCGCATAATGATGTGATACTCCCCCACCCCCCTGCTCACAAATGTAAGTAGACACCTTCTTTCGCCGTCCAGCGGTAGCACCCACTCCTACACAGGTCTTTTTTCAACCTTACCAATTATGTAGCTGTGTATTCCTGAACAAAGTATCTCAATGCTGCAGAATGATGAAAAATTATCGATAATATTGCACACTGGCTGATTAACTAAGTTTGATCAAATACAACTGAAGCCGAGTCTAAATTGATCATAAAGGAATTTATGACTATTCTCTAAACACTTTCAGGACTACATTTCACTGCTCCAGCACTGTCTACGGCTCCAGTGTCACTCCCCTTCCTTCCTGCTTCCTAGGAGAAACTGAGCGCAGCAGAGCAATAGGCTCCTGCCGCTGTCAATCAAACCCCTGGGAGGAGGGAGCGGGGGCGTGGCTTACCGCTACTGTGTATGTCTAGGGATGCACACAGCACAACACAGGACCCAACATGAGCATGCATGCACAGGTGCCTCCTTAGTATCTAGGTTGCTACAGGAGGCATCCGAAGGAGGGAGGAGCCTACAATACTGTCGGGGACAGCCACAGTAGGAGAAAGGTGACATTTCTGTCCAATGTTATGCTTAAAGCTTTTTTTATATATATATATATAGAATGCTTAAAGTGGCATTTCAATTTTCTTTAAAATCTTCTTATATATATATATATATATATATATATATATATATTGTGACAGCAGGAAGGTAAAGTCACCTGGTTGCATCCAGGGGGGTAGATATATTTCGCCCAGATTCAGGCTTTACGCCGACTTATACAACTAGGCGGAGAGTTGTATAAGCCCAGCTAAGGCTAGTGGGCTCATGGATGACTCATACCTCTAGGGAGAGTGCTGGGCGTCGTGCAGACAGGGAGTTGAGTAGACCAGCTGAAGCCTGTCAGTTCGTTTAAGGCCTCTATAAAAACTCCCAGATTCATTAGGTGTTTGCTCATGCCTGGAACCAGACCTGTGTGGACTGTCTAGGGAGAGTGAACCCCTGTGCGGTGAGACAAAGCCTGTGTGGCTATTTGCTTGGACATTTAAAACCAGGGACTTAGGGACTAGGACAGCACTAGGCTGATCCCAGTTGTTAGTTAGGAAACCTGTATGTTTAGTTAGAGGTCAAGTTGACCAGGATTTATTTTGTTTATGTTTCTTTTGCTTTGCTGTGTTTTGTCACTGTAAATAGAAAATAAACCGCACCTTTTTGACTTTGAAAACCACAACCTCCGTTTGCTGGGCCTGTTTTTGTGTGGGGAGCCCATCCCGGGGGTCACCCACACCCGCTGCCGAGCTAACCCCCTCACAGTTGGTGGAGAACCAGTGGCAGTTTTTTTTTAAGCCAGCATGGAGGAGATACTGAAACAGCTGGCTCTAGCAAATGCCAATCAACAGCAGACAAATGCAGGTTTGCAAAAGAGCCTTGCAGCCCAGCAGCAAGCTCATCAACAGAGCCTTGCAGCCCAGCAGCAAGCTCATCAACAGAGCCTTGCAGCCCAGCAGCAGACAAACGCAACTTTGCAACAGAGTCTGGAGGCTCAGCAACAAGCCCAGCAGCAATCTGAGGCCCGCTTCATAGACCTGTTGCAGAAGCAAGAGCAGAGACTACAACAACAGATGGAAGCAGTAATGCAGCAACGTCCGCAGACCAGTGAGGAAAGCCGTCCCACTAATACCGCGTCCTTTGGGGTCAGTCGTTTATTGACAAAAATGACTGGAGAGGATGATCCAGAGGTATTTTTGACCACATTTGAAAGGACCACTGAAAGAGAAAAGTGGCCTGAGGAGCAGTGGGCTGGACTGGTGGCTCCTCTGTTAACTGGTGAATCGCAGAAAGCTTACTATGACCTAGAGCCTAACCAAGCAAAAGACTATGTGATGCTAAAAGCTGAAATATTGGCAAGGCTGGGTGTCACCCTGGCTGTCCGGGCTCAGCGTGTGCATAACTGGACTTTCCAGCTTGGAAAACCCCCCAGGTCTCAAATGTATGATCTCATTCACCTGAGCAGAAAGTGGCTACAGCCAGAGACTTTGTCCGCACCAAAGATTGTGGAACGTGTTGTAATGGATCGGTTTTTGAGAGCTCTTCCTACTGCCATCCAAAAGTGGGTAAGCCATGGAGACCCAGAGACGGCCGATGGTCTTGTGGATCGTGTGGAGAAATACTTGGCTACAGAGAACCTGACGGCCTCTTCCAGAGACACTCGGACTTTCCACCCTAAGACCAGACCATCCCCAGGGGCGGATAAGAGGATTCCAAGGGGTGAGGGTGGAGAGAGTGAGAGGGTGGGAGCTCTACCCCAAGTTTGGCGAGAACAGCCTGGGAAATCAGCGGCTCAAGAGGCGGCAAGAAGGATCGTTTGCTACCGCTGCCGGCAAGCGGGACATATTGCAGCCAATTGCCCGGTTGTGGAGGAACCCATGCAGTGTGACTTTCTGACGGGCAGACGTCAGTCGCTGTGTGCGACAGTCGCATGCACTGCCATTCGAGGAACTGAGAAACATTTATGCAAAATGTGTGTTAATGGTAGAAATGTTGTGGTATTGCTGGATTCAGGTAGCCTTGTGACCCTGATAAAGGCTGAGTTAGTTAAAACAGAGGTCTCTGGGAATAGCAAGGTAGCTGTTATTTGTGTGCATGGGGACACCCGAGAGTATCCAGTGACTACAGTGTGTTTCGAGACCCCCAAAGGTACCCTCTTTCATCCAGTGGGCTTAGTATCTCAGTTACCGCATGACGCCATTGTGGGAAGGGATTTTCCGAAGTTCTGGGAACTGTGGGATGATCCTGAGCCCCCCACTGGTGCCCCTATGTACCAGGAATGTGATAGCCAGAACTCCCCTGAGAGTGGTGAGGACTCTCCGGAATTTCCCTTATCAGTATTGGCAGGGGAGACTCAAGAAACTGGAGAGGAGCCCACCTCCTCAGACGAAAACCTACCGTCTGTGGAGTTTTCTGATCTTGAGGTTCACAGGGAAAACTTTGCCACAGAACAGTTGAAAGACCCCGCCCTAATAAAGGCACGGGAAAACGTAGTGAAAATAGATGGCGAGTTAGTGAACCCAGATAATACCTGCACTTACCCATACTTCAGCGTAGAGAAGGACCTACTGTATCGGGTGGCAAAAAGGGCAGAAGAAACCGTTGAGCAGCTTGTGGTGCCCAAACCTTACAGGAAGTTGGTGTTGGAGTTGGCTCATGGGCACATTCTTGGAGGTCATCTGGGGACAGAGAAAACCCGAGAGAGGGTATTACAGAGATTCTATTGGCCGGGGGTGATGAAGGACATAGAAAATTATTGTTCCTCCTGCCCTGTGTGTCAGAGGTCGGCCCCGATGCCACATTTCCGTAGCCCGCTGGTCCCTCTACCCATCATTGAGGTCCCGTTTGAGAGGATCGCCATGGATTTGGTAGGTCCTATAATCAAGTCCGCTAGGGGGCACCAGTACATATTAGTTATAATGGACTATGCCACCCGTTATCCAGAAGCGATCCCTCTCCGAAATACCTCGGCCAAAACCATAGCCAAAGAGCTATCTCTTGTGTTTAGCCGGGTGGGTATTTGTAAAGAACTGCTTACGGACCAAGGTACACCCTTTATGTCCCGGGTTATGAAGGAGCTGTGTAAATTGTTCAAAGTGACGCAATTACGTACATCTGTGTATCACCCCCAAACCGATGGGCTGGTTGAAAGATTCAACAAAACCCTAAAACAAATGTTGAAGAAAGTGGTGGATAGAGATGGAAAGGATTGGGACTGTCTACTTCCTTATCTGATGTTTGCTATTAGGGAGGTGCCCCAATCCTCTACGGGATTCTCCCCCTTTGAGTTACTGTATGGGAGACACCCAAGAGGGCTGTTGGATATTGCCAAGGAAACTTGGGAAAGTGAGAGTTCTCCCCACAGGAGTGTGATTGAGCATGTCGCCCTGATGCAAGACCGAATTGCACAGGTAATGCCCATCGTGAAGGAACATTTGGCCCAAGCGCAGTTAGCACAGCAGAGAGTGTACAACCGTGGAGCCAAGACCCGTACCTTTTCCCCGGGGGATAGGATACTGGTACTTGTCCCTACGGTTGAAAGTAAATTCCTTGCCAAATGGCAAGGCCCCTACGAGATAATGGAAAAAGTGAGCGAAGTGAATTACAAGGTCAGACAACCAGGAAGGCGAAAGCCCGAACAGATCTATCACGTTAATCTGTTGAAAGCCTGGAGGGATAGAGAGTCCCTAGTCGCAGACACTTGGTCACCAGCTCAAACTGGTTGCGTGATTCCTGAGGTTGGAATAGCAGCCACCTTGTCACAACCCCAACAACAGGAGGTTAAGGAGTTTGTGCTTCGCAACAAGGAGGTATTCTCTGAGCTGCCGGGACAAACATCTGGGGTAGAGCATGACATCATTACCCCGCCCGGTGAAAGGGTGAAGTTAAAACCCTATCGGATCCCAGAGGCCCGACGGGAGGCAATACGGGAGGAAGTACAGAAAATGCTGAACTTAGGGGTGATAGAGGAGTCCCAAAGTGATTGGTCTAGTCCCATTGTGTTGGTGCCTAAACCGGATGGGAGCTGGCGATTTTGTAACGATTTTCGTCAGTTGAACAAAGTTACAAAATTTGACACCTACCCCATGCCACGTATAGATGAGTTGATCGACCGGCTGGGAACAGCCCGATACATGACGACTCTTGACCTCACAAAAGGGTATTGGCAAATCCCCCTGGCCAAGTCGGCCAAAGAGAAAACCGCATTTGTAACCCCAGACGGGGCGTTCCAATATAAAAGAATGCCGTTCGGGTTACAGAATGCGCCAGCCACATTCCAGCGGAAAATGGACCAGATGCTGAGGCCCCATCGGAAGTATGCTGCGGCTTACCTGGATGACGTAATTGTCCATAGCACAGATTGGGCCTCACATCTGCCAAAAGTGCAAGCAGTCCTGGACTCTGTTCGGGAAGCGGGGTTTACGGCTAACCCCAAGAAGTGTACCATTGGGCAGGAAGAGGCCAAATATCTTGGGTACACCATTGGGAGGGGAGTAATAAAACCCCAACTCAACAAAGTCGAGGCCATCCAGAGTTGGCCACGTCCCAACAGCAAGAAGCAGGTACGAGCCTTTCTGGGAATCGCTGGGTATTATCGGCGATTCATTCCCCACTTTGCTTCTAAGGCTGTGCCCCTAACCAACCTGACGAAGGGGAAAGGGTCGGTCATGATTAAATGGACCCCCGAGGCTGAGGCAGCATTCCAATTCTTGAAACAAGCCTTATGTAGCCAGCCAGTGTTGTACTCACCCGACTTCTCTAAAGACTTTGTCGTACAAAGTGATGCGTCAGATGTGGGGTTAGGAGCAGTATTGTCCCAGGTCTGGAACGGGGAAGAGCACCCAGTCATTTACCTCAGCAGGAAGTTGAAGTCCCATGAGGTAAATTACGCCACCGTTGAAAAGGAGTGTTTAGCGGTGAAGTGGGCTCTAGATTCCCTTCGGTACTACCTGCTAGGTAGGCACTTTGACTTGGTTACGGATCACGCTCCGTTAAAGTGGATGGCTCAAAACAAGGAAACAAATAGAAGAGTGAATAGGTGGTTCCTGGCCCTCCAGGAATTTAACTTCACAGTAAAGCATCGCCCTGGCGTTCAAATGGGGAATGTGGATGCTTTGTCTCGAGTACATGAATGCCTGATTGCTGGTGTTCCAACCCCGAGGTTAAAACAAGAGGGGAGGGTATGTGACAGCAGGAAGGTAAAGTCACCTGGTTGCATCCAGGGGGGTAGATATATTTCGCCCAGATTCAGGCTTTACGCCGACTTATACAACTAGGCGGAGAGTTGTATAAGCCCAGCTAAGGCTAGTGGGCTCATGGATGACTCATACCTCTAGGGAGAGTGCTGGGCGTCGTGCAGACAGGGAGTTGAGTAGACCAGCTGAAGCCTGTCAGTTCGTTTAAGGCCTCTATAAAAACTCCCAGATTCATTAGGTGTTTGCTCATGCCTGGAACCAGACCTGTGTGGACTGTCTAGGGAGAGTGAACCCCTGTGCGGTGAGACAAAGCCTGTGTGGCTATTTGCTTGGACATTTAAAACCAGGGACTTAGGGACTAGGACAGCACTAGGCTGATCCCAGTTGTTAGTTAGGAAACCTGTATGTTTAGTTAGAGGTCAAGTTGACCAGGATTTATTTTGTTTATGTTTCTTTTGCTTTGCTGTGTTTTGTCACTGTAAATAGAAAATAAACCGCACCTTTTTGACTTTGAAAACCACAACCTCCGTTTGCTGGGCCTGTTTTTGTGTGGGGAGCCCATCCCGGGGGTCACCCACACCCGCTGCCGAGCTAACCCCCTCACAGTTGGTGGAGAACCAGTGGCAGTTTTTTTTTAAGCCAGCATGGAGGAGATACTGAAACAGCTGGCTCTAGCAAATGCCAATCAACAGCAGACAAATGCAGGTTTGCAAAAGAGCCTTGCAGCCCAGCAGCAAGCTCATCAACAGAGCCTTGCAGCCCAGCAGCAAGCTCATCAACAGAGCCTTGCAGCCCAGCAGCAGACAAACGCAACTTTGCAACAGAGTCTGGAGGCTCAGCAACAAGCCCAGCAGCAATCTGAGGCCCGCTTCATAGACCTGTTGCAGAAGCAAGAGCAGAGACTACAACAACAGATGGAAGCAGTAATGCAGCAACGTCCGCAGACCAGTGAGGAAAGCCGTCCCACTAATACCGCGTCCTTTGGGGTCAGTCGTTTATTGACAAAAATGACTGGAGAGGATGATCCAGAGGTATTTTTGACCACATTTGAAAGGACCACTGAAAGAGAAAAGTGGCCTGAGGAGCAGTGGGCTGGACTGGTGGCTCCTCTGTTAACTGGTGAATCGCAGAAAGCTTACTATGACCTAGAGCCTAACCAAGCAAAAGACTATGTGATGCTAAAAGCTGAAATATTGGCAAGGCTGGGTGTCACCCTGGCTGTCCGGGCTCAGCGTGTGCATAACTGGACTTTCCAGCTTGGAAAACCCCCCAGGTCTCAAATGTATGATCTCATTCACCTGAGCAGAAAGTGGCTACAGCCAGAGACTTTGTCCGCACCAAAGATTGTGGAACGTGTTGTAATGGATCGGTTTTTGAGAGCTCTTCCTACTGCCATCCAAAAGTGGGTAAGCCATGGAGACCCAGAGACGGCCGATGGTCTTGTGGATCGTGTGGAGAAATACTTGGCTACAGAGAACCTGACGGCCTCTTCCAGAGACACTCGGACTTTCCACCCTAAGACCAGACCATCCCCAGGGGCGGATAAGAGGATTCCAAGGGGTGAGGGTGGAGAGAGTGAGAGGGTGGGAGCTCTACCCCAAGTTTGGCGAGAACAGCCTGGGAAATCAGCGGCTCAAGAGGCGGCAAGAAGGATCGTTTGCTACCGCTGCCGGCAAGCGGGACATATTGCAGCCAATTGCCCGGTTGTGGAGGAACCCATGCAGTGTGACTTTCTGACGGGCAGACGTCAGTCGCTGTGTGCGACAGTCGCATGCACTGCCATTCGAGGAACTGAGAAACATTTATGCAAAATGTGTGTTAATGGTAGAAATGTTGTGGTATTGCTGGATTCAGGTAGCCTTGTGACCCTGATAAAGGCTGAGTTAGTTAAAACAGAGGTCTCTGGGAATAGCAAGGTAGCTGTTATTTGTGTGCATGGGGACACCCGAGAGTATCCAGTGACTACAGTGTGTTTCGAGACCCCCAAAGGTACCCTCTTTCATCCAGTGGGCTTAGTATCTCAGTTACCGCATGACGCCATTGTGGGAAGGGATTTTCCGAAGTTCTGGGAACTGTGGGATGATCCTGAGCCCCCCACTGGTGCCCCTATGTACCAGGAATGTGATAGCCAGAACTCCCCTGAGAGTGGTGAGGACTCTCCGGAATTTCCCTTATCAGTATTGGCAGGGGAGACTCAAGAAACTGGAGAGGAGCCCACCTCCTCAGACGAAAACCTACCGTCTGTGGAGTTTTCTGATCTTGAGGTTCACAGGGAAAACTTTGCCACAGAACAGTTGAAAGACCCCGCCCTAATAAAGGCACGGGAAAACGTAGTGAAAATAGATGGCGAGTTAGTGAACCCAGATAATACCTGCACTTACCCATACTTCAGCGTAGAGAAGGACCTACTGTATCGGGTGGCAAAAAGGGCAGAAGAAACCGTTGAGCAGCTTGTGGTGCCCAAACCTTACAGGAAGTTGGTGTTGGAGTTGGCTCATGGGCACATTCTTGGAGGTCATCTGGGGACAGAGAAAACCCGAGAGAGGGTATTACAGAGATTCTATTGGCCGGGGGTGATGAAGGACATAGAAAATTATTGTTCCTCCTGCCCTGTGTGTCAGAGGTCGGCCCCGATGCCACATTTCCGTAGCCCGCTGGTCCCTCTACCCATCATTGAGGTCCCGTTTGAGAGGATCGCCATGGATTTGGTAGGTCCTATAATCAAGTCCGCTAGGGGGCACCAGTACATATTAGTTATAATGGACTATGCCACCCGTTATCCAGAAGCGATCCCTCTCCGAAATACCTCGGCCAAAACCATAGCCAAAGAGCTATCTCTTGTGTTTAGCCGGGTGGGTATTTGTAAAGAACTGCTTACGGACCAAGGTACACCCTTTATGTCCCGGGTTATGAAGGAGCTGTGTAAATTGTTCAAAGTGACGCAATTACGTACATCTGTGTATCACCCCCAAACCGATGGGCTGGTTGAAAGATTCAACAAAACCCTAAAACAAATGTTGAAGAAAGTGGTGGATAGAGATGGAAAGGATTGGGACTGTCTACTTCCTTATCTGATGTTTGCTATTAGGGAGGTGCCCCAATCCTCTACGGGATTCTCCCCCTTTGAGTTACTGTATGGGAGACACCCAAGAGGGCTGTTGGATATTGCCAAGGAAACTTGGGAAAGTGAGAGTTCTCCCCACAGGAGTGTGATTGAGCATGTCGCCCTGATGCAAGACCGAATTGCACAGGTAATGCCCATCGTGAAGGAACATTTGGCCCAAGCGCAGTTAGCACAGCAGAGAGTGTACAACCGTGGAGCCAAGACCCGTACCTTTTCCCCGGGGGATAGGATACTGGTACTTGTCCCTACGGTTGAAAGTAAATTCCTTGCCAAATGGCAAGGCCCCTACGAGATAATGGAAAAAGTGAGCGAAGTGAATTACAAGGTCAGACAACCAGGAAGGCGAAAGCCCGAACAGATCTATCACGTTAATCTGTTGAAAGCCTGGAGGGATAGAGAGTCCCTAGTCGCAGACACTTGGTCACCAGCTCAAACTGGTTGCGTGATTCCTGAGGTTGGAATAGCAGCCACCTTGTCACAACCCCAACAACAGGAGGTTAAGGAGTTTGTGCTTCGCAACAAGGAGGTATTCTCTGAGCTGCCGGGACAAACATCTGGGGTAGAGCATGACATCATTACCCCGCCCGGTGAAAGGGTGAAGTTAAAACCCTATCGGATCCCAGAGGCCCGACGGGAGGCAATACGGGAGGAAGTACAGAAAATGCTGAACTTAGGGGTGATAGAGGAGTCCCAAAGTGATTGGTCTAGTCCCATTGTGTTGGTGCCTAAACCGGATGGGAGCTGGCGATTTTGTAACGATTTTCGTCAGTTGAACAAAGTTACAAAATTTGACACCTACCCCATGCCACGTATAGATGAGTTGATCGACCGGCTGGGAACAGCCCGATACATGACGACTCTTGACCTCACAAAAGGGTATTGGCAAATCCCCCTGGCCAAGTCGGCCAAAGAGAAAACCGCATTTGTAACCCCAGACGGGGCGTTCCAATATAAAAGAATGCCGTTCGGGTTACAGAATGCGCCAGCCACATTCCAGCGGAAAATGGACCAGATGCTGAGGCCCCATCGGAAGTATGCTGCGGCTTACCTGGATGACGTAATTGTCCATAGCACAGATTGGGCCTCACATCTGCCAAAAGTGCAAGCAGTCCTGGACTCTGTTCGGGAAGCGGGGTTTACGGCTAACCCCAAGAAGTGTACCATTGGGCAGGAAGAGGCCAAATATCTTGGGTACACCATTGGGAGGGGAGTAATAAAACCCCAACTCAACAAAGTCGAGGCCATCCAGAGTTGGCCACGTCCCAACAGCAAGAAGCAGGTACGAGCCTTTCTGGGAATCGCTGGGTATTATCGGCGATTCATTCCCCACTTTGCTTCTAAGGCTGTGCCCCTAACCAACCTGACGAAGGGGAAAGGGTCGGTCATGATTAAATGGACCCCCGAGGCTGAGGCAGCATTCCAATTCTTGAAACAAGCCTTATGTAGCCAGCCAGTGTTGTACTCACCCGACTTCTCTAAAGACTTTGTCGTACAAAGTGATGCGTCAGATGTGGGGTTAGGAGCAGTATTGTCCCAGGTCTGGAACGGGGAAGAGCACCCAGTCATTTACCTCAGCAGGAAGTTGAAGTCCCATGAGGTAAATTACGCCACCGTTGAAAAGGAGTGTTTAGCGGTGAAGTGGGCTCTAGATTCCCTTCGGTACTACCTGCTAGGTAGGCACTTTGACTTGGTTACGGATCACGCTCCGTTAAAGTGGATGGCTCAAAACAAGGAAACAAATAGAAGAGTGAATAGGTGGTTCCTGGCCCTCCAGGAATTTAACTTCACAGTAAAGCATCGCCCTGGCGTTCAAATGGGGAATGTGGATGCTTTGTCTCGAGTACATGAATGCCTGATTGCTGGTGTTCCAACCCCGAGGTTAAAACAAGAGGGGAGGGTATGTGACAGCAGGAAGGTAAAGTCACCTGGTTGCATCCAGGGGGGTAGATATATTTCGCCCAGATTCAGGCTTTACGCCGACTTATACAACTAGGCGGAGAGTTGTATAAGCCCAGCTAAGGCTAGTGGGCTCATGGATGACTCATACCTCTAGGGAGAGTGCTGGGCGTCGTGCAGACAGGGAGTTGAGTAGACCAGCTGAAGCCTGTCAGTTCGTTTAAGGCCTCTATAAAAACTCCCAGATTCATTAGGTGTTTGCTCATGCCTGGAACCAGACCTGTGTGGACTGTCTAGGGAGAGTGAACCCCTGTGCGGTGAGACAAAGCCTGTGTGGCTATTTGCTTGGACATTTAAAACCAGGGACTTAGGGACTAGGACAGCACTAGGCTGATCCCAGTTGTTAGTTAGGAAACCTGTATGTTTAGTTAGAGGTCAAGTTGACCAGGATTTATTTTGTTTATGTTTCTTTTGCTTTGCTGTGTTTTGTCACTGTAAATAGAAAATAAACCGCACCTTTTTGACTTTGAAAACCACAACCTCCGTTTGCTGGGCCTGTTTTTGTGTGGGGAGCCCATCCCGGGGGTCACCCACACCCGCTGCCGAGCTAACCCCCTCACAGTTGGTGGAGAACCAGTGGCAGTTTTTTTTTAAGCCAGCATGGAGGAGATACTGAAACAGCTGGCTCTAGCAAATGCCAATCAACAGCAGACAAATGCAGGTTTGCAAAAGAGCCTTGCAGCCCAGCAGCAAGCTCATCAACAGAGCCTTGCAGCCCAGCAGCAAGCTCATCAACAGAGCCTTGCAGCCCAGCAGCAGACAAACGCAACTTTGCAACAGAGTCTGGAGGCTCAGCAACAAGCCCAGCAGCAATCTGAGGCCCGCTTCATAGACCTGTTGCAGAAGCAAGAGCAGAGACTACAACAACAGATGGAAGCAGTAATGCAGCAACGTCCGCAGACCAGTGAGGAAAGCCGTCCCACTAATACCGCGTCCTTTGGGGTCAGTCGTTTATTGACAAAAATGACTGGAGAGGATGATCCAGAGGTATTTTTGACCACATTTGAAAGGACCACTGAAAGAGAAAAGTGGCCTGAGGAGCAGTGGGCTGGACTGGTGGCTCCTCTGTTAACTGGTGAATCGCAGAAAGCTTACTATGACCTAGAGCCTAACCAAGCAAAAGACTATGTGATGCTAAAAGCTGAAATATTGGCAAGGCTGGGTGTCACCCTGGCTGTCCGGGCTCAGCGTGTGCATAACTGGACTTTCCAGCTTGGAAAACCCCCCAGGTCTCAAATGTATGATCTCATTCACCTGAGCAGAAAGTGGCTACAGCCAGAGACTTTGTCCGCACCAAAGATTGTGGAACGTGTTGTAATGGATCGGTTTTTGAGAGCTCTTCCTACTGCCATCCAAAAGTGGGTAAGCCATGGAGACCCAGAGACGGCCGATGGTCTTGTGGATCGTGTGGAGAAATACTTGGCTACAGAGAACCTGACGGCCTCTTCCAGAGACACTCGGACTTTCCACCCTAAGACCAGACCATCCCCAGGGGCGGATAAGAGGATTCCAAGGGGTGAGGGTGGAGAGAGTGAGAGGGTGGGAGCTCTACCCCAAGTTTGGCGAGAACAGCCTGGGAAATCAGCGGCTCAAGAGGCGGCAAGAAGGATCGTTTGCTACCGCTGCCGGCAAGCGGGACATATTGCAGCCAATTGCCCGGTTGTGGAGGAACCCATGCAGTGTGACTTTCTGACGGGCAGACGTCAGTCGCTGTGTGCGACAGTCGCATGCACTGCCATTCGAGGAACTGAGAAACATTTATGCAAAATGTGTGTTAATGGTAGAAATGTTGTGGTATTGCTGGATTCAGGTAGCCTTGTGACCCTGATAAAGGCTGAGTTAGTTAAAACAGAGGTCTCTGGGAATAGCAAGGTAGCTGTTATTTGTGTGCATGGGGACACCCGAGAGTATCCAGTGACTACAGTGTGTTTCGAGACCCCCAAAGGTACCCTCTTTCATCCAGTGGGCTTAGTATCTCAGTTACCGCATGACGCCATTGTGGGAAGGGATTTTCCGAAGTTCTGGGAACTGTGGGATGATCCTGAGCCCCCCACTGGTGCCCCTATGTACCAGGAATGTGATAGCCAGAACTCCCCTGAGAGTGGTGAGGACTCTCCGGAATTTCCCTTATCAGTATTGGCAGGGGAGACTCAAGAAACTGGAGAGGAGCCCACCTCCTCAGACGAAAACCTACCGTCTGTGGAGTTTTCTGATCTTGAGGTTCACAGGGAAAACTTTGCCACAGAACAGTTGAAAGACCCCGCCCTAATAAAGGCACGGGAAAACGTAGTGAAAATAGATGGCGAGTTAGTGAACCCAGATAATACCTGCACTTACCCATACTTCAGCGTAGAGAAGGACCTACTGTATCGGGTGGCAAAAAGGGCAGAAGAAACCGTTGAGCAGCTTGTGGTGCCCAAACCTTACAGGAAGTTGGTGTTGGAGTTGGCTCATGGGCACATTCTTGGAGGTCATCTGGGGACAGAGAAAACCCGAGAGAGGGTATTACAGAGATTCTATTGGCCGGGGGTGATGAAGGACATAGAAAATTATTGTTCCTCCTGCCCTGTGTGTCAGAGGTCGGCCCCGATGCCACATTTCCGTAGCCCGCTGGTCCCTCTACCCATCATTGAGGTCCCGTTTGAGAGGATCGCCATGGATTTGGTAGGTCCTATAATCAAGTCCGCTAGGGGGCACCAGTACATATTAGTTATAATGGACTATGCCACCCGTTATCCAGAAGCGATCCCTCTCCGAAATACCTCGGCCAAAACCATAGCCAAAGAGCTATCTCTTGTGTTTAGCCGGGTGGGTATTTGTAAAGAACTGCTTACGGACCAAGGTACACCCTTTATGTCCCGGGTTATGAAGGAGCTGTGTAAATTGTTCAAAGTGACGCAATTACGTACATCTGTGTATCACCCCCAAACCGATGGGCTGGTTGAAAGATTCAACAAAACCCTAAAACAAATGTTGAAGAAAGTGGTGGATAGAGATGGAAAGGATTGGGACTGTCTACTTCCTTATCTGATGTTTGCTATTAGGGAGGTGCCCCAATCCTCTACGGGATTCTCCCCCTTTGAGTTACTGTATGGGAGACACCCAAGAGGGCTGTTGGATATTGCCAAGGAAACTTGGGAAAGTGAGAGTTCTCCCCACAGGAGTGTGATTGAGCATGTCGCCCTGATGCAAGACCGAATTGCACAGGTAATGCCCATCGTGAAGGAACATTTGGCCCAAGCGCAGTTAGCACAGCAGAGAGTGTACAACCGTGGAGCCAAGACCCGTACCTTTTCCCCGGGGGATAGGATACTGGTACTTGTCCCTACGGTTGAAAGTAAATTCCTTGCCAAATGGCAAGGCCCCTACGAGATAATGGAAAAAGTGAGCGAAGTGAATTACAAGGTCAGACAACCAGGAAGGCGAAAGCCCGAACAGATCTATCACGTTAATCTGTTGAAAGCCTGGAGGGATAGAGAGTCCCTAGTCGCAGACACTTGGTCACCAGCTCAAACTGGTTGCGTGATTCCTGAGGTTGGAATAGCAGCCACCTTGTCACAACCCCAACAACAGGAGGTTAAGGAGTTTGTGCTTCGCAACAAGGAGGTATTCTCTGAGCTGCCGGGACAAACATCTGGGGTAGAGCATGACATCATTACCCCGCCCGGTGAAAGGGTGAAGTTAAAACCCTATCGGATCCCAGAGGCCCGACGGGAGGCAATACGGGAGGAAGTACAGAAAATGCTGAACTTAGGGGTGATAGAGGAGTCCCAAAGTGATTGGTCTAGTCCCATTGTGTTGGTGCCTAAACCGGATGGGAGCTGGCGATTTTGTAACGATTTTCGTCAGTTGAACAAAGTTACAAAATTTGACACCTACCCCATGCCACGTATAGATGAGTTGATCGACCGGCTGGGAACAGCCCGATACATGACGACTCTTGACCTCACAAAAGGGTATTGGCAAATCCCCCTGGCCAAGTCGGCCAAAGAGAAAACCGCATTTGTAACCCCAGACGGGGCGTTCCAATATAAAAGAATGCCGTTCGGGTTACAGAATGCGCCAGCCACATTCCAGCGGAAAATGGACCAGATGCTGAGGCCCCATCGGAAGTATGCTGCGGCTTACCTGGATGACGTAATTGTCCATAGCACAGATTGGGCCTCACATCTGCCAAAAGTGCAAGCAGTCCTGGACTCTGTTCGGGAAGCGGGGTTTACGGCTAACCCCAAGAAGTGTACCATTGGGCAGGAAGAGGCCAAATATCTTGGGTACACCATTGGGAGGGGAGTAATAAAACCCCAACTCAACAAAGTCGAGGCCATCCAGAGTTGGCCACGTCCCAACAGCAAGAAGCAGGTACGAGCCTTTCTGGGAATCGCTGGGTATTATCGGCGATTCATTCCCCACTTTGCTTCTAAGGCTGTGCCCCTAACCAACCTGACGAAGGGGAAAGGGTCGGTCATGATTAAATGGACCCCCGAGGCTGAGGCAGCATTCCAATTCTTGAAACAAGCCTTATGTAGCCAGCCAGTGTTGTACTCACCCGACTTCTCTAAAGACTTTGTCGTACAAAGTGATGCGTCAGATGTGGGGTTAGGAGCAGTATTGTCCCAGGTCTGGAACGGGGAAGAGCACCCAGTCATTTACCTCAGCAGGAAGTTGAAGTCCCATGAGGTAAATTACGCCACCGTTGAAAAGGAGTGTTTAGCGGTGAAGTGGGCTCTAGATTCCCTTCGGTACTACCTGCTAGGTAGGCACTTTGACTTGGTTACGGATCACGCTCCGTTAAAGTGGATGGCTCAAAACAAGGAAACAAATAGAAGAGTGAATAGGTGGTTCCTGGCCCTCCAGGAATTTAACTTCACAGTAAAGCATCGCCCTGGCGTTCAAATGGGGAATGTGGATGCTTTGTCTCGAGTACATGAATGCCTGATTGCTGGTGTTCCAACCCCGAGGTTAAAACAAGAGGGGAGGGTATGTGACAGCAGGAAGGTAAAGTCACCTGGTTGCATCCAGGGGGGTAGATATATTTCGCCCAGATTCAGGCTTTACGCCGACTTATACAACTAGGCGGAGAGTTGTATAAGCCCAGCTAAGGCTAGTGGGCTCATGGATGACTCATACCTCTAGGGAGAGTGCTGGGCGTCGTGCAGACAGGGAGTTGAGTAGACCAGCTGAAGCCTGTCAGTTCGTTTAAGGCCTCTATAAAAACTCCCAGATTCATTAGGTGTTTGCTCATGCCTGGAACCAGACCTGTGTGGACTGTCTAGGGAGAGTGAACCCCTGTGCGGTGAGACAAAGCCTGTGTGGCTATTTGCTTGGACATTTAAAACCAGGGACTTAGGGACTAGGACAGCACTAGGCTGATCCCAGTTGTTAGTTAGGAAACCTGTATGTTTAGTTAGAGGTCAAGTTGACCAGGATTTATTTTGTTTATGTTTCTTTTGCTTTGCTGTGTTTTGTCACTGTAAATAGAAAATAAACCGCACCTTTTTGACTTTGAAAACCACAACCTCCGTTTGCTGGGCCTGTTTTTGTGTGGGGAGCCCATCCCGGGGGTCACCCACACCCGCTGCCGAGCTAACCCCCTCACAATATATATATATATATATATATATATATATATATATATATATATATATATATAATTTATATTATATAAATAAATCTAAAAAGAAGATTTTAAAGAAAATTTTAATGTCACTTTAAGCATTCTAGGTGTTTAATACGACACAATGGGATTTATATTTTACAGTCGGCAATTGCGGCATCGTGACTGAAAAGGTAATTACTGACTATAAACAGAGATTACCTAAAGCTCAGAACACAAAAGCAGTCTATCATGTAATGTGTAAAAAGCATTTTACCAGATTCCGCAAACCATAAAAAAGTCATGGTATATGTATAATTAAGCACAGTGTGAGTCACAATTGCAGCACTAGAAAGCAGCGGTTCAGAGCCGGGTACATTGTACACGTATCACTGTAGATACAATTCTTCATTACATCACTGGAAAGGTTGATATATATTATTTTCTTCGGGAAGATTTCAAACTGCAATTAACTGACACCTTCCAAGTACAAAATTACTTCCCTTCCAAGAATGACACGCGGCCATTATATCACTAGAACTTTCTCTGGATGACACAGAAAGCTCCTTTTTCACTTTACTTGTTTCAAATGGGGCACAGCTTCGGGGGGGGGGGGGTGTCATTAAAAATGCGCGGTTGAGCTGCATTTTTAGTGCCCCCCTACCTTAAAGCAGAGCTCCACCCAAAAGCGGAAGCTCTGCTCGTCTCCCCCCTCCGGCACCTTTGTGGGGCGGGTGTGGGTGCCTGGTTTTGACAGGTACCCGCTCCCACTTATGGCTCAGTTCGGAGGAGGGCACATATCGATAGAACACCGGCTCATTCACAGAGCAATGTAGGAAACCGGCGGTGAAGCCACAAGGCTTCACTGCCGGTTTCCCTTAGCCGAGATGCCGTTGCCTGCACTAGAGAGCCGATTCAAGAATCGGCTCAGGTGTGGACACCGCTGGATGCCTGGACAGGTAGGTGCCCTAATAGTAAAAGTCAGCAGTAGGGATGAGCCGAACAACCCCCGGTTCGGTTTGCGGTAAAACATGCGAATGGACCGAAAAATTGCGCGAACATTCGAACACCGTTAAAGTCTATGGGACCCGAACGTGAAAAATCAAAAGTGAGAATTTTAAAGGCTAATATGCATGTTATTGTCCTAAAAAGTGTTTGGGGGCCCGGGTCCTGCCCCAGGGGACATGTATCAATGCAAAAAAAAGTTTTAAAAACGGCCGTTTTTTCGGGAGCAGTGATTTTAAGAATGCTTAAAGTGAAAAAATAAAAGTGAAATATTCCTTTAAATATCGTACCTGGTGGGTGTCAATAGTTTGCCTGTAAAGTGGCTCGTGTTTCCCGTGTTTAGAACAGTCCCTGCACAAAAGGACATTTCTAAAGGAATACAAGTAATTTAAAACTGCTTGCGGCTGTAATGTAATGTCGGGGCCCGGCAATATGGATGAAAAACGGCATGGGTACTCCCCCCCCCCCCAGCTTTGGGCCTTGTATGGATATTAAGGGGAACCCTGCACCCAAATTAAAAAAAGAAAAGGCGTGGGGTCCCCAGGGCCTATATACTCTGAACAGCAGTATACAGGCGGTCCAAACAAGACAGTGACTGTAGGTTTGTTCTTAAGTTGAATCTGTTTGTAATTTGGAACAGGTACATTTTGTAAGTGTAGCTCCAGCCAAAAAAATTTTTTAAGCTTTTTGGATAGCATAGGGAAGGGTTATCACCCCTGTAACATTTGTTTGCTGTCTGTGCCCCTGTTCAGAAGATTTTACTTCACTTTCTGTCACAACACTGTAAAACCTCACAGATACTCTTGTTGAGTGCAGGAAGGGACCCTGTTTAGAAATATTAGATCAAAAATTTTTATTACGCGCCCCTGTTAAACAGGGGCAGTAAATTGGGCCTTAGGCAGTGGTGGTGGTGCCCTGAAACAAAAATGTTCTTAGAAGCTATCAACATGAACATTGAGGAGGAATAGGATAGTCGCTCAGCATAACAGGATAGTCACTCAGCATAGGCAGTCTTCAAGGGATCTCACATTCATAGAAAAATTAATCGGTTACATCAGCATCAGGTGCGTGGTAGCTGGTGACCCAAGACTGATTAATTTTTATGAAGGTGAGCCGATCAACTGAGTCTGTGGACAGGCGCACTCTGTGATTGGTTACAAAGCCTCCAGCAGCACTGAATGTGCGTTCAGAAAGAACGCTGGATGCAGGACAGGCAAGTATCTCAATTGCATATTGTGCAAACTCTGGCCAGTGATCCATCCTCAAGACCCAGTAACCCAGTGGATTTTTGGTTGAAAGGTCTCCAAGTCTGATCTTGCCCCTAGGTATTCATGCACCATGTAAATCAGACCTTGGGGCTGCGGACTACAGAATTGTCTGAACGCATCGGTCAGACGGCCACCTTCTCCGCCACTCCTTCTGTGACTGACCGAAGCCTCAGCAACACGTTGTCCAGGAGGACCAGGAAATTGTAACCTCCCAGGCTCTGGAAACGCGTTGCACAAACCTTTCTGCAAGGCCTCCCGAAGATGTTTCATCCTCTGCTCTCTCTGCGAAAGCTGGATAAGTTCCACAACCTTACCCTTATAACGTGGATCAAGAAGGGTTGCCAGCCAGTAATAATCCCTCTCCTTGATACCACAAATCCAAGGGTCCTTTCGCAGGCTTTGCAGGATCAGGGAGGCCATGCAGCGAAGGTTTGCTGAGGCATTCGATCCGGAGTCCTCTGGGTCACTAAGGATGACATGATCCACAGCCACCTCCTCCCAGCCACGTACAAGTCCATGGGTTTCTGAGGACTGAAAATGATCCCTTGAAGACTGATGCTGATTGATAGGCTCCACCTCCATGCTGACACAATCCTCATCCTCCTCCTTCTCCTCCTCCTCTTCCTGTGTGATCGGCGGGCCCGCAGGAATACTGTCTGGATAAAGGGGGCCTTGAGAGGTAAGGAAGTCCTCCTCTTCCTCCCTCTGTTCTGCCTCAAGTGCCCTGTCCATTATTCCATGAAGCGTGAGCTCCAACAGGAAGACAAGAGGGACAGTATCACTGATGCATGCACTGTCACTGCTCACCATCCTCGTGGCCTCCTCAAATGGTGACAGGACAGTGCATGCATACTTGATCAGTAGCGTGGCGAAAAAAAAGCCAAGCTCCCCTGACCCTGTCCTGGTGCCATACTCACACAGGTACTCATTGATGGCCCTCTGCTGCGTGTGCAGCCGCTGCAGCATTACGAACGTTGAGTTCCAGCTGGTGGGCATGTCACATGAGGCAGTTCTTGGGCAGGTTGCATTCCTTTTGAAGGTCAGCGAGCCGAGCACAGGCATTATATGACCGGCGGAAATGCCCACAGACTTTCCTGGCCTGCCTCAGGAGATCCTGTAAGCCCGGGTACCTGCACAAGAACCGCTGCACCACCAAATTAACCACCAAAATTAAGGACGTGAGCCAATTATGGCTCTTTGCTGACGGCGCTGTGATTGGCCAAAGCATGTGGGTCATAGTGCATGCTTGGCCAATCATCAGACAGCAATGCACTGCGATGTCGCAGTGCATTATGGGGCGTGACGCGCCGCTCAAATTTGGCGCAAACGCCCCAAAATGTTCATCTTTAGATGAACGGTCGAACAGCCAATGTTCGAGCAGAACTCATGTTCGACCCGAACATAAAGCTCATCCCTAGTCAGCAGCTACAGTATTTGTAGCTACGTTTTAAAAAAAAAATTTTTTTTGCAAAGGCAGCGTACGGGAGTGTTTACATGTCATGGTCTTGATGAAAGTCACACTCTTTGATGCTATACATCTTTTAGCAATTTGTTCACCCAGCAGGTCACATATTCAGGGCTTTTTTTCAGTGGGAACGTGGGGGAACACCGTGCCGCCATCTCCAGCACTGAAAGGGGTGCTTGGGTTTGCTGGATTGTCTATTGATGCCGGCTGCTGGGGGAACCATTTGTTGCTGGGGTGGGCCATTGTTGCTGGCGGGGAATCTAATTTTGCTGGCAGGATCTTATGATGCTAGGGGGTCAAATGCTGGGAGGGATTTACTGTTGAGAAAGGGGTCTATTGTTTCTGGCTGGGGGGTCTATTGATGCTGGCTGCTGGGGGATCTACTGTATTGTTACTAGTGGAGGTTTATTGTTGTTAGGGAGATCTATTGTTGGGGATCTATTTTTGCTGGGGGGGGGTCTATTATTGGCTGCACATGATTGTGCTTGGAGGTGGGTAGGGGACAAAGACAAAGGGTGACTAGAAGGGGGGAGTACCTGCACCTATTCTAGGAGTAAAAATGCTCTGCACATAGTTACATAGTTAGTCTGGTCAAAAAAAAGTCCATCCAGTTCAACCAATAAAAGAGAAAATAAAAAAATAAAAAATAAATCTTACAATCCTATATACACACAATTCTATACCACAGTTGATCCAGTGGAAGGCAAAAAAAACACACAAAAAAAAAAAAAACACAAAAAAACAGCAAAGCGTGATCGAATTTGCTCCAGCAGGGGAAAAAAATTCCTTCCTGGATCAACTTTACCTATAAATGTTAGTATAAGGACATACATTTTATTTGGGTACAGTGTCGCATGACCGCGCAATCGTCAGTTAAAGGAACACAGTGCCGTATCACAAAAAATAGTATGATCAAGAAGGGGGATAAATCTTACGGTGATTAAAGGGAGAAAGAACACTAGCGTAGCCACCACATCTAAGAGCTTTATTCATTTATTTGTATTTTTTATTTAACCGTATGAGACAGATACAATAAAATGGTTATTTCACAGAACGCATGTCCATTCTAAGGAAATACACTATATTGTGAAAAGTATTGGGACGCCTACCTTCACACACATGAACTTTAATGACATCTTAGTCTAGGCCCGGTTCACACTTGTGCGATGCTCAGACATCGCATGTAATTCGCAGCGCACTGCTGTTCACATTACATGCGATGTCTGCGCGGTGCGATTTCAGCCATACAGATAGTATGGCTGATGTCGCATCGCATTCGGTCCAAACACGAACAGGACCCTTTTTTCTGTTCGGACCAGAATCGGATCGCATGTGTGTTCAGACATATGCGATCTGATTCTTGTCCAAACTGTCAGTCGCAGTGCGATACGCGAGCTGAAATGGGGGTGTCGTTAACATATAATGACCCCCAGCAGTTCGCATATGGCAGTGTGAACTGCCGTGCGAGTCGGTGTGATGCAGCCGCAGTGGATTTGCAGGGTTCTCGCATCACACAAGTGTGAACCGGGCCTTAGTCTGTAGGGTTCAGTATTGAGTTGGTCCGCCCTTTGCAGCTATAACAGCTTCAACTCTTCTGGGAAGGCTGTCCACAAGGTTTAGGAGTGTGTCTATGGGAATGTTTGACCATTCTTCCAGAAGCGCATTTGTGAGGTCAGGCACTGATGTTGGACGAGAAGGCCTGGCTCACATCTCTGTTCTAATTCATCCCAAAGGTGTTTTATCGGGTTGAGGTCAGGACTCTGTGCAGGACAGTCAAGTTCCCCCACCCCAAACTCGCTCATCTAGGTCTTTATGGACCTTGCTTTTTGCACTGGTCCAAATCATTTGGTGGAGGGGGGATTATAGTGGGGGTTGTTTTTTAGGGGTTGGGCTTGGCCCCTTAGTTCCAGTGAAGGGAACTCTTAAGGCGTCAGCATACCAAGACATTTTGGACAATTTCATGGTCCTAACTTTGTGGAAACAGTTTGGGGATGTCCCCTTCCTGGTCCAACATGACTGCACACCAGTGCACAAAGCAAGGTCCATAAAGACATGAATGAGCGAGTTTGGGGTGGAGGAACTTGACTGGCCTGCACAGAGTCCTGACCTCAGTCTTATAGAACACCTTTGGGATGAATTAAAGCGGAGACTGCAAGCCAGGCCTTCTCGTCCAACATCAGTGCTTGATTTCACAAATGCGCTTCTGGAAGAATGGTCAAACATTCCCATAGAAACACTCCTAAATCTTGTGGACAGCCTTCCGAGAACAGTTGAAGCTGTTATAGCTGCAAAGGGTGGGCCAACTCAATATTGAACCCTACGGACTAAGACCGGGATAACATTAAAATTCATGTGTGTGTAAAGGCAGGTATCCCAAATTTTTTTGCAAATATCGTTTATATGCACATTTAATATACAGGCATATCCTGCTATGTATGGATAAGCTCACTCAATGCAAGGATAGAAGGAGTAGATATTATGTGAACAGGTAAGTAGCAAGCGTAGCAAGGTTCAAGGTCCCCTCTGGACTGCGCATGGAAGCGTCAACCTAGAATAAGAGGAGGGTCCCTCTGGCTTAAAGAGCTGCTGGTACATGTGGAGAAGTCCGATGCGGGGCATCCTTGTTTCTGGGTTTAGATACACTTTAACTGGAATGTTCCTTTAATGGTAATCGGGATTCAGTCCACGCTCATTTCAACTCAAGCTGAGCATGTCGGAAATGAGCTGCTTGGCTCAGCAAGGTTTTTGTACACTGAGCTTTCCTGTACATATTTTCAAGGTTATTCCCTTATACAAATATACATACACTATACAGGAATTATTTGATTTTGATTTAGGGGTCAAGGAGGATTTATTTTTCAGTTGAATCAAGCTGACAATTTATTTTGAAGATTACCTAACTTCCTCTGAACCAGCTGAGGTTTCAAAGTATTGCAGATTATCGGCAGAGAAGGGTCATTGTAAAGGAAAACTATAAGGCCCCTTTCACACTGGGGCGGGCAGGAGCGGTGGCGGTATAGCAGCGCGATTTGCAGCGCTGCTATACCGTCATTCTTACCGCGGTATGCGGTCGCTAGGGGGGTGAATTTAACCCCCGCTAGCGGCCGAAAAAGGGTTAATACCGCCCGCAAACCGCGGCTATTGCCGCGGTTTGCGGGCGGTATTACCGCGGTGTCCCATTGATTTCAATGGGCACCCGCGGTAAAGGAGCGGTGAACACACCGCTCCTTTACCGCTGTAAAGAAGCGGCTAGCAGGACTTTTGGAGCGGTCCTGCTAGCGCACCGCTTCAGTGTGAAAGCCTTCGGGCTTTCACATTGAAGGCTACAGGGCAGGACTTTTTCATGCGGTATAATAGCGCTATTATTAGCGCTAAACCGCATGAAAAACGCCCCAGTGTGAAAGGGGCCTAAAGGTTTGGGGTCATTTTTACTTAGTTTCATTTTTGTTATGTGTTTAAATGTATTATTACTTTTTTGTTACTATTTATAAAAATTCTTTGTTTTACAAATAAACAATAAAAATGACCCGACAGTTCTTTTTTCCTGACGGCTCCATGTCAGCACAGCTGGGTGAGGCCCCGCCCACCCCCTACGTGATCAGGACTTAAAAGCGGAGCTCCACCCTAAAGTGGAACTTCCGCTCATCGGAACCCTCCCCCCCTCCGGTGTCACATTTGCCACCTTTCAGGGGGGTGCAGGCATTTGCACCCACTTCCGGGAGTCCTCTCTGCGCCTATTCTGCGGGTAGTGCGTCACTTCCCGCAGAACGCCCGTTGTGTTCTGGGAAACGCACGGCTCCCAGAACACAACGGTGACCAGTGAGGACGGCGCTACGCGACTCGCGCATGCGCCGTAGGGAACCGGGCAGTGAAGCCGGAACGCTTCACTTCCTGATTCCCTCACAGAGGATGGCAGTGGGGGCAGCAGATAGATGAGCGATTGCTCGTCTTCTGCTGCGGACGTCGCTGGACTCCAGGACAGGTAAGTGTCCATATATTAAAAGTCAGCAGCTGCAGTATGTGTAGCTGCTGGCTTTTAATATTTTTTTAACGGCCGAGCTCTGCTTTAACTATAAATTTTTCACTCACCTCAGTGTTCTTCTCCTTTCCTCCTACATGCAGGACGTAGGTGTGCTCCTCTACCTGGCTGGTCTAAAGGGCTGGCCGTCTGTCCGTCCATACGTGTGGATTAAGCTGGACGCAGTCCCTGGTGTCTCGTCTAAATGACCATAATCCAGGGAGCCCCGCTGCTGGTCCTCGGGGCGGCTTTATCATGGCTAACAGCCATGTCTGGGGTCCGCAAGGTCCATATGAAGCAGACAGCGGTCATGGCAGAGTACTCCCCTATGCACATGCACCCACACTGTGCCAGTGTCGACGGTCGGATGACGGAGGTTGGGTGAGCTAATTGCTTTGAATCCAAATGTTTGCTGCATTAAAGCGGAGGTGCAGCCACAAAAAAAAAAAAAAATCAGCAGCTACTAACAGTGTAGCTGCTGACTTTTAATAAGGACACTTACCTGTCCTACTCACCCGCGATTTCGGTCCTGCCACGGCAATCGATCGCTGCTGGCAGGTCCCGGCTCCTCCATCCTGAGTAAGGGAAACAGGCAGTGAAGCCGTAAGGCTTCACTGCCCGTTTCCTACTGCGCATGCGCCACTCGCACGGCACTTTGTGAATGAGCGGCTTGCCTCCTGGGATACACACAGTTCCCAGAAGGCAGCTCGGCCCATTCACAAGAAGAGGAAGTGGAAGGAGACCCACCGCGGACGAGAAGAGGAACATTAGAGGCAGATTAGGGGACTTCCACATAGCAACAGGCATTTAGGGTGAGTATATACAGGTCCTTCTCAAAAAATTAGCATATTGTGATAAAGTTCATTATTTTCTGTAATGTACTGATAAACATTAGACTTTCATATATTTTAGATTCATTACACACAACTGAAGTAGTTCAAGCCTTTTCTTGTTTTAATATTGATGATTTTGGCATACAGCTCATGAAAACCCAAAAATCCTATCTAAAAAAATTGGCATATTTCATCCGACCAATAAAAGAAAAGTGTTTTTAATACAAAAAAAGTCAACCTTCAAATAATTATGTTCAGTTATGCACTCAATACTTGGTCGGGAATCCTTTTGCAGAAATGACTGCTTCAATGCGGCGTGGCATGGAGGCAACCAGCCTGTGGCACTGCTGAGGTGTTATGGAGGCCCAGGATGCTTCGATAGCGGCCTTAAGCTCATCCAGAGTGTTGGGTCTTGCGTCTCTCAACTTTCTCTTCCCAATATCCCACAGATTCTCTATGGGGTTCAGGTCAGGAGAGTTGGCAGGCCAATTGAGCACAGTAATACCATGGTCAGTAAACCATTTACCAGTGGTTTTGGCACTGTGAGCAGGTGCCAGGTCGTGCTGAAAAATAAAATCTTCATCTCCATAAAGCTTTTCAGCAGATGGAAGCATGAAGTGCTCCAAAATCTCCTGATAGCTAGCTGCATTGACCCTGCCCTTGATAAAACACAGTGGACCAACACCAGCAGCTGACATGGCACCCCAGACCATCACTGACTGTGGGTACTTGACACTGGACTTCAGGCATTTTGGCATTTCCCTCTCCCCAGTCTTCCTCCAGACTCTGGCACCTTGATTTCTGAATGTACTTTGGACCACTGAGCAACAGTCCAGTGCTGCTTCTCTGTAGCCCAGGTCAGGCGCTTCTGCCGCTGTTTCTGGTTCAAAAGTGGCTTGACCTGGGGAATGCGGCACCTGTAGCCCATTTCCTGCACACGCCTGTTCACAGTGGCTCTGGATGTTTCTACTCCAGACTCAGTCCACTGCTTCCGCAGGTCCTCCAAGGTCTGGAATCGGTCCTTCTCCACAATCTTCTTCAGGGTCCGGTCACCTCTTCTCATTGTGCAGCGTTTTCTGCCACACTTTTTCCTTCCCACAGACTTCCCACTGAGGTGCCTTGATACAGCACTCTGGGAACAGCCTATTCGTTCAGAAATTTCTTTGTGTCTTACCCTCTTGCTTGAGGGTGTCAATGATAGCCTTCTGGACAGCAGTCAGGTCGGCAGTCTTACCCATGATTGCGGTTTTGAGTAATGAACCAGGCTGGGAGTTTTTAAAAGCCTCAGGAATCTTTTGCAGGTGTTTAGAGTTAATTAGTTGATTCAGATGATTAGGTTAATAGCTCGTTTAGAGAACCTTTTCATGATATGCTAATTTTTTGAGATAGGAATTTTGGGTTGTCATGAGCTGTATGCCAAAATCATCAATATTAAAACAAGAAAAGGCTTGAACTACTTCAAGTTGTGTTTAACGAATCTAAAATATATGAAAGTCTAATGTTTATCAGTACATTACAGAAAATAATGAACTTTATCACAATATGCTAATTTTTTGAGAAGGACCTGTATGTATATATATATATATATATATATATATATTTTTTTTCTATTAATTAATTTATTTATTTTTTAGGATTTTTAATGTAAAGATTTTTTCAGGGTGGACCTCCGCTTTAATGGGGAACTCCTCCACTGGGGGTACTCTGCATAACAGGTACACAAAGTAACACTTTGTCTGTTCACACATGGCAATAATCTGTTGGTGGCTTCTCATGTTTGCTTCACTGTCGTGCCATTATGCCAAATCCCCTCCAAAGACCAGCATTTTCCAAAGAAGGTAGTGGAGCCACATGGGATGTCTACTGGAGCCAGCCATGGCCTGTGGAGATATGGGATATCCTTGTATTTTTCTATGTGATCTTTGGTTTTCCTCAAAAAATAAAAATAAAAAGGAGTATGGAGATGTCTACAATTCGTGTACACTGCAGATGGTTGTAATTTTGTTACAAATTCCTACCTTTTTGTTGCTGTTCTGAAACAAACTTTTCATCATGTCCCGATTCCTTCTAGGATTAGGTTTTAGCTTATTAACCTCCACCTGGTTATCAGGGCTGTAGATGGAAGCTTCTGCCTCCCTCTAGCTGTGGTTAACCCCTCAGGGTTTGTTACTAAGCAAGCTATTTACTGCATTTTACCATTTTTTTTCCCTTGTCCAGGGTCGCACTGGATTGCGGGAATGAGGCTGTGCAATTCAGCTTTGTCTCCCGCTGGTCAGTCTAGATTCCGGTCGCGATTTTCACAGACATCTGTGCAAGTCTCTGTGTGGATGTCTATATAGGTCGCAACCCGAAATCGCGAAGGTAGTACAAGATTGTCTTTTTGAAATTGGTGCGGTGCCGCTGATGCAGCGTTGCACCGATTAGGGCGGTGCGATTGCCGCCTATTTTTCATGCAATTTGACTGGTCGGATCTCATGTCAAAAACGCACCAGTGTGATCCAGGGCTATGGGTTGGTTTGCTGAATGGTGCTCAAACCCTGTGGAGAGGTTATCTATTAGTGTTTACCAATAAGAAGACGTGGATGAACATGAAGGAGCAGTCTCATCGCTTTCCCAAGCAAACATCCCTCCTCAGGCTCTATAAGAGGATGGGCACACCAGGTGAAGCTGCCCATTTTCCAAATTTCTGGATGGGCATGACAGTATGTATTCCACTGGCTTAAACAGCCAGGAATGAGGGCGACACCTAAAAGGTTTCACATCCAATAAGCAAATTGCCAATACACTCTAAAGGGGTGTTTTCGGCTCACCCTGTAAAAGGGTTATCTGCTCTGACAATGAGTAGCTCCCTGTCCATACCAGGTGAAGCAGCCCATTTTCCAAACTTCCGGATTGACATGACTGCACACAGTCTGCTTTGTTCAAGCAACCAAGGATAAGGATGATGGCACTTAACAGGTTGTCGCATTCATGCAATATGTGGTCAATACACTCTAAAAGAGTGTTTCCACTCACCCTGTGAAGTCTCCAAGCCTTCTCAAGCAAACAATCCGCTTCAGATCCTGCCAAAGAGAAACAGACGAATATGACTGCAAGGATGTTGCCTAGTTCAAGCAACCTAGGATAAAGATGACGACGACACCTAACCAATTGTCACAATTAAGCAGATGGTCGAGGCACTCTAAAGCCTCGTACACACGATCGGATATCCTATGGATTCTAATCCGATGGTTTTGTCCATCGGAAACCTGATGAAGCTGACTTCCATCAGTCTTGCCTACACACCATCAGTCAAAAAACCGACCGTTCCAAACGCGGTGACGTAAAACACTCCGATGAGCCGAGAAAAATGAAGAATAATGCTTCTGAGCATGCGTCGACTTGATTCTGAGCATGCGTGGGTTTTTTATCCGATGGACTTACCCATAGACGATCTGAGTTTTCGATCGGTTTTTTATCCATCGGAAAAATTTAAAACATGTTCTATTTTTTAAAACCGATGGAAAAAAGCCAGATGGGTCCCATACAAGATCAGTTTGTCTGATGAAAACAATCGATCGGACGGTTTTCATCGGTAAAACCGATCGTGTGTACAGGGCTTAAAGGAATGACTAGATTTGTCTCACGTGGTGACCGTCTGTTTGGCATTGTCCAGCCTTCTTTCAGGGCCTGCTCAGGCCAATCAATTCTCTCCAGTCTCACCTAAACAGGAAAAAGAGGACGACCTGTGTCCAGATTGGTCAAATGCCTGTGTATAGAGGTGAAGCTTTGGAAGTATTTTAAGTACTTCCAGAAGATAGCTGGATGTGGAATGGATCAAATGCCTGTTCGTCAAGATTGGAGGATATTGTCACAGCAGAATGTCAAAGTTATGCCCTTTTGAACGAATAGAGGTCCAGGGGTTGGGATCACCCCGCTGGTCAGTATGTGTCCCTTGTGGGATTGGCCATTTACATGACCTTACCATCAAAAGGTGTGACCCTCAAGGACAAACGCAATCACTGCATTATGTTTTCTTAATCGCAAAAGGGCAAGCCTAAATTTAATAGTGGCCAGTTTGGCTTCCTGCCTCAAGATGAAGGTCTACGGAGTTAAAGAAGACAGAAAACTCAAGAGTCAGTTTCCACGCTCATGCCAGAGAGCGTAGCTCCTGCGCTTTTCTGGATGGGAATCCAGGAAAGACAAGGAAACCAATGTATAAACCAAGAAGTCAATAAAACCTTCCATGTCAGGAAGCTCTCTGTTATTTTGGGATTGTGCCACCCATACATGCCCTAGGGGCACTATGTGGTTCCTCTGTGAACAGAGGGACAGCTTTGGTGATGGACACGTGGTCCCCCAAGGAAAGCATTTTGGGCCATATTTGGAGATCTTTCATCCTTCACGTCTCAGATTGAGCCATAGAAATCGCCTCGCTCCAGCAGCTCAGACGACCTTGTGGTGCAGTCAGATACCAGCCAATGTAGGGGAGCCCTACTTCAGGAACAATGTGCTCAGGTCCAATGGTCTTTTGCCAAGGAGAGTTGATGACAACCTTTTCAGGCTCTTAAGCCCTGTACACACGATCGGATTTCCTATGGTTTTTTAACCGATGGATTTTTCCATCGGAAAACCGATGAAGCTGACTTTCATCAGTCTTGCCTACACACCATCAGTCAAAAAACTGACCGTTCCAAACGCCGTGACGTAAAACACTCCGATGAGCCGAGAAAAATAAAGTTCAATGCTTCTGAGCATGCGTCGACTTGATTTTGAGCATGCGTGGGTTTTTTATCCAATGGGGTTCCCCACAGACGATAGTAATTTGCTATCGGTTTTTTAACCATCGGATACATTTAAAACATGTTCTATTTTTAAACACTGATGGAAAAAAGACCGATGGGGCCCATACACGATCGGTTTGTCCGATGAAAAAAGTCCATCGGACTGTTTTCATCGGTTAAACCTATCGTGTGTACAGGGCTTTAGCCTTCAGTCACCTCGTCCAGGGTAAGCCTGTCTGGGGAAAGTTGGACAACAAAACGACTGTGGCCTACATCTGGAAACAAGGCTCAGTCTCTCACTTCTGAAGTTTTCTCCAATTCTAGAATTCACCCAAGTCAATCCTCCCAACGATCTGCGACCTATGTGCCTGGTCGGAAGAATCTTCAGACTGATCCAGACTACTGCGAGTCTTCCGAGAACTAACAGAGCTTGGTGTTTTGTCTGCCAGAGGTAGACCACTTACATTCCTAGTCGGCACTAAGTTGCTGAAGTTCCATTCCAGGGCCCAGGATCCACAAGCTCTCGGAGTGGAGGTGCTGACCGCAGAATGGATAGCCAAGACAGCTTATGCCTTTTTCTGCTGCTCCCTCTGATTCTCAGCTTCCAGCTAAGGCTGGGGCGAGGGAAGGTGACAGTTTTGGTACCCGCTACTAATCCTGATTAGTGTCAAGGAGTGACTCCCTCTGCCTGATAGATCAAATCTTCTCCAGTCTCATTCATCCAGCATCCGACAGGCTCAGGCTGATGGCCTGGGTCGGGAGAGGCAGAGCCTAATGGAGGTCGAATGCTCTGTGAAGATTTGAATAGTTCTACGAAACACAGGACAGCGCTAAGCATGCCTATAATGGAACAGAGTATATATGCCCAGTATATTCGCTGATCAAGATTTTACGCTGGACTCTTCAGAAGCCTGCTCTGAATGCCTACAGGCATGGCTTGACTTAGTTCTATGCACAAGCATGCTATAGGCATGCAATTTGGCTATCTCTGTCTTCACCGGCATTCAGCAAGCTTCTAACGCTTAATTATACAGTTTTTCAAGATGCAATTTGGTTGAAACCTCAACTTGTTTCCGGAATGAGATATACCAACGCTGATTGATGTTATTTCATCGGATGCCTTCAATCGCCCTGTGGTACCTCTCACTGAAACTGATGTACTGGTGGCAATTACATCAGCATTGGTATCCTTGGGTTTAAAGAACCCATACTCGCGTACTTCCCAGACAGGATGGTGCTCATGCCAATGCTCGAATTCGTGCCTGAACTGACCTTCAGAGTTCATATCACACAAGAGGTTTTCCTCCTACGTTCCCTTTGGGGAGTACTCAAGAAGTTAGCCCATCGGATGTGGGCTAAGCTCTAAAATATTTAATCAAGGTGACTCCTGCCATCAGGAGGTCTGTACATCTGTTTGTCATTTTCAGGTGGAACACATAATGATTTTACGGCTTCCAGCAAGATTATTATCTCTTGGTTGGTAACCTCATCTCCTTGGCCTGCAGGTTGTAGGGCTGGCTGTGCCAGGAGAATCACGGCACTTTCACTAGAAGGGTCCGGGCCTTGAGAGTGACAGCAGGCCGGGTGTCTCAAACTATCTGCAATACAACTATGTGGACACCAAAAATATTCATATTCATGACAGTTGAGTTTGTCAGAGGCACCGTGGCTTCTGTTACCGTTTTAGTCAGAATTGTGGAGTGTGTAGCATTATCCCTCCCCTGTTTTAGCTAGTTAATTCCCAGCTGTGCTGACATGGAGCCGTCAGGAAAATGGAAAATTGAATACAAATTCTTACCGTAATTTTCCTTTCCTGACGAGCTCCATGTCAGCACAGTACCCGTCCAGTTAAGTAGTAATAGTTACGAAATGCTGAGGTGAGTGAAAAATGTATAGTTAAGTCCTGATCACGTAGGGGTGGGCGGGGCCTCACCCAGCTGTGCTGACATGGAGCTTGTCAGGAAAGAAAAATTACGGTAAGTATTTGAATTCAATTTTCTGTTGTTAGCCCTTCCAATGATAAATATGTATAGAGGACGTTGTAAACTTTTTATTGCTTTTTCTTATTTTGCAGCTCTGTAGCAATCCCCAGATAGCAGCTGTGAAAACTATGTACAATTGACTTTATCTCTAGAAATTGGATCCCCATGCTGTTTCCTTGCTCAGTCTACCTGAATACAATTACTGTATATACTCGAGTATAATCCCCTTTTTGGCTTATACTCGAGTCTGTGTCTGCAGCCTAATCCCCCGGCGCTGTGATACATTTATTGTCATCGGCGGCCGTGCAGTGTAACCAAGCGCCGCCTCCTCCTCGTCAGGCTGAACACTGACTCACACCGGTAATCATTGGTGTTCTATTTCCCCATCCGTCCTATCTCACACGGGATGAGAGAGGACACACAGCTGATCTCACTGCTCCCCCTTCTCCCCCTCCCCTCTCCTGTGTGCTCCGCGGGAAATGTGAGCTTGTTAGCTTGAGTGACCGCGGAGCACACAGGAGAAGGGAGGGGGAGAAGGGGGAGCAGTGAGATCAGCTGTGTGTCCTCTCTCATCCCGTGCGAGATAGGACGGGGAAATAGAACGTCAATGATTGCCGGTGTCTCTGCTACTGTTCCATGACAGACACGATCTCCGCTCAGAGCCGCTGTCCTGAGAAGGCAGACAGCACTGATGCACATTAATAGCATTCACTGAGGAGCACTGAGAGAAGGTAATGATGAGCAGCAGGGCCGCCATCAGGAATTTTGGGGCCCCTTACACAGCTTCAGGCATGGGCCCCCTGAAGCAGAGGAGAACCGGGGGGGGGGGGTGCCACGAATTGAGAAGCGGGAGGGTGCTGCCGCTGCAAATTGTTGAGGTCGGGGGGGGGGGGGGCTTTGGATGCTGACGAACAAATAAACAAAAGAACATAAATAAAAAAATTAAAAAAGGGGGGTAGCCATCCGGGGCCTCTTACAAAAAAAATTATTATTTTTTTATAAAAAAACAAAAAAGGGGGGGTTGCCATCAGGGGCCCTGGGGACCTCTGGGCCCCTTACAGAAAAAAAAAGGGAGGGTTGCCCCTTACAGGTGTACTGACTGTACCCCCCTGATGGCGGCCCTGATGAGCACTGATACAAGGTACTGATGGACACTGATAGAAGGTACTGATGAGCACTGATAGGAGACACAGTGAGATGGACACAGTGAGGCTGAGGCATGCAAATGGGCACAGTGAAGCTGCAAATTGGCATTTTTGACCCTCATTTCCACTTACAGTAGCTGCTGCATTCTCACCCTAGGCTTATACTCGAGTCAGTAAATTTCCCATTTTTTTATGGTAAAAGTAGGTGCTCCGGCTTATATTCGGGTCGGCTTATACTCGAGTATATACAGTATGTATTTATTTTATTTTATGTTATTACAGGTATATATATAGCGCTGTCAATTTATGCAGCATTCTATTAGGTACACCTTGTTGTTGGCCCCCCTTTTGCCTTCAGAACTGCCTTAACCACTTAAGCCCCGGACCATTTGGTAGCTAGAGGACCAGAGGTGAATTCAGAATTTAGCACTGCGCTGCTTTAACTGTAAATTGTGCGGACATGCAATGTTGTACCCAAACTAAATTTGCGTCCTTTTCTTCCCACAAATAGAGCTTTCTTTTAATGGTATTTGATTGCCTCTGCGATTTTTATTTTTTGCGATATAAACGGAAAAAGACCGAAAATTTTGAAAAAAAATGATATTTTCTACTTTTTGTTATAAGAAAAATCGAATAAACTCAATTGTAGTCATACATTTAGGCCAAAATGTATTCAGCCACATGTTTTTAGTAAAAAAAATGTCAATAAGCGTATATTTATTGGTTTGCGCAAAAGTTATAGAGTTTACAAACTAGGGTACATTTTCTGAAATTTACACAGCTTTAAATTTATGACTGCCTATCTCATTTCTTGAGGTGCTAAAATGACAGGGCAGTACAAAACCCCCCCAAATGACCCCATTTTGGAAAGTAGACACCCCAAGGAAATTGCTGAGAGGCATGTTGAGCCCATTGAATTTTTTATTTTTTTGTCCCAAGTGATTGAATAATGACTAAAAAAAAAAAATTACAAAAAGTTGTCACTAAATGATATATTGCTCACACATGCCATGGTTATATGTGGAATTTCACCCCAAAATACATTTTGCTGCTTCTCCTGAGTACGGGGATACCACATGTGTGGGACTTTTTGGGAGCCTAGCCGCGTACGGGACCCCGGAAACCAAGCACCACCTTCAGGATTTCTAAGGGCGCAAATTTTTGATTTCACTCCTCACTACCTATCACAGTTTCGAAGGCCATAAAATGCCAAAATAGCACAAAACCCCCCCAAATGACCCCATTTTGGAATATAGACACCCCAAGCTATTTGCTGAGAGGAATGGCGAGTATTTTACAGCTCTCATTTGTTTTTGAAAATGAAGAAAGAAAATATATATATATATATATATATATATATATATTTTTTTTTTTTTCAATTTTCAAAACTTTGTGACAAAAAGCGAGATCTGCAAAATACTCACAATACCTCTCAGCAAATAGCTTGGGGTGTCTACTTTCCAAAATGGGGTCATTTGGGGGGGTTTTGTGCTATTTTGGCATTTTATGGCCTTCGAAACTGTGATAGGTAGTGAGGAGTGAAATCAAAAATTTGCGCCCTTAGAAATCCTGAAGGTGGTGCTTGGTTTCCGGGGTCCCGTACGCGGCTAGGCTCCCAAAAAGTCCCACACATGTGGTATCCCCGTACTCAGGAGAAGCAACAGAATGTATTTTGGGGTGTAATTCCACATATGCCCATGGCATGTTTGAGCAATATATCATTTAGTGACAACTTTGTGCAAAAAAAAAAATAAAAAAAAAAAATTGTCGTTTTTCCGCAACTTGTGTCAACATATAAAATATTCCATGGACTCGACATGCCTCTCAGTATATAGCTTGGGGTGTCTACTTTCCAAAATGGGGTCATTTGGGGGGGTTTTGAACTGTTCTGGCATTTTATACACAACATTAGGAAGCTTACATCCACTCTTTTAACCACTTGAAGACAAAGCCCTTTTTGACACTTTTTGTTTACATGAAAACATTTATTTTTTTTTGCAAGAAAATTATGTTGAACCCCCAAACATTATATATATTTTTAAAGAAAAGGCCCTACAGATTAAAATGGTGGGTGTTGCATTTTTTTTTTCTACACAGTATTTGCGCAGCGATTTTTCAAACGCATTTTTTGGGTTAAAAAATACACTTTTTTTAATTTTAATGCACTAAAACACACTATATTGCCCAAATGTTTGATAAAATAAAAAAGATGATCTTAGGCCGAGTACATAGATACCAAACACGACATGCTTTAAAATTTCGCACAAACGCGCATTGGCGACAAACTACATACATTTTTAAAAGCCTTTAAAAGCCTTTACAGGTTACCCCAGTAGATTTACAGAGAAGGTCTACTGCTAAAATGATTGCCCTCGATCTGACCTTCGCGGTGATACCTCACATGCATGGTGCAATTGCTGTTTACATATGACGCCAGACCGACGCTTGCGTTCGCCATTGGGCAAGAGCAGGGCAGGACAGGGGTGCTTTTTTTTTTTTTTTTTTTTTTTATTATTAATTTTGCTTTTTTATTTTATTTTTAAATTGTTCCTTCCAAGTATTTTTTTTTTTTTATCATTTTTATTGTTATCTCAGGGAATGTAAATATCCCCTATGATAGCAATAGGTAGTGACAGGTACTCTTTTTTTGAAAAAACTGGGGTCTTCTAGACCCTAGATTTTTCCTCTGCCCTCAAAGCATCTGACCACACCAAGATCGGTGTGATAAAATGCTTTCCCAATTTCCCAATGGCGCTTTTTATATCCGGGGGGGGGGGGCATTCCCTCCCACTGCTTGTAAAAGCAGTCCAGAGGCTAATTAGCCGCTAGGATTGCTTTTACATGAAAGCCGGCCGCAGGCTGAAAAGAATGATACCAAGATGATACCTAAACCCGCAGGCATCATTCTGGTATAAACATTCAAAGTCCAGCAACATACCAGTACGTTGCTGGTCCTTGTTGGACATGTATTGTAATCTTTTTATTTCATGCAGCCAGTTGGCTGAACGAAAAAAGAGATTGATCGGTGGGTATGCCCACCATTAGAATACCGCCCTTCATCCACCCACTTCCAATGATGGGCATACACGCACCATTTATATATGCCGAAGCATGGGGGCATCCTCCCGCAAAAAAGTTATGCCGCACACACATGGTCGGACTTTTCCACGGGCAAGCCTCCGTCGGAATTTCGACCGTATGTACGCGGCATTAGGAGCAAAATCGCTCCTCCGCTCCTGCTGCCCCAATGCTTCGGCATATTTGCTTTTTTTTTTAAACTGTGGTGGTGAAATTACCTCCTACAGCACTGGAGTCGCAGGGATCAGGCCTGTCTCTGTGAACGCTGCAGTTATGTGTGTTTTTGTTTTGTAAGTGACAGTGATCGATCGATACTGCACTTGGGTGGCCTGGGCTGGACGGAGGGGCAAAACGCAGGTGCCAGCAGGTATCTGGGCTGATCCCGCTAACACTGCGTTTTTGGGAACCCTAAACTGCTGGGGACGCTAGTATAGATCTGATCAGATCAGATATTGATCTGTTCAGATACTATACCACTAAGGGGGGTGTATGCTTCACGCGTGGGTGTTAGCGTTACTGGCACTAACCTGACGCTGCCTGGGGTGTGACTCAGACCCTCTCTGACGCTAAAACCTAATTGATATCACCCGCCGGGCGATCAGGGGGTTAAACCTTTATTGGGTTATATACACGGCGGGTGCCCTGACACTATAAAAAGCAAACTAACTAACCAGCGTCACCCGTAACACTTATATGGTGATCACTGGTGAAAGGGTTAACTAGGGGCAATCAGGGGGTTAAAACCTTTATTAGATAATATATGGGGGTACCTGACGCTATAAAAACCTGCGGCGAACCTAAAAAAAATTACCAGCTACCGATCTGCATCACCGACACTAAGACAGCGTTTAGAAAAACGATTGCTTAGCGACAGTGGTGATGGGGGTGAAAGGGTTACCTGGGGGGGGCGATCAAGGGGGTTAAACCTTTATTAGATAATATATTGGGGTACCTGACGCTATAAAAACCTGCGGCGAACCTAAAAAAAATTACTGGCTACGATCTGCATCACCGACACTAAGACAGCGTTTAGAAAAACAATTGCTTAGCGACAGTGGTGATAGGGGGTGAAAGGGTTACCTGGGGGGGCGATCAAGGGGGTTAAACCTTTATTAGATAATATATTGGGGTACCTGACGCTATAAAAACCTGCGGCGAACCTAAAAAAAATTACTGGCTACGATCTGCATCACCGACACTAAGACAGCGTTTAGAAAAACAATTGCTTAGCGACAGTGGTGATAGGGGGTGAAAGGGTTACCTGGGGGGGCGATCAAGGGGGTTAAACCTTTATTAGATAATATATGGGGGTACCTGACGCTATAAAAACCTGCGGCGAACCTAAAAAAAATTACCGGCTACCGATCTGCATCACAGACACTAAGACAGCGTTTAGAAAAACAATCGCTTAGTGACAGTGGTGATAGGGGGTGAAAGGGTTACCTGGGGGCGATCAAGGGGGTTAAACCTTTATTAGATAATATATTGGGGTACCTGACGCTATAAAAACCTGCGGCGAACCTAAAAAAAATTACTGGCTACGATCTGCATCACAGACACTAAGACAGCGTTTAGAAAAACGATCGCTTAGTGACAGTGGTGATAGGGGGTGAAAGGGTTACCTGGGGGGCGATCAAGGGGGTTAAACCTTTATTAGATAATATATTGGGGAACCTGACGCTATAAAAACCTGCGGCGAACCTAAAAATAATTACTGGCTGCCGATCGGCATCACTGACGCTAAGACAGCGATCAGAAAAATGATCGCTAAGCGACAGTGGTGATAGGCGGTGAAAGGGTTATCTGGGGGGTGATCAGGGGGTTAAACCTTTATTAGGGGGGGTTAGGGGGCTACACTGGACCTAAGACTAAACTTTGGTGACACTTTTACAGTCACAAATGTCACTGATTGCAGTGATCACTAAATAAATGGTCACTGCAATCAGTGACACTGTGACTGGGGGCTGGGGGGGTGATCTGGGGGGTGATCTGGGGTGATCTGGGGGGCCTGGGGGGGCGATTTATGTCCCTATGTGTCCTGGTGTCAGTGTAGTGTTGTGTGCACTAACCTGATATCTACTCTTGTACGGCGCTCGGTATATGTGAGCGCCGCACCAGAGATGACATCACTTCCTCCTGCTCCCTCTGTCTGACACAGACAGAGGGGGCATTTCCATTCGCCGGGAGCGATCGCGAGGGGGTGGCCAGAAACGAATGGCTGCCCCCTCATCCCGGAACGCTCCCGGACACTTAGCCACCGCTCACTGTATAGGAGGGGGGTCCGATCGGACCCCCCAACTGTACAAAGGCAATCACGTATGCTCTACGTGATTGTGCCTGTCGGTGCCATTCTGCCGACGTATATATACAGTGAGCGGTCGTTAAGTGGTTAACCACTTAAGCCCCGGACCATTTGGCTGGCCAAAGACCAGGCCAATTTTTGTGATTCGGCACTGCGTCGCTTTAACTGACAATTGCACGGTCGTGCGACGTGGCTCCTAAACAAAATTGATGTCCTTTTTTTCCCACAAATATAGATTTATTTTGGTGGTATTTGATCACCTCTGCGGTTTTTATTTTTTGCGCTATAAACAAAAATAGAGAGACATTTTTGAAAAAAATTCAATATTTTTTACTTTTTGCTATAATAAATATCCCCAAAATATATATATATATATAAAAAAAAAATTCCCTCAGTTTAGGCCGATACGTATTATTCTACATATTTTTGGTAAAAAAATAAATACAAATTGCAATAAGCGTTTATTGATTGGTTTGCGCAAAAGTTATAGCGTCTATAAAATAGGGGATAGTTTTATGGCATTTTTATTAATATTTTTTTTTTTACTAGTAATGGCGGCGATCAGCAATTTTTATCATAACTGCGACATTATGGCAGACACATCGGACACTTTTGACACCATTTTGGGACCATTGTCATTTTTACAGAGATCAGTGCTATAAAAATGCACTGATTACTGTAAAAATTACACTGGCAGTGAAGGGGTTACCCTGTAGGGGTGCTGAAGGGGTTAAGTGTGTCCTAGGGAGTGATTCCAACTGTTAGGGGGCATGGCTACGAGTGACACGTCATTGATCGCTGTTCCCGATGAGAGGGAACATTCGATCAGTGACATGTCACTAGGAAGAACGGGGAGATGTTGCGTTTACACTGACATCTCCCCGTTCTTCAGCTCCGTGACGCAATCGCGGCACACCGATGGACATAGAGTCCGCGGGTCCCGTGGGCAAGGCCAAGGAGCTCGCGACAGGGTCGCCGGCACGTGCGCGACCACACGTCAGCAAATTAAAGCCTGTCCGTGCCGTTCTGTCTACGTAAATCTACGTGCGGCGGTCCTTAAGCGGTTAAAGTAATACTAAAGTCTCCTTTTTTTTCTTTAAAAAATAACCAATATGTTATACTTACCTGCTCTGTTGCAGTGGTTTTGTACAGAGCAGCCCAGATCCTTCTCTTATTGGATCCCTCGCGGCGCTCCTGGCCCCCCCCTCATGTTGAGTGCCCCCATGGCTATGGGGGCACCTGAAGGGGAAAGGATAACCACTCCAGGTGGATGTGTGGAAATGGCACTCTCCTCAAGGTGGGAGCAACAGGTGCAGGCTAAGCATGTAGCATATAGAGGGGGGGGGGGGGTCTGGACGCCTTTACTGTGCAAAATGACAAAAGTACAAACCACAGCAGGGTACAGGAAAAATCTGATGCGTTTCACACTCTCAACAGTGCTTAGTCATAGCAATGACTATGCACTGTTGAGAGTGTGAAACGCGTCAGTTTTTTATCCTGTACCCTGCTGTGGTTTGTATTTTTGTCATTTTGCGCAATAAAAGGCGTTTTTGTTGGATTGCGGCTGTCCAGACCTTCCCTCTTCTATGGGGGCACCTGAGCCGAGCTGCAGCTCTGTGTGTCCATTCAGACACAGAGCCGCGGTTCGACCCGCCCCCTCTCTCCTCATTAGCTAACTGACTGATTGACAGCAGCGGGAGCCAATGGTACTGCTGCTGGGTCTCAGCCGATCAGGAGGGAAGCCGAGGCACTCGTGCACATCGCTGGATCGAGATGGCTCTCAGGTAGGTATTTGGGGAACTGCTGCACACAAAAGTTTTTTTTATCTTAGAATGCATTAAGATAAAAAAAAAAAACCTTCTGCTTTACAACCACTTTAGTTCTTGGTAGCATAGGTTCAACAAGGTGTTGAAAACATTCCTCAGAGATTTTGGTATCTATTAGATGAGATGTGGTGAGTGTGGAGGCCATTGGAGGACAGTGACCTCATTGTCCAGTGGTGAGATGATTGGAGCTTTGTGACATGGTGCATTATCCTGCTGGAAGGAACCATCAGAAGATGGGGACACTGTAGTCATAAAGGGATGGACATGATCAGCAACAATACTCAGGTAGGTTGTGGAGTTTAAACAATAATCAATTGGTACTAACTACTAAGGGGCCCAAAGTGTGCCAAGAAAATATCCACCACACCATTACACCACCACCAGCCTGAACCGTTGATACAAGGCAGGATGGATCCATGCTTCCATGTTGTCTCCACCAAATTCTGACCCGACCATCTGAATGTCGCAGCTGAAATCGAGACTCATCAGATCAGGCAATGTTTTTCCAATCTCCTATTGTCCAATTTTGGTGATCCTGTGCAAATTGTAGCCTCAGTTTCCTGTTCTTAGCTGACAGGAGTGGCACTCGGTGTGGTCTTCTGCTGCTGTAGCCCATCTGCTTCAAGGTTGGATGTGTTGTGCATTCAGAGATGGTATACTGCATACCTGGGATGTAACGAGTGGTTATTTGAGTTACTGTTGCCTTTCCATCATCTCGAACCAGTCTGCTCATTCTCCTCTGACATCAACAAGGCATTTTCCTCAACTAAACTGCCACTCACTGGATATTTTCTCTTTTTCTGACTATTTTCTGTAAACCCCAGAGATGGTTGTGCGTGAAAATCCCAGTAGACCAGCCTGTCTGGCACCAACAACTATGCCACATTCAAAGTCACTTAAATCCCCTTTCTACCCCATTCTGATGCTCGGTTTGAATTTCAGCAAGTCGTCCTCACCACGTCTAGATGCCTAAATGCATTTGAGTTGCTGCCTAGTGGATTGGCTGATTAGCAATTTGTGTTACCAAGCGATTGAACGGTTGTGTACCTAATAAAGTGGCCGGTAAGTGTATATTATATATTCATATCAGTCCCTGCCCTCAAGGAGCTTACAATCTAAGGTCCCTAAAGGGGACGTAGTATACACTAAGAGAAAATGGGAAGAAAAATTCTGTAAGAGGCACGGTCGTTCGATTCTTGTATAGTGTGTACACAACTTTCGACATCTGATTCTGACTTTGCAATTGAAAATTTCCAAAGGGACAAACGCCAAAAAAAAATCTTGTACGTGAACATAACGAAGATCTTCATTTAATGTGTACAGATTTCGTACTAGAAATATCAGATACAAAATACTGGGCATGATCAGAAACAAACAAACAAAAAAAAAGCCTTTGTTGTACAAGAATTTTCGTACATTATTTCCATCCTCAGTTCCGACCTGTTGTGAAAAACATTGAGGAAAATGGTGACGATCGTTCACTTGATTTTCTTATTGTGTGTACCAGCCATAACTCACCTTCATACACACACATACTAGGACCAATTTAGACAGGAGCCAATTACCTTACCAGCATCTCTCTGGAGTATGGCCCCTTTCACGCGACAAGCTCGCTCGGATCCGCCTGTCCATTTTTTAGGCGGATCCAAGCGGGCCATCTATTGACTCCTATGGGCAGGTGGGTGTCAGCGAAGATGTGTCCGCTGACACCCGTCTGCCATCCGATCCGCTAAAATTAGGACGTATAGCGATACGTTCACCATCCGCCCTGGTGGATCGAATCAGAAGAGAGCTGATAAAAATGGACATGCTGTCCTTTTTCATCCGATCTCTCCATAAGAATCAGCGGCGCTTGACAGGCCCCTCCCCGCTCAGTGAGCAGAGACGGACATGTCATCAGCCGGCTCAGCGGGGATCAATGGAGAGATCCCCTGCTGAGCTGGCGGACTCCACTGAAACGGATCTGCCTCGTGTGGAAGGGGCCTATGGGAGGAAACCAGAGTACCCAGGGGAAACCTGCAACATGCGAACTGCAGCCACTTAGCCACTGTGATGCATTATCCCCTCTTTTCTGATTGGCTGGAATTATTTTTATTTTTCAGTGGGCTGAGCCCAGGGATCCTGAATGGGGCTATTAGATGGCTGGATCATAGGGGTGCACAGGGGGTGTGCCAGATGTGCCTGGGCACACCCTAATCTATGCCGATTCCCCCTACTGCCTGGGCTTCTCCTGTTCACCAGCGCCCATCAAATGCAGCCTCACCAGCGCCCATCAAATGTAGCCTCACCAGCGCCCCATCAAATGTAGCCTCACCAGCGCCCCATCAAATGTAGCCTCACCAGCGCCCCATCAATGCAGCCTCACCAGCGCCCATCAAATGCAGCCTCACCAGCGCCCATCAAATGCAGCCTCACCAGCGCCCATCAAATGCAGCCTCACCAGCGCCCATCAAATGCAGCCTCACCAGCGCCCATCAAATGCAGCCTCACCAGCGCCCATCAAATGCAGCCTCACCAACGCCCATCAAATGCAGCCTCACCAGCGCCCATCAAATGCAGCCTCACCAGCGCCCATCAAATGCAGCCTCACCAGCGCCCATCAAATGCAGCCTCACCAGCGCCCATCAAATGCAGCCTCACCAGCGCCCATCAAATGCAGCCTCACCAGCGCCCCATCAATGCAGCCTCACCAGCGCCCCATCAAATGCAGCCTCACCAGCGCCCCATCAAATGCAGCCTCACCAGCGCCCCATCAAATGCAGCCTCACCAGCGCCCCATCAAATGCAGCCTCACCAGCGCCCCATCAAATGCAGCCCCATCAAATGCAGCCTCACCAGCGCCCCATCAAATGCAGCCTCACCAGCGCCCCATCAAATGCAGCCTCACCAGCGCCCCATCAAATGCAGCCTCACCAGCGCCCCATCAAATGCAGCCTCACCAGCACCCATCAAATGCAGCCTCACCAGCGCCCCATCAAATGCAGCCTCACCAGCGCCCCATCAAATGCAGCCTCACCAGCGCCCATCAAATGCAGCCGACCAGCGCCCATCATTGAATGTTTTCTTGCTTCCGAAGCCTTCCATTCATTCGGGAGTCGGGACACAGTCTAAGGCCCGGTTAACACTGATGCGAGTTCATAACGAATGTGATGCGTCAAAAACATTCTAAATTCGCATGTCATCCATAAAGTCATTGTTTTCAATGATGGTCGTTCACATACATGCGTTGCGATTCCTCTACGAATGCCATGCGATTAAAAAAAAAAGGGTCTTGTGCGAGTTTACAGCATTGCGTTGCGAATTTAATCTCCATAGACATCAATGTAAATCGTTCCGGAATCGCATTGATGGTTCACATATGTGAGAATTCCACCACACTACTCTCCACAAAAACCAGGAAGTACACAGGAAGTTAACACCTTTTTTTTTTTACATTATAATTCCTTTGGCTAGAACATCAATCGCAGCTATGCCCCACTCCTAAAATTTGCGGTAAAATCGCGGTAAATTCGCACCTCACACAGGACAAAAAAACGGAACAAATTCACAGCACAGCAGTGTGAACCGAGCCATAATGACACTCTCCAGCAGTTCGCGTGCGAGTGCGAGTGCGAGCCGGTGAGATGCGGGAACCCGCAGTGGATTCGCAGGGTTCTCGCATCAGACAAGTGTGAACTGGGCCACAGTCCTCTGCCGCCGCTGCGCCTATGACACCATGTGCGAACGGAGCAGCGGTTACCTGGTGATGCCGAGACTTAGTAGAGTAGGAACACCAGTGGCCGGGCACCCTAGGCGACTGCCTAGTTTGCCTAGTGGTAGCACCGGCCCTGTTCTGATGTGAACTGGCCCTTGTGTAAAAAAAAGATATATTGTAATTAGTTGCTCCAACAGACAGCCGCAACTAGATACAGTGGGTATTATTTACGAAAGGAAAATCCACTTTGCACTACAAGTGCAAAGTGCACTTGAAATTGCACTTGGATGTGCAGTTGCTGTAAATCTGAGGGGAAGATCTGAAACAAGGGGAAGCTCTGCTGATTTTATTATCCAATCATGTGCAAGCTAAAATGCTGTTTTTTATTTTCCTTGCATGTCCCCCTCGGATCTACAGCGACTGCACTTCCAAGTGCACTTTCAGTGCAATTTCAAGTGAACTTTGCTCTTGTAGTTTACAATGAAAGTGCAAAGTGGATTTGCCTTTCGGAAATATCCCCCAGTGTATCAGTATTTGTTTACATTCTAATAGGGATGAGCTTCGTGTTCGAGTCGAACATACGTTCGACTCGAACATCGGCTGTTCGATGAAGATCGAACGATTTGGGCCGTTCGCGCCAAATTCGAGTGACGCGAACGGCCCACAATGCACTACGCCATCGCAGTGTCATCCAGGCGCTGTGATTGGCCAAGCATGCACTGTGACCCCGCATGCTTGGCCAATCACAGCGCCGGCAGCGAGGAGAGCAATGATTGGCCACAGGCAGGATGCCTGTGGCCAATTATTGCTGAGGGTGTTTAGTACACGCCCCACACTATAAAAGGCCGCCAGCACGGCGGCCTAGTGTAGTGTGTTCCGGAGCAGGGATAGAGCAGCATAGGCAGGGACAGTGACTTTTATTTCTTTCTTGCTTAACCTGGATTCCTTTAGTTTAGGGAAAGAGAAGGATAGGTAGGGAGAGTGTCAGTGTGTTTTGTGCTTGTGCTATAGTGTGCTTAAAAAAAACATTTTTTCTAGGGACAGAAAACTGTAGGTAGGGAGAGTGTCAGTTTCTTTCACTGTGCAAGTCCTTGTTTCTAGGGACCTGGAAGGACAGTGAGTGAATTCTCCTTGTGCTATATTGTGCTTAAAAAAAACATTTTTTCTAGGGACAGAAAACTGTAGGTAGGGAGAGTGTCAGTTTCTTTCACTGTGCAAGTCCTTGTTTCCAGGGACCTGGAAGGACAGTGAGTGAATTCTCCTTGTGCTATATTGTGCTTAAAAAAAACATTTTTTCTAGGGACAGAAAACTGTAGGTAGGGAGAGTGTCAGTTTCTTTCACTGTGCAAGTCCTTGTTTCTAGGGACCTGGAAGGACAGTGAGTGAATTCTCCTTGTGCTATATTGTGCTTAAAAAAAACATTTTTTCTAGGGACAGAAAACTGTAGGTAGGGAGAGTGTCAGTTTCTTTCACTGTGCAAGTAAGTCCTTGTTTCCAGGGACCTGGAAGGACAGTGAGTGAATTCTCCTTGTGCTATATTGTGCTTAAAAAAAACATTTTTTCTAGGGACAGAAAACTGTAGGTAGGGAGAGTGTCAGTTTCTTTCACTGTGCAAGTAAGTCCTTGTTTCCAGGGACCTGGAAGGACAGTGAGTGAATTCTCCTTGTGCTATATTGTGCTTAAAAAAAACATTTTTTCTAGGGACAGAAAACTGTAGGTAGGGAGAGTGTCAGTTTCTTTCACTGTGCAAGTCCTTGTTTCTAGGGACCTGGAAGGACAGTGAGTGAATTCTCCTTGTGCTATATTGTGCTTAAAAAAAACATTTTTTCTAGGGACAGAAAACTGTAGGTAGGGAGAGTGTCAGTTTCTTTCACTGTGCAAGTCCTTGTTTCTAGGGACCTGGAAGGACAGTGAGTGAATTCTCCTTGTGCTATATTGTGCTTAAAAAAAAACATTTTTTCTAGGGACAGAAAACTGTAGGTAGGGAGAGTGTCAGTTTCTTTCACTGTGCAAGTCCTTGTTTCTAGGGACCTGGAAGGACAGTGAGTGAATTCTCCTTGTGCTATATTGTGCTTAAAAAAAACATTTTTTCTAGGGACAGAAAACTGTAGGTAGGGAGAGTGTCAGTTTCTTTCACTGTGCAAGTCCTTGTTTCCAGGGACCTGGAAGGACAGTGAGTGAATTCTCCTTGTGCTATATTGTGCTTAAAAAAAACATTTTTTCTAGGGACAGAAAACTGTAGGTAGGGAGAGTGTCAGTTTCTTTCACTGTGCAAGTCCTTGTTTCCAGGGACCTGGAAGGACAGTGAGTGAATTCTCCTTGTGCTATATTGTGCTTAAAAAAAACATTTTTTCTAGGGACAGAAAACTGTAGGTAGTGTGACAGCAGGAAGGTAAAGTCACCTGGTTGCATCCAGGGGGGTAGATATATTTCGCCCAGATTCAGGCTTTACGCCGACTTATACAACTAGGTGGAGAGTTGTATAAGCCCAGCTAAGGCTAGTGGGCTCATGGATGACTCATACCTCTAGGGAGAGTGTGGGGCGTCGTGCAGACAGGGAGTTGATGAGACCAGCTGAAGCTTGTCAGCTCATTTAGGCCTCTATAAGAACTCCCAGCTTCATTAGATGTTAGCTCATGCCTGGACCCAGACCTGTGTGGACTGTCTAGGGAGAGTGAACCCCTGTGCGGTGAGACAAAGCCTGTGTGGCTATTTGCTTGGACATTTAAAACCAGGGACTTAGGGACTAGGACAGCACTAGGCTGATCCCAGTTGTTAGTTAGGAAACCTGTATGTTTAGTCAGAGGTCAAGTTGACCAGGATTTATTTTGTTTATGTTTCTTTTGGCTTTGCTGTGTTTTGTCACTGTAAATAGAAAATAAACCGCACCTTTTTTTTTGATTTTGAAAACCACAACCTCCGTTTGCTGGGCCTGTTTTTGTGTGGGGAGCCCATCCCGGGGGTCACACACACCCGCTGCCGAGCTAACCCCCTCACAGTTGGTGGAGAACCAGTGGCAGTTTTTTTTAAGCCAGCATGGAGGAGATACTGAAGCAGCTGGCTCTAGCAAATGCCAATCAACAGCAGACAAATGCAGGTTTGCAAAAGAGCCTTGCAGCTCATCAACAGAGCCTTGCAGCTCAACAACAGAACTTCGCAGCCCAGCAGCAAGCTCATCAACAGAGCCTTGCAGCCCAGCAGCAAGCTCACCAACAGAGTCTGGAAGCTCAGCAACAAGCCCAGCAGCAATCTGAGGCCCGCTTCATAGACCTGTTACAGAAGCAAGAGCAGAGACTACAACAAATGGAAGCAGTAATGCAGCAACGTCCGCAGACCAGTGAGGAAAGCCGTCCCACTAATACCGCGTCCTTTGGGGTGAGTCGTTTATTGACAAAAATGACTGGAGAGGATGATCCAGAGGTATTTTTGACCACATTTGAAAGGACTGCTGAAAGAGAAAAGTGGCCTGAGGAGCAGTGGGCTGGACTGGTGGCTCCTCTGTTAACTGGTGAATCGCAGAAGGCTTACTATGACCTAGAGCCTGACCAAGCAAAAGACTATGTGATGCTAAAAGCTGAAATATTGGCAAGGCTGGGTGTCACCCAGGCTGTCCGGGCTCAGCGTGTGCATAACTGGACTTTCCAGCTTGGAAAACCCCCCAGGTCTCAAATGTATGATCTCATTCACCTGAGCAGAAAGTGGCTACAGCCAGAGACTTTGTCCGCACCAAAGATTGTGGAACGTGTTGTAATGGATCGGTTTTTGAGAGCTCTTCCTACTGCCATCCAAAAGTGGGTAAGCCATGGAGACCCAGAGACGGCCGATGGTCTTGTGGATCGTGTGGAGAAATACTTGGCTACAGAGAACCTGACGGCCTCTTCCAGAGACACTCGGACTTTCCACCCTAAGACCAGACCATCCCCAGGGGCGGATAAGAGGATTCCAAGGGGTAAGGGTGGAGAGAGTGAGAGGGTGGGAGCTCTACCCCAAGTTTGGCGAGAACAGCCTGGGAAATCAGCGGCTCAAGAGGCGGCAAGAAGGATCGTTTGCTACCGCTGCCGGCAAGCGGGACATATTGCAGCCAATTGCCCAGTTGTGGAGGAACCCATGCAGTGTGACTTTCTGACGGGCAGACGTCAGTCGCTGTGTGCGACAGTCGCATGCACTGCCATTCGAGGAACTGAGAAACATTTATGCAAAATGTGTGTTAATGGTAGAAATGTTGTGGTATTGCTGGATTCAGGTAGCCTTGTGACCCTGATAAAGGCTGAGTTAGTTAAAACAGAGGTCTCTGGGAATAGCAAGGTAGCTGTTATTTGTGTGCATGGGGACACCCGAGAGTATCCAGTGACTACAGTGTGTTTCGAGACCCCCAAAGGTACCCTCTCTCATCCAGTGGGCTTAGTATCTCAGTTACCGTATGACGCCATTGTGGGAAGGGATTTTCCGAAGTTCTGGGAACTGTGGGATGATCCTGAGCCCCCCACTGGTGCCCCTATGTACCAGGAATGTGATAGCCAGAACTCCCCTGAGAGTGGTGAGGACTCTCCGGAATTTCCCTTATCAGTATTGGCAGGGGAGACTCAAGAAACTGGAGAGGAGCCCACCTCCTCAGACGAAAACCTACCGTCTGTGGAGTTTTCTGATCTTGAGGTTCACAGGGAAAACTTTGCCACAGAACAGTTGAAAGACCCCGCCCTAATAAAGGCACGGGAAAACGTAGTGAAAATAGATGGCGAGTTAGTGAACCCAGATAATACCTGCACTTACCCATACTTCAGCGTAGAGAAGGACCTACTGTATCGGGTGGCAAAAAGGGCAGAAGAAACCGTTGAGCAGCTTGTGGTGCCCAAACCTTACAGGAAGTTGGTGTTGGAGTTGGCCCATGGGCACATTCTTGGAGGTCATCTGGGGACAGAGAAAACCCGAGAGAGGGTATTACAGAGATTCTATTGGCCGGGGGTGATGAAGGACATAGAAAATTATTGTTCCTCCTGCCCTGTGTGTCAGAGGTCGGCCCCGATGCCACATTTCCGTAGCCCGCTGGTCCCTCTACCCATCATTGAGGTCCCGTTTGAGAGGATCGCCATGGATTTGGTAGGTCCTATAATCAAGTCCGCTAGGGGGCACCAGTACATATTAGTTATAATGGACTATGCCACCCGTTATCCAGAAGCGATCCCTCTCCGAAATACCTCGGCCAAAACCATAGCCAAAGAGCTATCTCTTGTGTTTAGCCGGGTGGGTATTTGTAAAGAACTGCTTACGGACCAAGGTACACCCTTTATGTCCCGGGTTATGAAGGAGCTGTGTAAATTGTTCAAAGTGACGCAATTACGTACATCTGTGTATCACCCCCAAACCGATGGGCTGGTTGAAAGATTCAACAAAACCCTAAAACAAATGTTGAAGAAAGTGGTGGATAGAGATGGAAAGGATTGGGACTGTCTACTTCCTTATCTGATGTTTGCTATTAGGGAGGTGCCCCAATCCTCTACGGGATTCTCCCCCTTTGAGTTACTGTATGGGAGACACCCAAGAGGGCTGTTGGATATTGCCAAGGAAACTTGGGAAAGTGAGAGTTCTCCCCACAGGAGTGTGATTGAGCATGTCGCCCTGATGCAAGACCGAATTGCACAGATAATGCCCATCGTGAAGGAACATTTGGCCCAAGCGCAGTTAGCACAGCAGAGAGTGTACAACCGTGGAGCCAAGACCCGTACCTTTTCCCCGGGGGATAGGATACTGGTACTTGTCCCTACGGTTGAAAGTAAATTCCTTGCCAAATGGCAAGGCCCCTACGAGATAATGGAAAAAGCGAGCGAAGTGAATTACAAGGTCAGACAACCAGGAAGGCGAAAGCCCGAACAGATCTATCACGTTAATCTGTTGAAAGCCTGGAGGGATAGAGAGTCCCTAGTCGCAGACACTTGGTCACCAGCTCAAACTGGTTGCGTGATTCCTGAGGTTGGAATAGCAGCCACCTTGTCACAACCCCAACAACAGGAGGTTAAGGAGTTTGTGCTTCGCAACAAGGAGGTATTCTCTGAGCTGCCGGGACAAACATCTGGGGTAGAGCATGACATCATTACCCCGCCCGGTGAAAGGGTGAAGTTAAAACCCTATCGGATCCCAGAGGTCCGACGGGAGGCAATACGGGAGGAAGTACAGAAAATGCTGAACTTAGGGGTGATAGAGGAGTCCCAAACTGATTGGTCTAGTCCCATTGTGTTGGTGCCTAAACTGGATGGGAGCTGGCGATTTTGTAACGATTTTCGTCAGTTGAACAAAGTTACAAAATTTGACACCTACCCCATGCCACGTATAGATGAGTTGATCGACCGGCTGGGAACAGCCCGATACATGACGACTCTTGACCTCACAAAAGGGTATTGGCAAATCCCCCTGGCCAAATTGGCCAAAGAGAAAAACGCATTTGTAACCCCAGACGGGGCGTTCCAATATAAGAGAATGCCGTTCGGGTTACAGAATGCGCCGGCCACATTCCAGCGGAAAATGGACCAGATGCTGAGGCCCCATCGGAAGTATGCTGCGGCTTACCTGGATGACGTAATTATCCATAGCACAGATTGGGCCACACATCTGCCAAAAGTGCAAGCAGTCCTGGACTCTGTTCGGGAAGCGGGGTTTACGGCTAACCCCAAGAAGTGTACCATTGGGCAGGAGGAGGCCAAATATCTTGGGTACACCATTGGGAGGGGAGTAATAAAACCCCAACTCAACAAAGTCGAGGCCATCCAGAGTTGGCCACGTCCCAACAGCAAGAAGCAGGTACGAGCCTTTCTGGGAATCGCTGGGTATTATCGGCGATTCATTCCCCACTTTGCTTCTAAGGCTGTGCCCCTAACCAACCTAACGAAGGGGAAAGGGTCGGTCATGATTAAATGGACCCCCGAGGCTGAGGCAGCATTCCAATTCTTGAAACAAGCCTTATGTAGCCAGCCAGTGTTGTACTCACCCGACTTCTCTAAAGACTTTGTCGTACAAAGTGATGCGTCAGATGTGGGGTTAGGAGCAGTATTGTCCCAGGTCTGGAACGGGGAAGAGCACCCAGTCATTTACCTCAGCAGGAAGTTGAAGTCCCATGAGGTAAATTACGCCACCGTTGAAAAGGAGTGTTTAGCGGTGAAGTGGGCTCTAGATTCCCTTCGGTACTACCTGCTAGGTAGGCACTTTGACATGGTTACGGATCACGCTCCGTTAAAGTGGATGGCTCAAAACAAGGAAACAAATAGAAGAGTGAATAGGTGGTTCCTGGCCCTCCAGGAATTCAACTTCACAGTAAAGCATCGCCCTGGCGTTCAAATGGGGAATGTGGATGCTTTGTCTCGAGTACATGAATGCCTGATTGCTGGTGTTCCAACCCCGAGGTTAAAACAAGAGGGGGGGGTATGTGACAGCAGGAAGGTAAAGTCACCTGGTTGCATCCAGGGGGGTAGATATATTTCGCCCAGATTCAGGCTTTACGCCGACTTATACAACTAGGTGGAGAGTTGTATAAGCCCAGCTAAGGCTAGTGGGCTCATGGATGACTCATACCTCTAGGGAGAGTGTGGGGCGTCGTGCAGACAGGGAGTTGATGAGACCAGCTGAAGCTTGTCAGCTCATTTAGGCCTCTATAAGAACTCCCAGCTTCATTAGATGTTAGCTCATGCCTGGACCCAGACCTGTGTGGACTGTCTAGGGAGAGTGAACCCCTGTGCGGTGAGACAAAGCCTGTGTGGCTATTTGCTTGGACATTTAAAACCAGGGACTTAGGGACTAGGACAGCACTAGGCTGATCCCAGTTGTTAGTTAGGAAACCTGTATGTTTAGTCAGAGGTCAAGTTGACCAGGATTTATTTTGTTTATGTTTCTTTTGGCTTTGCTGTGTTTTGTCACTGTAAATAGAAAATAAACCGCACCTTTTTTTTTGATTTTGAAAACCACAACCTCCGTTTGCTGGGCCTGTTTTTGTGTGGGGAGCCCATCCCGGGGGTCACACACACCCGCTGCCGAGCTAACCCCCTCACAGTAGGGAGAGTGTCAGTTTCTTTCACTGTGCAAGTCCTTGTTTCTAGGGACCTGGAAGGACAGTGAGTGAATTCTCCTTGTGCTATATTGTGCTTAAAAAAAACATTTTTTCTAGGGACAGAAAACTGTAGGTAGGGAGAGTGTCAGTTTCTTTCACTGTGCAAGTCCTTGTTTCCAGGGACCTGGAAGGACAGTGAGTGAATTCTCCTTGTGCTATATTGTGCTTAAAAAAAACATTTTTTCTAGGGACAGAAAACTGTAGGTAGGGAGAGTGTCAGTTTCTTTCACTGTGCAAGTCCTTGTTTCAAGGGACAGAGAAGGACACCTGAAGGTAGCCCTTATTGCTTTTTTCCCATCTCCCTGCAGGCCATCTATTAGAATGTCTGGAAGGCAAACAAGGAGAGGCAGACAGTCAGGAGGCAATAAAAGAGGGCAAGCAGGCTCTGTGTCTGGGGGCAACAGTGCTGGTCGTGGACGCGGTGCATTGTCATCAGCACATGGCCATGGGACACGCTTGTCCTTCTTTTCGGCAGCTGGACATGTTGAGCCACATCATGCCGAAGACTTGGTAGAGTGGATGACCAAGCCCTCCTCCTCCTCCTCATCCTCTCTCACCCAGGCTCAGGGTACTGGCAAAGCAGCTGCCAAAGCGTCCTCTTCCCTGGTATCAATGTCAGACTCATCATCAGTCACTCCTTCCCTAGACCCACCATGTCCTCCTCCTGAGGAGTCCCCCAAACTGTTTGAGCACAGTGTTGGGTACATGCTCCAGGAGGATGCCCAGCGTTTCGAAGGGTCTGATGATGAAACCCAGCTACAGGAAGGCAGTAGGGTGAGAGCAGACAGAGGGGATGCTCAAGAAGGACACCAATCTGGCAGTCATGTTCCAGCAGCTGCAGCATACTGCCAGATTGGCTCCAGTGATGAGGAGGGAGGGGATGATGAGGTCACTGACTCCACGTGGGTGCCTAATAGGAGAGAGGAGGAGGAGGATGAGGAGGAGGCACATCTCCAACAAGACAGGATGCCCTTTGGTGGCCAGCGTAAGGGCAGTACACCGACGGAATCACACCGCAGAGCTCCGCCTGTGCAGGGCGCTGCCTCTGCCCGTCATTCAAAAAGTTCCTTGGTGTGGGCCTTTTTTGAGGCTAGTGCATCAGATCGCACAGCTGCTGTTTGCAACATATGTCTCAAGCGTATATCGCGTGGCCAAAACATCAGCCGCTTGGGTACCACATGCCTGACCAGACATATGTTGACCTGCCATGCAGCTCGTTGGCAAGCCTACCTCAAAGACCCACACCAAAGAACAAAGCGGACCTCTCCTTGCACCGCATCAGCTGGGATCTCCAACCCCACTATAACTTCAGTCCTCTCTGAAACATGCACTGAGAGGAATGAAGGTGTAGAATTAGGCGTGTCACAGCCAAGTACTTGCGGCCACTCTGCTAGCAGTACACCGACGTCCGATTCTAGCAGGCAAATTTCCCTGCCCCAGCTGCTGGACCGTCGAAAGAAGTTCACTCCCAGCCATCCACATGCCCAGCGGTTGAATGCTAGCTTGGCTAAATTGCTAGCGCTTCAACTGCTGCCTTTTCAGTTGGTAGACTCGGCCCCCTTCCGTGAGTTTGTGCAATGTGCGGTTCCTCAGTGGCAGGTTCCCAAACGCCACTTTTTCTCACGGAAGGCTATTCCGGCTCTCTACCGGCATGTGGAAGGCAATGTCTTGGCCTCGCTGGACAGGGCGGTCAGCGGTAAGGTGCATATTACCGCTGACTCATGGTCCAGCAGGCATGGACAGGGACGTTACCTTTCTTTCACGGCCCATTGGGTCACTCTTTTGGCAGCTGGGAAGGATGCAGGACAAGGTGCAGTAGTGTTGGAGGTTGTCCCACCGCCACGCCTCCAAAATGCTACTACTGGTTGTGACACACCTCTCTCCTCCACCCCCTCCTCTTCTTCTTCCTCCATGGCCTCTTCCTGTGGTTTGTCCTATGAACCAGCGGTGCTCCGTAGCCGTTCACGGGGCTACGCAAGTACGCAGGCAAAAAGATGCCATGCCGTGCTTGCACTGGTGTGTTTGGGGGACAGAAGCCACACTGGGGCAGAGGTCCTGTCTGCTCTGCAGGGCCAGGCCGAGAGGTGGTTGACGCCACGCCAGCTTAAGCCAGGAATGGTGGTTTGCGACAATGGCACCAACCTCCTCTCCGCCCTCCGACAGGGACAACTGACCCATGTGCCCTGTGTGGCTCACGTCCTTAACCTGGTGGTGCAGCGGTTCTTGGGCAGGTACCCGGGCTTACAGGATGTCCTGAGGCAGGCCAGGAAAGTCTGTGTGCATTTCCGCAGATCTTATAATGCCAGTGCTCGCCTGGCTGAGCTGCAAAAGGAGTTGAACCTGCCCAAGAACCGCCTTATATGTGACATGCCCACCAGGTGGAACTCAATGTTGGCCATGCTGCAGCGGCTGCACGCGCAGCAGAGGGCCATCAATGAGTACCTGTGCGACTACGGCACCAGGACAGGGTCAGGGGAGCTTGGTTTTTTTTCTCCACGCCAGTGGGGCATGATCAGGGATGCATGCACTGTCCTGGCACCATTTGAGGAGGCCACGAGGATGGTGAGCAGTGACAGTGCATGCATCAGTGACACTGTACCTCTTGTCCACCTGTTGGAGCACACGCTGCGTGGAATAATGGACAGGGCACTTGAGGCAGAACAGAGGCAGGAAGAGGAGGACTTCCTTGCCTCTCAAGGCCCCCTTTACCCAGACAGTGTTCCTTCTGTCCCACCCATCGCACAGGAAGAGGAAGAGGAGGAGGAGGAGGAGGAGGAGGAGGATTGTGTCAGCATGGAGGTGGAGGCTGGCACTCAGCATCATCAGCAGCAGTCTTTTAGGGATGATTTACAGTCCCAAGAAACCAGTGGACTTGTACGTGGCTGGGAGGAGGTGACTGCGGATCATGTCGTCCTTAGTGACCCAGAGGACTCCGGAGCGAATGCCTCAGCAAACCTACGCTGCATGGCCTCCCTGATCCTGCAAAGTCTGCGGAAGGATCCTCGTATTCTTCGGATCAAGGAGAGGGACCATTACTGGCTGGCCACTCTCCTTGATCCACGGTACAAGGGTAAGGTTGCGGACCTTATGTTACCGTCGCAGAGGATGAGACAACTCCGGGAGGCCTTGCAGAAAGGTCTGTGCAACGCGTTCCCAGAGACTGGGAGGTTACAAACTCCTGGTCCAGGACAACGAGTTGCTGAGGCTTCGGCCAGTCAAAGAAGGAGCGGTGGGGAAGGTGGCCGTCTGACCGATGCGTTCAGACAATTCTTTAGTCCGCAGCCCCAAAGTATGATTGGTTCCAGCAACCATCGCCAGCGTCTGATAAACATGGTGCAGGAATATCTAGGGGCAAGGTCAGACTTGGACACCTTCCCCACCGAAAATCCTCTGGCTTACTGGGTCTTGAGGATGGATCACTGGCCAGAGCTTGCACAGTATGCAATTGAGCTACTGGCCTGTCCTGCATCCAGCGTTCTTTCGGAACGCACATTCAGTGCTGCTGGAGGATTTGTCACGGATCACAGGGTGCGCCTGTCCACCGACTCGGTTGATCGACTGACTTTCATCAAAATGAACCAGTCTTGGATCACCACCAGCTACCACACACCTGATGCTGATATAACAGACTAATTGATTTTAACATGTCACGTCCCTTCAAGACTGATGCTGATGCTGAGTGCCTGTGCTGTTATGTTGACTGGCTATCCTCCTCCTCCGAGTCCTCAATGATACGATTGATGATGATAGCTTGGAAGATCATTTTTGTTTATGGGTGCCGCCACCAGTGGCTAAGGCCCAATTTTTCAGCCCCTGTTTTACAGGGGCGTGTACTTACAATTTTTTTAGCAATAATTTGCCATAGGGCTCATTGCTGTGCTCCAAGTACAGTATCTGTGAGGGGTTGTAGTGTTGTGCCACCAGTGCCTAAGGCCCAATTTTTCAGCCCCTGTTCAACAGGGGCATGCAATTACAATTCTTGATGTAATAATTCACAGCAGGGCCCATTCCTGCACCCACCAAGAGTAAGTCTGAGGGCTTACAGTGTTGTGGCAACGCCACCACCACCACCACCACGAAAGGCCCAATTTTTCAGCCCCTGTTCAACAGGGGCATGCAATTACAATTCTTGATCTAATAATTCACAGCAGGGCCCATTGCTGCACCCACCAAGAGTAACTGTCAGGGCTTACAGTGTTGTGGCACCAGCACCACCATCAAAGCCCCAATTTTTACTACCACTGTTCAAGAATTATATGTAATTAAAATTCCTGATATAATAGTTGACAGCAGGGCGTTCCAGCACCAACCAAGAGTAACTGTGAGTGCTTACAGTGTTGTGCCAACACCAACAACTAAGGGGCCTATTTCTGCAGAGTATATACGGCAGGTCCCTACTTTCAAACATCCAACTTACAAACGACTCCTACTTGCAAACGAAAGAAGACAACAGGAAGTGAGAGGAAATCTACCCCTAGGAAGGAAAATTCTCTCCTGTAAGAATAAATATGGGAGAAAGGTGTCTCCTCTGTACTGATGCTTTATCAGCAATCCTTGTTTCAAGAAAAACACCACATTTCAAAAACAGTTGTCATTGGGACGGAAAGTGAGGTGAAATGTTCTGAACAGGGGCACAGACAGCAAAACAAATGTTACAGGGGTGATAACCCTTACCTATGTTTCCCAAAAAGTTTAAAAATAGATTTTTGGGCTGGAGCTACACTTCAACAATGTACCTGTTCAAAATTACAAACAGATTCTACATAAGAACAAACCTACAGTCCCTGTCTTGTATGCACCGCCTGTATACGGCTGTTCAGAGTATATAGGGCCTTTTTTATTTTATGTGCGGGGTTCCCCTTAATATCCATACAAGACCCAAAGGGGCTGGTAATGGGCTGGGGTAGGGGGGGGGGGGGGGTCATGGGGTAGCTATGCCATTTTTCTTAAAGATTTTCATCCATATTACCGGGACCAGACATTACATTAAAGCCGCAAGAAGTTTTAAATGGCTTTTTTTTCCTTTAGAAGTGTCATTTTGTGCAGGGACAGTTCTAAACACGGGAAACACGTGGCACTTCACAGGCATACTTTAGACACCCCCCAGGTACGATATTTAAAGGAATATTTGACTTTTTTTTTTCACTTTATGCATCATTAAAATGACTGCTCCCGAAAAACGACAGTTTTTAAAACTTCTTTTTGCATTGATACATGTCCCCTGGTGCAGAACCCGGGTTCCCAAACCCTTTTTAGGACAAAAACATGCATAATAGTTGTTATAATTAGCACTTTAGAATTCGAACGTTCGCATCCATTGTATTTAATAGGGTTCTAATGTTCGTACGAACTTTCGGTCCGTTCGCGGGTTCTGGTGCGAACCGAACCCGGGGGTGTTCGGCTCATCACTACATTCTAACAACAAGACACAGATGTTTTCTCTGATCAGCAGTCATTAGAGCTGCTAATAATAGCAGCATGGATACACAGACCTGGACCTCAACTGTCAAAATGACTGCAGGTTCCCACAGTTCCATGCATGAGTGTGGGCTCAGTAAGGCCCCTTTCACACTGGGGCGTTTTTCATGCAGTTTAGCACTAATAATAGCACTGTTATACCGCATGAAAAAATCCTGCCCTGTGCCTTCAATGTGAAAGCCCGAAGGCTTTCACACTGAAGCGGTGCGCTAGCAGGACCGCTCCAAAAGTCCTGCTAGCCGCTTCTTTACAGCGGTAAAGGAGCGGTGTGTTCACCGCTCCTTTACCGCGGTCTCCCATTGAAATCAATGGGACACCGCGGTAACACCGCCCGCAAACCGCGGCAATAGCCGCGGTTTGCGGGCGGTATTAACCCTTTTTCGGCCGCTAGCGGGGGTTAAATTCACCCCCCTAGCGACCGCATACCGCGGTAAGAAGGACGGTATAGCAGCGCTGAAAATCGCGCTGCTATACCGCCACCGCTCCTGCCCGCCCCAGTGTGAAAGGGGCCTAAAGCTTTGTTCACACCAGAGCTTTGTGGGAACGCATGCAAAATTGCATGCTTTCCTGCAAATCACAAAAACACACTGCCCCTTTGCAGACGCACGGAGGTGGCATTCATTTATACCCGCTCCCCCCAAAAAAATTGCCAAATGTGGCAGTGGATGGGGGGGGTTGAGGATGCAGACAAGCAGAGCTTCCCCTTTTGGGTGCAGCCTCGCTTTAAAAGTGTAGTCAAGGGGGAGTGGGGGTAGTATTTACTAAAACTGGAGCTAGCAGAGTCTGGAGCAGCCCTGTATAGTAACCAATCATCTTCCAGGTTTTAGGCTTGATTCACACTAGTGCGGGCCATGCATCCCGTGTTTGCTCGGGCACAGCAGCCCATTCATTTGAATGGGCTGCTGTGCCGCGTGAACCGCACAAAAAATGTGCATGCACCTTTTGAAAAACACAGGGAAACGGCATGGTCTTTTTGACTATGCGGCTTCCCTGCACCTCCCGCACACCTGCGATCGCGCTGCGAGCTGAGATTCAAGAGGGTGCCATTCAGAATGAAGGGCAGCCCCACGCATCTCGCAAGAGCAGTGTGATTAGGCTGCGGGTGGTGGCGGGTGAAACCGGGACACACGGTCCGCACTAGTGTGAACCTGCCTGTTAAATCTTAACCACTTCAGCCCCAGAAGGATTTACCCCCTTCCTGACCAGGCCATTTTTTGCGATACGGCACTGAGTCACTTTAACTGACAATTGCGCGGTCGTGCGACATTGTACTCAAACAAAACGTATGTTCTTTTTTCCCCACAAATAGCGCTTTCTTTTGGTGGCATTTGATCGCCTCTGTGGTTTTAATTTTTTGCGCTATAAACAAAAAAAGACCAACAATTCTGAAAAAAAAAAAACACAATATTTGGTACTTTTTGCTATAATAAATATCCAAAAGAAAACCATAAAAAAAACAAATCTCTTCATCAGTTTTGGCCGATATGTATTCTTCTACATATTTTTGGTATAAAAAAATAAAATAAAATCGCAATAAGCGTATATTGATTGGTTTGCTCAAAAGTATTAGCGTCTACAAAATAGGGGATAGATTTATGGCATTTTTATTATTATTATTTTTTTTACTAGTAATGGCGGCAATCTGCGATTTTTATCGGGACTGCGACATTGCAGCGGACAGATCGGACACTTTTGAGACTTTTTTGGGACCATTGACATTTATTCAGCGATCAGAGCTAAAAATAGCCACTGATTACGGTATAAAGGTCACAGGCACGGAAGGGGTTAACACTAGGGGGTGATCAAGGGGTTAACTGTGTTCCCTATGCGTGTTTCTAACTGTGGAGGGATAGGACTGCCTGGGGGAGGAAAACAAACATTGTTACTACTTAGTAGGAACACACGATCTGTCTCCTCTCCCCTGAGAGAACCGGGATTTGTGTGTTTACACACACAGATCCCGGTTCTCGCTCTGTCACGAGCAATCGCAGGATGGCCGGCGGTCATCGTGCCCGACGGACACGCGCATCAGCTCTGGGGACACGCTACGGGCGCCTGCTAGGACGTCCTAAAGAGCCAACGTACAGCTATGACAGCTCGCCCAGGGGAGCCATCCTGCCACAGTATAACTGCGGCGGCTGGTCAGGAAGGCGTTAAGAGTTGTAAAGGCAGAAGGTTTGCATTCTATGCATTAAGATTAAAAACCTTCTGTGTGTAGAAGCCTACCCAGCACCTTCCTAATTACTTACCTGAGCCCCTTCTCTCTCCAGCGATGTCCACACGGTCGTAATTTCCGATGAAAAAAGTCAGACGGAATTTTTTCATAGGATATTCCGACCGTGTGTGTGCCCCATCGGACTTTTTCCGTCAGAAATTCAGACAGAGTTAGAAAGAGAAATTCTGTTCGTCTGTATGGAACTCCGATGGAGAAAAAACGTGCATGCTCAGAATCAAGTCGACGCATGCTCGGAAGCATAACTTAAATTTTTCTGGGCTCGTCGTAGTGTTGTACGTTACCGCGTTCTTGACGGTCGGAATTTGGTGTGACAGTGTGTATGCAAGACAGCTTGAACGGAATTCTGTCTGAAAAACCAGTCGGAGTTTATTCCGACGGAAAATCCGATTGTGTGTACAAGGCATAAGTTATCCGGGACACTCCTCCTGATTGGCTGAGACACAGCAGTAGCGCCATTGGCTCCCGCGGCTGTCAAAGTCAGTCAGCCAATCAGGGGAAAGAGAGGGGGTGGGGCCGGGTCGGGCTCCATGTCTGAATGGACACACGGAGCTGTGACTTGGCTCCAGTGCCCCTATAGGAAGCTGCTGACGGTGGGGGCTCTCGATAGGAGGGAGGGACCAGGAGCAGCAAAGATGGACCCCAGAAGAGGAGGATCCGAGGTATACCAGGTTTATTATTTTAGAAAATAAAAAACGAGCCTTTACAATCACTTTAATTGAACAAGGTGAAATTAGAAGCGGATTGGTTACCATACACAGCTGCACCAGATTCTGTCTGCACCAGTTTTAGTAAATCTCCTCCCAATTTTTTGCAACATAATTTGGCACAATGAGCTTCATTTCTGGTCATTATACAATCTACTCAGCTGTATAAATAAATGCAAGCTGCGTTGAAATCCAACGACTGAATGCTGCAACACTGAATGGAGTGATTCATGAAAATAGGTCCATTGTAAATAAACAGGTATCAACGAGGCAGCATTAAAAAAAAAAAAAAAGAAAGCTCTCCATGCCTACTGCGAATTATTCCTAATCAGTGCTTGTATTGTATATTATATGACGTTCCATGTATTTAATGCTATAGGAGGCACAGGCATGCCTGGGTAAGTGCTGCCATTGTGACAAAAGAAGAAAGAAAGTCTCTGGTATAAGAAGGTCAGGCGGCACACATTGAAGTGACTTAGTGCGGCAGGACACCGAAGATTATGTGCTGGACTCACACTGCGCCACCCGACTAGACAGCACAGCATTGCCACCGCTAAGCTTCATTACACCACCAATTACCAGAGTACCCCGGTGAGCCTTAATAAATGTTACATTATAGAAAAGGGCAAGTGTGAGCTCCCAATAACATTGACTCTTTGCTGGCCAGACAGAAGTAAGCTCAGCTAGTAATATTGGGTGTCTATTATTATTATTATTATTATTATAATATAGGATTTTTATAGCGCCAACAGTTTGCGCAGCGCTTTACAACATGGGGGCAGACAGTACAGTTACAATACAATTCAATAAGGAGGAATCAGAGGGCCCTGATCATTAGAGCTCATTAGAGTTTACAATCTAAGGCTCCATGTACACAGAAGCTGATAAACTGCAGTTAATGGGCGTTTTGGCGTTTTTTTTAAAAGCCCATTAACTGCACTCTATGTTAGCCTATGTGTTCATGTACACATAACGTTTTTTAGCTTTAATGAGCAGTGGAGTTAATGGGCTTTTTTCTGAACGCAGGAAATTTGCGTTCAAAGTGCCGTTTTTCGGCAGAAAAAAAACGCAAAAAAACGCAAAACGCTCAAAAACGCTCAAAAACGCTGGCCGCGAGCGTTTTTTGGTCCATTGAAATTTTTTTTTTTTTTAAAGCTAAAAAAAAGCTACACTGAAAAACGCTAATAAAAGCTAGTAAAAAAAACGCTGATAAAAGCTAGCTTTTTCTGCTGCTTTAAAAACGGCCGTTTTTGAGCTTCTGTGTACATGGAGCCTTAAGCCTCGTACACACGGTCGGACTTCCATCGGACTTTTCCGTGTTTTTTTGTCCGAACGGAGTTGGTCGGGAACACCCATAGCATACACACGCTCTGACTTTTCTGCAAACTTTCCCAAAACTTTTTGCAACATGACGTGGTTTTTCTGCTCTTTTCTGATCTTTACCGCCACCCTTTGGTCAACTTCTGCTATTGTTGGTTGATTTTAACATTAGTTGTTTTGTCCATCGGACAAAAGTCCGATGGTTTTCTGTACACACGGTCGGACTTTGCTCCATCGGACTTTTGTTGGGCAAAAGTTTGTCCGTTTGCAGACCCAACTTTTGTCCGATGAAAACAAGAAAAAAGCAAAAAAAGTTTGTCCGATGGAGCATACACACGGTCGGATTGTTGGTCCAACTTGCTCAAAATGAAGTTTGTTGGCCAAAAGTCCGACCGTGTGTACAGGGCTTAAGAGGGAATATAGGCATGATAGAAATAATGATCCTGTAAATGCAAATCAATTAAATGGAATTGGAAACTCTATTCACCTCCCGGTATGGGATATACAATCATACTTTAAATGCATGTGTAATGAACTGTACAAGGACTGCACCACAAAGTGGGGGGGGGGGCACTACACACATACTTTTGGCCTATAAAGACACGCTAAAGCTGCTTCACTTGACCTCCGGAAGATTTACGCCCCTTCATGATCAGGCCATTTTTTGCGATACGGCACTGCGTTACTTTAACTGACAATTTTGCAGTTGAACGATGCTGTACCCAAATAAAATTGATGTCATTTTTTTCCCCACAAATAGAGCTTACAAACGATTGTATATATTTATGATATATATATATATATATATATATATATATATATATATATATATTGTTTATTACTAGTAATGGCGACGATCAGCAACTTATAGCGGGACTGCAATATTGCGGCAAGAAATCTGACACTAACTGACACTTTTGTGGGAACCAGTGACACTAATACAGTGATAATAATATACACTATCACTGTACTAATGACACTGGCTGAGAAGAGGTTAAACATCTAGGGTGATCAAAGGGTTAACTGTGTGTCTAGCCAGTGTTTATGTGTACTGTGTTAGGTGCTTTTACTAAGAGAAGTGATGGATTATATTCACTGCTTTGCAGGAACACAGAATCCATCCCTTCTCCCTGTCAGAACGGAGATCTGCCTTGTTTACATAGGTAGATCCCCGTTCTGTGTGTTTTACCAATGATCAGTGGGTGCCAGCGCACATCCAGTGCCCGGCACCTGCAGATCAGCTTCTTCTGCTGTGAACTGTAGAATCACGTATATACATCATTCTGCACAGGAGAGCCACCCTGTAGCAGTAAATCTGCTTTGGGGCGATCTTGAAGTGGTTAACCTTTTGGGCCCATTCCCACCTGAGCGTAGCAGGAACGTGCATTGCTACTCGTGATTTTATGCGTTTTGCGCGTGCTAATGCACATTGTGCCAAGGGTAGCCATTCACTGCAGAATCGCTCCATAGTAGCCCAAGAACGTATTTGGTTGATAATGTAAGGGAGGGTTATAGCCCCTGTCAGTTTATTTTTTATCATCCCTTTCCCATTGCAGAGTTTTCCCTTTACTTCCTGTCCCATAGCCAAACAGGAAGTGAGAGGAAATCTATGAAAATTAAGGATATTCATTGCCCCCCCCCCCCAGGCCCTCAGAACTAGTGTCCCCATTTGAAAATTTCAGGGCGGGTCTTAAACAGCAAGGAGTGTGGCCTTGACAGAAAGGGGTGGGTCATATTTAAATTAGGGGGTGCACGAGTCAGGCCTAGGGCAGCACAAAACCTAAATACACTACTGGGTATGGTGCCTGTATAGTTAGAACTGTATTAGAAAGCGTCTATAACAGTGTATATTCATGACTACATTGTTTCCAATGGTGTCAGTTCACACCAGTGCTTTTCTGTGGTGCGCGCTGAATAAAATAGTACTGCATGAGGGTGTGAATCAGATTATTTTACACAAATTTTGACTTTTTTTTCGCCCAGACACATCATTTTAGTCTTTGCTCAATATTGGCATTAAAAATAAATTGAACGCTAAACCAGATAATCTGAGGGTTACATTTCGGGCCCTTTGGCTCTCCAATCTCCATGAGTGTTGTGTCATCGAGAAGGAAATATGAACACCGGAGAGAAAAAACAGCTTTAAAAGCATCCTTGTATAATCTCCTACTTCCACATTTATCTTATTCATCCCCTAAATGTCACGGCTGCATAAATCATGGAACCGAGAAGAGCGAGTGTTAGGGAGCGGACGCTCTTGCTGATCAGCCCCTCTGCACTCCCCGGGGGTTGTTATGGCTTTAATTATGATTATTATACAGGATGTATATAGCACCAACTGTTTACACAGAACTTTACAACATAAGGGCAGACAGTACATTTACCATACAATTTAATGACACCTTTATCTGCTCCTGTAAAGCGTTTTATTTTACCGCACATTCACAATCTTTCTAAAAACTGTCTAATTAGATGACAACAAATGTGCCCTGTATTAGGGGTGGGGGCGATATTCACTTTATTTAAAGAATCGGTATTGGTCACAAACCTACCGATATTGGTCTCCCCCTGTCGCGCCGGACATCTTTTTGGGGCCCACTATGTCATCGGCCCGGGTAGAATAAGCCAGGACTTTTGCACTGCAGGCCCAGTGCGCGCAGCACACAACGTCATTACGTATGTTGCGCCATGCGCACCAGTGCACTGGGCCTGCAAACATTCCGACAGTCTGAATGAGTCCTTGCTTCTTCTACCCAGATATGGCAAAGGCCGCTGACTCCCTCGCCTCCAACAGAGCATGCCACGGAACAGCTGGTCCAGAGATGCACGCCAGACAGCCAGCCACCCACAACAGGGTGCCAGCCAGCCACCCACAGCAGGGTGCCAGCCAGCCACCCACAGCAGGGTGCCAGCCAGCCAGCCACCCACAGTAGGGTGCCAGCCAGCCACCCACAGTAGGGTGCCAGCCAGCCACACAGGGTGCCAGCCAGCCACACAGGGTGCCAGCCAGCCAGCCACAACAGGGTGCCAGCCAGTCAGCCAGCCACAGCAGGGTGCCAGCCAAGCACAGCAGGGTGCCAGCCACAGCAGGGTGCCAGCCAGCCACAGAAGGGTGTCATATAGCCACAGCAGGGTGTCATATAGCCACCCACCCACAGCAGGGTGCCAGCCAGCCAGCCACCCACAGTAGGGTGCCAGCCAGCCACCCACCACAGGGTGCCAGCCACCCACAACATGGTGCCAGCCAGCCACCCACAGCAGTTTTACAAACTTTAAATGTCCAGAATATTGGCACCTGATATCGGCCTGAAAAACAGCCGAAAAATCGGCATCGGCCCTAAAAAAACGATATTGGTCGACCCCCTACCCTGTATATGAATCAACTTAAAAGAGAAGTATGGGCTTTTTGTTTTTTTTGCAGAATCGTACTTACCACCCACAGCAGGGTGCCAGCCTCCCACAGCAGTCTGTCAGCCAGCCACCCACAGCAGGGTGCCAGCCACCCACCCACAGTAGGGTGCCAGCCAGCCACCCACAGTAGGGTGCCAGCCAGCCACACAGGGTGCCAGCCAGCCACACAGGGTGCCAGCCAGCCAGCCACAACAGGGTGCCAGCCAGTCAGCCAGCCACAGCAGGGTGCCAGCCAAGCACAGCAGGGTGCCAGCCACAGCAGGGTGCCAGCCAGCCACAGAAGGGTGTCATATAGCCACAGCAGGGTGTCATATAGCCACCCACCCACAGCAGGGTGCCAGCCAGCCAGCCAGCCACCCACAGTAGGGTGCCAGCCAGCCACACAGGGTGCCAGCCACCCACAACATGGTGCCAGCCAGCCACCCACAGCAGTTTTACAAACTTTAAATGTACAGAATATTGGCACCTGATATCGGCCTGAAAAACAGCCGAAAAATCGGCATCGGCCCTAAAAAAACCGATATTGGTCGACCCCCTACCCTGTATATGAGTCAACTTAAAATAGAAGTATGGTCTTTTTTTTTTTTTTGCAGAATCGTACTTACTTAGGTGGATGCAGCATCTGTGCCCCGCCGGCTCTAACACTGATCACTCGGTTCCCACAGCTCCCTAAACAGAGAGATGGTGACTGTCAGTCAACGCTCTCTGCTCTGCCCCCCCCCCTCCCTTACTCACTGGAGTGCTGGGCTGTGGAGGGGGCGGGAGCATCCGGCTCAGGCTCTCAGTGGCTCACAGAGAGGCTCAGCCAGGTGTCGGTCCAGGCATGTGGGCGGATCCAGACTTCATTGTCGCAATCATTCCCAAGCCTGCACCAGCTCTGTGACAGCTGACAGCGGGCTTCAGCCCGCCGTCTGCTGAAAACAGGACACAGGAGTGCAGAATAAACTAGAGTTCTGTGATCCACAACAAGCTTTGGCTGTACTCTTTTAAAGCGGTATTAAACCTAAAAGCAAACATGTATTATATTGCAGCTTACCAATTCTTAGATGTGATGGCTGCATTAGTTTCCCTTTTTAGGCTTTCTTTCCTCTATGCTCACCTGGTGATCCTGCCAGTAAGTTTGTTGTTTTTCAACAGAAAAAGCTGTCCTGCAGATGTAGCCGTTAGAGCAGGGGTCTCAAACTGGTGGCCCTCCAGCTGTTGCAAAACTACAAGTCCCATGAGGCATTGCAAGGCTGACAGTTACAAAGTATGATTCCCACAGGCAGAGGCATGATGGGACTTGTAGTTTCGCAACAGCTGGAGTGCCGCTAGATTGAGACCCCCTGCGTTAGAGGATTGAGGCAACCTATTTAACACGGATGGGGGTTCTTACAATGATCAGCTTTTAATTTATTTAACTCAAGTCATATTTTAATTGAATGTTATTAATAATGACTGTTTAAAAGAAAAGAGCAAGAGGTGGGACTTTAAATGAAGCATACAGCAGTAAAATGAGAAGTCAAGCGACTGGGAAAATTTGATTTGTTTTTATTTTATATTATATATTTATTTATAGCATGTGTTGGGCATACAGCCTCTCAACAAATGTTTAAATGTTTTGAAAACAAATTACATAAGAATTTGTTTTGAAAACATTTAAACAGGCCTCATGCCCACGGACGTTTTTACAGCAGCGTTTTTTGCAGCTTAAAAACGCCTGTCCATGTTATTGTTTCCTTTTTTTTTTTTTTTTTTTTAAAACGTCGGAGCTCAAAAACGCAATCGCAGCATTTTTGCACATTTTTTTATGCCAAACGCCGAGGAACGCACTGGTCCTGTTTTTTTTTTTACAGCTTAAAAACGCCTATGATATTTGCAGCTCAAAAACGTCTAGGTGGGCATGAAGCTATAGACTAACATGGACAGGCGTTTTTAAGCTGTAAAAAAACACTCAAAAACGCGGCTGTAAAAAACGTCCGTGGGCATGAGGCCTTATTGTTCAGAGGCTGTATGCCCAACATATGCTATAAATAAATATATAATATAAAATAAAAACAAATCTAATTTTCCCAGTCGCTTGACTTCTCATTTTACTGCTGTATGCTTCATTTAAAGTCCCACCTCTTGCTCTTTTCTTTTAAACAAATATTGATAGGGATGGAGGCAGCTACCCCGTTTTTACCGTCGTTTTGTCGCGCAAATTTGCGCCCATCGAATCGCTCGTTGTCGCGCTAGACGCTTGAATCGAACGTTTCCATTACATTCTATGACTCCTAAAACGCCCAAATCTGCCCGATTTGCGCAACAAAAAAGGGTCCGGAACTTGTTTGAGCTTCAGGCGTTCGGCTTCAGGCGGAGTGGAGATGTGAACCATCTCCATAGAGAATAATGGATTTTTCCCCCTCTAGCGTTTTGTAGCTTCAGGCTTCAAGCGACAAAACGCTCAGGTGTGAATGCAGCCTTAAAGTCCCAAAACCCCTTTCCTCTTTTTTTTTACCTTATTAATAATGACCTTTCCTTTTCAATCTGCAGCGCTGTAATTCTCTGTAAAATGCAATATGGCAACGTGTAGACATTCTGTACACAGATGTTATACAGAGCGCCCCCAGAAATGCCATTTCCTGCTTGATTGGCTGACTGATTTTCCCAGAAGTCTGTCGTAAGATACAAGTCAGATTGTTGGCATCGCCAGCAACAAAAATTTCATTTTTGGTGAGATACTCCAAATAGGAAATCACATCTAAAAGGGGATGCAGACCCTGACACTTTCCTCATTAGAGCCCTGCAAGTGCAGCAGGTGATTGATAATTATAAAACCACTCCCATACAGATTCACTCTACACATGGCCACAGAGAAACAAACGGCTATTTCTGTAGGCTGCTTTCACACTGAGGCGCTTTGCAGGCGCAATTGCGCAAAAAATGGCGCCTGCAAAGCGCCCTGAAAGAGCCTCTCCTTTCACTCCAATGTGAAAGCCTGAGGGCTTTCACACTGGAGCGTTGCGCTGGCAGGACGCTAAAAAAAGTCTTTGAGGCGCTGTAGGAGCGGTGAATATACCGCTCCTAAAGCGCCCCTGCCCATTGAAAACAATGGGGTAGCGCCTCCGAAACGCCCGCAAAGAGGCGTTTTTGCGGGTGGGTTTAACCCTTTTTCGGCCGCTAGTGGGGGTTAAAACCGCCCCGCTAGTGGCCGAAAATCGCTGCAAAAATGACGATAAAGCGCCCCTAAAAATAGCGGCACTTTACCGCCGACGCACCCATCGCTTCAGTGTGAAAGTACCCTTAGAATAACAAAAGATAGGAATCTGCAAAACATTGTTTGCTAAAATCCTTGCAATGTACACAGATCACCCAGAGGGGGGAATGTTTTTTTCTTAAAAGTGGATTTACGCTTTAAAAATAAAAGTAAAAAAAAAAGAGACAGAAGCTCCTCCTGAACGTGTATTAGCAGCTGTTAAACCACATTCTGAAATGCAGTCCACCATGGATCACTTTTCAGAGGGATAAGCAGTACTGCAGGTATGAAAGAAGCCCCTGCAGCCCCATATTTGTAGATCAATCCGCACTGCCTCTCCTTTATAACATGGAAACCATCTGTAACAAAGAGAAGCAAACAAAGCACTCCCTGCATTTCACAACCACCTACCTATCAGAGCTGACCATTTACTGCTGAAGACTGGTCTCCAAGGACTACGTATTGTGATTACCTCCTTTATATGCGTTACATGTTTCCTTTTACACTGCATAACCTAAAGGATTAATATTAAAGGAGAAGTACATCCAAAGCTTGTTTATACTTCACCTGGGGATCACAGGTGTTCAGATCGTTCTGCACTCCTGTGACCTGCTTTCAGCAGACAGGGGGCTGAAGTCCGCTGTCGGCGGACGTCACAGACCTAGTTCATACTCGGGCAAGATCGCAACCATATGTTTGAGATCAGGGCCGCGCCATCAGGAATTTTGGGGCCCCTTATACAGCTTCAGGCATGGGCCCCCTGGAGCACAGGAGAACCGGGGGGGGGGGGTGCTGCCGCCGCAAACTGATAAGCGGGGGGGGGGCCTGCCACGAATTGTTAAGGTCAGGGGGGGGGCTTTGGGTGCTGACGAACAGAAAATAAGACACAAGAACAAAAAAAAGGGGGGGTTGCCATCCGGGCCCAGGCGAGCCTCTGGGCCCCTTACAAAAAAAAGTAAAAAAAAAAAAAGGGGGGGTTGCAATCCGGGCCCCTTACAAGTGTACTGCCTGTACCCCCCTGGTGGCGGCCCTGTTCGAGATCCACCCACATACCTTGACCGGCACCTGGCTCAGCCTATCAGCGAGCCACTGAGAGCCTGAGCCGGCCGCTCCGCCACCCCCACAGCCCAGCGCTCCAGTGAGCGAGGAGGGGGCAGAGCAAAGAGCCGATCACTGACAGTCACCAGCTCTCTTGTCACGGAGCAGTGAGAACCGAGCGATCAGCTAGGCAAGTATGGATTCCCATAAAAATAAAAATAAATTGACAAAAACATATTTTTTTTATTTTCTTTTCATATTTATTATAGTTGCCTTCTCTGTTTATGGTTGACGCATACATCCCCTGATGAAGCCTAAAGGCGAAACATGACGGGATAACGTATGATCACTCAACCTACCACTAAATCTCTAAATGCAACCACCACTCGGAATCACTTTATTATGAACGACCGATAATGTGTTATCGCTCTATTTTTTTTACCAACCTTATACCACTCGGAATCACTTTATTATGAACGACCGATAATGTGTTATCGCTCTATTTTTTTACCAACCTTGTATAATTAAAAAAATAAATCTTTTTGTATTTTTTTTTATTCAAAGTGTATTTGAGTCTTCCATTGTTATGGTAATACGTAATTAAGCATCGCCATAGTCCCATCTCCTTTTCCTTGTTTTTCTAATTAAATTTCGGGATGAGGTGCGTTTTTTGGTGTCTACCCTTAGCCAGACCAACAACAATAAAAGTATTTTTTAAACCCAAAAGCAAATGTTTATTATATTGCAGTTTGCCGATTCTTAGATGTAATGGCTGCATTTGTTTTCTTTTTAAACTTTTATTTTATTTTCATCTGGTGATCCAGCCAGTAAGGGCACTTGCACACTGGTTCGCTTCAAAACTGCCGGTAAAATGCCTATGCATTAATGGGGCGTTTTTGCTGTGCTTTTGCAGCGTTTGCGGTGCGTTTTTAAACCACTTCAGCCCCGGAAATGTTTACCCCCCCCTTTAAGACCAGGCCATTTTTTGCGATACGGCACTGCGTTATTTTAACTGACAATTGCGCGGTCGTGCAACGCTGTACCCAAATAAAATGTATGTCCTTTTTTTTTTTTTTACACAAATAGAGCTTTCTTTTGGGGAAAACTTATTGACTCGAGTATAAGCCTAGGGTGAGAATGCAGCAGCTACTGTAAGCGGAAAAGAGGGTCAACAATGCCCATTTGCATGCCTCACTGTGCCCATTTGCAGCCTCACTGTGCCCATTTGCAGCCTCACTGTGCCCATTGCAACCTCCCTGTGCCTGATCAGTGTACCTGAAATTCTTGACAGGCGTCCATTCATTGTTTAAATGTCGCGGCCCCCTCCTGGTCCCTTCCGTGATAGGCATTTCCCAGCAGACACTGTGTTCAGTGTTCCGCCAATCACGGACGTCTTTTCATCCTCGGACAAGAGGACATCCGTGATTGGCGGAACACTGAACACAGTGTCTGCTGGGAAACGCCTATCACGGAAGGGACCAGGAGGGGACCGCGACATTTAAACAATGAATGGACCCCCGCAGCCTGTCACCAATATCAGGTACACTGACTCGAGTATAAGCCGAGGGGGGGGGGGGGTATTTTCAGCCTTTAAAAAGGGCTGAAAAACTTGGCTTATACTCGAGTATATACGGTATTTTATCACCTGGTTTTAATTTTTTTTTTTTTTTTTAAAGAGCAACAAATTTAAAAAAAAAATATATATATAATTTTTACTTTCGGCTATAAAACATATACAATAAAATAAAAAAAAAACATTTCTTCATCAATTTAGGTCAATATGTATTCTGCTACATATTTTTGGTTAAAAGAAAAACAAAAAAACACCAATAAGCGTATATTGATTGGTTTTCACAAAAGTTATAGCATCTACAAACTATGGGATATATTTTTGGAATTTTCATTTATTTTTTACTAGTAATAGCGGCGATTGGTGACTTATAGCGTGACTGTAATATTGCAGCAGGCAAATCAGACGCTGACACTTTTTGGGAAGCAGTGACACTAATACAGTGATCAGCGCTAAAAATATGCACTGTCACTGTACTAATGACACTGGCTGGGAAGGGGTTAAACATGAGGGGCAATCAAAGGGTTAATATGTGTTCCTAGGGAGTGCTTGCTAACTGTGGGGGGAGGTGCTTGTACTGTGGGAAGACAGAGATCCGTGTTCCGGCTTAGCAATAATAATACTAATAATAATTCAATAAATTTTGAATAGAATAGAAAAGAATATAATAGAAAAGAATATAATAGAAAAGAATAGAAAACAAAAGAATAGAATATAAAAAAAAAAAACAAAGACAAAAAAAAACAATAGAATGGAACAGAAAGGATATAACCGTTTTCCAAAATTCAAATTTCAAATTTAATAAATTCTATTGCCAATGGAATTCGATTCTAATTCGAATGCAATTAGAAAAGTTTGAATCGGTTCTAATTCGAATAAACGAAACGAATTCCGAAAGCGAATTAAACAAATTTATGTAAATAATGAATCAAAAGTAAATACAATTTTTGTTCTTCACGTGTCTAACCAGCATGTCTCTTCTAGGGGAGGTGCTAACCCCTTAGCCACTGTGCTGCCCATCCTATGTACCAACCGGCTCCAAAAAAAAAAACACAAGTAAAAAAGGTAAGAAATAATTTAAAACAAATTTTAGGTTTGTCGAGTGAATTGGAACCTATAGTGGGGGATTTTCAGGTGAGATTGCCAAGGAGGGACCTGAAGGACTTTCTATAGGAACTGATGATTTTCCAGTGCCCATTATTCCCACACCACACCGTGCCCCTGTTCCCATCAACCTTCAAAATCTTCTGTTTAAGGGCCGGTTCACACCTGGAATTGCACAAGAACGTGCGGTGTGTTCCAGTGCGATTCACAGGAACTTCAGTGTGGTGCGATTTAAACGCGGCTGAAAAAACGTCCGTGGGCATGAGGCCTAAATAGACTGAATCGCACTGGACCACAGCAAAAGTAGCGCACCACTTTAAAAAACGCAGAGCATTTGCATTGCATTCTACTTCTGTACCATGTGATCTAGTGCAAGCTGCATTTGAGGTGTCATTAATAGAACATTGACACCCGCTGAAAATCCCAACTGCAGTGCAGAAAGCGCTCATGGAATGTGGGTTTCCAGCACCGCGTTCTGGTGTGAACTGGTCCTCAATGACCATTTTAAAATGATCACTAACACAATACAATGTAACAAAATGTAAAAACATTGCAACACGTTAACATTGACCACAAAGTAACATGGAACACGGGTTTGATCATTTTTACTGTTGTAAAAAATGTCTTCTGGCTCATCACACCTGTGGCGCCCTCTACAGGTGAACAGTTTTCTATGTAAATACCATTCCCCAACCACAAGTCCTGATCGGTGTAGTTCATACAATGGAGCGTGCAGCCACATCAGAGGTAGAGCCTAGAACATCATCAGAGGTAGAGCCTAGAACATCATCAGAGGTAGAGCCTAGAACATCATCAGAGGTAGAGCCTAGAACATCATCAGAGGTAGAGCCTAGAACATCATCAGAGGTAGAGTCTAGAACATCATCAGAGGTAGAGCCTAGAACATCATCAGAGGTAGAGCCTAGAACATCATCAGAGGTAGAGCCTAGAACATCATCAGAGGTAGAGCCTAGAACATCATCAGAGGTAGCGCGTGCCGCCACATGAGAGATAGCCTAGAATATCATCAGAGGTAGCGCGTGCCGCCACATGAGAGATAGCCTAGAATATCATCAGTGATAGAGCCCAGAGCAGGGGTAGGCAACCTGTGGCCCTCCTGCTGTTGCAGAACTACAAGTCCCATCATGCCTCTGGGAATAATTGTAACTGCCAGCCTTGCAATGCCTCATGGGAAATGTAGTTCCACAACAGCGGGAGGGACCCAAATTGCCTACCCCTGGCCTAGAGCCACATCAGAGGTAGAGCCTAGAACCGCATCAGAGGTAGCCTAGAGCCACAGGTGGCACATATGACACTGTCTAGGGGCCACTAATGTCAATTAGACTGGAAGTTGCACATCTCTGAGCCCAATGCATACAGTAAATAGACTTCAGTCTCCCTGTAAATCCTCATCCCTCTAATTATTATTATTATTTTTGCAGAACCCTCTCTATACAACTTGAATGAGAATTTCTAAGCCTTCACACACAAGGATGCTAAATATAGGAGAGACGGATTCCAGCCACATCAGAGATAGCCCTAGAGCCCCAGCAGAGATTGATAGTATAAAGCTCCAGCAGAGACAGTCTAGAGCCACATCAGAGATAGCAAAAGCCACATGCAGCCCGCCAGCCCCATTCTGATGCCCCCCTCAGGTCAGATTTTTGCACCCACCTGTGTGATGCCCCCTCCCCTCCCCCATTCTTGCACCCATCTGTGTGATGCCCTCCCCCATTCTTGCACCCACCTGTGTGATGCCCCCTCCCCTATTCTTGTACCCACCTGTGTGATGCCCCCCTCCCCTCCTCTTGCACCCACCTGTGTGATGCTCCCCTCCTCTTGCACCCACCTGTGTGATGTCCCCTCCCCCATTCTTGTACCCACCTGTGTGATGCCCCCCCTCCCCCATTCTTGCACCCACCTGTGTGATGCCCCCCCTCCCCCATTCTTGCACCCACCTGTGTGATGCCCTCCCCCATTCTTGCACCCACCTGTGTGATGCCCCCTACCCTATTCTTGTACCCACCTGTGTGATGCCCCCCCTCCTCTTGCACCCACCTGTGTGATGCCCCCCCTCCCCTCCTCTTGCACCCACCTGTGTGATGCCTCCCCTCCTCTTGCACCCACCTGTGTGATGTCCCCTCCCCCATTCTTGTACCCACCTGTGTGATGCCCCCTCCCCCATTCTTGTACCCACCTGTGTGATGCCCCCCACCTCCCCTTGCACCACCTGTGTGATGTCCCCTCCCCCATTCTTGTAGCTACCTGTGTGATGCCCCCCTCCCCTCCTCTTGCACCCACCTGTGTGATGCCCCCTCCCCCATTCTTGTACCCACCTGTGTGATGCCCCCCCTCCCCTCCTCTTGTACCCACCTGTGTGATGCCCTCCCCTCCCCCATTCTTGCACCCACCTGATAATGTCATCGTTGTGCCCCAGGAAGAATTTCTGCCCGTGTTCCCGGGTGTTGTAGACCACCCCGACCCCGGCCACGAAGTAGACGAGCTCCTTGCCGGCGGTGTAGTAGAGGTTGTTGCGGCATTGGTGTCCCCGGTATCCGTAGACCCAGTCCAGGCGGAGCTGACACCCCGGAGCCGTCCTGTCCGCCATGATCGGTGCAGAGATGGCCGGTGTCCGGCTCCTCCTCCAGCAGGGAAGCCTCAGTCTAGTGCCACCATAATCCGCTGTCCTGGCACAGCTCCATAGAGGAGGATGTCCTCACCGCCCCGGGACCGGCATGGGGGGAGGGGGGGGGGGTCCCTGCAATCACCGACCGAGAGGGGGGGAGGGGGTGCTCAATGCCCGTCCCTAAGCAGCCGCCAGCATCCTCACTGCAGCATCCCCATCAATCACTGCCCGGGAGACCGAGAGGACCGACACCACAAATACCACACAAAACTAACGGCCCCGTTATCGGCAGACGCTACGGCTCCGCCAATCTTCGCCCGAACCACCGGAGGTGAAATAATTACACTCCGCTTCAATCACAGGCGGCGGCGGCTGCGTCAGCGTAGTGCCCCCTCTGCAACACAGAGTTTACGCCGAAGCTCCGCCGTAGCCGAGCTTGAAGAATATGGCTGGGCGTAGTTGCTAGGGGAAAGGAGCACATCGCATAGAAACGGCGACGCCAAGCGGGCAAGGCACCAGCTGCTCCCTTCCAAAGGATTCTGGGAGTTGTAGTTTTTAGATGCGGGACTGCTCTGTAGAGACTGCTGGCGGGACAAGGGACAGAAAAACTACAATTCCCAGAGTTCCGTGCGCCGCTAGTCAGGATTTAGCTCCTAGTTTGATCGTTTATTTGCCGTTGAGAGGGATAGTTAGACTCGAGAACTGGTCTGAGGAGATTTGTTGGCGGGCAGGTGGAGGAGTTTACCTGACAAGGTGTGCAATGGGCCTTTGTCAGAGGATAGTCAGTGAAATGGATTGTAGGTTCTGCAAATAAAAAGTGTAAAATAAATAACGTCAGTAAAACAAATTAAGGTATAAAATCATTAAAAAATTAAGATATAAAATAAATCAATAAAATTAAGGTATACAATAAATGTATGGAACAAATTGAGGTGTAAAATAAAATAAATCAATAAAATTAAGGTATAACATAAATCAATAAAACATATTAAGGTATAAAATAAATCAATAAAAAAGGTGTAAAATAAAATCAATAAAATGAAGGTATACAATAAATGGAACAAATTGAGGTGTAAAATAAAATAAATCAATAACATGAAGGTATACAATAAATAAATGGAACAAATTGAGGTGTGTAGCGGGTATGTACTTTCCCGGGTGTAAATTTGAACTTGACAGAGACATTAGTGATGTGTAATTCCCTGCAGCCCAGTGGGTGGCGCTGTCGCCCTGGGCTGGGGTTGAATCACTGCTGTGTGCTGTGCCTCCTTTTTGTCCTCCCTCGGCAGCGGTATGGTGGGGCGGGGAACCTGCCGTGCTTGCTGGGAGAGGGTATAAAGGAGCCGGCCATCTTTGTCACGGGGTCGGAGTCCCAAGCACCTTCAGCTTGTGGACGGTGATTCGTGTCGGTCCTCTGGGTGGCCTAGGCCTAGAGGACAATCGGAGGTCGTGTTCCATCCCAGGCACCTTTAGCCTGGGGTGAGGTACTCGGATGGAGGTCCGGAGCTCAGTGCCCATTACTGAGTTCCACGAGGGAAGGAGATCCTAGGGAACCCCGGGAGCGGGTACCCAAATCCGGAAGGCGCAATGGATCGGGGGGAGCTCCTCACTTGAAGACCCGGTGCAGCATATTGCTGGTGACAGGTGAGCCTCTCGTCGGAGACCGCCTGGAAGGAAATTCCTCCTCGTGCGGAGACCCTAACCCACTTTCAGGAAGGAAAGTGGAGAACTACATTGTGTCTGGGCCTATTCGCACCCACACCTCCTTTCCTGTTCTGTTTCTACCAAGGGAGTTCAACTGATTGTGTTCATTCGCATGAGAATAAAGGAGTGTTGAACTTTTATGGTGTGGGGCTCATTTCCTGACAGACATTGTTCAAGGTGACTCTTGGAGGGAGGATCCAGGTGCACAGCACTGACCCGAAGGTAATACAAGAACGTTGCTTATACCGCACTGACACATGTGGTGGAAGCCAGGCGTGGTTGTCCCCGCTCCCTCCCCTCTAAGATACCCCTAGACAAGAGAAAGACGAGACGAGAGAAAGAGGGAAGTGTGGGCGGAGGTGTCGGGAAGTCATGGCCTAGCGAATCCGCGGGAGGTGGTGGCTCCGTTTCTACAACCGGCTACATACCCGCAGAGGAGTGTGACACCTCTGACCTGGAGTCGCTCTCGGACATGGGAGACGACGTTGCCATAGACGATTTGTTTGCCGAGAAGGGCTGGGACAAAGTACCTCTCGCTTCATCTCGGAGGATCAGAGATCCACCCATGTCAACAGGGGAAAGTACACCCCGGGTGGAGGCACCAGCGCCTGAAGAGAGGTCCTGTCCCCAGCTTGCTTCTACATCCCCGGTGCCATCTGTACCGAAGGCCGGGGAAAAGAGACTGTTGCTGCGGGCGCCTATGCCCAGATCAGATGTGATCAAGGTCCCTCGCCACCCGGACTCGATAGTGTTGCCTGGCGAAGGGGACAAAGCCACCATGCCTCCTTTGGCGAGATTATAACGGCTATTTGGCCAGAAGGTTGCTGCAGATTATGGATGGGAGTATCCATACTTGTCGAAGGAACTGCTGTATGAGGTGGAAGTGTGCCGGGAGCGCTGGTACAATGACTTTGTGTGGACCCACCTTCAGGTTCCCCACGCCCGCAGGTCCCTGGCATGCTCTCCAAAGGCCCCTCAACGTTTTAAAGACTGCAAGGCAGAATGGATGTTGGGACGACACATCCATGCAGATAAAGTGTTGATCCGGCGCAAAGAAGGAGAAGATGTGGAGTATCATCTGGAGACCATGGATCAGCACTTGAAACCACTTGTTCTGCCGCATCCCCGCTTTTACCTGTAGGAGAAAAGAGACTCCGTTCTTATCATGCTGCTGAACTTTCTGGGGCCCGTTGCTTTTGTGCCCAGAGGAATGAAGAACTGTTTCTGTTTTGTTCTTCACTTTTCCTGAAAGAGATTATGGACTCTGGGGTAGATAGGGCCAAAAGAAAAGAGGAAAGTTCCACGAGTGCATTTACCGCGGTGCTGTCACCAGGTGGCAGTGTTGCGCAACGTTAAGACACTTTTCATGCACTCACTCTTTGGAGAAAAGGGATTTCTTCTCTGAGAAGTTTCTTTTCCATTACACGAATACAGGTGTCAGGGTTATGTGTGTTAATCCTTTATTTTCCCTCTGCAGGAGAACATCCCATCAAGTCTACTGAGAATGGGGTGGGTCTTAGTCAGGATGGGGGGGGGGAGTCAAATGTGAATATGTGATTCTAAGTTATGAATCAGTGCTGTTGTTTTTTCTTGTCTTTATTCCCTTTTCTTTACAGGGTTTAGACACAATGTTTCAGTTGGGTAGTTTTTCTAAGGTTTTACATTTTTGTACAATTGTTAGTTGGTTTCTGGATTGTATTATGTCAGCCGTTGAGGGCATGATTTACTCCAGACACTGGGGACCAGTGTCAAATGACCAGGGGGAGAGTGTAGCGGGTATGTACTTTCCCGGGTGTAAATTTGAACTTGGCAGAGACATCAGTGGTGTGTAATTCCCTGCAGCCCAGTGGGTGGCGCTGTCGCCCTGGGCTGGGGTTGAATCATTGCTGTGTGCTGTGCCTCCTTTTTGTCCTCCCTTGGCAGTGGTATGGTGGGGCGGGGAACCCGCCGTGCTTGCTGGGAGAGGGTATAAAGGGGCCGGCCATCTTTGTCACGGGGTCGGAGTCCCAAGCACCTGCAGCTTGTGGACGGTGGTTCGTGTCGGTCCTCTGGGTGGCCTAGGCCTAGAGGACAATCGGAGGTCGTGTTCCATCCCAGGCACCTTTAGCCTGGGGTGAGGTACTCGGATAAAGGTCCAGAGCTCAGTGCCCAACACTGAGTTCCGCGAGGGAAGGAGATCCTAGGGAACCCCGGGAGTGGGTACCCGAATCCGTGAAGGCACAATGGACCGGGGGGAGCTCCTCACTTGAAGACCCGGTGCAGCATATTGCCGGTGACAAGTGAGCCTCTCGTCGGAGACGGCCTGGAAGGAAATTCCTCCTCGTGCGGAGACTGTAACCCACTTTCAGGAAGGAAAGTGGAGAACTACATTGTGTCTGGGCCTATTCGCATCCACACCTCCTTTTCTGTTCTGTTTCTACCAAGGGAGTTCAACTGATTGTGTTCATTCGAGAAGAATAAAGGAGTGTTGAACTTTTATGGTGTGGGGCTCATTTCCTGACAGACATTGTTCAAGGTGACTCTTGGAGGGAGGATCCAGGTGCACAGCACTGACCCGAAGGTAATACAAGAACGTTGCTTATACCGCACTGACACATGTGGTGGAAGCCAGGCGTGGTGTCCCCGCTCCCTCCCCTCTATGATACCCCTAGACAAGAGAAAGACGAGACGAGAGAAAGAGGGGAGTGAGGAGGGCGCTACAGGTGTAAAGTAAAATAAATCAATAAAATGAAGGTATTACATAAATAAATGGAACAAATTGAGGTGTAAAGTAAAATCAATAAAATGAAGGTATAACATAAATTAATAAAACAAATTTAGGTGTAAAATAAAATAAATCAAGAAAACATATTAAGGTATAAAATATATCAACAAAATTAAGGTATAAAGTAAATCAATAAAACAAATGGAGGTGTAAAATTAAATGAATCAATAAAACAAACTAAGGTATAAAATAAATCAATAAAAAAAAAATAAGATGTAAAATAAAGTAAATCGATAAAATGAAGGTATAAAATAAATCAACAAAACAAATTGAGGTGGAAAATAAAATAAATCAAGAAAACATATTAAGGTATAAAATATATCAATATAATTAAGGTATAAAGTAAATCAATAAAACAAATGGAGGTGTAAAGTAAAATGAATCAATAAAACAAACTAAGGAATAAAATAAATGGATAAAACATATTGAAGTATAAAATAAATCAATCAAAAAAACAAACAAACTGGGGTGTAAAATAAAAGGTGCTAGGCTGCGTTCACTCTTTAGCACTTTGATTCCCAAATGCGCTTGTGTTGCCATTCATTATTAACAGAACCCCAAATACCACAAAAAAGGCACATTTTTGTTGCATGAAAAAAAAAAAAACAGAAGCGAACGCAGCAAAACACACTTTTAAAAAAGACACACGAAGCTTGACGCTCAAAAGGGTGCCTGAGCTACTTTGCCTTGTTTGTCGCACGTGACATACGGCAGCCGGACTGAAATCAACGGGCTTTCCTGGGCGTACTGCATAAAAACGTGGTGCGATTTGGCACATTGTGATTTGTTTACACTCGAGGCAAGGAATGCAGCGTTTCTGAAAAGTAACCCCCAGTCATATTACTTTTTAGAGGCGTTTGACAGGGGGTGAGGAGGTGATACGTTGCCTCCTTATACCTGTTTTAACACCACTGAGTCTGCGCCATAACCAAGTGCGGCCCCATTCACTTGAATCAGTAGTGCAGATCAACCATGACAGGGTGTATAATTCCTGCCACAACTGCAAGGCATTATGATCATGGCATCTGCACACCCCCCCCCCCCCCAGACACTGCCTTTGACGTTGAAGGAGGAGCCGTTGGAGGGAGGTAAAAATTTGGCTTATCCACATGGTTTTACTACCCTACAACTACAAGTGTAAACAGGCCCTAATGGTGGCCATACACACTTTGATTCTGTTATCCAATCAATAAGACCCCTTTCACACTGAGGCAGTTTTTAGGTGTTTTAGCGCTAGAAATAGCGCCTGTAAAGCGCCTGAAAACCACCTCCCATTCATTTCAGTGTGTCTTTTCACACTGGGGCTGTGCGCTTGCGGGACGTTAGAAAAAGTTCTGCAAAGCAGCATCTTTGGGGCGGTTTGGGAGCGGTGTATACACAGCTCCCGAAACGCCCTGCCCCTGAAAAGCGCTTTGGAAGTGGCGCAACACGGGTGTTTTTAACACCTTCTTTGGGGTTAAAAGCACCCCGCTAGTGGCCGAAAAGCGCTGCAAAAGCGCTGCTTAAACAGAGCTAAAGCGCCGCTAAAACAAGCGGCGGGGGAACCGCCGTTTACAGCACAGGGCTATGAAGGGACGGCCCGGGTGGCCGTTCTTTCAGAGCGCATGCGCCAGTGACTTCATCGGCTACATCTAAAGTAAATATCTCCTAAATGGTGCACGTTTAGGAGATATTTACAGTACCTACAGTTAAGCCTTATTATAGACTTAGCTATAGGTAAAAGTCAGAGATGGGAGTTTACTTCCTCTTTAAGTGTGATAAAAAATAAAAAATCAGGAAAGGGCAAATGCTTTTTTCACAGCACTGTAAGGGTCCTTTCACACGGGACGGATCCGTGATAATCCGCCCCGTGAACATCCGCTTGCTCAGCGGGGATCGCTCAGTTGATCCCCGCTGAGCCGGCGGATGACAGGGCGGTCCCCGCACACTGTGCAGGGACCACCCTGTCAGATCTCCGCTCTCCTCTATGGGGGGGATCGGATGAACACGGACCGTCTGTCCGTGTTCATCCGATCCGCTCTGCAGACGGATAGAAAAATAGGATTTTCCTCCGTCTGCAGTATCGACCATAGCGGAAATGGATGATATCAGGTGTCAGCGGATGTTCATCCGCTGACACCCGCTATCCCATAGGAATGCATGTATGTCCGTATTTCACCTGAAAATGGATGGATGAAATACGGACATACTGTCCGCACGTGTGAAAGGGGCCTAACTTGTACCTGGCTACCTATAACCCCCTCTCTTCTACAGCCATTTAAAGTGGAGAATTCATACAGCTTGTCTGAGCTTTCAGAAAAAAGGGTGTGGAGAGCTGAAGTCACACTCTGCAGAGCTCAGTGAGGAGAGATCTGAGAGCTGATTGGAGGGAAGGGACACACCCCCCTTCACACAGGAACAGAGCTGAGACTGTCAATCTGCTGGAGCTCCTCCCCTGTCACCATTTTTCTCTTGGTGTCAGGAAAACTTTTCAGAAGTGACTCATGCTGATAGCAGAGAAAGGAGGAAGACAGAAATGACACTTAGTTCTCTGGATTGAGACAAGTACACACTATAGAGGCATATGCTTTGTTCATATTTCATGTCTGAGGTTTACAACCACTTTAAAGGAAATTCCACTGTTGCCCTTCGCGCGTTTCACATTGTATTAAAGGCTGCGCATTTTTAAAATAAATATTGCCTTCTCTGCATAGGCCTTTTCTTTTTATTATAAAAACACACTTTAGAATGAATGTAAGCTGAATATTTCTAGTTTAATAAATATTGATGTAAGAGCCTTTTCCTCTAGAACACACATAGCTGGCAGTGTGATCCAACAACGATGATAACAATGGTGGAGATTTTTCTTGTCTTGTATTGTTTATTACGCAGCATATGATCATTTGCTAAAACCTCAATGATTTACTGTTGTCCTCTTTATGTGTTTTTTTTTTTTTTGTGTAGATTTGTTAAGCATTTCTTTGAACAGTGCATATACATAAGGGTTGTCACCCCAGACCAGGAAGTGTGTTACTAGCAGGATCGCCAGGTAAAAATAAAGGAAAAAAGACAAAAAAAATGAAAACTAAAGACTAGTACGCTGCAATATATGAAGGTGCTTTGTGGACTACATATATTTCAATTTATATTCAGTTTAAAATAGAAATGAAAGGCAAAACATTTGTGTATACATATAAAATCACCATAAATACCCTTTTCCCCTTTTTATAAGTGATCACATTCCCTCTGTTCTCAGCTGCATTAGGAGCTCAGGGAGGAAAAGCAGCAGCACACTGATTCTCCCAGTAAATGGCTGTGCAGGCGGGAGGGGGGGGAGGGGTCATGTCAGCAAAGGTTTGATCATTTATCACAGCTTGAAAACGGACCACACTGCGCTAGCATGCCTAGTGTGGTCAGTTTTTAATAGGAAAGCAGAGGGACTGGCAGGATCACCAGGCATTTCACACAAAGGAAGCATTACAAAGAGAACAGGAGACTTTTTTTTATACAAGTACATGGTACAGCAGGCACATATCAGGAATATTAAATGTTGGGTTTACATATCCATTAAAGCTGAACTCCAGGTATGATCTGAATTGCATACTTACAGTATAATATTGGTCCAGCTCGGCACAATGAAAGTATGTACATCTAATTTCTGAGGGGCTGCTGGGGAAGCTGACAATCACTGTAGTCAAAATGGTGAAACTCAAGTTTTTGAGTGCTGGTGACCTTTACGATTACCTGGAGCAGCCATTCTCAACCAGGGTTCCTCCAGAGGTTGTTAGGAATTCCTTGGATTATGGTTAGGTCCAGAGGTTGTTAGGATTTCTTTGGATTATGGTTCCTCCAGAGATTGTTATCAATTTCTTGGATTATGGTTCCTCCAGAGGTTGTTAGGAATTCCTTGGATTATGGTTCCTCCAGAGATTGTTATCAATTTCTTGGATTATGGTTCCTCCAGAGATTGTTATCAATTTCTTGGATTATGGTTCCTCCAGAGATTGTTATCAATTTCTTGGATTATGGTTCCTCCAGAGGTTGTTATCAATTTCTTGGATTATGGTTAGGTCCAGAGGTTGTTATCAATTTCTTGGATTATGGTTCCTCCAGAGGTTGTTAGGAATTCCTTGGATTATGGTTCCTCCAGAGATTGTTATCAATTTCTTGGATTATGGTTCCTCCAGAGGTTGTTAGGAATTCCTTGGATTATGGTTCCTCCAGAGATTGTTACCAATTTCTTGGATTATGGTTCCTCCAGAGATTGTTATCAATTTCTTGGATTATGGTTCCTCCAGAGATTTTTATCAATTTCTTGGATTATGGTTCCTCCAGAGGTTGTTATCAATTCCTTGGATTATGGTTAGGTCCAGAGGTTGTTAGGATTTCTTTGGATTATGGTTCCTCCATAGGTTGTTAGGATTTCTTTGGAATATGGTTCCTCCAGAGATTGTTATCAATTTCTTGGATTATGGTTCCTCCAGAGATTGTTAGCAATTCCTTGGATTTTGGCCGATTGACCGCCCATTTGATGGGGCCTGCGTAGTTCAATGGGCAACACCACTTGACAGAGCCAGCTTCATGGCACTAATAGAAAAATTGAACCAAGTGAACATATGGTGGCAGTTGCTGATGCTGCCTGACCAATCTGTGATCACTTAGAGGGGGGGCATACTGGACTGTCTCGGTACTGATAACATTGACACATATAGTATCGTAAAAAAATGCTTTATTACATATCAAATTATACAATTCTAAAAAACACACAATACCCCACACAAAAAACAACAAGTTACTACTGACGGGTGACCCCGTGAAGTTTCTGTTGAGGTGGAGTATAGCAGTTCCTCTACCGGTTTCGCAGATTTAGCCGCTTCCTCAGGAGGAATAATCTGTATAACAGATAGTGTAATAAACCAGAACATAATAAACAGCATGCAAAACAGTAATACATATAATACAGAAATTGTGTACAATCGATGTTTAACCACTGCCATACCGGGTCATTGTAAAATGACGCCGGCAGGAACCCTCTCTCCCTCCGGATGGGCGTCATATGACGTCCTGGGTTTGAGGGGGGATATCTGAATGATGCCTGCATCTAGATGCATCATTCAGATATCCTTGTCTTCAGCCGGCGATTCTGCGCACCATAAGAATGATCATAGCGGCGGTTCCGCCGCTTGATCGTTCTTATAGGCGGCGGGAGGGGACATCCCCCCCTCCCGCCGCCATCCGGTGCTTCTCCGGGCTCTCCCGTGCCATCAGGGACCTGGAGAGAATCGTCCGGCGCCGGTGGTGGGTCACGTGACGAGCATAGAGATGACTGGTGACCAGATGGTTACCAGTCATCTCTATAACTGTCGGAGGCCCGGGCGCGATGTGATGACGTCACGCCCGGGTCCTCAGATGTGAACAAAGCCGCCATTGTGGCTGTAAGTATGAGATCAGTGAAATTTTTTTCATGATCTCATGCTTTCCAGCCTGGAGGAGAGATGTGGGGTCTTATTGACCCCGCATCTCTCCATAAAGAGGAGTTGTCACACACATTCCTATTACAAGGGATGTTAACATTCCTTGTAATAGGAATAAAAGTCATCAAAAAAAAAAAAAGTGTAAAAAAAAAAGTAAAAAAAAAAAAAAAAAAAATACAAATATTTTTTTTTAAAACGCCCCTGTCCCCAATAGCTCATGCTTAGAAGCGAACGCACACGTAAGTCCCGCCCGCATATGTAAACGCCGTTCCAACCACACATGTGAGGTATCGCCGCATGCGTTAGAGCACGTGCAACAATTCTAGCACTAGACCTACTCTGTAACTCTAACCTGGTAACCTGTAAAAATGTTCAAACAGTCGCCTATGGAGATTTTTAAGTACCGAAGTTTGGCACCATTCCATGAGTGTGCGCAATTTTAAAGCGTGACATGTTGGGTATATTTTTACTCGGCGTAACATCATTTTTCATATTTTACAAAAAAATTGGGCTAACTTTACCTTTGTGTTATTTTTTAATTAATGAAACCATTTTTTTCCCCCAAAAAAATTATTGCGCAAATACCGTGCAAGATAAAAAGTTGCAACGACCGTCATTTTATTTCCTAGGGTGTCTGCTAAAAAAAACATATATAATGTTTGGGGGTTCTGAGTAATTTTCTAGCAAAAGAATGATGATTTGTACATGTAGGAGAGAAGTGCCAGAATAGGCCCAGTATGGAAGTGGTATAAAAAGCCCTGTATGGAAAGGGTTAAAATATGAAGATCCGCTCACCCAATAGTAGGGCTGTAGAACAGCAAAGGCTCAAAAATGCCCCCTGTGGCGACCAAGGGGGAATATAAGTGCCACTCTCTGATAAAATAATATAATTATGATGTGGATTAATAATGATAGCCAAGGAAAACTAGGACACCACGTGGGTAGTGAAGGGGAAGAGGGAAGGGGGGGAGGGAAAAAGGGGGGGTTTGTGTGGGGGTGGTTTTTGGGGAGGGTTGGGGGGTGGGGGGGTTTGTGAGTGGGTGGGGGGGAGGGTTTGGGGAATAGGGAGATGGCACTAATGATCTTTTTGGCTGTCTGTTAGGAATGACATTTTGACCACTACTGTAAGGGTTGTATTCTTCCCAATGATCACCAACGTAAGGGCATTCCCCACTGACCCCTGAAGGACTGAGCATGTTTTTCCCTGAGACCTGAAAATTATTTCAGGTCAAATGATTGAGAAAGGCTGTGGTTCTCAACCTTTTTAAGACCAGGGCCTAGTAAATTCTTCTAAAACCTTCCATGCCCTAACAGTAAAAAATTAAGTTTATGCTCACACAATAAAAGTATGGGAATGCAGAACCTGCATTGAAATGTTGGAAGTCTTTGGATAGCGCTAGGTGTCACTTTAAGGAGGTTGTGAAGTGGGTTAGGGGACTCTGCAGCAGATTTGGCCCTGTAGGGGATGAGATTCTGGAGGGGGCTGATGGACTGAGGTAGGTTGGGGAGTACTATGGGACACCATTGGAGGTTGGGGTCACTATGGAAGGCTGAAGGGCACTATGGGAGCCTGGGTGGCACCGTGGAAGGTTGTGGAGCACTGCTGTCAGGAAACTAATACAGCTAATGCTCATTACTGTGCAGCTAATACTCATTTTCGCACAGCTTATGCTCATTCCTGTGCAGCTAATGCTCGTGCACATGTATAAGCACACAAGTGACCTCAGTATCCATGTGTATCCAGTGTGAACTGACACATGGGCGCAATTCTGTGCATCAGTCAGCGCGCACATTGGAGCCAAGCTGTCTATTTAAAGGAGATACTGGTGTGTGCTAGACACTGGATGTTCTTAAGCTTCCCCATAATACTTGTTCCTGTGTTCCTGCTTTGGTAACTACTCTTATGTTGCTGACCTGGCTTGTTCCTGAACTTACTCTGTGGATTCTGGATACTGACCTCGGCATGCCTTCAAATATTCTCTGCCTGCTTCCCTGGTACCAACCTCGGCCTGCTACTGGACCTTGCTCTACCTGCCTCCCTGGTACTGACCTCAGCCTGCTTCCTGACCACGCTGCTGCCTCAACGTTTATGACCCTGGCTCACCTTGACTACATCTTTGACCGTGGCTGTCACCTTCTACCAAGCTACCGGCACCCGTGCTTCTTTGAGCCTTGTACCTCTGTCACCACATTTAGGGGGGCTCAGACCAGAGCCGCAAGGGAAGCCCTCTCGTCAACTCAGCCTCCAACCAAGGGATGTGACAACTGCAGAGGCTTAGACCTGAGGGCTCTCAGGAGGCCTAGGAGCACTGTGAGACACTATTGGAGGTTGGGGGACACTATGGAAGCTGGAAAGGTACTGTCAGTGGTTTTAAATACTTTGGAGGCCTGGGAGAAGAGAGGGCATGGCCCAGCAGTGGGCCACAGCCTAGTGATTGACAACCACCGCTCTGGAAGATTGCCTACAGTCATTCAACTGTAAATGACTAGATTGGGTAAGCCTTCTCTGATGTCTGGCACCTTAAATGTCCTGGTCAAGGTTCATGTATGACATTGCAGTTGACTAGCAGAGGACAAAGTACCATTCGTTTTTCGAGACACTACCTATAATTATTTTAAACAAGATGGATCTGTTAATATTATCCTGCAACACTTTAATTTGCAGTTTCTCTGCAGAAAGCCATTTGATTAATTGACCTGTGTAATTGATGTACTTTATATGTCTCCAAACCTTTGGAACGTTAACCTGCATTTGGAGCCCTGCCAATAATAGCCATTTACTTATTACTAGACTTCTTATAGCACTAGGGACAGCTAAATGGGATGGAGGTGATCCATTTGTGAATCAATGTGAAAGGATAACTGTACTTTAAATTACCAAGCAAAATCCTGTTAACGTGGATTTTTTTATAAGCTTTAAAAGATGTGGAAAAAGAATAACATTTCATTATTTAGATATACCATATCTGTGTCTGCACTGAGCCATTGTATCAAGCAGGTATGTGGACCAATTAAACCCAATATATACGGCGCAACCACTAATAAACCTAAAAGCAGCTGTTCAAACAAAAGTCATATATATGTAGCACTACCCCCGAAGGAGCTGCTGGTTTTGTTTGGGTCTACGTTCTGCCTATCAACCCCAAAGTTTGGCTCGAACCCTCCCTTGGCACAACTGGACCACACAATGATTGTGAAACCCACTGTTGACTGGGAACCACAATGATATCATAAAATGATATAACTTACAATTAGATATGGTTACCTTATGCTGGCCACTTGTCCACAATGACTAAATAGAGAACTCCACACAGTTTCCTGCTTAACCAGAATCAATTTTACTCAATGGTAAAAGACTGAAAAATTTAACAGAGGCACAGTTGACTTGTGCAGGGCCCTGCAAAGTCAATGATGTAAATATATATATGACAGTAATAAAACACATTCTTAATACGCACTTTCTACATAAGTAGCAGACCTATGCTCGCGAGCTCCCCCTAATGGGCAATATTGTACCCGTGTCCCGTCACTATCAGTTCTAGTCAGGCCTGACTAAATGCAGTGTACCGATCCTTCAGTAGTAGGAGTCTTCGCTAGCAATCGTTGGTGCACATAACATTTGTAATCCAACAAGTATGGGAAAGTCAGAAACAACATCCGAAGTAATTACCAATGTATATGACTTGCGGGCGACACAGGCGCCAATACTTTAAATACACTGCCACTGCGGGATGCAATGTGTCCTTGCACGTGGGGTGTTAACTTTCCAAAGAAACAATGGTGGCAAGTCTATAAGGCCCACCTACCTGCGATTCAGTTAATTGTCGTTGGGCAGGTGCCCTTCTCACCAAACAAGGCCTCGGTTCTCCGGTATGCTCCGCAACTTGCAGCCTCCGATCCTCCGCAGAGCTGTAGTAGGTGTCGATGGATGGACGATTCTGGTTGCTGTGGAGTGTGAGCTGGACACCCACAATGAAGATCCCTCTCACAAGATTAGACAGGCAGGCTCAGACGACGGTGGGCCCAGGCTTCTTGGGCCTAGACACACTGGAAGCCGGCCTCAATGCAGGCTTCCTTCTTGATAGATGGCCGCATCCCAAGAGACAGAATGTAACTCCTCCCTTCCGTTAAATAACCTCTCCCAGCAGGCTGTGCGGTGATGCAGTGCACCCTGGTAGCACAGCTGCACTGTGGGTAGTATAGTCTGATTCACAATGCATTGTTTTAATATCATTGGAGCGAATAAGTTACTGCAATATAACAAATTGAACACTGGAGGGAGCTAAGTTCCTTCAACTGTAGTCTATATCTACATTGCAAAGTGGAACCTTGCTACATATACAAAAACAATACACCCCAAAAAGAACAGCGCTCTGAACCCACCAAGTGATTCATATACCCTACTTTCATGTACACTTCTGTGCAAAAGTTTTGGGCAAGTGTGAACAAATGCTGTAAATTAAGAATGCTTTCAGAAATAGTGTTAATGGTTTATTTTTTATTAATTAACAAAATGGAATGTAAATGAACAGAAGAGAAATCCAAAGCAAATCAATATTTTTTGCCTTTTTAACCTCCCTGGCGGTATGATTATTTCAGATTTTAGGTGCTGAAAGCGGCACCATTATTTTGCATGGAAATTTGACGTTTTATATTGTAGGCCTGTAATTCTTAGGTATAAGGCCTCATACACACGACCGTGCATGCGTACGAGCCTTTCAGGTTTCTCGTCAAGAAAACTGCCCAGAATCTCGACGAGAAAAATAGAGAACCTGCTCTCTATTTTCTCGCCGGGATTCACGTCGGCCTGTTTCCCGACGAGAAAACTGTGTGTGTGTATGCGGCAACAAGCTTTCCTGTCCTCCGGTAAGCCCGCGCATGCTCGAAATGACTTTGACGCATGCACGGTAGCTTCCTAGGCATAGGTAGGGTGTAGCAAGATGGCGGCGACGGCATCGAATGTGACGAGCGCACACTCATCGTAGTCGATGACGTCACCGCGTTCGTTCCATTCAAAAGAACGGCGGTTCTTTGGAATGGAGTGTGTGTACACTCGGCCGGCACAAGATTCTTGTCAAGAATCTCGTGAGGAAAAACGACGGGATTTTTCCTGGCGAGAATCTCGGCCGTGTGTACAGGGCTTTACTCACTTAAATCTGACCAAACAAGAGTCTAGTAGACATCCCGGGTATGATAAAGTTTGAAACGCAAAATCATAAATTATAATATAATAAATAACTATAAATAATTATAACAAATAATAATGTAATAATAATAAAAATTATTCAATAATGTAATCAAAACAAAAACACTGAAATTTGCTCAGTTGCAGAATTGTCGCTGTCATTAGATTTAGTGTTTGATGACGAATTTCCCCACAAATCGCTATCGCTCAATTCTGCAAGTGATTCTAATATATTATCGCTGTTTTCTAGCTGGTCTAAAACCACTTTTGACATAAAGGGACACTTTTTGGTTGCTATGGACAATCTCCAGTTTCCAGCCAGAAAAAACTGTATTTATAATATAAAAGTGCATGCAGGACACTGGACAGACCACTAGGGACAAAGGGGATGTGTAATTATTTTATACAGTACTGTAATCTGTAAGATTACAGGGTACTGTATGTGTATTGTGTTTTTACTGTTTTGAATTTGGCGCTGATCTCCGCCCCTGTGCGTCGCAACGTCGCAGGGAACGGAGCTCGGTGGCACTCGGGCACTGTGTGAATCGAGCGAGGAGACACGGCTCGCACACACAGCGGGGAGACATCGCAGGATCCAGGGAACAAGGTAAGTTACTTTGCCTGGATACTGCAATGCAGCCCCGAGTCTGACTCTGGGTTACCGCTAATGGTACTGAAATTCCACCCCGAGCCAGACTCGGGAATACCGCCAGGGAGGTTAAAGCAGAATCAATTCTCCTGGGTACACACAGTGCTTGTGCACACAGTTTTTAAAGGAACTCAGCAGGTAGGTTGTTCCAAACATCTTGGAGAACTAAGCACAGATCCTCAGTGGATGTCGGTTGCCTCAAATCCTTTTGTCTCTTCATGTAATCCCAGACAGACGCCATGATGTTGAGATCAGGGCTTTGTGGGGGCCAAACCATAACTTCCAGGACTCCTTGTTCTTCTTTACCTAAAGATAGTTCTTAATGACATTAGTTGTATGTTTGGCATCGTTGTCCTGCTGCAGAATAAATTTGGAACCAATAACACTCCTCCCTGATGGTATGGCATGATGGAGAAGTATCTGCCCGTATCTCTCAGCATTGAGGACACCATTGAGCCTAACCAAATCTCCAACTCCATTTGCAGAAATGCAGCCCCAAACTTACAAGGAACCTCCACTGTTGCCTGCAGACCCTCATTATTGTACCACTCTCCAGCCCTTCGCCAACAAACTGCTTCCTGCTACAGCCAAATATTTCACATTTTGACTCATCGTCAGTCCAGAGCCCCTACTGCCATTTTTCTGCTACCCAGCTCCTATGTTTTGTGCATAGTTGAGCCACTTAGCCTTGTTTCTATGTCGGAGGTATGGTTTTTTGGCAGCAAAGCTTTGTGAAGACCCCTTCTGGCCAGACGTCCACGGACAGTAGATGTGTGTACCTGGGTCCCACTGTATTCCGCCAGTTCTGTGCTGATGGCACTGCTGGACATCTTCTGATGTCGAAGGGAAGTAAGCATGATGTGTCTTTCATCTGCTGCATTAAAGAGGAAGTAAACCCGGGGCGTGTCCGGATGTGAAGCCGAGTAGACGTGTGGTGGCTCAGCTCCGCTTCTGACTAATCCTTACCTTTATCCTAGCGCCGGGATTATTCCCTATTTTCAGCCCGAAGGACATCTGGGAGATCCCACACTTCTCCACTCCCGCCCGGGTCCTCCTGAATGGCTCCTGGACGCCGCAAATACAGCAAACGTCAACCGCCTGCAGCCCGCTCTCCCCCATCGCCCGCCATCTTGCCCACACGCTCTCCCCCTCCCTCTCCATCCTCTGTCGCGGTGGGCACACAGACGGCGGCTGCAGGCATGGGAGACGCGGCGCCATCCAACTCGGACCTGTTGGCGGCGATTACCTCACTCAAAGACACGCTAACCACCAAGATAGACGCGGTGTCCATGGAGGTGGGCCTCCTGCGCCGGGATATGGACCGGTTCCGGACCCGGATGTCAGAGGCAGAGTCCTGCATCTCCCAGTTGGAGGACACGGTGAGGGAAGACTCGAGAGACCTCAGAATCCTCCAGAGACAGGTACAGGCTCTGCAGGAGAAATCAATTGACATTGAGAACAGACTCAGGAGGAATAATCTGCGGGTGGTGGGTCTTCCCGAGAGGGCTGAGGGTGCAAATCCTGCTGAGTTCACTGAGAAGTTTCTTATCACCCTGCTAGGCCTCAAGGATCTCCCCCCCACGTTTGTAGTGGAGCGGGCCCACAGAGTCCCCACTACCCCACCTATCCAGGGGGCGCCACCTAGACCCTTCCTGCTCAGGCTCTTGAACTATCGAGACAGAGACAGACTGCTTGCTGCTGCCAGAAACACTGGGGAGCTTAAATATGAAAACTCCAGAATCTCCTTGTATCCTGACTACTCTCCTGAAATACAGCAAAGACGCCGCACCTTCACTGGGGTACGCAAGCGCCTCAGGGAGAAGGGCCTAAAGTACAGCCTTCTGTACCCCAGCAAGCTCCGGGTGATTGATGGCAACTCTACCCGTTTCTTCGAGACCCCTGCTACAGCTGCTGCCTGGCTGGATTCCCGTTGATCCAAGAGAGTTCTTCAAGTTGTCCCACTGCTCCACCTTGCCCTCTTCATGATGGTATCCTGTTTTTCACCCTTTCCTCTTTTGCATCAGAAGCGGTGCAGCTTGGCCACACCACGGTATACAAGTGACCTCTGATATCCCTCACTTTCCCACACTTTGGACTGCTCCCACAGTCCCGAGAAGGATACCCCGGGAAGTGCTTCTACATCCCCCCCTGGCCTGGTGGGCCGTCTTCTAGGGGCCCTTGTGGCCTGAAGATTCTATTTTCGTTTTTGTTTTGGGACGAAACCCTGCATCAGTTTTTACGGTTCTCTGGCCCCTTTTTGTTTTGGCCTTTGAACCAGGTTTGTATGATGTCTGGGTAGGGAGTTACTTGTTCTGGGGTGAGGGGTTTCTATATTTTGCTGCTCTCAATGTACACTATGCTGCTCAAATGTTTTACTGGACTCAGATCCCAATGACTTTGCTTGCTGTTGTTTGTCTCCCCAATGGATCTGGGCCTCCTGGGTCCATCCTGTGCCTATTTCCCCCTGGTGTTTCATGATGGCTCCCCCAGATACTGAGCTGCTGACCATTCTATCATGGAACGTCAGGGGGCTTAATTCCAAGTATAAAAGATCGATCTTGTTCCAATATTTGAAAATGCACAATCCACACATAGTGCTGCTGCAGGAGACCCACTTGACTGGCAGTAAGGTCCTTGCTTTGAAAAAATCCTGGGTGCAGAGGGCTATTCATGCAACTTATTCTTTATACTCCCGCGGGGTCTCTATTCTAATTAGCAAACTAATTCCGTGTGTAATTCATGATGTCCATTTAGATCCCCAGGGTAAATTTGTTATGGTTGTATTGAGTTTGTACGCACAGAAATATGTCATTGTGAATGTCTATCTGCCTCCGCCGAGCCAGATACAGATTCTTTACACGTTATACGAGAGGCTTGCCCCGCATTGCCCTGCCCATGTCCTGTTCATGGGAGACTTCAATGCCACTCTGTCCCGAGACCTGGATAGACCTACTCCCCAGCCGAACTTTAATTCTGATCTTGGTACATGGGCCCAGGCGACAGAGTTTCAGGAGGTTTGGAGGTGGCTTCACCCTCATGACAGAATGTATTCTTGCTTCTCAGCCACATTTAAAACCTCATCTCGAATTGATTTGACTTTTGCCAACTCTCCCCTATTAGCTTGTGTCTGTGAGGCGAGCTACCTCCACTCTGGCCTCTCCGACCACCATCCACTTAAATTAGCCATTAAGATTGGCAGGTCCTGGGACAAAGCCATGTGGCGGCTGCAGCCCCATTGGATTAACAATGAGGCAGTCCATGATAGAGTCTCTCCTCTCCTGCAGGAATTCTGGGCACACAATCAGGGGTCGGCTTCCCTGGAGGTGACGTGGGATGCCTCCAAGGCTCACGGCAGGGGACAATATATCTCTGCTGTGGCTGCGGTGAAGGCGGAGCTTGGAGACGCTGTCTCTAACCTGCAGCACAGGGTTGATGAGGCCATGACTAAATACACTGACTCGGCTACGCTTGTCGCTTGTCCTCGCTTCGGCGGGAACTTCATCTCCAAGTGTCCGAAATTACCAGGTTGGGTATACAACGTAGTAGACAGGAATATTTTGAGTTTGGGGACAAGAATAGCAAACTACTGGCACTACTAGCGCAGCAGGATAGGCCCTTGACAGTCATACCAGAGATCCTTACGAATGATGGCGTTTTGGTCCACTCTCAGGAGGATATTCTCTCTGCATTTACCGCTTTCTATACCTCCCTGTATGTCTCTTCGCTCCCCGCAGACTTTGACCCTGCACCCATGATGTCTATACTGGATACGTTGGCTCTGGGTTTTACTTCCTCTTTGTTTCCCTGCAAAGGTAAAGCATAATGGGCTACTATGCATCGCATAGTAGCCCATTATGTGTCACCTACCTGCAGGAGAAGCCCGCGATGTCCCGGTCTTCCTCGCTAGTAACGAGTGTCAATCTTCACCCCTCTTCTTCCGGGGTCCACGAACTCCGGCTCTGTGACTGGCCAGAGTCGCGTGACGGCACGTGACATCACTCCCGCGCATGCGCGCGGGAGCTGCCACTTACGGCATAACCCCATTCATAAAACGCCACGCTCGGTGCGCCTGCGCCGTTGTCTACAGCGCGCATACGCCGTAGACATCGGTACAGTCTTTTTTGCAAATATCTCCTAAACCGTGTGAGTTAAGGAGATATTGCAAGTACCTACAGGTAAGCCTTAATCTAGGCTTACCTGTAGGTGAAAGTTCTACCTGAGGGTTTACAACCACTTTAAGTTTCCTTGGCCGACCACTGCGTCTACGGCCCTCAAGGTTGCCCATTTCTCCGTGCTTCATCAAAAGAGATTGAACAGCACATCTTAAAACCCCAGTCTGCTTTGAAATCTCTGCCTCTGGCAGAGACCTTGCTGATGCAGTATAACTACCTTGTGTCTTTTTGCTGTGCTTAGTCTTGTCATGGTGTGTGACCTGTGATATGAAACAGTCTTCCACAACTTCATATTAGTAGCAGAATTTGGCTGTTCCTCACCCAGTTTTAAGCTTCCTAGAGAGCTATTTCTGCTTCAGTTAATGACTGTGTTCACCTACATAAGACATTGATGATCATTAGCACCTGCTTGGTATAATTGGTTAATCATACACCTGACTCTAATCCTTCAAAATCCCTGACTTTGTGCAAGTGTAAAGCCTCGTACACACGAACGAGTTTCTCGGCAAGAAACGACAAGAAAACTGCCGAGATAGCTTTCTTGCCGAGAAAATCGTTCGTGTGTATGGTTCCTCGTCAAGAAAACCGACAAGAATCTCGACGAGAAAAATAGAGAACCTGCTCTCTATTTTCTCGTCGAGATTCTCGTCGGCCTGTTTCTCGACGAGAAAATTGTGTGTGTGTACACTTACCTGTCCTCCGGGAAGCCCGCGCATGCTCGAAATGACTTTGACGCATGCGCGGTAGCTTCCTAGGCATAGATAGGGTGTAGCAAGATGGCGGCGACGGCATCGAATGTGACGAGCGCATGCTCGTCGTAGTCGATGACATCACCGCGTTCGCTCCATTCAAAGAAGCGCGGGTTCTTTGAATCAAGCGTGTGTACACTCGGCCGGGACAAGTTTCTTGTCCAAGAATCTCGTCAAGAAAAACAACATGTTTTTTCTTGACGAGATTTTCGGCTGTGTGTACGAGGCTTCAGAATTGATGCTGGTTCAAAGCCAAAGGGTAGTCACACCAAAAGTTGATTTGATTTTTCTTCTGTTAGCTCACTTTGCATTTTTTAAATTGATAAAAATAAACGCTTAAAATATATATTTTTGAAAGCATTCTTACTTTACAGCATTACACCTGCCTAAAACTTTTGCACAGTACTGCATAATGACAAAATACAATAAAATAATAGCCCATAGATGTGGAAATAGGGTAATTCCTCTTCATATATAATCCGTTCCAATCACCACATGATCTGCCACCAATCCGAACCGCACTCACCAACAGTAGTGATCTCCAAATTATAGGTAAGTCTAATGTGCCTGAAACGTCTGTGCCACAAATGATTAACCATTATGGAGGTACCTAGAATTAAAAAAGCCTCATACAGTTTAATATGGTTTATTACCAGCTTGCCAACCGAGTAACTTACATATACAACGGCAAGGCGGCTCTGCTGCGCAGGATCATGTAGTATTTGATCCTGCACTTCCAGGTCTGGGGTGCGCATGTGCTCCGCCGGCGACCTGCTCCCGCTGTCATTATACACAGCGGGAACAGAGGACTCGATGTCCACCGGCACTCGCCGATCATTAAGCAGAGAGCCAGAATGTCGATCTTCCTATGTAAATAAAGCAGATCGCCGTTCTGTCAGTAGGGAAGGCATTGATCCTGTGTTCCTCCAAAGCAGAAACATGGATCAGTGCCTTTTCCTAGTAAAAGTACCTCCCACACAGTACACAAGCACTGGTTAGGCACACAGTTAACCTTCGATCGCCCCAACCAGTGTCATTAGTACAGTGACAGTGCATATTTTTAGCACTGATCAATGTATTAGTATCACTGGTTCCCTAAAGGTGTCAAATGTATCAGTTAGTGTCCGATTTGTCCACCGCAATATTGTAGTCCCACTATAAGTCGCTGATCCCCGCCATTACTAGTAAAATATTCCATAGTTTGTAGACGCTATAACTTTTGCACAAACCAATCAATATACGCTAATTGGGATTTTTCAACAAAAAATATGTAGCAGATCACATATTGGCCTAAATTGAGAAGGTAATTTGATTTTTTAAATTTTTTATTGAGTATGATCGATAGCAGAAAGTAAAAAATATTGTTTTTGTTTCAAAATTTTATTTATTTGGTTACAGCGACGCACGAGCGCGCAATTGCCAGTTAAAGTATCGTAGTGTCGCATTGCAAAAAAATGGCCTGGTCATGAAGGGGGGGGGGGCAAATCTTCCAGAGGGTAAGTGGTTAAAGTATAAAAAACACTAGATTATATCAAAGGATATGTAAAGGTTTGTTTTTAGAAAAAAAAAAACATATCATACTTACCTCTTCTGTGCAGTTGGTTTTGCACAGAGTGACCCCGATCCTCCTCTTCTGGGGTCCCTCAGTGGGCACTCCTTGCTCCTCCTCTTCTCGAGTGCCCCGTTGGAGAGCCACTCTCCCTCTGGGTACTCGTGCGGGCGCGCTCCCGTGTCCTACTGCTGCGTCCATTGGACAGCAGGACTCGGCCCCGCCCCCAGCTCCTGCGTCATTGGATTTGATTGACAGCAGCGGGAGCCAATGGCTGCGCTGCTATCAATCTATCCAATCAGGACCCGAGACACCGGCTGGAGCTGGCATGCTCGCCCCCGTCGCTGGAAAGATCGGGTTCAGGTAAGTAAAAGGGGGGTTCTGGAGGGCAGCTGCATCACAGAAGGTTTTTCACCTTAATGCATAGAATGCATTAAGGTGAAAAACCCTGAGGGTTTACAACCCCTTTAACATATAGCTTGCTTATCTCATTTATGGGCACCGCATTATGGCCACTGCAATCATTAACCTCCACACTGTGGGAAACCACCGTCCCCTTCACCTTTCCAACAGCTTGCAGAGCAATAGAAGAAACCTCAGCATGCCATGAGCAGTGTGCGTGATGACGTCGCTTACGCTCTATCAACATAAAATAAAAACAGTACACCCTCCAAATAAAAGAAACTCTGTTCCGCAAATAAAAAACTTTTTCTTTTTTGGGGGGGGGGGGGGGATTTGCTACATTGGCCATAGTTCAAAGGCCATGCAGTGCATTATGGTTTTAAATATATTCTCACAGGTAACTAAGAAGGATCAGAATGCTTGTGCTTTTTTTTTTGAATTTCTGACAATATCAACGGGTATTTTTTGTAATTTATTTAAAATCTTGTTAGCCTAAAAAAACAAATGTAGCATAATGCAGTCCTGACACACCCACCCCTCACAAAAATGAAGTCTGTTCTCAGGAGGTCACTGTGACTGCTTATGTGACAGAAGCAGTGGCTGGGAAGGGAGCCTGTGACCTTACTAAACAGTTCTAAGACCAGACTCAATGCCGCCCTTCCTATGAGTGCTACCAGAGGCAGCCAGCCCCCAACTTGCCTAATGGTGGGAATGCCCCTGATGTAATTAATATCTGTAATGATAGTATTTCATTTATAAATTCCTTTTTATATTGCTGTAACTAATAAAAAAAAGTGTAATCTGTAGTAGGGCATTCATTTGTTTGCCGTTTGTTCATCTAAATCTATATGTCTACAGTACAGTGCAGTAATTATACTGCATGACAAACAGCTTTGTCACCTGGCTGTGTATCATAAACAAATGTCAATTAAAACAAAATAAATGATTGTTTTAATTTTTTTTTTTCAACCTTAATTTTATCTCAGTGCCGCTGATCTTCTGCAGCCTCCTTGCTGCCACTGCATGGCATTTCTCAGGGCAGGTTTCCTGACGGCCTCTATGATGTGTGTTAAAATGGCCACTTGTAGTCTCCATTGCACAAAAACAGGAACACAAATGGAAAATGGGGGCCAGTGCCGGGACAAGGACATCCAGTGCCCGGGGCAAAGATGGCAAATTGCGCCCATACCCCCCCCCCATTCATTATGTGTATGTAGCGGGGTCCCCAAATTTAACCCCGCTATACCTAAATTTAGGGGTGACCAGAGCAATAGTTGGCTCGGGTCTCTTGATTATTTGGACTCTGCCTTACTGCTGTGTCACCTGGCATGCAGTTCCCCTTTGTTAGTATAGGTGGTGTTGTCACCGATACCCTGGGTTGAACCACAGGTGATGGGGTAGGTATTGGATGAACTTTCTCGGCTGCCGTTGGTGGGCGGTTCTGGCCTGCTGTGCATGCCGGGTTAGGATATATAAGGAGCAGACGCCCTGACACGGGGAGCCAATTCCCGGGGACCAATGCCTGGATGAGAGCCAATTCCCGGGGCCCATGCCCGGATGACAATTTCGGGGCCCACTGCCCGGAGGGAGCTACCCCTCAGAGGGGGGTGCGCCCCATCTTGATCGAGGAGTCTCGGGCACCTTCAGCCCGAGGCTACAGAGTTCCAGGTGGGCCCAGTACCTTTGACTGGGTCTACAACCGAAGAGGAGTCCCAGGGAACCCGCGTGAGGGTAACCACTCTGACACAGAGGAAACCAGGGGAGGATCGATCCCATAACAAGAGGGCGAGTAATAAAGTATTGCTGACTCGGGAAAGGCCAGGTGACCTGTCGGAGGGAAGGATTCCTCGCTTCGCAGACTGCCTCTGTGGAGTGTTGAAGTTCAGGAGGGATCTCCTTGACTTGGTCCTTGGATGGGACTGAGTCATTGTTCCAGCATCACGCCGGCTGCTAGTGCTACTGAGTGACTATCCGGGTGAGCTGTACCCACTCGGGATCAAGTGGCGACGAAGCCAAGAGTGTGCCTGAATCCACTTCTATCTGCTAACCTTTTCTAACTTCAACTCTCTGGTTACTGAAAGCAAGATAAAATAAACTCACGTTGGAGTTGATACGTTGTGTGGACATTGACCTCATTTGGGAAAGATAAAGACTCGCCTCTATAAACATAAAGGGGAGAACCAGAAGAAGGAAGTTACTAACTGCAGGACCCAAGTATGTAACACTGCCTGACCATTATAATCTAGAGGACATGGGCATGTGGCATGGTGTGTCTTATCCCCCTGCTTGAGAAGGTAAGAGGGGGAAAAAGATCCGTGTGCTACATGTACTTATGAGGAGGAGGGGGAGATAGAGCACAGCCCACACCTCTTCCCTGCTCTCTCCTTGCTGCTGACAGAAGTAGTGATGCCGCTGTTACTACTCCTGTCAGACTTATGGTAAAAGGAACTTGCGGCGTCCCCATTCCTACAATACACGATGCGTATCCTGCCTATAATAAAGATCACCTATAGGTATAGTAAATATCTCCTAAACGTGCGCCATTTAGGAGATATTTACTGTACATGCAGCCAGTGACGTCACCGACGTATGCACTCTGAAGGAAGCTGTACCGTTCCTTCAGAGCCCTGTGCCGTAAATAGTGGCTCCCACTTGCAGGTTCAGGCCACTCATATATCTGGAGTCTGCAAACCCAGAAGGAAGACCAGGTGAAGATGGAAGCGCCTTCAGTGGTGACAGCGTGCTGCTGGAAGGCTTTGATTTCAGGTAAGTTTCACATAATGTGCTAGTATGTGATGTATACTAGCACATTATGACATTGCCTTGCAGGTTTAAAAAAAAAAAAAACCAGCGGTTTATGTTAAATGTTAAATAAAGTCACTAAAATTAACGGTATAAATAACGGTATACCGTTCTTGATGTATTCGTCTGAGACAAAATTCGTGAATCAGCTTGAAAGCAAACCGTGTGTTTTATTATACACACCAAAAAGGAATTAATACAGTTACAGTATATTAATTCAATAGCTTCTTAAAGGTTCCAAAATAATGTTCAAGTATAAAATAAAGTTCAGTATATCAGATGCCTCATGCTTCTTAAAATGTCCTTAAAATGGCCGATTAACCCTGTGTATGCTGAATAGTCTGTGGGCTGTAGAAATAGATGTTTCCTGAATCTCTGACTGGTGAAGAAGAACGTTCCTTCCTGCTCACTCAGCTTTTAAAGACAGTTCTTTCTTTGTTGAAATTCGCGCTCAAAAGTAACCACACCTACATTTTAAAATATTACCTCCCTCTCATTACCCACGATGTAGGGATTCAAGAGTATACATATGAGGTACATCTGGTTCGACTTACCAGTTTCAATAGGAAATGCCTCGGTGTAAATTACAGGATTTGGGGGAGGGGAAGTAAAACTAGTCTAAACTGCATCTATATTCCTAACAAAATATTAGTTACATAGCAGTATTGTCTAGAAGTTAAAATATATTTACAACATACATCAAAACCCTGACAGTTTCTGGAATTTAAAGCTCAAGTTCAAATGTCACATTTGGGATTCATTAAATCAGAAGTCCACCCATTCATCCAGTTAATTTTGAGGAATTCTTTCTTAATCTTGGCCAAATTAAATTTTAGATATTAAGAATATAACATTCCCCTCTGAAATATGAATAATAATCATATTTTTCAATTAAACCATTCAAACCATCTATGTCACAGACACTCTGACTTTGATCCAATAACTCCAAATGATTTGTCACCCGTAACTGAGCCTGCAACTCCAAAACCCATCCTTCTCTTAAGCTTATTTTGCAACATATCATCACCTTTCTTAATTTCATTTCTGATTTGATTATACAATTTTTTCATTCTAAACATTAAACATAATTGATATATAATGCATAACATAATAATAATAAAAATGATAACTATAGGATGCGATAAAATATTTCCTGCTGCGGAAGTCATGGAAGTTTTTCCCCAAATGGATATACTAGTTCTGAATTGTCTCCACTAGGTGGCGCCTGCAAAATCCGACCATTGATGACGAGACACTTTCTCTGAGTCTGTCATGATCTGAAAACAAACCTTCTTTTTATCTATAAGAGTAATCAATTCAGAAGTAGTTCCAACTTTTTCTATTCTTGCTGAACATAATGTATGATTATGATAACAAGAATGAAATATACTTTTATCTTGATTAGGTAAACAAATGACTTTAGATTGGAATTGTAAACATGATGACAGATCTAATTGTTCTAAGTCAAAATTATCCTTGTTAAACACAAAATCTGTATACTACAACTTATAATATAATAATTGAGTATCACTAATTGGTACTCCCAAAACAGTAATTGGAACCAGAATTTCTTCTTTCCCTGCTACTGGAATCATAGAAGAACTATAACACTCATTCTGATTACATCCTATCAATTTATTTACCCATAAATCAGTATGATTTATTGCAAATGCATATTCTCTGGGTAAATTCTGCAAAATGCCAAGAGGAGTTATTCCACCCTGAAATGCTTGCGCAATTATTTTAAAGTTAGTGGAATATTCTGTCTGGATCTCTAAACATGCTCTAGCTATATGAGAATGTTCTTCACTTGTCATTAGATTTAAAGTAATTTTCTGGAGATGCAATATGGATGGACCCATTACATTAGCTGTTTCAAATAACCATTTTTTCTAATATTTGATTCAAATTTCTTTGGATTGTAATACCTTTACTTCCCACTAAACCAGCTCCTAAAATGCCTTCAACGATACCACGTTTATTCCTGTTATGATTCCTAATATTGATTCCAAACTATCTTCCAATACCCAATTCCATATTACCCAAATGTCCTTGACATTGTGGAAACCTTGTAGAAATTTTCCATTCTGAAATATTAAAGTTCCACAATATAATGACAAACTTTCCTTCTCTCAATAGAGCTCTGGATTGGAATTGGTTAATCTGGAAAAGATTAGCAAGAACGCTATCTTTACCAACACATGGAGTCTTCCTTGGAGACACTACAACAACACTTGCATTAGCACATTTCAATGGATAACCTTCTATTAATATGCAGCACTCATATATACCGGTATCATTTAAAGATACACCTGATTGATGATAAATAAATTTATCATTGATCCAATTCACAGTACCAAAAACTCCTTTATGAATGATATTAGTGGTACTGTGAAGAAAGCTACCCAAAAATTCACCATTCCTTTTCCAAGTTAACAATGAACTTTGAGGTAAAAATATCTGAGTACTACATACCAAATTCATACTATCTTCATCTATCAATGATTTATAAGGACTGTGGAGACACTTCTATTTCTGGAACAATAATATCTACCACAGTACGACTAATTTTAACTATCCAATATTTTTCCAAAACTTTGTAGCAGGTAATAATACTGTTCTACTGAATACCACAGTAATTTCCCAGTGACTTCAACATCATTACTATGAATGAATTACAATTCCATACAGCAAGTATGTCTATGTCCTATACATACATATACCAACAAATCTTCTGCTGTATTGACATTACTATATCTAAATGTATCTCTTTTTCATCTATATCAATATCAATATGTTTTTATTCTCAATATCAATATGTTTTTATCACTTTTGATTCTGAATAATGGAATGTCTTTGCTGTGAAAATCTTCCATCCTGTTAACCTCTGCATGGCTGGAACAGTTTCTGATATAGTATTACCACTGACAAAATTGTCACTAGAGAATGAATCCGTTGATCAACTTTTTCTTTTTAGAACTTTTCTTTTGTTGTCATTTTCCTTCTTTAATCAGGTTTGTTCAAAAACCATTCCTAGGAAAAAATAAAAGCAGTATCATTTATCTAAATATAAATTTTTATCTCATAATATACAATTATTGTCTCATAATATACAATTTCCACTGATCATTGTGTACCCACATTTTTATTGTCTACGTGCATTATCCACTGAATTGAGAGGTCTTTGAACTTGCACCATTAATCATTATGTTTTCTCTATTGCCCCTCTGTGCAGCGTAGACAAAAAAAAAACTCATTGGGAAACACAAGTGACATTTTCCTTCCTGTCATAAGTTCAAATGGAGAATACTTTGTTGCAGAAGATGCTGTGCTTCTAACACTCATCAAAACAAATGGTACAGCATCAACCCAAGTATTTCCTCTGTCCAACAATATTTTAGCAATTCTAGATTTAATGGTATGATTCATCCTTTCTACAATACCTGCAGACTGTGGATGATAAGGCACATGAAATCTCTGTTCTATTCCCAAAATTTTACACATTGCCTGCATGATTTTTCCTGTAAAATGAGATCCCTGTGTCACCACTGAGATTTTTTGGTATTCCCCATACTGGAAAAACATGATTCACTAGCATCCTAGCAGTTGTCAAAGCATCATCTTTGCGAACTGGTAAGATTCAACCCACTTTGAAAAAACGTCAACCAAAACTAAAGCAAATCTGAATTCATTTTTCCCTGATGGTAAAGGACCTATATAATCTATTTGTATTGAAGACCAAGGTCCGTCTGCTGGAGGAATTCTTTGTAAAGGAGGTTTCTGCCCCTTTGGTCTAGGATTCACTTGTGCACAAATCAGACAGGATTTGATTACACTGTCTGCTGTCTCTTCCATTTTTTCCCAATAGAACTATTCTTTAAAAATGTAAACCATTTCTGCTTACCCATGTGACAATAAACATTCATGATGAAATTAAGTGAATTCCACCTGTAGGTGTTGACGTATAACGAGACACAGACAACTTGTCATGTCATAAGGCCAAAGTTTTCATAAACCAAATGAGGTCTTATGACAACCGAAGCGGAAGGAAATAGACGCATCCATTCTCTCATCCTCTACAATTTAAGAAATCTGTGTGTCTGTTTTCCTGGCAACATAAAAATTCAGGTTGAATCACCAATTCACCATGCAAAACTGCTTCCTTTGCTAAAACTGTCACTATACAAACTTCAAAATACTATGTGGGGTTGTAAAACCTGAAATATTCTCAGTTGCTTTTACTGCATAATGCACAACCACTAATTATCTCAATGTCTAGAATGCTGTTGATACAGGTAAAGAAACCATAATCTCCATACGTTCCTGTAAAGGCTTTTCTTTCCTGAACCAATCAAAATCCCTAAAAATGTTTCTTCACTTATCCATAAGCTGAAGAAAAAAAAAGCTTAAAACCTCTTCTTCCAGAATTCTCAACAATTCTACCAGAAGAATAAAATGTTCCTTAAATCAATATATATCTTGCTATAAAACAAAGATAAACAAAATTGCTCAAAATGTTCCTATTTCAAACATTCTTTCTGTAAAGCAATTAACATTTCCTATTTCCTGTGTTCTGTCTGTGACGTGTATCTCATCATATCTGTGTGTGGCCATACACGTGACAATTCTGAGTTCACCGTCTTTCTTGCATGCCTGCAGCTTTATTCAAAATTTTGTTTAAACAAAATTTCATGTTCCTGGTCAAATTCAACTTGTACAGCAGACTTTTACTTAGAATCATCACTAACATTACTGTAGCTTGACTCTGCTTTAAACTCAAACAACTGAATTGCACTTTGCAAATCATTTATTCGTTCAGTCAAAATCGAACAATTAATTGTCCTCTTTTTTTCCCTGTTGTACATACATCCCTATTGACCGCATAGCTTCTAAAATCATTGCATCAAAAACTTTCACAAGCAAATTCCTAATCATTATATTAGTTTGTAATTTTTCATTGAACATGTATTCATCATCTTGTTTCTTAATCCAAAAAAACGAAGAATGTGAGTGTGTGTATCTGGCTGTATCCGCCTTGTGTGTGTGTGTGTGTGTGTGTGTGTGAGATATCAGTATGTAAACTGATCACTCCTAGCTAAATTTTAGATATTAAGAATATAACAGTTTACTACTGTAAACGTCTCCATGCACTGTTTGAGGTCCGATTTCAGACCGAATTTTGGGCTGAATTTGGAACCTGAAACTGACCAAAAGACGCTGCCGAGATGTGTGAACCGGCTCCATAGAAAACCATCACAATCGACTGCTATGCGAATTGGATGTGGTGAAACCCACATCCAATTTGCATAAGTGTGAACCCAGCCCTAAAGTACACCCTTACCTTGTAAAACAACATTCCGTTTAGAATAGAAATGAAAGGCAAAACATTTGTGTATGGATATAAAAAACATTATAATCACTTTTTCCCTCTTTTTATATAAGTTATCACATTCCCTTAGTTCTTAGCTGCATAAGAGCTGGGGGAGGAGAAACAGCAGCACACTCATTGGAGGAGAGCAGGCTGAGTGCCCAGCATAACTAGAGAACTAACCATGGTGTGTTCTTCTTCTTAGTGTGGTCAGTTTTTAATTGGAGAACAGAGGGACTGGCAGGAACACCAGGGATTTCACACAAAGGAAGCAGTACAAAGAAAACAGGATACTTTTTCATATTGTGAATATGAAATGTTGGGTTTACATATTCTTTAAAAGTAGAAGAGACATAGTGGGGTTGATTTACTATAGCAATATGCAGTTTATTACGCAAAGGAAGCTGAACTTTACAAGGGAAATTTCCCCAGTGTTTAGTGAATGAGGTGAAGCTCTCCTGACTTCCATCATCCAATCATATGCAATCGAGAATTATGTTTTTGTTATTTTGCTTGATTGTGATTGGATATTTTTTGCAAAGTAAAATTGCACTTCATTCACTAAGCCGTGGGAGATAATACCCTTCCAAGTGCAACTTCCCTTGCAAAATGAACAGTCTGTATGCCTTTAGTAAATCAATTTTATGTCTCTTCTACATTACAAATCCTGCCTGTTCACAAATATTTATTTTTTAAGTAAAGTTCCACTTTAACCACTTCAGCCCCCAGGAAGGATTTACCCCCTTCCTGACCGGGCCATTTTTTTTGCGATTCGGCACTGCGTCGATTTAACTGACAATTGCGCAGTCGTGTGACGTTGTACCCAAATGAAATTGATGTCCTTTTTTTCCAACAAATAGAGCTTTCTTTTGGTGGTATTTAATCACCTCTGTGGTTTTTATTTTTTGCGCTATAAACAAAAAAAAGACCGACAATTTTGAAAAAAAACAAACAATATTTTTTACTTTTTGCTATAATAAATATCCCAAAGAAAAATGTTAAAAAATCTTCCTCAGTTTAGGCCATTATGTATTCTTCTACATATTTTTTATTTAAAAAAATCCCAATTAGCGTACATTAATTGGTTTGCACAAATGTTATTGCGTCTACAAAATAGGGGATAGATTTATGGCATCTTTATTATTTATTTATACTAGTAATGGCGGTGATTTGCGATTTTTAGCGGGACTGTGACATTGCGGCCGACAGATCGGACACTTTTGACACTTTTTTGGGACCATTGATATTTATACAGCGATCAGTGCTGTAAAAATGCACTGATTACTGTATAAATGACACTGGCACGAAGGGGGTTAACACTAGGGGGCGATCAAGGGGTTAAATGTTCCATAGGGAGGTGCTTTCTAACTGGGGGGGGGAGTGGACTGACAGGGAGTAGAGAGACATCACTGTTCCTAATCACTAGGAACAGACAATCTAACTCTACTCCCCTGACAGAACGAGGATCTGCTTCGTTTACACTGGCAGATCCCCGTTCTGCCTCTCTGTGGAGCGCTCGTGGGTGGCCGGCGGACATCGAGTCTGCTGGACCAGCTGGGTGGCTCCCCCTGCTAGCGAATGGGCGCACGCACGTGACTCCGGTGGCGCATACGCCCACAGATTGCTGTGTACGCGCCCGACGTACGATGGCGATTCGCGCAGGAGAGTCAACCTGCCACAGTACAACTGCGGCGGCTGGCTGGGAAATAGTTAAGAAAAGATGCATTTACATTTACCATTGGCAGCCCCGCTTGTGCAAAGCTCCTGTACATTTGGGATGTTCTTCACAAATATTTGCACCATTTTTCCATTAAACGCAATTAAAACATTTATTTTTTCCGTAATTTCTCACCAAACAATGGACAATACATGGACAAGTGTCTGCTGTGTACAGGCATACCCCGCTTTAAGTACACTCACTTTACATACTCGCGAGTAAGGACATACCGGCGAGTGTATGTAAAGTGCCTCACAAGTACTGTACAGACATTTTGCAGCCGCAGTAGAAGGAGCTGAAGCTCCGAAAGCATAGCCCGCCCTGTTCCAGTGTGCCCCTGAGACCCCCACTACAGCCCCTGATCCCCCACTACAGCCCCTGAGACCTCAACTACAGCTCCTGACACCCCCACTACAGCCCCTGAGACCTCAACTACACCTCCTGACACCCCCACTACATAAGGTGACCAGATTTTTTAAATGAAATCCGGGACATATTTATTTTTTATTACTAGTATTGGCGGCAATCAGCGACTCTCTTGCCCATCGCCGCCGCCGCCTGCCTCACAGCCTGTCAAGTTCTACTCTCCGGGCCCCGGCTACTACTGGGTGGGGAGTGGAGGAAGATCACTCCGCCAGGGAAGGCAAGGAGATAAGCAGGCAGGCGGTTGGCCGGTACTTGAGCCAAGGCAGAAGAACATGGGAATGCACCCGAAACTGAAGAAATATTCTCTCTGCTCCGACCAGCACATGATCATCAGAGAGGGGCACAGATAATGGAAAAAAATACAGTAATTCAGATTGTTTTTTTTTTATTCTGCACTGACTGTCTTTGAAACTGCCCCAGCCCCTGTTCAAATCCAATCCAGGGACAAAACCGGGGACAGACTTGGTCCGGGGACAGTGTCCTCAATCTGGGGACTGTCCCCTGAAACCGGGGATGTCTGGTCACCCTACCACTACAGCCCCTGACACCCCCACTACAGCCCCTGAGACCTCAACTACAGCCCCTGAGACCCCCACTACAGCCCCTGAGACCTCAACTACAGCTCCTGACACCCCCACTATAGCCCCTGAGACCTCAACTACAGCTCCTGACACCCCCACTATAGCCCCTGAGACCTCAACTACAGCTCCTGACACCCCCACTATAGCCCCTGAGACCTCAACTACAGCTCCTGACACCCCCACTACAGCCCCTGAGACCTCAACTACACCTCCTGACACCCCCACTACAGCCCCTGAGACCTCAACTACAGCTCCTGACACCCCCACTATAGCCCCTGAGACCTCAACTACAGCTCCTGACACCCCCACTACAGCCCCTGAGACCTCAACTACTCCTCCTGACACCCCCACTATAGCCCCTGAGACCTCAACTACAGCTCCTGACACCCCCAATACAGCCCCTGAGACCTCAACTACAGCTCCTGACACCCCCACTACAGCCCCTGAGACCTCAACTACTCCTCCTGACACCCCCACTACAGACCTCAACTACAGCTCCTGACACCCCCACTATAGCCCCTGAGACCTCAACTACAGCTCCTGACACCCCCACTACAGCCCCTGAGACCTCAACTACAGCTCCTGACACCCCCACTACAGCCCCTGAGACCCCCACTACAGCTCCTGAGACCCCCACTACAGCCCCTGAGACCCCCACTACAACCCCTGAGACCCCCACTACAGCTCCTGACACCCCCACTACAGCCCCTGAGACCCCCACTACAGCTCCTGACACCCCCACTACAGCCCCTGACCCCCCCCCCCCACTACACCCTAGAAGCAAAAAAAGGTATTGTTTCACTTTAAGTACATTTTCGTTTTACATACATGCTCTGGTCCCATTGTATACTTAAAAGAGGGGTATGCCTGTAATCGGTTGATGTTTGCCCCTTTCTTCAGTCTTTCCACTTGATTGAGGAAGAGGTAATGTGACAGCTCAAGCATCATAGTGCCAAAGTCTATTTACAATGAAGATGGAGTTCTCGACATGACAGGGAATGACCTTCTTATCACCGTGACGGAGAACGTCATTAGACGATGAATTGCGCACCCTGCAGGGACCGGCTGCCCAGAAAACTCGCCATCTCATCAGAGACATTTCAGGACTAGTCAATGTCACACCTATGGAAGATTTTTTATTATCAGGTCCTGTCATCGCCCCCCGTACAGAAATCCAATTACAGTTCCTGAAGATGGCTGCACACATGCAGATTATCAGCAAGAAAGGTCATTTTGGAGCAAACGGCGCATTTGAGGGAAGCCACAGTCTGCAGACATGGTAGAGCTTAGTCCTTGTGTGAACCTTTTCATGCCCCAAGACTGTAAATATAGCACTACGCTCATAATCTGCCCAAAGGATCCCTTTCCCTAAACCACAAGGCTAAAGAATACTGAACAGTGCTGATTCTGATATGCAGTTTCTGACTTTTTTGCCAAAAGTAGCCAATTTCCGATCTTCATAACTAACCCCACCTAATCTCCATTACAGTGTCAGGACCTGGACCTGCATCCTCTGCTGTGTCTGGCAGTACCTCTTCTTGCCAAGCCACCTGAGATGCTAGACAGCTCTCTGGGTAGTTCCTTGGACAATTTTGTCTTGAACCTTGTTTCTGGTGTACCTAAAATTCTTTCATGACTAAGCCTATTTCTGACACTTGTTGTTTACAAGTTAAAATCTGTATTTTTTGCTAGAAAATTACTTAGAAACCCCAAACATTATATATATTTTGATGGGCACAAGTGGCTGCATTTGATGGGCACAAGAGGCTGCATATAATGAGGCACAGTGGCTGCATTTGATGGGCAGAATGGCTGCAATTGATGGCACAGTGGTTGCATTTGATGGGGCACAGTGGTTGCATTTGATGGGGTACAGTGGCTGCATTGATGGGGCACAGTGACTGCATTTGATGGGCACAGTGTCTGCATTTGATGGGCAGAATGGCTGCAATTGATGGCGCACAGTGGCTGCATTTGATGGGGCACAGTGGCTGCATTTGATGGGGCACAGTGGCTGCATTTGATGGGCAGAATGGCTGCAATTAATGGCGCACAGTGGCTGCATTTGATGGGGCACAGTGGCTACATTTGATGGGGCACAGTGGCTGCATTTGATGGACACAGTGTCTGAAATTGATGGCACAGTGGTTGCATTTGATGGGGCACAGTGGTTGCATTTGATGGGGCACAGTGACTGCATTTGATGGGGCACAGTGTCTGCATTTGATGGGGCACAGTGTCTGCATTTGATGGACACAGTGTCTGCATTTGATGGGCACAAGTTGCTGCATTTGATGGACACAGTGTCTGCATTTGATGGGCACAAGTAGCTGCATTTGATGGGGCACAGTGTCTGCATTTGATGGGCAAAAGTGGCTGCATTTGATGGGCACAAGTGGCTGCATTTGATGGGGCACAGTTGCTGCATTTGATGGGACAAAGTGTCTGCATTTGATGGGCACAAGTGGCTGCATTTGATAGGCACAAGTGGCTGCATTTGATGGGGCACAGTGGCTGCATTTGATGGACACAGTGGCTGCATTTGATGGACACAGTGTCTGCATTTGATGGGCACAAGTGGCTGCATTTGATGGGCACAAGTGGCTGCATTTGATGGGGCACAGTGGCTGCATTTGATGGGCACAATGGCTGCATTTGCTGGGCACAAGTGGCTGCATTTGATGGGGCACAATGGCTGCATTTGATGGGCACAAGTGGCTGCATTTGATGGGCACAAGTGGCTGCATTTAATGGGGCACAGTGGCTGCATTTGATGGGCATAATGGCTGCATTTGATGGGCACAAGTGGCTGCATTTGATGGGGCACAGTTGCTGTATTTGATGGGCACAATGGCTGCATTTGATGGGCACAGTGAGGCTGCAATTGATGTTTTTTTTCCCCCCCAATATTTTTCAGTTTGTTTGCGCCCCCCCAAACATTTTGAGCACCAGCTGCCACTGGCCTGGAGTTGAGCTACAACCAGCACTGACAGAATTAAAAGTGTAATTTTAAGGCCCCTTTCACACTGGGGCGGTGGGTGCGGTTGGCGGTATAGCGCCGCTATTTTTAGCAGCGCTATACCGTCGGAATTGCAGCAGAATTGTGGCGGTATTCAGCCGCTAGCGGTGTGGTATTAACCCCGCTAGCGGTCGAAAAAAGGGTTAATAGCGCCCGCAATGCACCTCTGCAGAGGCGCATTGTGGGCGGTATTACTGCGGTTTCCCATTACTTTCAATGGAAAGGAGCAGTGAAGGAGCGGTATATATCTCACCGCTCCAAAGATGCTGCTAGCAGGACTTTTGGAGCAGTCCTGCTAGCGCACCGCCTCAGTGTGAAAGCCCTCGGGCTTTCACATCGAGACTGCAGGGGCAGGAGTATTTCAGGCGTTATTTAGGCGCTATTTTTAGCACTAAACTGCCTGAAAAACTCCTCAGTGTGAAAGGGGTCTTAGACACAAGGGGTCACAGATCAAAATGGGACTCAAGAAGAATTTTTTAGTACTGATGCTTCTTCTTTAATTACCTGTTGATCCTGCCAGTACCTTCATTTTTGTAACTTCCTTTCAGGGTGACAACGCTATTCATTCTGCAGTGAAATTGCACAGCAGCATTGTCAATCTTTAGACACCATAATTTTAGACAGACGTGTAGATTTAGATTGACTTTAAGCAAATGTAAATTATACTGAACTCTAGCTAACACTGAGGGCCCATTCGCACTTGTGCATTGCGGCAACGCATGATAAAACATACATGTTAATGCACATTTGCGCAACGCATGCACTCGCTATAGGGATATTGCCTGTGGTTTGGGACATCTTACTGTTTCCAGGATCGGACATCCATCCCTAACCACAGGTAACCCCATGGTGTGTGGCTACCTGTGAACAATCGCGGCCGCTGTTTATATAGGCTGAGCGGCCACCACTTTTCACATGCAGCTGTCATTCCAGCTACAAGAATCCACTGATTCTTGCCGCTGGATGCCAGTGTATGCGGCCACACAGCCGTGTAAAGTAGGCCTAAGCCTTATCTGCTATCAATCATTTTGTTCCTGAGCGTTATATGAAAGAACACATCCCTGACACCCCTTTAGATGTGCATAGTCAAGCAACCAATCAACAGACTGAACAGCTAAAGTCTGCAGCGCCCAGTGGCCAGCAGGGAGGAGCTTGCTTGAACGTCTAAAGGGATATCAGGGATGTTAATATTTGAAATAATATTATACAGCATATGAATTACATTTTTATTTCATAGGCCCTTATTTATATTTTTAAACACATTTACCACACAGGCCAAACTGTCTATCATAAGTGACAGTTATAGAGATTGGGACAAATGATAAGACTAGCAGGGTGTACAATGGTCAGCTTTAATTTATATGGCTTTCATGCCATGATGCTGCACATGTGATCAGCTATGATACCAGCCATCTGAGGATTTGACAGTTCGGCTGAGAGCACAAACAATGGGGACAGTTATCTTTCACATAACACAATGAATGTTACTGTTTTGGGAAACACTTACATTGATGGGTTTAAATCAGCTTTAAAACGTGTTAGCTGGAGTTAAAGCGGAGGTTCACCAAAAAGACAAGACTGTCTCCACCGCATCAGTGGACATGTAGGATATATAATCGGCCGTTTTTTTTTTTTTTTATATGTAAATACCTTAAGTAATTGGCATTTTCATTTAATCCCTCTCCCGCGGGAGTAGGCGTCTCCCCAGTTCCGCAGTGTTCTCTGGGAGCTGGTCACATGACGGGGGCGTAGCTGTAATCTCCTTGATGCCCCGTTCTGCGCTGTGAGAGTTTTCAATGCTATCACAACGGGGCGTATACTTTCTATAACGCCACCCGTTGTGATGGCAACCAGGCAGTGTTGACGGCGCTGCTCGCCGTCTACACTGCTCGTACGTGAGAAGGAGCGGTGAATGCCAGGAGGCATTCCAGGAAGTCGGTGCTTGTGGGCTTCACAATGCCCACAAGCAAAATGGGAAATCAATAGAACGATTTTAAAAGTTATTCTTGTAAACAAAAACGGACGGGGGATGGTTGTATTCACCAAACAAGTGAGTACTAACTTGTGATGTTAACCCACATTGAATGCACAGAAAAAAAAAAAAAAACATTTGGCCGCAGAACCTTCGCTTTAAGCTTTAACTTGTCTGCTGCTTTCTTATGCCGCATACACACGATCTGAGTTTCCGTCGGAAAAACCTTGGATGGTTTTTCCAATGGAATTCCGCTCAAGCTTGGATTGCATACACACGGTCACACAAAAGTTCTCTGAACTTTCGACCGTCAAGAACGCGGTGACGTACAACACTACGACGAGCCGAGAAAATAAAGTTCAATGGTGCCGAGCATGCGTAAGAATTTTGCACGTCGGAATTGCTGCAGACGATCGGAATTTCCTATAGGAACTTTTTCCGTCGGAAAAATAGAGAACCTGCTCTCAATCTTTTGTTGGCGAAAATTCCGATAGCAAAAGTCTGATGGAGCCTACACACGGTCGGAATTTCTGACCAAAAGCTCACATTGAACTTTTCTTGTCGGAAATTCCGACCGTGTGTACGCGGCATACGTTGTATTTCTGCATGGAGTTTGCATGTTCTCCCGATGCTTGTGTGGGTTTCCTCCGGGTTCTCCGGTTTTCTCCAACGCGACTCCAAGGACATGCTGTGAGGTTAACTGGTTGACGTTTAAATTGGCCTTAGCATGTGTAGGTATGTGAGTTAGGGACCTTAGATGGTAAACTCATTGAGGTCGCGGGTCACATCAGACGGCTCCAGGGGCCACGGGTTGAGCATGCATTAAGTGCTGCGTAAATTGTTGCTGATATATAAATATCTTTAATAAATAAATAAATATATATAAATAGTCCCAATGCCATTATTGTCACAAAGTGGACCTCATCGCCATCTTCTGAAATACAACGTATGACAATTGATGATATTTGAACTAAACCATTTTTTTTTTCTAATACTGAATTTTCATTTTTTTGCTCTTTAAAAATGTTTGTGCAACAACACTGCCATCTACTGGAACAAATGATGTCCTGTAGGCAGTATGAAAAAATTATGAAAATACTTTAACAATTTCAGGGGTGACTTCAAAGACCCCTTGCTCACTAGGTGCGTCCAATCCCTATCCAATCCATGGCAGACTGAAATACGCTGCAGCTGGATGAGGCTGAAAGCTGTCTTGCGTGGTACTCGCATTTTGGGCCATATGTGTTCAGGGGTATATACCCCCTTACATCAGAATGCCCCCTAACACCAAGTGTCCACCTCAGAGTACACACTTAACACCATTGTTGGTGTCAGAGGCAGGAATAGTGCCCCATTCTTGGTATCAGAGAATGGAATAGTGCCTCGTCATTGGTGTCAGTGGGATGAATAGTGCTCCATCGTTGGTATTAGTGGGAGGAATAGTGCCCTATTGTTGGTGTCAGTGAGGGTAATAGTGACCCATTGTTGGTGTCAGTGGGAGCAATAATGCCCCATCATTGGTGTCAGTGGGAGGAATAGTGCCCCATCATTGATGTCCGTGGGAGGAATAGTTCCCAATTGTTGGTGTCAGTGGGAGGAATAATAACCTATCGTTTCGGTCAGTGGAAGGAATAGTGCCCCATTGTTGGTGTCAGTGAGAGGAATAGTGCTCCACCATTGGAGTCAGTGGAAGGAATAGTGCCCCATTGTTGGTGTCAGTGGGAGGAATAGTGCTCCATCATTGGAGTCAGTGGGAGGAATAGTGCCCCATTGTTGGTGTCAGAGGGAGGAATAGTGCCCCATTGTTGGTGTCAGTGGGAGGAATAGTGCCCCATTGTTGGTGTCAGTGGGAGGAATAATAACCTATCGTTTGGGTCAGTGGAAGGAATAGTTGGCCAAGGACCGTATGAAGGCAAGCAAAGGGCCACATCCAGCCCGCTGTCCACAGGCTCGGGGGCGGGGCACCATTTAGTGAAATCGAATGCATAATAATATTAATAATGTCAAGTTCAAGACTGAACTCACCAAATTATTTGGCCACACCCCTCTTCCATGTTGGCCACTCCCATTTCACCCCATAAACTGCTATCCAAGGTGGACATCTAGGTTGATTAGTGTAACTTTATTACTCATCATATTATTGAATATAAATGAATTTACATTTTTTGTTCTGTAGACGATTGATAATATGGCAGACGAATATAAGAAATTTGAGTGTTTTATGCTCAAGTGCTATCATTGCCGGCACAAGGCCTAGCATTTCCTGCGGCTAATAGAAAAACATTCTTCAGGTGTATGGGACGATCTTGTTCAGGTGTTGGGATGATCTTGTTCAGGTGTATGGGACAATCTTGTTCAGGTGTATGGGACAATCTTGTTCAGGTGTATGGGACAATCTTGTTCAGGTGTATGGGACAATCTTGTTCAGGTGTATGGGACAATCTTGTTCAGGTGTATGGGCCGATCTTGTTCAGGTGTATGAGACGATCTTGTTCAGGTGTATGGGATGATCTGGTTCAGGTGTATGGGACGATCTTGTTCAGGTGTATGGGACAATCTTGTTCAGGTGTATGGGACGATCTTGTTCAGGTGTATGGGATGATCTTGTTCAGGTGTATGGGACAATCTTGTTCAGGTGTATGGGACAATCTTGTTCAGGTGTATGGGACGATCTTGTTCAGGTGTATGAGACGATCTTGTTCAGGTGTATGGGACAATCTTGTTCAGGTGTATGGGACAATCTTGTTCAGGTGTATGGGACAATCTTGTTCAGGTGTATGGGACGATCTTGTTCAGGTGTATGGGATGATCTTGTTCAGGTGTATGGGATGATCTTGTTCAGGTGTATGGGACGATCTTGTTCAGGTGTATGGGACGATCTTGTTTAGGTGTATGAGACGATCTTGTTCAGGTGTATGGGACAATCTTGTTCAGGTGTATGGGACAATCTTGTTCAGGTGTATGGGACAATCTTGTTCAGGTGTATGGGACGATCTTGTTCAGGTGTATGAGACGATCTTGTTCAGGTGTATGGGACAATCTTGTTCAGGTGTATGGGACAATCTTGTTCAGGTGTATGGGACGATCTTGTTCAGGTGTATGGGATGATCTTGTTCAGGTGTATGGGATGATCTTGTTCAGGTGTATGGGACGATCTTGTTCAGGTGTATGGGACGATCTTGTTCAGGTGTATGGGACGATCTTGTTCAGGTGTATGGGACGATCTTGTTCAGGTGTATGAGACGATCTTGTTCAGGTGTATGGGACAATCTTGTTCAGGTGTATGGGACAATCTTGTTCAGGTGTATGGGACGATCTTGTTCAGGTGTATGGGATGATCTTGTTCAGGTGTATGGGATGATCTTGTTCAGGTGTATGGGACGATCTTGTTCAGGTGTATGGGACGATCTTGTTCAGGTGTATGGGACGATCTTGTTCAGGTGTATGGGACGATCTTGTTCAGGTGTATGGGACGATCTTGTTCAGGTGTATGGGACGATCTTGTTCAGGTGTATGGGACGATCTTGTTCAGGTGTATGGGACGATCTTGTTTAGGTGTATGAGACGATCTTGTTTAGGTGTATGGGACAATTGTGTTCAGGTGTATGGAACGATCTTGTTCAGGTGTATGGGACAATTGTGTTCAGGTGTATGGAACGATCTTGTTCAGGTGTATGGGACGATCTTGTTCAGGTGTATGGGACGATCTTGTTCAGGTGTTGGGATGATCTTGTTCAGGTGTATGGGACAATCTTGTTCAGGTGTATGGGACAATCTTGTTCAGGTGTATGGGACGATCTTGTTCAGGTGTATGGGACAATCTTGTTCAGGTGTATGGGACAATCTTGTTCAGGTGTATGGGATGATCTTGTTCAGGTGTATGGGATGATCTGGTTCAGGTGTATGGGACAATCTTGTTCAGGTGTATGGGATGATCTTGTTCAGGTGTATGGGATGATCTGGTTCAGGTGTATGGGACGATCTTGTTCAGGTGTATGGGACGATCTTGTTCAGGTGTATGGGACGATCTTGTTCAGGTGTATGGGACGATCTTGTTCAGGTGTATGGGACAATCTTGTTCAGGTGTATGGGACAATCTTGTTCAGGTGTATGGGACGATCTTGTTCAGGTGTATGGGACAATCTTGTTCAGGTGTATGGGACAATCTTGTTCAGGTGTATGGGACAATCTTGTTCAGGTGTATGGGACGATCTTGTTCAGGTGTATGAGATGATCTTGTTCAGGTGTATGGGACAATCTTGTTCAGGTGTATGGGACAATCTTGTTCAGGTGTATGGGATGATCTTGTTCAGGTGTATGGGATGATCTTGTTCAGGTGTATGGGACGATCTTGTTCAGGTGTATGGGACGATCTTGTTCAGGTGTATGGGACGATCTTGTTCAGGTGTATGGGACGATCTTGTTCAGGTGTATGTGACGATCTTGTTCAGGTGTATGGGACGATCTTGTTCAGGTGTATGAGACGATCTTGTTCAGGTGTATGAGACGATCTTGTTCAGGTGTATGGGACGATCTTGTTCAGGTGTATGAGACGATCTTGTTCAGGTGTATGGGACGATCTTGTTCAGGTGTATGGGACGATCTTGTTTAGGTGTATGGGACAATTGTGTTCAGGTGTATGGAACGATCTTGTTCAGGTGTATGGGACAATTGTGTTCAGGTGTATGGAACGATCTTGTTCAGGTGTATGGGACGATCTTGTTCAGGTGTTGGGATGATCTTGTTCAGGTGTATGGGACAATCTTGTTCAGGTGTATGGGACAATCTTGTTCAGGTGTATGAGACGATCTTGTTCAGGTGTATGGGACAATCTTGTTCAGGTGTATGGGACAATCTTGTTCAGGTGTATGAGACGATCTTGTTCAGGTGTATGGGACAATCTTGTTCAGGTGTATGGGACAATCTTGTTCAGGTGTATGGGACGATCTTGTTCAGGTGTATGGGACAATCTTGTTCAGGTGTATGGTACGATCTTGTTCAGGTGTATGGGACGATCTTGTTCAGGTGTATGGGACAATCTTGTTCAGGTGTATGGGACAATCTTGTTCAGGTGTATGGTACGATCTTGTTCAGGTGTATGGGACAATCTTGTTCAGGTGTATGGTACAATCTTGTTCAGGTGTATGGGACGATCTTGTTCAGGTGTATGGGACAATCTTGTTCAGGTGTATGGGACGATCTTGTTCAGGTGTATGGGACAATCTTGTTCAGGTGTATGGGATGATCTTGTTCAGGTGTATGGGATGATCTGGTTCAGGTGTATGGGACAATCTTGTTCAGGTGTATGGGATGATCTTGTTCAGGTGTATGGGATGATCTGGTTCAGGTGTATGGGACGATCTTGTTCAGGTGTATGGGATGATCTTGTTCAGGTGTATGGGCCGATCTTGTTCAGGTGTATGAGACGATCTTGTTCAGGTGTATGGGATGATCTTGTTCAGGTGTATGGGACGATCTTGTTCAGGTGTATGGGACAATTGTGTTCAGGTGTATGGAACGATCTTGTTCAGGTGTATGGGACAATTGTGTTCAGGTGTTGGGACGATCATGTTCAGGTGTATGGAACGATCTTGTTCAGGTGTATAGGACGATCATGTTCAGGTGTATGGAACGATCTTGTTCAGGTGTATATGACGATCTTGTTCAGGTGTATGGGACGATCTTGTTCAGGTGTATGGGACGATCTTGTTCAGGTGTATATGACGATCTTGTTCAGGTGTATGGGACGATCTTGTTCAGGTGTATGGGACGATCTTGTTCAGGTGTATGGGACAATCTTGTTCAGGTGTATGGTACGATCTTGTTCAGGTGTATGGGACAATTGTGTTCAGGTGTATGGGACGATCTTGTTCAGGTGTATATGACGATCTTGTTCAGGTGTATGAGACGATCTTGTTCAGGTGTAAGGGACGATCGTGTTCAGGTGTATGGGACGATCTTGTTCAGGTGTATATGACGATCTTGTTCAGGTGTATGAGACGATCTTGTTCAGGTGTAAGGGACGATCGTGTTCAGGTGTATGGGATGATCTTGTTCAGGTGTTTGGGACAATCTTGCTAAGGTGTATGGGACAATCTTGTTCAGGTGTACGGGACAATCTTGTTCAGGTGTTGGAACGATCTTGTTCAGGTGTATGAGACAATCTTGTTCAGGTGTTGGGACGATCTTGTTCAGGTGTATGGGACGATCTTGTTCAGGTGTATGGGACGATCTTGTTCAGGTGTTGGGACGATCTTGTTCAGGTGTATGGGATGATCTTGTTCAGGTGTACGGGATGATCTTGTTCAGGTGTTGGAACGATCTTGTTCAGGTGTATGGGACAATTGTGTTCAGGTGTATGAGACAATCTTGTTCAGGTGTATGGGACGATCTTGTTCAGGTGTATGGGACAATTGTGTTCAGGTGTATGCGACGATTTTGTTCAGGTGTATGAGACAATTGTGTTCAGGTGTTGGGACGATCTTGTTCAGGTGTATGGGACAATTGTGTTCAGGTGTTGGGACGATCTTGTTCAGGTTTATGGGACGATCTTGTTCAGGTGTATGGGACGATCTTGTTCAGGTGTATGAGACGATCTTGTTCAGGTGTAAGGGACGATCGTGTTCAGGTGTATGGGATGATCTTGTTCAGGTGTATGGGACGATCTTGTTCAGGTGTTTGGGACAATCTTGCTAAGGTGTATGGGACAATCTTGTTCAGGTGTACGGGACAATCTTGTTCAGGTGTTGGAACGATCTTGTTCAGGTGTATGAGACAATCTTGTTCAGGTGTTGGGACGATCTTGTTCAGGTGTATGGGACGATCTTGTTCAGGTGTATGGGACGATCTTGTTCAGGTGTTGGGACGATCTTGTTCAGGTGTATGGGATGATCTTGTTCAGGTGTACGGGATGATCTTGTTCAGGTGTTGGAACGATCTTGTTCAGGTGTATGGGACAATTGTGTTCAGGTGTATGCGACGATTTTGTTCAGGTGTATGAGACAATTGTGTTCAGGTGTTGGGACGATCTTGTTCAGGTGTATGGGACAATTGTGTTCAGGTGTTGGGACGATCTTGTTCAGGTGAATGGGACGATCTTGTTCAGGTGTATATGACGATCTTGTTCAGGTGTATGGGACGATCTTGTTCAGGTGTATGGGACGATCTTGTTCAGGTGTATGGGACGATCTTGTTCAGGTGTATGGGACGATCTTGTTCAGGTGTATGGGACGATCTTGTTCAGGTGTATGGGACAATCTTGTTCAGGTGTATGGTACGATCTTGTTCAGGTGTATGGGACGATCTTGTTCAGGTGTTGGGACGATCTTGTCAGGTGTATGGGACGATCTTGTTCAGGTGTATGGGACGATCTTGTTCAGGTGTATGGGACGATCTTGTTCAGGTGTATGGGACGATCTTGTTCAGGTGTATAGGACGATCTTGTTCAGGTGTATGAGACAATCTTGTTCAGGTGATTGGGACGATCTTGTTCAGGTGTATGGGACAATCTTGTTCATTTGTATAGGACAATCTTGTTCAGGTGTATGAGATGATCTTGTTCAGGTGTATGGGACGATCTTGTTCAGGTGTATGGGACGATCTTGTTCAGGTGTATGGGACGATCTTGTTCAGGTGTATGGGATGATCTTGTTCAGGTGTATGGGATGATCTTGTTCAGGTGTATGGGACGATCTTGTTCAGGTGTATGGGACAATCTTGTTCAGGTGTATGGGACGATCTTGTTCAGGTGTATGGGACGATCTTGTTCAGGTGTATGGGACGATCTTGTTCAGGTGTATGGGACAATCTTGTTCAGGTGTATGGGACGATCTTGTTCAGGTGTATGGGACAATCTTGTTCAGGTGTATGAGACGATCTTGTTCAGGTGTATGGGACAATCTTGTTCAGGTGTATGAGACGATCTTGTTCAGGTTTATGGGACGATCTTGTTCAGGTGTATGGGACAATCTTGTTCAGGTGTATGAGACGATCTTGTTCAGGTTTATGGGACGATCTTGTTCAGGTGTATGGGACAATCTTGTTCAGGTGTATGAGACGATCTTGTTCAGGTGTATGGGACGATCTTGTTCAGGTGTATGGTACAATCTTGCTAAGGTGTATGGGACAATCTTGTTCAGGTGTACGGGACAATCTTGTTCAGGTGTTGGAACGATCTTGTTCAGGTGTATGGGACGATCTTGTTCAGGTGTATGGTACAATCTTGCTAAGGTGTATGGGACAATCTTGTTCAGGTGTACGGGACAATCTTGTTCAGGTGTATGGGACAATCTTGTTCAGGTGTTGGAACGATCTTGTTCAGGTGTTGGGACAATCTTGTTCAGGTGTATGGGACGATCTTGTTCAGGTGTATGGGACGATCTTGTTCAGGTGTATGGGACGATCTTGTTCAGGTGTATGAGACGATCTTGTTCAGGTGTATGGGATGATCTTGTTCAGGTGTATGGGACGATCTTGTTCAGGTGTATGGGACGATCTTGTTCAGGTGTATGGGACAAACTTGCTAAGGTGTATGAGACAATCTTGTTCAGGTGTACGGGACAATCTTGTTCAGGTGTTGGAACGATCTTGTTCAGGTGTATGGGACGATCTTGTTCAGGTGTATGGGACGATCTTGTTCAGGTGTATGGGACGATCTTGTTCAGGTGTATGGGACGATCTTGTTCAGGTGTATGGGACGATCTTGTCAGGTGTATGGGACGATCTTGTTCAGGTGTATGGGACGATCTTGTCAGGTGTATGGGACGATCTTGTTCAGGTGTATGAGACGATCTTGTTCAGGTGTATGGGACGATCTTGTCAGGTGTATGAGACGATCTTGTTCAGGTGTATGGGACGATCTTGTTCAGGTGTTGGGACGATCTTGTTCAGGTGTATGGGACGATCTTGTCAGGTGTATGGGACGATCTTGTTCAGGTGTATGGGACGATCTTGTTCAGGTGTATGGGACGATCTTGTTCAGGTGTATGGGACGATCTTGTCAGGTGTATGGGACGATCTTGTTCAGGTGTATGAGACGATCTTGTTCAGGTGTATGGGACGATCTTGTTCAGGTGTATGGGACGATCTTGTTCAGGTGTATGGGACGATCTTGTTCAGGTGTTGGGACGATCTTGTTCAGGTGTATGGGACGATCTTGTTCAGGTGTTGGGACAATCTTGTCAGGTGTATGGGACGATCTTGTTCAGGTGTTGGAACGATCTTGTTCAGGTGTTGGAACGATCTTGTTCAGGTGTATGGGACGATCTTGTTCAGGTGTTGGGACGATCTTGTCAGGTGTATGGGACGATCTTGTTCAGGTGTATGGGACGATCTTGTTCAGGTGTATGGGACGATCTTGTTCAGGTGTATGGGACGATCTTGTTCAGGTGTATGGGATGATCTTGTTCAGGTGTATGGGATGATCTTGTTCAGGTGTTGGAACGATCTTGTTCAGGTGTATGGGACAATTGTGTTCAGGTGTATGGGACGATCATGTTCAGGTGTATGGGACGATCTTGTTCAGGTGTATGGGACGATCTTGTCAGGTGTATGGGACGATCTTGTTCAGGTGTATGGGACGATCTTGTTCAGGTGTATGGGACGATCTTGTCAGGTGTATGGGACGATCTTGTTCAGGTGTATGGGACGATCTTGTCAGGTGTATGGGACGATCTTGTTCAGGTGTATGGGACGATCTTGTCAGGTGTATGGGACGATCTTGTTCAGGTGTATGGGACGATCTTGTTCGGGTGTTGGGACGATCTTGTTCAGGTGTTGGGACGATCTTGTTCAGGTGTATGGGACGATCTTGTTCAGGTGTATGGGACGATCTTGTTCAGGTGTATGGGATGATCTTGTTCAGGTGTTGGAACGATCTTGTTCAGGTGTTGGGACGATCTTGTTCAGGTGTATGGGACGATCTTGTTCAGGTGTATGGGACAATTGTGTTCAGGTGTATGAGACGATCTTGTTCAGGTGTATGGGACGATCTTGTTCAGGTGTATGGGACAATTGTGTTCAGGTGTATGAGACGATCTTGTTCAGGTGTATGGGACGATCTTGTTCAGGTGTATGGGACGATCTTGTTCAGGTGTTGGGACGATCTTGTTCAGGTGTATGGGATGATCTTGTTCAGGTGTTGGAACGATCTTGTTCAGGTGTATGGGACAATTGTGTTCAGGTGTATGAGACGATCTTGTTCAGGTGTATGGGACGATCTTGTTTAGGTGTATGAGACGATCTTGTTCAGGTGTATGGGACAATTGTGTTCAGGTGTATGGAACGATCTTGTTCAGGTGTATATGACGATCTTGTTCAGGTGTATGTGACGATCTTGTTCAGGTGTATGTGACGATCTTGTTCAGGTGTATGGGACGATCTTGTTCAGGTGAATGGGACGATCTTGTTCAGGTGTATGGGACTATCTTGTTCAGGTGTTGGGACGATCTTGTTCAGGTGTATGGGACGATCTTGTTCAGGTGTATGGGACGATCTTGTTCAGGTGTATGGGACGATCTTGTTCAGGTGTTGGGACGATCTTGTTCAGGTGATTGTGATGATCTTGTTCAGGTGTATGGGACGATCTTGTTCAGGTGTTGGGACGATCTTGTTCAGGTGTTGGGACGATCTTGTTCAGGTGTATGAGACGATCTTGTTCAGGTGTATGGGACAATTGTGTTCAGGTGTATGGGATGATCTTGTTCAGGACGATCTTGTTCAGGTGTTGGGACGATCTTGTTCAGGCGTTGGGACGATCTTGTTCAGGTGTATGAGACGATCTTGTTCAGGTGTATGGGACAATTGTGTTCAGGTGTATGGGATGATCTTGTTCAGGACGATCTTGTTCAGGTGTATGGGACGATCTTGTTCGGGTGTTGGGACGATCTTGTTCAGGTGTTGGAACGATCTTGTTCAGGTGTATGGGACGATCTTGTTCAGGTGTATGGGACGATCTTGTTCAGGTGTATGGGACGATTGTGTTCAGGTGTATGGGACAATTTTGTTAAGGTGTATGGGACAATTGTGTTCAGGTGTATGGGACAATTGTGTTCAGGTGTATGGGACAATTTTGTTAAGGTGTAGTGGACGATCATGTTCAGGTGTATGGGATGATCATGTTCAGGTGTATGGGACGATCTTGTTCGGGTGTTGGGACGATCTTGTTCAGGTGTTGGAACGATCTTGTTCAGGTGTATGGGACGATCTTGTTCAGGTGTATGGGACGATCTTGTTCAGGTGTATGGGACGATTGTGTTCAGGTGTATGGGACAATTTTGTTAAGGTGTATGGGACAATTGTGTTCAGGTGTATGGGACAATTGTGTTCAGGTGTATGGGATGATCATGTTCAGGTGTATGGGACGATCTTGTTCGGGTGTTGGAACGATCTTGTTCAGGTGTATGAGACAATCTTGTTCAGGTGTTGGGACGATCTTGTTCAGGTGTATGGGACGATCTTGTTCAGGTGTATGGGACGATCTTGTTCAGGTGTATGGGACGATCTTGTTCAGGTGTTGGGACGATCTTGTTCAGGTGTATGGGATGATCTTGTTCAGGTGTACGGGATGATCTTGTTCAGGTGTTGGAACGATCTTGTTCAGGTGTATGGGACAATTGTGTTCAGGTGTATGAGACAATCTTGTTCAGGTGTATGGGACGATCTTGTTCAGGTGTATGGGACAATTGTGTTCAGGTGTATGCGACGATTTTGTTCAGGTGTATGAGACAATTGTGTTCAGGTGTTGGGACGATCTTGTTCAGGTGTATGGGACAATTGTGTTCAGGTGTTGGGACGATCTTGTTCAGGTGAATGGGACGATCTTGTTCAGGTGTATATGACGATCTTGTTCAGGTGTATGGGACGATCTTGTTCAGGTGTATGGGACGATCTTGTTCAGGTGTATGGGACGATCTTGTTCAGGTGTATGGGACGATCTTGTTCAGGTGTATGGGACGATCTTGTTCAGGTGTATGGGACAATCTTGTTCAGGTGTATGGTACGATCTTGTTCAGGTGTATGGGATGATCTTGTTCAGGACGATCTTGTTCAGGTGTATGGGACGATCTTGTTCGGGTGTTGGGACGATCTTGTTCAGGTGTTGGAACGATCTTGTTCAGGTGTATGGGACGATCTTGTTCAGGTGTATGGGACGATCTTGTTCAGGTGTATGGGACGATTGTGTTCAGGTGTATGGGACAATTTTGTTAAGGTGTATGGGACAATTGTGTTCAGGTGTATGGGACAATTGTGTTCAGGTGTATGGGACAATTTTGTTAAGGTGTAGTGGACGATCATGTTCAGGTGTATGGGATGATCATGTTCAGGTGTATGGGACGATCTTGTTCGGGTGTTGGGACGATCTTGTTCAGGTGTTGGAACGATCTTGTTCAGGTGTATGGGACGATCTTGTTCAGGTGTATGGGACGATCTTGTTCAGGTGTATGGGACGATTGTGTTCAGGTGTATGGGACAATTTTGTTAAGGTGTATGGGACAATTGTGTTCAGGTGTATGGGACAATTGTGTTCAGGTGTATGGGATGATCATGTTCAGGTGTATGGGACGATCTTGTTCGGGTGTTGGAACGATCTTGTTCAGGTGTATGAGACAATCTTGTTCAGGTGTTGGGACGATCTTGTTCAGGTGTATGGGACGATCTTGTTCAGGTGTATGGGACGATCTTGTTCAGGTGTATGGGACGATCTTGTTCAGGTGTTGGGACGATCTTGTTCAGGTGTATGGGATGATCTTGTTCAGGTGTACGGGATGATCTTGTTCAGGTGTTGGAACGATCTTGTTCAGGTGTATGGGACAATTGTGTTCAGGTGTATGAGACAATCTTGTTCAGGTGTATGGGACGATCTTGTTCAGGTGTATGGGACAATTGTGTTCAGGTGTATGCGACGATTTTGTTCAGGTGTATGAGACAATTGTGTTCAGGTGTTGGGACGATCTTGTTCAGGTGTATGGGACAATTGTGTTCAGGTGTTGGGACGATCTTGTTCAGGTGAATGGGACGATCTTGTTCAGGTGTATATGACGATCTTGTTCAGGTGTATGGGACGATCTTGTTCAGGTGTATGGGACGATCTTGTTCAGGTGTATGGGACGATCTTGTTCAGGTGTATGGGACGATCTTGTTCAGGTGTATGGGACGATCTTGTTCAGGTGTATGGGACAATCTTGTTCAGGTGTATGGTACGATCTTGTTCAGGTGTATGGGACGATCTTGTTCAGGTGTTGGGACGATCTTGTCAGGTGTATGGGACGATCTTGTTCAGGTGTATGGGACGATCTTGTTCAGGTGTATGGGACGATCTTGTTCAGGTGTATGGGACGATCTTGTTCAGGTGTATAGGACGATCTTGTTCAGGTGTATGAGACAATCTTGTTCAGGTGATTGGGACGATCTTGTTCAGGTGTATGGGACAATCTTGTTCATTTGTATAGGACAATCTTGTTCAGGTGTATGAGATGATCTTGTTCAGGTGTATGGGACGATCTTGTTCAGGTGTATGGGACGATCTTGTTCAGGTGTATGGGATGATCTTGTTCAGGTGTATGGGATGATCTTGTTCAGGTGTATGGGACGATCTTGTTCAGGTGTATGGGACAATCTTGTTCAGGTGTATGGGACGATCTTGTTCAGGTGTATGGGACGATCTTGTTCAGGTGTATGGGACGATCTTGTTCAGGTGTATGGGACAATCTTGTTCAGGTGTATGGGACGATCTTGTTCAGGTGTATGGGACAATCTTGTTCAGGTGTATGAGACGATCTTGTTCAGGTGTATGGGACAATCTTGTTCAGGTGTATGAGACGATCTTGTTCAGGTTTATGGGACGATCTTGTTCAGGTGTATGGGACAATCTTGTTCAGGTGTATGAGACGATCTTGTTCAGGTTTATGGGACGATCTTGTTCAGGTGTATGGGACAATCTTGTTCAGGTGTATGAGACGATCTTGTTCAGGTGTATGGGACGATCTTGTTCAGGTGTATGGTACAATCTTGCTAAGGTGTATGGGACAATCTTGTTCAGGTGTACGGGACAATCTTGTTCAGGTGTTGGAACGATCTTGTTCAGGTGTATGGGACGATCTTGTTCAGGTGTATGGTACAATCTTGCTAAGGTGTATGGGACAATCTTGTTCAGGTGTACGGGACAATCTTGTTCAGGTGTATGGGACAATCTTGTTCAGGTGTTGGAACGATCTTGTTCAGGTGTTGGGACAATCTTGTTCAGGTGTATGGGACGATCTTGTTCAGGTGTATGGGACGATCTTGTTCAGGTGTATGGGACGATCTTGTTCAGGTGTATGAGACGATCTTGTTCAGGTGTATGGGATGATCTTGTTCAGGTGTATGGGACGATCTTGTTCAGGTGTATGGGACGATCTTGTTCAGGTGTATGGGACAAACTTGCTAAGGTGTATGAGACAATCTTGTTCAGGTGTACGGGACAATCTTGTTCAGGTGTTGGAACGATCTTGTTCAGGTGTATGGGACGATCTTGTTCAGGTGTATGGGACGATCTTGTTCAGGTGTATGGGACGATCTTGTTCAGGTGTATGGGACGATCTTGTTCAGGTGTATGGGACGATCTTGTCAGGTGTATGGGACGATCTTGTTCAGGTGTATGGGACGATCTTGTCAGGTGTATGGGACGATCTTGTTCAGGTGTATGAGACGATCTTGTTCAGGTGTATGGGACGATCTTGTCAGGTGTATGAGACGATCTTGTTCAGGTGTATGGGACGATCTTGTTCAGGTGTTGGGACGATCTTGTTCAGGTGTATGGGACGATCTTGTCAGGTGTATGGGACGATCTTGTTCAGGTGTATGGGACGATCTTGTTCAGGTGTATGGGACGATCTTGTTCAGGTGTATGGGACGATCTTGTCAGGTGTATGGGACGATCTTGTTCAGGTGTATGAGACGATCTTGTTCAGGTGTATGGGACGATCTTGTTCAGGTGTATGGGACGATCTTGTTCAGGTGTTGGGACGATCTTGTTCAGGTGTATGGGACGATCTTGTTCAGGTGTTGGGACAATCTTGTCAGGTGTATGGGACGATCTTGTTCAGGTGTTGGAACGATCTTGTTCAGGTGTTGGAACGATCTTGTTCAGGTGTATGGGACGATCTTGTTCAGGTGTTGGGACGATCTTGTCAGGTGTATGGGACGATCTTGTTCAGGTGTATGGGACGATCTTGTTCAGGTGTATGGGACGATCTTGTTCAGGTGTATGGGACGATCTTGTTCAGGTGTATGGGATGATCTTGTTCAGGTGTATGGGATGATCTTGTTCAGGTGTTGGAACGATCTTGTTCAGGTGTATGGGACAATTGTGTTCAGGTGTATGGGACGATCATGTTCAGGTGTATGGGACGATCTTGTTCAGGTGTATGGGACGATCTTGTCAGGTGTATGGGACGATCTTGTTCAGGTGTATGGGACGATCTTGTTCAGGTGTATGGGACGATCTAGTCAGGTGTATGGGACGATCTTGTTCAGGTGTATGGGACGATCTTGTCAGGTGTATGGGACGATCTTGTTCAGGTGTATGGGACGATCTTGTCAGGTGTATGGGACGATCTTGTTCAGGTGTATGGGACGATCTTGTTCGGGTGTTGGGACGATCTTGTTCAGGTGTTGGGACGATCTTGTTCAGGTGTATGGGACGATCTTGTTCAGGTGTATGGGACGATCTTGTTCAGGTGTATGGGATGATCTTGTTCAGGTGTTGGAACGATCTTGTTCAGGTGTTGGGACGATCTTGTTCAGGTGTATGGGACGATCTTGTTCAGGTGTATGGGACAATTGTGTTCAGGTGTATGAGACGATCTTGTTCAGGTGTATGGGACGATCTTGTTCAGGTGTATGGGACAATTGTGTTCAGGTGTATGAGACGATCTTGTTCAGGTGTATGGGACGATCTTGTTCAGGTGTATGGGACGATCTTGTTCAGGTGTTGGGACGATCTTGTTCAGGTGTATGGGATGATCTTGTTCAGGTGTTGGAACGATCTTGTTCAGGTGTATGGGACAATTGTGTTCAGGTGTATGAGACGATCTTGTTCAGGTGTATGGGACGATCTTGTTTAGGTGTATGAGACGATCTTGTTCAGGTGTATGGGACAATTGTGTTCAGGTGTATGGAACGATCTTGTTCAGGTGTATATGACGATCTTGTTCAGGTGTATGTGACGATCTTGTTCAGGTGTATGTGACGATCTTGTTCAGGTGTATGGGACGATCTTGTTCAGGTGAATGGGACGATCTTGTTCAGGTGTATGGGACTATCTTGTTCAGGTGTTGGGACGATCTTGTTCAGGTGTATGGGACGATCTTGTTCAGGTGTATGGGACGATCTTGTTCAGGTGTATGGGACGATCTTGTTCAGGTGTTGGGACGATCTTGTTCAGGTGATTGTGATGATCTTGTTCAGGTGTATGGGACGATCTTGTTCAGGTGTTGGGACGATCTTGTTCAGGTGTTGGGACGATCTTGTTCAGGTGTATGAGACGATCTTGTTCAGGTGTATGGGACAATTGTGTTCAGGTGTATGGGATGATCTTGTTCAGGACGATCTTGTTCAGGTGTTGGGACGATCTTGTTCAGGCGTTGGGACGATCTTGTTCAGGTGTATGAGACGATCTTGTTCAGGTGTATGGGACAATTGTGTTCAGGTGTATGGGATGATCTTGTTCAGGACGATCTTGTTCAGGTGTATGGGACGATCTTGTTCGGGTGTTGGGACGATCTTGTTCAGGTGTTGGAACGATCTTGTTCAGGTGTATGGGACGATCTTGTTCAGGTGTATGGGACGATCTTGTTCAGGTGTATGGGACGATTGTGTTCAGGTGTATGGGACAATTTTGTTAAGGTGTATGGGACAATTGTGTTCAGGTGTATGGGACAATTGTGTTCAGGTGTATGGGACAATTTTGTTAAGGTGTAGTGGACGATCATGTTCAGGTGTATGGGATGATCATGTTCAGGTGTATGGGACGATCTTGTTCGGGTGTTGGGACGATCTTGTTCAGGTGTTGGAACGATCTTGTTCAGGTGTATGGGACGATCTTGTTCAGGTGTATGGGACGATCTTGTTCAGGTGTATGGGACGATTGTGTTCAGGTGTATGGGACAATTTTGTTAAGGTGTATGGGACAATTGTGTTCAGGTGTATGGGACAATTGTGTTCAGGTGTATGGGACAATTTTGTTAAGGTGTATTGGACGATCATGTTCAGGTGTATGGGAAAATTTTGTTCAGGTGTATGGGACGATCTTGTTCAGGTGTATGGGAAAATTTTGTTCAGGTGTATGGGACGATCTTGTTCAGGTGTTGGGACGATCTTGTTCAGGTGAATGGGACAATTGTGTTCAGGTGTATGGGACAATCTTCTTCAGGACGATCTTGTTCAGGTGTATGGGACGATCATGTTCAGGTGTATGGGACGATCTTGTTCAGGTGTATGGGAAATTTTTGTTCAGGTGTATGGGACAATTGTGTTCAGGTGTATGGGACGATCTTGTTCAGGTGTTGGGACGATCTTGTTCAGGTGAATGGGACAATTTTGTTCAGGTGTATGGGATGATCTTGTTCAGGACGATCTTGTTCAGGTGTATGGGACGATCTTGTTCAGGTGTATGGGACAATCTTGCTAAGGTGTATGGGACAATCTTGTTCAGGTGTACGGGAAAATCTTTTTCAGGTGTTGGAACGATCTTGTTCAGGTGTATGGGACGATCTTGTTCAGGTGTATGGGACAATCTTGCTAAGGTGTATGGGACAATCTTGTTCAGGTGTATGGGACAATTGTGTTCAGGTGTGTGGGACGATCTTGTTCAGGTGTATGGGACAATTTTGTTAAGGTGAATGGGACAATTGTGTTCAGGTGTTGGGACGATCTTGTTCAGGTGTATGGGACGATCATGTTCAGGTGTATGGGACGATCTTGTTCAGGTGTATGAGACAATCTTGTTCAGGTGTATGGGACAATTGTGTTCAGGTGTATGGGACGATCTTGTTCAGGTGTATGGGACGATCTTGTTCAGGTGTATGGGACAATCTTGTTCAGGTGTATGGGACAATCTTGCTAAGGTGTATGGGACAATCTTGCTAAGGTGTATGGGACGATCTTGTTCAGGTGTATGAGACAATCTTGTTCAGGTGTATGGGACAATTGTGTTCAGGTGTATGGGACGATCTTGTTCAGGTGAATGGGACGATCTTGTTCAGGTGTATGGGACAATCTTGCTAAGGTGTATGGGACAATCTTGTTCAGGTGTATGGGACAATTGTGTTCAGGTGTATGGGACAATCTTGTTCAGGTGAATGGGACGATCTTGTTCAGGTGTATGAGACAATCTTGTTCAGGTGTATGGGACGATCTTGTTCAGGTGTATAGGACGATCTTGTTCAGGTGTATAGGGCGATCTTGTTCAGGTGTATGAGACAATCTTGTTCAGGTGTATGGGACAATTGTGTTCAGGTGTTGGGACGATCTTGTTCAGGTGTATGGGACGATCTTGTTCAGGTGTATGGGACAATCTTGCTAAGGTGTATGGGACAATCTTGCTAAGGTGTATGGGACAATCTTGCTAAGGTGTATGGGACAATCTTGTTCAGGTTTACGGGACGATCTTGTTCAGGTGTTGGAACGATCTTGTTCAGGTGTATGAGACGATCTTGTTCAGGTGTAAGGGACGATCTTGTTCAGGTGTATGGGACAATCTTGTTCAGGTGTATGGGACAATCTTGTTCAGGTGTATGGGACAATCTTGTTCAGGTGTATGGGACAATCTTGCTAAGGTGTATGGGACAATCTTGCTAAGGTGTATGGGACAATCTTGTTCAGGTGTACGGGACAATCTTGTTCAGGTGTTGGAACGATCTTGTTCAGGTGTATGAGACAATCTTGTTCAGGTGTTGGAACGATCTTGTTCAGGTGTATGGGACGATCTTGTTCAGGTGTATGGGACGATCTTGTTCAGGTGTATGGGATGATCTTGTTCAGGTGTTGGAACGATCTTGTTCAGGTGTATGAGACAATCTTGTTCAGGTGTTGGAACGATCTTGTTCAGGTGTATGGGACGATCTTGTTCAGGTGTATGGGACGATCTTGTTCAGGTGTTGGGACGATCTTGTCAGGTGTATGGGACGATCTTGTTCAGGTGTATGGGACGATCTTGTTCAGGTGTATGGGACGATCTTGTTCAGGTGTATGGGACGATCTTGTTCAGGTGTATAGGACGATCTTGTTCAGGTGTATGAGACAATCTTGTTCAGGTGATTGGGACGATCTTGTTCAGGTGTATGGGACAATCTTGTTCATTTGTATAGGACAATCTTGTTCAGGTGTATGGGATGATCTTGTTCAGGTGTATGGGACGATCTTGTTCAGGTGTATGAGACGATCTTGTTCAGGTGTATGGGACGATCTTGTTCAGGTGTATGGGACGATCTTGTTCAGGTGTATGGGACGATCTTGTTCAGGTGTATGAGACGATCTTGTTCAGGTGTATGGGATGATCTTGTTCAGGTGTATGGGACGATCTTGTTCAGGTGTATGGGATGATCTTGTTCAGGTGTATGGGACGATCTTGTTCAGGTGTATGGGACAATCTTGCTAAGGTGTATGAGACAATCTTGTTCAGGTGTTGGAACGATCTTGTTCAGGTGTATGGGACGATCTTGTTCAGGTGTATGGGACGATCTTGTTCAGGTGTATGGGACGATCTTGTTCAGGTGTATGGGACGATCTTGTTCAGGTGTATGGGACGATCTTGTTCAGGTGTATGGGACGATCTTGTCAGGTGTATGGGATGATCTTGTTCAGGTGTATGGGACGATCTTGTCAGGTGTATGGGACGATCTTGTTCAGGTGTATGAGACGATCTTGTTCAGGTGTATGGGACGATCTTGTCAGGTGTATGAGACGATCTTGTTCAGGTGTATGGGACGATCTTGTTCAGGTGTATGGGACGATCTTGTTCAGGTGTTGGGACGATCTTGTTCAGGTGTATGGGACGATCTTGTCAGGTGTATGGGACGATCTTGTTCAGGTGTATGGGACGATCTTGTTCAGGTGTATGGGACGATCTTGTCAGGTGTATGGGACGATCTTGTTCAGGTGTATGGGACGATCTTGTTCAGGTGTATGGGACGATCTTGTTCAGGTGTTGGGACGATCTTGTTCAGGTGTATGGGACGATCTTGTTCAGGTGTATGGGACGATCTTGTTCAGGTGTATGGGACGATCTTGTTCAGGTGTTGGGACGATCTTGTCAGGTGTATGGGACGATCTTGTTCAGGTGTATGGGACGATCTTGTTCAGGTGTATGGGACGATCTTGTTCAGGTGTATGGGATGATCTTGTTCAGGTGTTGGAACGATCTTGTTCAGGTGTATGGGACAATTGTGTTCATGTGTATGGGACGATCATGTTCAGGTGTATGAGACGATCTTGTTCAGGTGTATGGGACGATCTTGTTCAGGTGTATGGGACGATCTTGTCAGGTGTATGGGACGATCTTGTTCAGGTGTATGGGACGATCTTGTTCAGGTGTATGGGACGATCTTGTCAGGTGTATGGGACGATCTTGTTCAGGTGTATGGGACGATCTTGTCAGGTGTATGGGACGATCTTGTTCAGGTGTATGGGACGATCTTGTTCAGGTGTATGGGACGATCTTGTTCGGGTGTTGGGACGATCTTGTTCAGGTGTTGGGACGATCTTGTTCAGGTGTATGGGACGATCTTGTTCAGGTGTATGGGATGATCTTGTTCAGGTGTATGGGATGATCTTGTTCAGGTGTTGGAACGATCTTGTTCAGGTGTTGGGACGATCTTGTTCAGGTGTATGGGACGATCTTGTTCAGGTGTATGGGATAATTGTGTTCAGGTGTATGAGACGATCTTGTTCAGGTGTATGGGACGATCTTGTTCAGGTGTATGGGACGATCTTGTTAAGGTGTTGGGACGATCTTGTTCAGGTGTATGGGATGATCTTGTTCAGGTGTTGGAACGATCTTGTTCAGGTGTATGGGACAATTGTGTTCAGGTGTATGAGACGATCTTGTTCAGGTGTATGGGACGATCTTGTTTAGGTGTATGAGACGATCTTGTTCAGGTGTATGGGACGATCTTGTTCAGGTGTATGGGACGATCTTGTCAGGTGTATGGGACGATCTTGTTCAGGTGTATGGGACGATCTTGTCAGGTGTATGGGACGATCTTGTTCAGGTGTATGAGACGATCTTGTTCAGGTGTATGGGACGATCTTGTCAGGTGTATGAGACGATCTTGTTCAGGTGTATGGGACGATCTTGTTCAGGTGTATGGGACGATCTTGTTCAGGTGTTGGGACGATCTTGTTCAGGTGTATGGGACGATCTTGTCAGGTGTATGGGACGATCTTGTTCAGGTGTATGGGACGATCTTGTTCAGGTGTATGGGACGATCTTGTCAGGTGTATGGGACGATCTTGTTCAGGTGTATGAGACGATCTTGTTCAGGTGTATGGGACGATCTTGTTCAGGTGTATGGGACGATCTTGTTCAGGTGTTGGGACGATCTTGTTCAGGTGTATGGGACGATCTTGTTCAGGTGTATGGGACGATCTTGTTCAGGTGTATGGGACGATCTTGTCAGGTGTATGGGACGATCTTGTTCAGGTGTATGGGACGATCTTGTTCAGGTGTATGGGACGATCTTGTTCAGGTGTATGGGACGATCTTGTTCAGGTGTTGGGACGATCTTGTTCAGGTGTATGGGACGATCTTGTTCAGGTGTATGGGACGATCTTGTTCAGGTGTATGGGACGATCTTGTTCAGGTGTTGGGACGATCTTGTCAGGTGTATGGGACGATCTTGTTCAGGTGTATGGGACGATCTTGTTCAGGTGTATGGGACGATCTTGTTCAGGTGTATGGGATGATCTTGTTCAGGTGTTGGAACGATCTTGTTCAGGTGTATGGGACAATTGTGTTCATGTGTATGGGACGATCATGTTCAGGTGTATGAGACAATCTTGTTCAGGTGTATGGGACGATCTTGTTCAGGTGTATGGGACGATCTTGTCAGGTGTATGGGACGATCTTGTTCAGGTGTATGGGACGATCTTGTTCAGGTGTATGGGACGATCTTGTCAGGTGTATGGGACGATCTTGTTCAGGTGTATGGGACGATCTTGTCAGGTGTATGGGACGATCTTGTTCAGGTGTATGGGACGATCTTGTCAGGTGTATGGGACGATCTTGTTCAGGTGTATGGGACGATCTTGTTCGGGTGTTGGGACGATCTTGTTCAGGTGTTGGGACGATCTTGTTCAGGTGTATGGGACGATCTTGTTCAGGTGTATGGGATGATCTTGTTCAGGTGTATGGGATGATCTTGTTCAGGTGTTGGAACGATCTTGTTCAGGTGTTGGGACGATCTTGTTCAGGTGTATGGGACGATCTTGTTCAGGTGTATGGGACAATTGTGTTCAGGTGTATGAGACGATCTTGTTCAGGTGTATGGGACGATCTTGTTCAGGTGTATGGGACAATTGTGTTCAGGTGTATGAGACTATCTTGTTCAGGTGTATGGGACGATCTTGTTCAGGTGTATGGGACGATCTTGCTCAGGTGTTGGGACGATCTTGTTCAGGTGTATGGGATGATCTTGTTCAGGTGTTGGAACGATCTTGTTCAGGTGTATGGGACAATTGTGTTCAGGTGTATGAGACGATCTTGTTCAGGTGTATGGGACGATCTTGTTTAGGTGTATGAGACGATCTTGTTCAGGTGTATGGGACAATTGTGTTCAGGTGTATGGAACGATCTTGTTCAGGTGTATATGACGATCTTGTTCAGGTGTATGTGACGATCTTGTTCAGGTGTTGGGACGATCTTGTTCAGGTGTATGGGACGATCTTGTTCAGGTGAATGGGACGATCTTGTTCAGGTGTATGGAACTATCTTGTTCAGGTGTTGGGACGATCTTGTTCAGGTGTATGGGACGATCTTGTTCAGGTGTATGGGACGATCTTGTTCAGGTGTATGGGACGATCTTGTTCAGGTGTTGGGACGATCTTGTTCAGGTGATTGTGATGATCTTGTTCAGGTGTATGGGACGATCTTGTTCAGGTGTATGGGACGATCTTGTTCAGGTGTTGGGACGATCTTGTTCAGGTGTATGAGACGATCTTGTTCAGGTGTATGGGACAATTGTGTTCAGGTGTTGGGACGATCTTGTTCAGGTGTATGGGACGATCTTGTTCAGGTGTATGGGACGATCTTGTTCAGGTGTATGGGACGATCTTGTCAGGTGTATGGGACGATCTTGTTTAGGTGTATGAGACGATCTTGTTCAGGTGTATGGGACAATTGTGTTCAGGTGTATGGGACGATCTTGTTCAGGTGTATGGGACTATCTTGTTCAGGTGTTCGGACGATCTTGTTCAGGTGTATGGGACTATCTTGTTCAGGTGTATGGACGATCTTGTTCAGATGTATGGGACGATCTTGTTCAGGTGATTGTGACGTTCTTGTTCAGGTGTATGAGACGATCTTGTTCAGGTGTATGGGACAATTGTGTTCAGGTGTATGGGATGATCTTGTTCAGGTGTTGTGACGATCTTGTTCATGTGTATGGGACGATCTTGTTCAGGTGTATGAGACGATCTTGTTCAGGTGTATGGGACAATTGTGTTCAGGTGTATGGGATGATCTTGTTCAGGTGTTGTGACGATCTTGTTCAGGTGTATGGGACGATCTTGTTCAGGTGTATAGGACGATCTTGTTCAGGTGTATGAGACAATCTTGTTCAGGTGTATGAGACAATCTTGTTCAGGTGTATGAGACAATCTTGTTCAGGTGTATGAGACAATCTTGTTCAGGTGTATGGGACAATTTTGTTCAGGTGTATGGGACAATTTTGTTCAGGTGTATGGGATGATCTTGTTCAGGACGATCTTGTTCAGGTGTATGGGACGATCTTGTTCAGGTGTATGGGACGATCATGTTCAGGTGTATGAGACGATCTTGTTCAGGTGTATGGGACGATCTTGTTCAGGTGTATGAGACGATCTTGTTCAGGTTTATGGGACGATCTTGTTCAGGTGTATGGGACAATCTTGTTCAGGTGTATGAGACGATCTTGTTCAGGTGTATGGGACGATCTTGTTCAGGTGTATGGGACGATCATGTTCAGGTGTATGAGACGATCTTGTTCAGGTTTATGGGACGATATTGTTCAGGTGTATGGGACAATCTTGTTCAGGTGTATGAGACGATCTTGTTCAGGTGTATGGGACGATCTTGTTCAGGTGTACGGGACAATCTTGTTCAGGTGTATGGGATGATCTTGTTCAGGTGTACGGGACAATCTTGTTCAGTTGTATGGGACTATCTTGTTCAGGTGTACGGGACAATCTTGTTCAGGTGTTGGAACGATCTTGTTCAGGTGTATGGGATGATCTTGTTCAGGTGTATGGGACAATTTTGTTAAGGTGTATGGGACGATCTTGTTCAGGTGTATGGGACAATTTTGTTAAGGTGTATGGGACAATTGTGTTCAGGTGTATGGGACAATTGTGTTCAGGTGTATGGGACAATTGTGTTCAGGTGTATGGGACGATCATGTTCAGGTGTATGGGACGATCTTGTTCAGGTGATTGGGACAATCTTGTTCAGGTGTATGGGACAATTGTGTTCAGGTGTATGGGATGATCTTGTTCAGGGCGATCTTGTTCAGGTGTATGAGACGATCTTGTTCAGGTGTATGGGACGATCATGTTCAGGTGTATGAGACGATCTTGTTCAGGTTTATGGGACGATCTTGTTCAGGTTTATGGGACGATCTTGTTCAGGTGTATGGGACGATCTTGTTCAGGTGTATGGGATGATCTTGTTCAGGTGTATGGGACGATCTTGTTCAGGTGTATGGGACAATCTTGCTAAGGTGTACGGGACAATCTTGTTCAGGTGTACGGGACAATCTTGTTCAGGTGTTGGAACGATCTTGTTCAGGTGTATGGGACGATCTTGTTCAGGTGTATGAGACAATCTTGTTCAGGTGTATGGGACGATCTTGTTCAGGTGTATGGGACAATTGTGTTCAGGTGTATGGGACGATCTTGTTCAGGTGTATGGGACAATTGTGTTCAGGTGTATGGGACGATCTTGTTCAGGTGAATGGGACGATCTTGTTCAGGTAAATGGGACGATCTTGTTCAGGTGTATGGGACGATCTTGTTCAGGTGTATGGGACGATCATGTTCAGGTGAATGGGACGATCTTGTTCAGGTGTATGGGACAATCTTGTTCAGGTGTATGGGACGATCTTGTTCAGGTGTATGGGACGATCTTGTCAGGTGTATGGGACGATCTTGTTCAGGTGTATGGGACGATCTTGTTCAGGTGTTGGGGCGATCTTGTCAGGTGTATGGGACGATCTTGTTCAGGTGTATGGGACGATCTTGTTCAGGTGTATGGGACGATCTTGTTCAGGTGTATAGGACAATCTTGTTCAGGTGTTGGGGCGATCTTGTCAGGTGTATGGGACGATCTTGTTCAGGTGTATGAGACAATCTTGTTCAGGTGATTGGGACGATCTTGTTCAGGTGTATGGGACAATCTTGTTCAGGTGTTGGGACGATCTTGTTCAGGTGTATAGGACGATCTTGTTCAGGTGTATGAGACAATCTTGTTCAGGTGTATGAGACGATCTTGTTCAGGTGTATGGGACGATCATGTTCAGGTGTATGAGACGATCTTGTTCAGGTTTATGGGACGATCTTGTTCAGGTGTATGAGACGATCTTGTTCAGTTGTATGAGACGATCTTGTTCAGGTGTATGGTACAATCTTGCTAAGGTGTATGGGACAATCTTGCTAAGGTGTATGGGACAATCTTGTTCAGGTGTATGGGACGATCTTGTTCAGGTGTATGAGACGATCTTGTTCAGGTGTATGGGACGATCTTGTTCAGGTGTATGGGACGATCTTGTTCAGGTGTATGGGACGATCTTGTTCAGGTGTATGGGACGATCTTGTTCAGGTGTATGGGACGATCTTGTTCAGGTGTATGGGACGATCTTGTTCAGGTGTATGGGATGATCTTGTTCAGGTGTTGGAACGATCTTGTTCAGGTGTATGGGACAATTGTGTTCAGGTGTATGAGACGATCTTGTTCAGGTGTATGGGACGATCTTGTTCAGGTGTATGGGACAATTGTGTTCAGGTGTATGGGACGATCTTGTTCAGGTGTATGGGACGATCTTGTTCAGGTGTATGGGACGATCTTGTTCAGGTGTATGCGACGATTTTGTTCAGGTGTATGGGACAATTGTGTTCAGGTGTATGAGACGATCTTGTTCAGGTGTATGGGATGATCTTGTTCAGGTTTATGGGACGATCTTGTTCAGGTGTATGGGACGATCTTGTTCAGGTGTATGGGACAAACTTGTTCAGGTGTATGGGACAAACTTGTTCAGGTGTATGGGACAATTGTGTTCAGGTGTATGGGACAATCTTGTTCAGGTGTTGGAACGATCTTGTTCAGGTGTATGGGACGATCTTGTTCAGGTAAATGGTACGATCTTGTTCAGGTGTATGAGACGATCTTGTTCAGGTGTATGAGACGATCTTGTTCAGGTGTATGGGACGATCTTGTTCAGGTGTATGGGACGATCTTGTTCAGGTGTATGGGACGATCTTGTTCAGGTGTATGGGACGATCTTGTTCAGGTGTTGGGACGATCTTGTCAGGTGTATGGGACGATCTTGTCAGGTGTATGGGACGATCTTGTTCAGGTGTATGGGACGATCTTGTTCAGGTGTATAGGACGATCTTGTTCAGGTGTTGGGACGATCTTGTTCAGGTGTATGGGACAATTGTGTTCAGGCGTATGAGACGATCTTGTTCAGGTGTATGGGACGATCTTGTTCAGGTGTATGGGACGATCTTGTTCAGGTGTATGGGATGATCTTGTTCAGGACGATCTTGTTCAGGTGTATGGGACAATTGTGTTCAGGTGTATGGGACGATCTTGTTCAGGTGTATGGGATGATCTTGTTCAGGTGTATGAGATGATCTTGTTTAGGTGTATGGGATGATCTTGTTCAGGTGTATGGGACAATTGTGTTCAGGTGTATGGGACGATCTTGTTCAGGCGTATATGACGATCTTGTTCAGGTGTATGGGACAATTGTGTTCAGGTGTATGGGACGATCTTGTTCAGGTGTATGGGACGATCTTGTTCAGGTGTATGGGACGATCTTGTTCAGGTGTATGGGACGATCTTGTTCAGGTGTATGGGACGATCTTGTTCAGGTGTATGGGACGATCTTGTCAGGTGTATGGGACGATCTTGTTCAGGTGTATGGGACGATCTTGTTCAGGTGATTGTGACGATCTTGTTCAGGTGTATGGGACGATCTTGTTCAGGTGTTGGGACGATCTTGTTCAGGTGTATGAGACGATCTTGTTCAGGTGTATGGGACGATCTTGTTCAGGTGTATGGGACAATTGTGTTCAGGTGTATGGGATGATCTTGTTCAGGACGATCTTGTTCAGGTGTTGGGACAATCTTGTTCAGGTGTATGGGACTATCTTGTTCAGGTGTATAGGACGATCTTGTTCAGGTGTATGAGACAATCTTGTTCAGGTGTATGGGACGATCTTGTTCAGGTGTATGGGACGATCATGTTCAGGTGTATGGGACGATCTTGTTCAGGTGTATGGGACGATCAAGTTCAGGTGTATGGGACGATCTTGTTCATGTGTATGGGAAAATTTTGTTCAGGTGTATGGGACAATTGTGTTCAGGTGTATGGGACGATCTTGTTCAGGTGTTGGGACGATCTTGTTCAGGTGAATGGGACAATTTTGTTAAGGTGTATGGGACAATTGTGTTCAGGTATATGGGATGATCTTGTTCAGGACGATCTTGTTCAGGTGTATGGGACGATCTTGTTCAGGTGTATGGGACGATCTTGTTCAGGTGATTGGGACGATCTTGTTCAGGTGATTGGGACGATCTTGTTCAGGTGTATGGGACAATTGTGTTCAGGTGTATGGGATGATCTTGTTCAGGACGATCTTGTTCAGGTGTATGAGACGATCTTGTTCAGGTTTATGGGACGATCTTGTTCAGGTGTATGGGACAATCTTGTTCAGGTGTATGGGACGATCTTGTTCAGGTGTATGGGACAATCTTGCTAAGGTGTATGGGACAATCTTGTTCAGGTGTACGGGACAATCTTGTTCAGGTGTATGAGACAATCTTGTTCAGGTGAATGGGACGATCTTGTTCAGGTGTATGGGACGATCTTGTTCAGGTGTATGAGACGATCTTGTTCAGGTGTATGGGACAATTGTGTTCAGGTGTATGGGACGATCTTGTTCAGGTGTATGGGACAATTGTGTTCAGGTGTATGGGACGATCTTGTTCAGGTAAATGGGACGATCTTGTTCAGGTGTATGGGACGATCTTGTTCAGGTGTATGGGACGATCTTGTTCAGGTGTATGGGACGATCTTGTTCAGGTGTTGGGACGATCTTGTCAGGTGTATGGGACGATCTTGTTCAGGTGTATGGGACGATCTTGTTCAGGTGTATGGGACGATCTTGTTCAGGTGTATAGGACGATCTTGTTCAGGTGTATGAGACAATCTTGTTCAGGTGATTGGGACGATCTTGTTCAGGTGTATGGGACAATCTTGTTCATTTGTATAGGACAATCTTGTTCAGGTGTTGGAACGATCTTGTTCAGGTGTATGGAACGATCTCGTTCAGGTGTATGAGAGGATCTTGTTCAGGTGTATGGGATGATCTTGTTCAGGTGTATGGGACGATCTTGTTCAGGTGTATGGGACGATCTTGTTCAGGTGTATGGGATGATCTTGTTCAGGTGTATGGGACGATCATGTTCAGGTGTATGAGACGATCTTGTTCAGGTTTATGGGACGATCTTGTTCAGGTGTATGGGACAATCTTGTTCAGGTGTATGAGACGATCTTGTTCAGGTGTATGGGACGATCTTGTTCAGTAGTGATGAGCCGAACACCCCCGGGTTCGGTTCGCACCAGAACCCGCGAACGGACCGAAAGTTCGTACGAACATTAGAACCCTATTAAATACAATGGATGCGAACGTTCGAATTCTAAAGTGCTAATTATAACGACTATTATGCATGTTATTGTCCTAAGAAGGGTTTGGGAACCCGGGTTCTGCACCAGGGGACATGTATCAATGCAAAAAGAAGTTTTAAAAACGGTCGTTTTTCGGGAGCAGTCATTTTAATGATGCATAAAGTGAAAAAAAAAAAGTCAAATATTCCTTTAAATATCGTACCTGGGGGGTGTCTAAAGTATGCCTGTGAAGTGCCACGTGTTTCCCGTGTTTAGAACTGTCCCTGCACAAAATGACACTTCTAAAGGAAAAAAAAGCCATTTAAAACTGCTTGCGGCTTTAATGTAATGTCTGGTCCCGGTAATATGGATGAAAATCTTTAAGAAAAATGGCATAGCTACCCCATGACCCCCCCCCCCCCTACCCCAGCCCATTACCAGCCCCTTTGGGTCTTGTATGGATATTAAGGGGAACACCGCACACAAAATAAAAAAGGCCCTATATACTCTGAACAGCCGTATACAGGCTGTGCATACAAGACAGGGACTGTAGGTTTGTTCTTATGTAGAATGTGTTTGTAATTTTGAACAGGTACATTGTTTAAGTGTAGCTCCAGCCCAAAAATCTATTTTTAAACTTTTTGGAAAACATAGGTAAGGGTTATCACCCCTGTAACATTTGTTTTGCTGTCTGTGCCCCTGTTCAGAACATTTCACCTCACTTTCCGTCCCAATGACAACTGTTTTTGAAATGTGGTGTTTTTCTTGAAACAAGGATTGGTGATAAAGCATCAGTACAGAGGAGACACCTTTCTCCCATATTAATTCTTACAGGAGAGAATTTTCCTTCCAAGGGGTAGATTTCCTCTCACTTCCTGTTGTCTTCTTGCGTTTACAAGTAGGAGTCGTTTGTAAGTTGGATGTTTGAAAGTAGGGACCTGCCGTATATACTCTGCAGAAATAGGCCCCTTAGTTGTTGGTGTTGGCACAACACTGTAAGCACTCACAGTTACTCTTGGTTGGTGCTGGAACGCCCTGCTGTCAACTATTATATCAGGAATTGTAATTACATATAATTGTTGAACAGTGGTAGTAAAAATTGGGCCTTTGATGGTGGTGCTGGTGCCACAACACTGTAAGCCCTGACAGTTACTCTTGGTGGGTGCAGCAATGGGCCCTGCTGTGAATTATTAGATCAAGAATTGTAATTGCATGCCCCTGTTGAACAGGGGCTGAAAAATTGGGCCTTTCGTGGTGGTGGTGGTGGTGTTGCCACAACACTGTAAGCCCTCAGAGTTACTCTTGGTGGGTGCAGGAATGGGCCCTGCTGGGAATTATTAGATCAAGAATTGTAATTACATGCCCCTTTTGAACAGGGGCTGAAAAATTGGGCCTTTCGTGGTGGTGGTGGTGGTGGCGTTGCCACAACACTGTAAGCCCTCAGAGTTACTCTTGGTGGGTGCAGCAATGGGCCCTGCTGTGAATTATTAGATCAAGAATTGTAATTACATGCCCCTGTTGAACAGGGGCTGAAAAATTGGGCCTTAGGCACTGGTGGCACAACACTGCAACCCCTCACAGATACTGTACTTGGAGCACAGCAATGAGCCCTGTTGCAAAGTATTGCTTCAAAAATTGTAATGACACGCCCCTGTTAAACAGGGGCTGAAAAATTGGGCCTTAGGCACTGGTGGCACAACACTCCAACCCCTCACAGATACTGTACTTGGAGCACAGCAATGAGCCCTGTTGCAAAGTATTGCTTCAAAAATTGTAATTACACGCCCCTGTTAAACAGGGGCTGAAAAATTGGGCCTTAGCCACTGGTGGCGGCACCCATAAACAAAAATGATCTTCCAAGCTATCATCATCAATCGTATCATTGAGGACTCGGAGGAGGAGGATAGCCAGTCAACATAACAGCACAGCACTCAGCATCAGCATCAGTCTTGAAGGGATGTGACATGTTAAAATCAATTAGTCTGTTATATCAGCATCAGGTGTGTGGTAGCTGGTGGTGATCCAAGACTGGTTCATCTTGATGAAAGTCAGTCGATCAACCGAGTCGGTGGACAGGCGCACCCTGTGATCCGTGACAAATCCTTCAGCAGCACTGAATGTGCGTTCCGAAAGAACGCTGGATGCAGGACAGGCCAGTAGCTCAATTGCATACTGTGCAAGCTCTGGCCAGTGATCCATCCTCAAGACCCAGTAAGCCAGAGGATTTTCGGTGGGGAAGGTGTCCAAGTCTGACCTTGCCCCTAGATATTCCTGCACCATGTTTATCAGACGCTGGCGATGGTTGCTGGAACCGATCATACTTTGGGGCTGCGGACTAAAGAATTGTCTGAACGCATCGGTCAGACGGCCACCTTCCCCACCGCTCCTTCTTTGACTGGCCGAAGCCTCAGCAACTCGTTGTCCAGGACCAGGAGTTTGTAACCTCCCAGTCTCTGGGAACGCGTTGCACAGACCTTTCTGCAAGGCCTCCCGGAGTTGTCTCATCCTCTGCTCCCTCTGCGACGGTAACATAAGGTCCGCAACCTTACCCTTGTACCGTGGATCAAGGAGAGTGGCCAGCCAGTAATGGTCCCTCTCCTTGATCCGAAGAATACGAGGATCCTTCCGCAGACTTTGCAGGATCAGGGAGGCCATGCAGCGTAGGTTAGCTGAGGCATTCGGTCCGGAGTCCTCTGGGTCACTAAGGACGACATGATCCGCAGCCACCTCCTCCCAGCCACGTACAAGTCCACTGGTTTCTTGGGACTGTAAATCATCCCTAAAAGACTGCTGCTGATGATGCTGAGTGCCAGCCTCCACCTCCATGCTGACACAATCCTCCTCCTCCTCCTCCTCCTCTTCCTGTGCGATGGGTGGGACGGAAGGAACACTGTCTGGGTAAAGGGGGCCTTGAGAGGCAAGGAAGTCCTCCTCTTCCTGCCTCTGTTCTGCCTCAAGTGCCCTGTCCATTATTCCACGCAGCGTGTGCTCCAACAGGTGGACAAGAGGTACAGTGTCACTGATGCATGCACTGTCACTGCTCACCATCCTCGTGGCCTCCTCAAATGGTGCCAGGACAGTGCATGCATCCCTGATCATGCCCCACTGGCGTGGAGAAAAAAAACCAAGCTCCCCTGACCCTGTCCTGGTGCCGTAGTCGCACAGGTACTCATTGATGGCCCTCTGCTGCGTGTGCAGCCGCTGCAGCATGGCCAACGTTGAGTTCCACCTGGTGGGCATGTCACATATAAGGCGGTTCTTGGGCAGGTTCAACTCCTTTTGCAGCTCAGCCAGGCGAGCACTGGCATTATAAGATCTGCGGAAATGCACACAGACTTTCCTGGCCTGCCTCAGGACATCCTGTAAGCCCGGGTACCTGCCCAAGAACCGCTGCACCACCAGGTTAAGGACGTGAGCCACACAGGGCACATGGGTCAGTTGTCCCTGTCGGAGGGCGGAGAGGAGGTTGGTGCCATTGTCGCAAACCACCATTCCTGGCTTAAGCTGGCGTGGCGTCAACTAGACATGTGCACTGCCAAAAAATTTGTTAGTTTTCGTTTTCGTTTCATTCGTTTTTTTTTTTTTTCGTTTTTCGGGTCATTCGTTATGATCGCAATTCGTAAATTTGTACATTCGTAAATTTGTACATTCATAAATTTGTACATTCGTAAATTTATACATTCGTAAATTTATACATTCGTAATTTCGGAAATTTGGAAATTCGATATTTTCGAAAACCCGAAAATTTGAAAATCTGAAAAAATAACTATTAAATTATAGGTATTGTAATTTCCTTTCAAATTTGGCTGTTAGCGAACGTAACGAATACAAATTTATCTGAAGTTACGCATAACCTGAAATAACAAATGCCGCATCTAAACAAATGGAACAGAACAAATTAATAATAATAATAATAAAACGTTTTTATTATTATTATTGTTATTTATTATTATTATTAATTCATTACGTTCCATTCGTTTAGATACGGCATTCATTATGTCGGAAAACAATTCGTAACTTCGTTAAGTTCACTAACAGCCAAATTTGAAAGGAAATTACAATACCTATAATTGAATAGTTAGTAATAGTTAAGTTATTAGTTAATTATTATTTCAGATTTCCGAATTTACTAATTTACGATTGTACGAATGTACAAATTTACGAATGTACGAATATTCGGAAATTCGTAAATTCAAATTTACGAATTTCCGGATAGTTGTACATTCGTAAATTCGTGCATTGGTAAATTCGTATATTCGTAAATTCGTACATTCGTAAAGTTGAATTTACGAATATTCGTTAAAATTCGTTAAATGAGTTTTCGTTAATTCGGATATTTCCGAATTAACGAATTTGTCGAAATTCGTTAAAAAACGAATTCGGAACGAAACGAATTGCACATGTCTAGCGTCAACCACCTCTCGGCCTGGCCCTGCAGAGCAGACAGGACCTCTGCCCCAGTGTGGCTTCTGTCCCCCAAACACACCAGCGCAAGCACGGCATGGCATCTTTTTGCCTGCGTACTTGCGTAGCCCCTTGAACGGCTACGGAGCACCACTGGTTCAGAGGACAAAGCACAGGAAGAGGCCATGGAGGAAGAAGAAGAGGAGGGGGTGGAGGAGAGAGGTGTGTCACAACCAGTAGTAGCATTTTGGAGGCGTGGCGGTGGAACAACCTCCAACACTACTGCACCTTGTCCTGCATCCTTCCCAGCTGCCAAAAGAGTGACCCAATGGGCCGTGAAAGAAAGGTAACGTCCCTGTCCATGCCTGCTGGACCATGAGTCAGCGGTAATATGCACCTTACCGCTGACCGCCCTGTCCAGCGAGGCCAAGACATTACCTTCCACATGCCGGTAGAGAGCCGGAATAGCCTTCCGTGAGAAAAAGTGGCGTTTGGGAACCTGCCACTGAGGAACCGCACATTGCACAAACTCACGGAAGGGGGCCGAGTCTACCAACTGAAAAGGCAGCAGTTGAAGCGCTAGCAATTTAGCCAAGCTAGCATTCAACCGCTGGGCATGTGGATGGCTGGGAGTGAACTTCTTTCGACGGTCCAGCAGCTGGGGCAGGGAAATTTGCCTGCTAGAATCGGACGTCGGTGTACTGCTAGCAGAGTGGCCGCAAGTACTTGGCTGTGACACACCTAATTCTACACCTTCATTCCTCTCAGTGCATGTTTCAGAGAGGACTGAAGTTATAGTGGGGTTGGAGATCCCAGCTGATGCGGTGCAAGGAGAGGTCCGCTTTGTTCTTTGGTGTGGGCCTTTGAGGTAGGCTTGCCAACGAGCTGCATGGCAGGTCAACATATGTCTGGTCAGGCATGTGGTACCCAAGCGGCTGATGTTTTGGCCACGCGATATACGCTTGAGACATATGTTGCAAACAGCAGCTGTGCGATCTGATGCACTAGCCTCAAAAAAGGCCCACACCAAAGAACTTTTTGAATGACGGGCAGAGGCAGCGCCCTGCACAGGCGGAGCTCTGCGGTGTGATTCCGTCGGTGTACTGCCCTTACGCTGGCCACCAAAGGGCATCCTGCCTCGTTGGAGATGTGCCTCCTCCTCATCCTCCTCCTCCTCCTCTCTCCTATTAGGCACCCACGTGGAGTCAGTGACCTCATCATCCCCTCCCTCCTCATCACTGGAGCCAATCTGGCAGTATGCTGCAGCTGCTGGAACATGACTGCCAGATTGGTGTCCTTCTTGAGCATCCCCTCTGTCTGCTCTCACGCTACTGCCTTCCTGTAGCTGGGTTTCATCATCAGACCCTTCGAAACGCTGGGCATCCTCCTGGAGCATGTACCCAACATTGTGCTCAAACAGTTCGGGGGACTCCTCAGGAGGAGGACATGGTGGGTCTAGGGAAGGAGTGACTGATGATGAGTCTGACATTGATACCAGGGAAGAGGACGCTTTGGCAGCTGCTTTGCCAGTACCCTGAGCCTGGGTGAGAGAGGATGAGGAGGAGGAGGAGGGCTTGGTCATCCACTCTACCAAGTCTTCGGCATGATGTGGCTCAACATGTCCAGCTGCCGAAAAGAAGGACAAGCGTGTCCCATGGCCATGTGCTGATGACAATGCACCGCGTCCACGACCAGCACTGTTGCCCCCAGACACAGAGCCTGCTTGCCCTCTTTTATTGCCTCCTGACTGTCTGCCTCTCCTTGTTTGCCTTCCAGACATTCTAATAGATGGCCTGCAGGGAGATGGGAAAAAAGCAATAAGGGCTACCTTCAGGTGTCCTTCTCTGTCCCTTTACTTAAGGATTTCTAAATATGGTTGAGGATGATTGCTTTCGCACAGAATAGCACGACGACAATTTCCCTGACTGTCCAAAAAACAAGGATTTCAAAGATGGTTGATGAGGAATGCTTTAGCACAGTATAGCACAAGGAGAATTTCCCTCACTGTCCTTCCCTGTCCCTAGAAACAAGGATTAGCACAGTGAAAGAAACTGACACTCTCCCTACCTATAGTTTTCTGTCCCTAGAAAAAATGTTTTTTTAAAGATGGTTGATGATCAATGCTTTAGCACAGTATAGCACAAGGAGAATTTCCCTCACTGTCCTTCCCTGTCCCTAGAAACAAGGATTAGCACAGTGAAAGAAACTGACGCTCTCCCTACCTATAGTTTTCTGTCCCTAGAATTTTTTTTTTTTAAAGATGGTTGATGATCAATGCTTTAGCACAGTATAGCACAAGGAGAATTTCCCTCACTGTCCTTCCCTGTCCCTAGAAACAAGGATTAGCACAGTGAAAGAAACTGACACTCTCCCTACCTATAGTTTTCTGTCCCTAGAAAAAATGTTTTTTTAAAGATGGTTGATGATCAATGCTTTAGCACAGTATAGCACAAGGAGAATTTCCCTCACTGTCCTTCCCTGTCCCTAGAAACAAGGATTAGCACAGTGAAAGAAACTGACACTCTCCCTACCTATAGTTTTCTGTCCCTAGAAAAAATGTTTTTTTAAAGATGGTTGATGATCAATGCTTTAGCACAGTATAGCACAAGGAGAATTTCCCTCACTGTCCTTCCCTGTCCCTAGAAACAAGGATTAGCACAGTGAAAGAAACTGACACTCTCCCAACCTATAGTTTTCTGTCCCTAGAAAAAATGTTTTTTTAAAGATGGTTGATGATCAATGCTTTAGCACACTATAGCACAAGGAGAATTTCCCTCACTGTCCTTCCCTGTCCCTAGAAACAAGGATTAGCACAGTAAAACACACTGACACTCTCCCTACCTATAGTTTTCTGTCCCTAGAAAAAATGTTTTTTTAAAGATGGTTGATGATCAATGCTTTAGCACACTATAGCACAAGGAGAATTTCCCTCACTGTCCTTCCCTGTCCCTAGAAACAAGGATTAGCACAGTGAAAGAAACTGACACTCTCCCTACCTATAGTTTTCTGTCCCTAGAAAAAATGTTTTTTTAAAGATGGTTGATGATCAATGCTTTAGCACAGTATAGCACAAGGAGAATTTCCCTCACTGTCCTTCCCTGTCCCTAGAAACAAGGATTCGCACAGTAAAACACACTGACACTCTCCCTACCTATCCTTCTCTTTCCCTAAACTAAAGGAATCCAGGTTAAGCAAGAAAAAAAAATGTCACTGTCCCTGCCTATGCTTCTCTTTCCCTGCTCCGGAACACACTACACTAGGCCGCCGTGCTGGCGGCCTTTTATAGTGTGGGGCGTGTACTAAACACCCTCAGCAATAATTGGCCACAGGCATCCTGCCTGTGGCCAATCATTGCTCTCCTCGCTGCCGGCGCTGTGATTGGCCAAGCATGCGGGGTCACAGTGCATGCTTGGCCAATCACAGCGCCTGGATGACACTGCGATGGCGTAGTGCATTGTGGGCCGTTCGCGTCACTCGAATTAGGCGCGAACGGCCCAAATCGTTCGATCTTCGTCGAACGATCGAACAGCCGATGTTCGAGTCGAACGTATGTTCGACTCGAACACCGAGCTCATCCTTATTGTTCAGGTGTATGGGATGATCTTGTTCAGGTGTATGGGACGATCTTGTTCAGGTGTATGGGACGATCTTGTTCAGGTGTATGAGACAATCTTGCTAAGGTGTATGGGACAATCTTGCTAAGGTGTATGGGACAATCTTGTTCAGGTGTACGGGACAATCTTGTTCAGGTGTTGGAACGATCTTGTTCAGGTGTATGGGACGATCTTGTTCAGGTGTATGAGACGATCTTGTTCAGGTGTATGGGACAATTGTGTTCAGGTGTATGGGACGATCTTGTTAAGGTGAATGGGACGATCTTGTTCAGGTAAATGGGACGATCTTGTTCAGGTGTATGGGACGATCTTGTTCAGGTGTATGGGACGATCTTGTTCAGGTGTTGGGACGATCTTGTTCAGGTGTATAGGACGATCTTGTTCAGGTGTATGGGACAATTGTGTTCAGGTGTATGGGACGATCATGTTCAGGTGAATGGGACGATCTTATTCAGGTGAATGGGACGATCTTGTTCAGGTGTATGGGACGATCTTGTTCAGGTGTATGGGACGATCTTGTTCAGGTGTATGGGACGATCTTGTTCAGGTGTATGGGACGATCTTGTTCAGGTGTTGGGACGATCTTGTTCAGGTGTATGGGACGATCTTGTTCAGGTGTATGGGATGATCTTGTTCAGGTGTTGGGACGATCTTGTTCAGGTGTATGGGACGATCTTGTTCAGGTGTATGGGACAATCTTGTTCAGGTGTATGGGACGATCTTGTTCAGGTGTATGGGATGATCTTGTTCAGGTGTTGGGACGATCTTGTTCAGGTGTATGGGACGATCTTGTTCAGGTGTATGGGACGATCTTGTTCAGGTGTTGGGACGATCTTGTTCAGGTGTATGGGACGATCTTGTTCAGGTGTATGGGACGATCTTGTTCAGGTGTATGGGACGATCTTGTTCAGGTGTATGGGACGATCTTGTTCAGGTGTATGCGACGATTTTGTTCAGGTGTATGCGACAATTGTGTTCAGGTGTATGGGACGATCTTGTTCAGGTGTATATGACGATCTTGTTCAGGTGTATGGGACGATCTTGTTCAGGTGTATGGGACGATCTTGTTCAGGTGTATGGGACAATTGTGTTCAGGTGTATGGGACGATCTTGTTCAGGTGTATATGACGATTTTGTTCAGGTGTATGGGACGATCTTGTTCAGGTGTATATGACGATCTTGTTCAGGTGTATGGGACAATTGTGTTCAGGTGTATGGGACGATCTTGTTCAGGTGTATGGGACAATTGTGTTCAGGTTTACGGTACGATCTTGTTCAGGTGTATGGGACGATCTTGTTCAGGTGTATGGGACGATCTTGTTCAGGTGTATGGGACGATCTTGTTCAGGTGTATGGGACGATCTTGTTCAGGTGTTGGGACGATCATGTTCAGGTGTATGGGACGATCATGTTCAGGTGTATGGGACGATCTTGTTCAGGTGTTGGGACGATCTTGTTCAGGTGTATGGGACGATCTTGTTCAGGTGTTGGGACGATCTAGTTCTGGTGTATGGGACGATCTTGTTCAGGTGTTGGGACGATCTTGTTCAGGTGTATGGGACGATCTTGTTCAGGTTTATGGGACGATCTTGTTCAGGTGTATGGGACGATCTAGTTCTGGTGTATGGGACGATCTTGTTCAGGTGTTGGGACGATCTTGTTCAGGTGTATGGGACGATCTTGTTCAGGTTTATGGGACGATCTTGTTCAGGTGTATGAGACAATTTTGTTCAGGTGAATGGGATGATCTTGTTCAGGATGATCTTGTTCAGGTGTATGGGACGATCTTGTTCAGGTGTATGGGACGATCTTGTTCAGGTGTTGGGACGATCTTGTTCTGGTGTATGGGACAATTGTGTTCAGGTTTATGGGACGATCTTGTTCAGGTGTTGGGACGATCTTGTTCAGGTGATTGGGACGATCTTGTTCAGGTGATTGGGACGATCTTGTTCAGGTGTATGGGACGATCTTGTTCAGGTGTATGGGACAATTGTGTTCAGGTGATTGGGACGATCTTGTTCAGGTGTATGGGACGATCTTGTTCAGGTGTTGGGACGATCTTGTTCAGGTGATTGGGACGATCTTGTTCAGGTGTATGGGACGATCTTGTTCAGGTGTATGGGACGATCATGTTCAGGTGTATGGGACGATCTTGTTCAGGTGTTGGGACGATCTTGTTCAGGTGTATGGGACGATCTTGTTCAGGTGTTGGGACGATCTTGTTCAGGTGTATGGGACGATCTTGTTCAGGTGTTGGGACGATCTTGTTCAGGTGTATGGGACGATCTTGTTCAGGTGTTGGGACGATCTTGTTCAGGTGATTGGGACGATCTTGTTCAGGTGTATGGGACGATCTTGTTCAGGTGTATGGGACGATCTTGTTCAGGTGTATGGGACAATTGTGTTCAGGTTCATGGGACGATCTTGTTCAGGTGAATGGGACGATCTTGTTCAGGACGATCTTGTTCAGGTGTTTGGGACGATCTTGTTCAGGTGTATGGGACGATCTTGTTCAGGTGTTGAGACGATCTTGTTCAGGTGAATGGGACGATCATGTTCAGGTGTATGGGACGATCTTGTTCAGGTGTTGGGACGATCTTGTTCAGGTGTATGGGACGATCTTGTTAAGGTGTATGGGACGATCTTGTTCAGGTGTATGGGACGATCTTGTTCAGGTGTATGGGACGATCTTGTTCAGGTGTATGGGACAATTGTGTTCAGGTTTATGGGACGATCTTGTTCAGGTGAATGGGACGATCTTGTTCAGGATGATCTTGTTCAGGTGTTTGGGACGATCTTGTTCAGGTGTTTGGGACGATCTTGTTCAGGTGTATGGGACGATCTTGTTCAGGTGTTGAGACAATCTTGTTCAGGTGTATGGGACGATCTTGTTCAGGTGTATGGGACGATCTTGTTCAGGTGTATGGGACGATCTTGTTCAGGTTCATGGGACGATCTTGTTCCGGTGTATCGTACATTTTGTTGGGTTTAGGCTAATTACAGTCTGAAGGATATTGAAGGAGTACACTGACACTAAGTGGAATGCTTTGTACAGGTGTGCCGCCACCCACACCTCTGGCATACAATCTGATTAGGACTTTATTATTCTTTACCATCATGGGAGGCCCCTCTGTCCTCCTGCCAGGTGATTTCTTGAGCTGTTTGCTCACAATGCTTGGCTTGGCCCTTTGCCATGGTAATGGTTGCTACAACATGAAGTCATTATCAGTATGGACGGACTGGTCGGTCTGGAAAGTCACAACGGTATGGGTGGGATCTCTGGAACAAACACAGATATGTGTAAGAGAATCAGGAGGCATTGATCGGCCTTCATTCAGACTACATAAGAAACACGAGGTAAGTACATTTTATTACTAGTCATCCTGCACCAACATGGTCATTTTCCTAGCTTTCTCTTTAATGTGATGGGGACAGGTAAGCTAAACCAGTGTAATTCATAGAGACCAATAGGTTTTATTTTACATGAGATGACTATTGACTATGCTGTCCATGGGTGACCGTCTTTTACTGCCTGCTTGCTCTGATGAGCCGGTTTTATCTTTCTAGGTCAGGAGGTCTCCAAACTTTCTAAACAAAGGATAAGTTTACTGTCTTTCAGACTTTAGGGGGACCGGTGGGAAAATTCCCAGCTTCAGTGAGTACATTTTTTTACCAGTGGCTGCAGTCAGAAGGACAGGGAATAGTGCCCCATAACTGGTATTACTGGGAGGCAGGGCTGGTGCAAGGATTTTTGACACCCTAGGCAAAACCTTATTTTGCCGCCCCCTCTGGGCTTTACCCCTGACTCCACCCCCTTTCCCCAGCCCATGTATACCCCACCTTTTTTAATGAAGCGCCCATCAAATGCAGCCCACCAGCGCCCATCAATGCAGCCTCACCAGCGCCCATCAAATGCAGCCTCACCAGCGTACATCAATGCAGCCTCACCAGCGCCCATCAAATGCAGCCTCACCAGCGCCCATCAAATGCAGCCTCACCAGCGCCCATCAAATGCAGCCTCACCAGCGCCCATCAAATGCAGCCTCACCAGCGCCCATCAAATGCAGCCTCACCAACGCCCATCAATGCAGCCTCACCAACGCCCATCAATGCAGCCTCAAGAGCGCCCATCAATGTAACCTCACCAGTGCCCATCAAATGCAGACTCACCAGCGCCCATCAAATGTAGCCTCACCAGCGCCCATCAAATGCAGCCTACCAGCGCCCATCAAATGCAGCCTACCAGCGCCCATCAAATGCAGCCTACCAGCGCCCATCAATGCAGCCTACCAGTGCCCATCAATGAATGTTTGCTTGCTTCCATTCATTCGGGAGTCGGGACACAGACACAGTCCTCCTCTGCTGCCGCTGCGCCTCCGACACTATGTGCGAACGGAGCAGCGGTTACCTGCTGATGCTGAGACTTAGTTACTTGCTGCATGGAGAAGAGAGTAGGAACACCAGTGGCCAGGCACCCTAGGCAGGAGGGTGCCCTAGACGGCTGCCTAGTTTGCCTAGTGGTAGCACCGGCCCTGCTGGGAGGAATAGTGACCATCGTTGGTGTCAGTGGGAGGAATAGTGACCATCGTTGGTGTCAGTGGGAGGAATAGTGACCATCGTTGGTGTCAGTGGGAGGAATAGTGACCATCGTTGGTGTCAGTGGGAGGAATAGTGACCATCGTTGGTGTCAGTGGGAGGAATAGTGACCATTGTTGGTGTCAGTAGGAGGAATATTAACCCATCATTGATGTCAGTCGGAGGAATAGTGCCTCGTCATTGGGGTCAGTGAAAAGAATCGTGACTTGTCAGTGTCAGTGGGAGGAGTAGTGCCTCGAAATCAGTGGTGGCTCGTCCATTTGGGGTGCAGGGGTGCCGCCCCCCTAATCCATGTGCCTGGCCCCTAATCTACATGCAGGGCACCGGACACATGGATTCCAATAAAAAAAATTTAAGCACGTGATTACAGCCTGAGGCTCTAATTGGCTTAAAAAAAAAGGGTGGGCTTGGGGTACAGAGCACTGCGTCCTAAGCCCACCCGAGTGTGTGACAATAGCAAAATAATATTTGCTATTGTCTTCCTGATTCTCCTCCCAGCCAATCAGGAAGCAGCTCCTGAGACCTAATTGGCCAGGTAGTCTTAGGACTCCCAATCATGTCTCAGGACACACTGGCCAATCGTGTCTCAGGACACACTTCCTGTTCAGCCTGAAGAAGAACGGAAAGGAGAATGGCCTGGCTCTTCAATCCCCCTACCTCCTATGTTAAGGTTAGTCTCTGCCGCCGCCTTCTCATCTAACGCCTGGTGGGGGGGTCATTGGTGTGATTGCGGTGATCGCCGCCTTCTCGTCCATTCGAGGGGGGGTGGATGGCGTTATTTTTTTTTGGGGGGGCGGAGGAAAACTATTTAGCACTAGCTGCCACTGCTCGCCATTGGAGTCAGTGCAAGGAATAGTGCCCCGTGGGGTTGGTGTCAGTGGAAGGAATAGTGCCCCATTGTTGGTATCAGTGGGAGGAATAGTGTCTCATCCTTGGTGTCAGTGGAAGGAATAGTGCCCCATTGTTGGTGTCAGTGGGAGGAATAGTGCCTCATCGTTGGTATCAGTGGGAGGAATAGTGCCCCATTATTGGTGTCACTGGAAGGAATAGTGCCCCATCATTGGTGTCACTGGAAGGAATAGTGCCCCATTATTGGTGTCACTGGAAGGAATAGTGCCCCATTATTGGTGTCACTGGAAGGAATAGTGCCCCAAGGGCCACAGTTTGGAAACCAGTGTTCTAGAACACAGTTGGTGTCAGCTATGTACTGTATGTATGTGAGACTATAGGTGAGTAGTGGGAGGTAATGGGTCTTATAGGTTATATCTGTGTGGATTGTCAGCCAGCAGTTATCTAGTTATTTGGTATCGGTAGCACAGAACATTTCTGCATTAGAAAGGTTAATATTCACTTTCAGAAGGTTGTGGGGCTCATTCACATGGATGTTCAGCCTTATACAGAGCAAAGAGCCCTTTATTTTCTTTCCTGTCCTTTCGCTGGGCAGGTTAGTTTGGGTAAAGCCCAGCTGGGAAGATTTGTGTTGACATGAATGGTCTGACAATTGAGTCTCTTTAAACTAACCCTAACATGTCACACTTATCCTGACCTTAAAGCGGTATTAAACCAAAAATTTAATATATTGCGACTTACCCATTATTAGATGTGGTGGCTGCATTAGTTTTCATTTTTTAGGCTTTTTCCCTCTTTGTTTTCACCTGGTGATCTGGCCATTAACACACCTCCTGTATTAGAGCGCCCCCTCCCTGGATGAAGGAGCACATGGGGCACCTTTGGACAGCAGCATTGTCAGTGTGGAGGAGGGGAGTGTTAGATGTACTAGTAGATTTCAATACACTAACAAATTGAAGCCAAGCACCAGCTAACACTTTATAATCAGTTACTGCAAACAGATTTGTTCCTTTTGGGTTAAAGGTTGTACATAAATAAATAAAAGCTGATCATCGTAAGCACAGTGGTGTAGTGGATAGCACTTTTGCCTAGCAATAAAAAGGGTTGCTGGTTCGAGTCCCACGACACCATCTGCCTGGAGTTTGCATGTTCTCCCTGTGCCTGCGTGGGTTTCCTCCGGGTACTCTGGTCTCCTCCCACACTCCAAAGACATGTTGGTAGGTTAATTCTATTCTGTCTAAAATTGGCCCTAGTATATGAATGTGAGTTAGTACGGACCTTAGATTGTAAGCTCCTTGGGGGCAGGGACTGATGTGAATGTACAATGTATATGTAAATTGATGGCGCGATAGAAGTACCTGAAATAAAATACAGTGAAACCTCGGATTGCGAGTAACGCAGTTAACGAGCGTTTCGCAATACGAGCATTTTTATTTTGAAAATCCTGACTCGGTTTGAGAGTGTTGTCTCGTAAAAACGAGCAGGATTCAAGCCACAGCGGTGTGCAGTACCACATTTGGCCAGAGGTGGGGGCGCCAGAGGCGAGTGGAGCCGATCGAAAATACTCGGAAAAACTTGGAAATACTCCATTCCCAAGCCTTTCCGAGTTCAGCCAAGCTGTCCCCAAGCCTTTCCGAGTCTCCGGCGCCCCCCCCCCCCACCCCTGGCCACATGTGGTATTGCATGCCATAGAAGTCAATGCGGAACAAATTATTTTCGTTTCCATTGACTTCTATGGGAAAACTCGCTTTGATATGCGAGTGCTTTGGATTACAAGCATTCCCCTGAAATGGATTATGCTCGTAATCCAAGGTTCCACTGTACTAGGTTTATTTTCTATGATCATCATTTTCATCTAGTGGCCATAATGTGGTATGTTTCTGAAATACTTTAAAGAGAACATTATTGCCAATAGAGGGAGCTGACAATCATAGGAAGTAAAGAGGAAGTAAACCCTCTGTAACAAAGCGAAAAAAATAAATACCCTGCAACACAAAGACCTAATGAGCTAGTATGTGCCGCCCCCTCTCTCCAGCCACCCCCTCTGTGTAGTATGAAAAGAGTCAAGCATAGCATGATTCTATCCATGGGCGCTGTAGCCACCCCCTACTCAAGCGTCCGGCCCGAATTACAGCGGCGGGGTGTGTTTTTGAAGCACCTGATTAGAGCCATAGGCTTCAAAAAGAGGTGAACTGCGAGCGCAAACCATTGCGCTCGCAATCCACCCAGGTGTATTAGCAAAGCAAATGCATATTTGATTTTCTAACACAGAATCGCCTCTCAGCCAATCAGGAGGCGCGGATGTAATACCGGTCACCTGATTGGCTGAAGGCAGAGGCGATCCCATTGGCAGCCTAGCAGAACAGAAAGACGACGCACACGGAGGACACAGGAGCCATCGGCGCGCTACCTGTCCCACACCTCGCCGCCTGACCCGCCTCCACGATGGGGTAAGTGCCAGGCAGGCAGACAGCGGGCAGGGGGGCACAGTGGCTGCATATTATTGGTACAGAGGCTGCAATTAATGGGGCACAGTTGGCTGCATTTGATGGCATAGTGACTGCATATTATGGGCACCAAGGTTGCATATGATGGGCACAGTTGGCTGCATTAGCTTGGCACAGAGGCTGCATATGATGGGCACAGTTGGCTGCATATGATGGGCACAGTTTACTGCATATGAGGGCACAGTTGGCTGCATTTGCTGGGAACAGTTGGCTGCATATGATGGGCACATTGGCTGCAATTGAAGTTGTTTCAGTATTTTCCAGTTTGTTTGCACCCCCCCCCCCCAAAAAAAAATTGAGCACCAGCCGCCACTGGTAGTGGGTGGAGCCTACTGTGTCCCTCCCACAGCTCTGCCCTATGTACAGCACAGTGAAGGTGTCACCACTACTTTTACAAGGTAACATCTAGGATTGCAGAGATATTTGGTGCCTCACAGAGTAGATTTAACTTTCCTTTGTGGCAATGGAGGAATATATTTACATTAAAGTTTTTGTGCCCAGAGTTCCGTTTTTAAAAACTTTTCTGATGGTGAATCTGCCTGCAGCTCCTATGTTGGCTTGGTAGCTCTGTCATCATATATGTGACAATTGTCACGTGTAGCCTTACTGACCAATAGGGAGTTGAGTCCCTCCTGCAGGTCATTGAGTTGAAATGTGCATTTTACTGCCAGTTTATATTCTTTATGTTTGATAGAGGCGCCCCTTTACAGAAACCTGAGCTGCATTACACAGTCCAATCTGATTGTTTCTGCTATTTTAGTGGTCTCCAAACTGCAGCCCTTTACCTGCCTTTATGCAGCCCTTGGGGCATTTTTCCTCCCCCTGATACAAGACACTATTCTTCCCACTAACACCAGCAATTGGGTATAATTCATCCCACTGACACCAACGATGGGGCACTATTCCTCCTACTGACACCAATGATGAGGAGGTGCCTGGAGTGCCCACTCGTAGATAAGTTCTATAGGAAGGCAGTCCCTGGAGCACCCATTTGTAGTCGAGGTCCATAGGCAGGCGGGCCCAGGAGTGCCCACCTGTAGTGGAGGTCTATAGCAAGACAGTCCCTAAAGTGCCTATGTGCAGTGATGGCGAACCTTGGCATCCCAGATGTTTTGGAACTACGTTTCCCATGATGCTCATGCACTCTGCAGTGTAGTTGAGCATCATGGGAAATGTAGTTACAAAACATCTGGGGTGCCAAGGTTCATCATCACTGTCCTATAGGGTGGGAGTCCCAGAAGTGTCTCTTTTGGTGGTCGTCTGTTAGCTGGAGTGCCACCTTGTAGTGATGGTCTAGAGCAGTGGTCATCAACCCTGTCCTCAGGGCCCACTAACAGGCCAGGTTTGCAAGATAACTGAAATACATCACAGGTGATATCATTTGCTGCTCAGTGATTGCAGTATTCTAGTCTGCATCTCCCCAATGTAATACATAAAATCTTGCTGGTTAGTGGGCCCTGAGGACAGAATTGATGACCACTGCGCTAGAGGGAGGCAGTCCTTGGAATGCCCACTTATAGGGTATGTCTATAGTGAGGTGGTCCTTGTAGTGAAGGTCTAAAGGGAGGCAGTCCCTGGAATGGTCACTTATAGGGCATGTCTATAGTGAGGTGGTCCTTGTACTGCCCAATTGTAGTAAAGCTCTATAGGGAGGTGGCCCCTGAAATGCACACTTACAAAGAAGGTCGTTGTAGTGCCGGTCTATAGGAAGACCATACCTAGAGTACCCACTTTTAGAAGGTGGTTTTTGTAGTGCCAGTCTTTAGAGAGGCGGTCCCTGGAATGCCCACTTATAGAGGCGATCTATAGGGAGGAAGTCTTTGTAGCAGCAGTCTATAGGACGACAGTCCCTGTAGTGCCCACTTATAAAGGCGGTCTATACGGAGGTGGTCTTGTTGTGCCCACTTATAGTGGCGATCTATAGGAGGTGGTCCCTGGCGTGCCTACGCGTAGTGGAGGTCTATAGGGAGGCAGTCCCCAGAGTGCCTTCTTACAGAGGTGGTCTATAGTGAGGTAGTCCTTGTAGTGCAGGTCTATAGAGAGGTGGTCCAAAAACCAGTCTTGCATCTGCAATGACTTGGAGGAAAACCAGTCTTTGAATTTTCGATATGGATGAAAACGGACTTATACGACGCCACAAATTGTAGGATATTTCATGTTCTATTGCAGCGTTTCTTAACTCCAGTCCTAAAGGCGCACCAACAGGTCATGTTTTTGGGATTTCCATTGATTGGCACAGGTGATTTGAGCAGTTTCACTGCCTTAGTAATTACCACAGCTGTTTTATCTGCAGGAAATCCCCAAAACATTACCTGTTGGTGCGCCTTGAGGACTGGAGTTGAGAAACACTGATCTATTGTTAAACAGAACACAGTGGAGTTATTTTACTAAAACTGGAGCGTGCGAAATCTGGTGCACATGTACATGGTAGCCAATCAGCTTCTAACTTCAGCTTGTTCAATTAAAACAATACATATGCCTGTAAGATCACTGTGGAGAATCGCTATAATAGTCACCTCTACTCCAGTGATTGTCGCTGTTCTCTGTGGCCTGTGCTTTGTGACTGCCCTGCTGCATAGTTAACACATGGCATCCCTCACTCAGCACTGTCACCATTCATAGGATATCTTGTAGCATTCAAGGCGTGCAAAACATTCTCAGATTGGATGAGGTGAAGATCATGACATCACTGACCCATTTCTCCATCTTTTCCAATCAGAGAATGCAAGGCATTCAATGAGTGATGCTTGTGCTAGGTGAGCAGGTGCCATGCTGCAGGGTGAACACAGGGTGAGTGGGTCGCTTACTTGGCATGGGTGCCATTCACTAAAAGCCTTTTTCTCAGTGATTGCAAGGCATTCACTGACTGTACAAGGTGGAGAGGCAGGACATTAACAGGACAAAAACAAAGATTGACAGCGCTGTCACCCCATAGACCTATTTCAAATGAGGTTAAATACCTTATCGGTGCCCCGCTCAAAAGCCTCTACATACGACAGTAAAAAGAGCCAGCAACTCAAAAGGGTTAAAATCCAGTTTGTGTGTTTTTTTTCTTCTAGAAAACGATAATTGAGTAGAAAGAAATTCAGGAAAAATACAGTTGACATGTTTCAGACTATGCAGGCCTTAGTCATAACCATAGTTATGACTAAGGCCTGCATTGGCTGAAATGCATCAACTGTCTTGTCCCGGGTTTTTTTGTGTTTAAATTCTTTTTATTAAAGGGTTACAAAACACAATATGTCACCATAAAAAAAGACAGTAGTCATTCAATAAACGAACAAAAATAACCCACGACAAACATATAAAAAGGTAGGAATAGCAAGGATGTATTTCTGGACAGCCGCACTCTTGAACAATAGTTGCCTTTATTAAAATTAGGACAGCACTACAAGCCACAGCAAACAAAACTCGGACCGCTGACGCATTTCACACTATATCTAGTGTTTAGTCATAGGCCATGACTAAACAGTGTGAAACGCATCAGAAGTCCAAGTTTTGTTTGCTGTGGCTTGTAGTGCTGTCCTATTTTTAATAAAGACAACTATTGCTCAAGAGTGCGGCTGTCCAGAAATGCATCCTTGCTATTCCTGCTCTGCTGATTGCATTGTCTGCACCTGAGATCTCTGTGGGGTGGATCATTACCAAGGGTCCTACCTGGAGCGGCCATCTTCCTTTCTTCAAACATATGAAAAGTGCATCTTCTAGGGCCTTATCGTAATAATCATATAGATTGTAAATCTTTCCCAAAGAGGCGGCAAGAGACAATATAGGAGGTGGAGACACCCTACATCTAAATGCAAAAAAATCCACCCGCTCTTCCCCAAAAGAACAATCTAGGGCTTACCAGGTTTCTCCAACTAATCATTACTCCCCCTATGGGTAGCAGGAAGCCAATCCCATGCAGGGCATGTGCAATTTCCCTTCCACTACCTCGTTTACATATCATGGTGTTTCCTCCACTTATCCCTTTCTTCCCTCCTCTGAAAATATTCCATTACCCACATATCCTATATAAACCAAAGACTGTTTGAACTCAAACCAACTTTTCCAAGTTCCATAGAATTTCAAAAAGGAAGCCTTTTGTAAATGTATCCACTCTTCCATTAATCTGGCTCTAAACCATTGCAACATAGTTCGTATTTTCTTTGATTTCCAATATTTGGGAATGAATACCTTCAATGCATTCAACAAAAAAGAAATGATAGACGTATTCTGGATTTTTTTAACCTTTGGAGTTGCTGGCTCTTTTGGTTGTCGCAGACCATTGACAGGACCTAGACAGCAGCGATTACGGTAGTAGCGGCGACTTCTACAGTGATTCGCTGCTTCCACAAGTATCGCCGTTTTAGGCCTCATGCACACTGGACGTTATAAAAATGACAGTAGGGTTAGATGTAGAAAGCTGTAGAATGAGTTTTGCAGCGTTTTTGCAGTAGTGTTTTTGAGTGTTTTTTAGCAAAACTAAACCCCCACAAAAGCTTATGGCTCAAAAACGCAAAAAAAAAAAAAAAATGCAAAATAGCCACGTTTTGCAGTGTTTTTAAGCTTTTATCAGAGTTAGAGCGTTTTTATAGCTGAAAAACTCCTCTTAAAGTGGTTGTAAACCCACTTTTTAAACAAAGACCTACAGGTAAGCCTAGATTAAGGCTTACCTGTAGGTGCATGAAATATCTCCTTAACCTACACGGTTAAGGAGATATTTGTATGTAAATGCGGCGACGCTGACGTCACCCCATTCACAAATTCGGCTAGGTCGCAACATTCGACGACGTAGCCGAATTTGACAGCTCACGCGCGCTTGCGCGGAGTCACGTCTTCGCCGCTCCGGCCAATCACAGCGCCGGAGCGGCGCTGTGATTGGCTGCAGCGGCGATACCCGGAAGTAACATTCCGGCTATCGCCGCAGCAATGGATGCGGCTAGAGGGACACGAACGACTTCGGGGGCCCCGATCGAAGGTAAGTGGTACATAATGAGCTAGTATGCTAGACATACTAGCTCATTATAGCTTTGTCTTGCAGGTTAGAAAAAAAAAAAAAAAAAACGACAAAAAGGGTTTACAACCACTTTAAAACCTGCTAGTTCTGGGGGTTTTTTTCCCAGCCAGAAAACGCTGATAACAGCCTATGTGTGCATTAGGGTTGCCACCTTTTCTTCAAGTCAAACCCGAACACTTTAAAAAAAAAAATTATAGTATAAATTATACATATATTTTGCTATTAAATAACATTTCTAATCATATGAAGTTAACAACAAGAGTCCCCCTTTACATCTGAATCCACAGAGTTCCCCTTTTACATCTGAACTCGTAGAGTTCCCTTTCACGGTAAGGGGGGACTCTGCAGACTCTGATGTAAGGAAGAACTCTGGGGACTTTAACATAAGGGATGCTCTGGGAACCCTGATTGAAGGGGGAACACTGAAAACGCTGATGTACGGAGAAGACCCTGATGTAAGGGGAAACACTGTGGCCTCTGGTGTAAAGGGGAACTCTGATGTAAGGGGTGCTCCGATTTGCCTTAGTGTACTCAGAGGCAGAAGAGAGAAGGGGGAGACTTCAGTCACAGACAGGGATGGATGGTGAGCTCACTCACCCCTTGGCAGTCAGCACCTTTCATACAGATGTATCTGAGGCTGCTGGACTTCAAATTTCCGGCCCCAACTTTCCTTTTCTGAGGCACGGCACCAGGGATTGAAGTGTGGGCAGACACAGAGTAGGACTGGGTGGAAGAGGTGCAGATTGAGCCCTCTCTCCTGTCTGTTTGGGGGGGGATTGATAGTGCTGGCTTTGGGCAATGTGAAAGAGTGTAACAGACACTCTCAGCTTAGACAATTGCAGCCAGCAATGCTGCTGGGAAGCCATAGTCCAGTCTAAATAATGTGTCCGGGTTTCAGGCAGTCTGAAACCCAGGCGTATGATTCCAAACCCGAACTGTCCGGGTGAATCCTGAACAGGTGGCAACCCTAGTGTGCATGGACATATAGGATAACATGCTGGGGAGTAGAAAAAAATATATAAAAGAAAAATTGCATAGAGCATAGATGAGCTGCTAACACACCACTAGACATATAGTGCAAAACAGGGTTAAAAACAATAGTGTGGCGATAAAGTGGACAAAATGAAACACATTTGAATCAAAAGTGGCCAGAGCAAAGTGTAAAAAATATATAATAAGGAATATATAAATATATAAGTATAACAATCAGAGATAATTTTAAAGTGAATATAAAAGCATCATGAAAAAGTCCATCTTGAATCAAAATAAAAATAAATGTGCAAAAGTCTTTGAGTAGTTCAACTTGATTTTGAAAGTACAATCGATATGGTAAAGTGGTCACGCTTACCAGATTCGGTGGACATTATAGCACATGGGTCAAAAAGGCAATCTTAGGGGAATAACCTCAATGCAAATCTCCCACAACAGAGACAATGGTGTAGTAAATGGACTCCACCCCATATTGGTTTTCTACATAAATAGAGGCTGTCCATGCAAATATGAGGTGGTGTGGAGGCGTCACGTTAGTGGGGACCATGTGTCCACCAAATCTGGTAAGCGTGACCACTTTACCATATTGATTGTACTTTCAAGATCAAGTTGAACTACAAGACTTTTGCACATTTGTATTTTATTTTGATTCAAGATGCTTTTATATTCACTTAACAATCAGAGATGATTGCAAATCGATTTATCATATTTTATTAAGTATTTTATCTTTACAGAATTTCCACTTACAAACACATATATATCATATATCCAAATACTTTTATACAATTTTTTTTATTAATTCAAATCTCAAGTTCCTCATTTAGAGCAACCCTTATAAACTAGATAATGTAAGAAAGAAGAAAACACTAGACTAAAAAATCTGATTGTTATACTTTTATATTTATTTATATTTTATTTACACTTTGCTCCGCCCACTTTTTATTCAAATGTTTCATTTTGTCCACTTTAGCGCTACACTATTGTTTTTAAAGTGGAGTTCCACCCTTAAAAAAAAAAAAAACACAAAAATCATGCAAAAAAAAAAAAAAATCGAAAAAAAACTTTTTTAGAAAAGGCAGTTGCTATGCGGATGTTCCTAATCTGCCTCTTCCTAGTCCTCGGCAGGTCTTCCTCATCCTACTCGTGGTGTCTTCTGGGGAATGGTGCGCGCTGCCTTCTGGGAACTGTGTGTATCCCAGAGAGCAGCCGCCCATTCAGAAAACACTGCGAGACTCGCGCATGCGCAGTAGCAAATGAGCAGTGAAGCCGCAAGGCATCACTGCCTGTTTCCCTTAGTGAGGATGGTGGCGCCGGGACCTGCCAGGATCAAGGGGTTGGCCTCGGGGGGGGGGGGGGGGCGCCCTAAGACAGGTAAGTGTTATTAAAAGTCAGCAGCTACAGCGTTTGTAGCTGCTTACGTTAAAAGAAAAAAAAAAAAAAAAACATTGCGGGTGGAATCCCGCTTTAACCTTGTAGAAAAAAAATGCCTGAAGCCAAAAACAGCAGGAGGCCTCATACTTACATTGGTTAAAAAATAAATAGAAAAACAAAATGAAAAGAGCTGCCCTGGAATCTCACGTTCATATTGGGTTTGATACATATGGGCGGTCGTCATGTACACTCAGAAACACACATTTCCTTCACTTTTCATCAGAGAAAAAAAAAGTGATCGATTTATTCGTATTTCTTGGGTTAAAAACAACAATGAACACTGCATCTGAGCCTAAACAGCAAGCAATGAAAGAAACCGACGTCTTCCAGTGACTGTCATTTTTAAAAGCATTTAATGACATAGCATATATTTAACAGATAAGGTAAGAGTCTAGAACAGGGGCCGAGCCAGCCCCTCAGCCCGTCCGGCAGCTGGTGAAAGACGGACCCCTCTCCGATGAGCACAGACAAGGTGGGAAAGGAGGTTCGGAGGCCGCCCTTCACTAACTGACGGAGGTCTTCAGAGCCCACCAGGCCCCCCGCCTCTAGTGGCACAGTTCCATTCAACTGAAAGCCATTTCCAGGACTACAGGCCCAGTCATTGAGAGGAGATTATTCCTAATAAATGTCATTCTGATTGTGCAGTAAAATGTCAAAATTTTCATTACAATAGTTACAGTGACAGAGAAATGCACACTATGTATCAAATAGCAAAATAATGTAGCAAAAAATTATAACACACAGTGCTGTAGCTGACAAGCAAGTAATCAGTTGAGTAACATTACTTTTTTGTTCCAGTAAATGCTTCATTTCACTTGTACATTTAACATTGAGGATTCCTTTAAAGAGTTTATTATACAGCTATTTCTCATTATAGTTTGTACTAGAATTAAATCAGAAACATACAATATAGTGTATTTCAGCAGAAAAAATATAAACAAAAAACAAGTTTTTTTTTTTTTTGTTTTTTTTTTGTTTTTAAATTACAAGAGTATTTAAAACTGCTATTCTTTCCAAAACAAGGTTCTCCAGGAAAGAGATAAACACTTTCCTAGTGCTCACCGAGGGCCGTTTAACGATTTGTAACCCAAAAGCTCATTAACTTCCTTCCCCCAGTGCTGTGTAAGTTCTGGGCCCTTTTCTGAAATCAGCCAATGCTGAAATGGACTGGGTGTTAGCATAGGAGCGTTTACGGCAGATGATATTCTAAGCACCAGTCTAGGAGCTCAGACTTCTCCTCGTGGAAGTTGACGAGCTGTGGGCTGCCAATAACTGAACAGCCCCCCCTTCACAAGTGGGAAAAAAATAAAAAAACTCCAACATTCGGAAGTCACACACGTGATGTTGTGTTGATGCTTGGGGCATCATTTCTTCTACAGGCAAAAAAAATTGTGTCTGCACTCTGGTTATCAAATACTCCTGTGCATCTGACCTGGTAACCGAGGACCTCCTAGCAGAAGAGGAACTACAAGAACCAATGTGCCTAGCAGGCATGCTGGGACTTGTGCTTCCTCCAAAGCTGAAGGCCATAAGTTACCATACATTTATGTACACTGCTGTTTTATAATAAAGAGATTCAGTGCTCACTCCTGTGTGCACGGTAGTGATGAAGGTGTCTGAATGTATTCTATTACCTCAGATGATCGACTTTTTAGAATTACTAAAAGCACCGCTGCCTTGCATCGTATCAGTGTATCTAGCGTGTGGGTTGTTTTCAAGACAGCCTCACAAAATTGAGGAAAAATGTTTAAATATTTAGATTTTAATCTACAATGTCTTCGGAAAACAAAAAAAAAGAACATAGAAAGAAGAAAAAAAAAGAAAGAAAAAGAAGAATGGTCCTCCCTCTTGTATAGATGCCCAATGTCCCTCAAGTCAGATGTGTCTTATCAGCATTCTATAAATAAAGTTTTTTTTTTTAAGTTTTTTTTTTTTAATTATCATCATCTTTGAATCACATTGGGGGAACATTAGGCACAGAGTAATGTATTGGTTCTGAGCTTGCATGCTGACATTTCACTGAAAAGAAAAATAGTATAGAAGTGCAGTGGTTTGTATCATTTTTTTTTGTTTTGTTTTTAGGTTGGAGTTCACTTCTTTTTTCCAAACAGGCTGAATCTTTTCTCCTTGTCCTTCTCTTTGTCTTTCTCCCGCTTGCCGGGGCTGGACTCGGTGGTGACGGTGACGCTGGCTGGCAAGGTTTGGGCGCGGCTGGATGCTGGAGTGCTCTGTGTGCTCAGGGACACCTCAGTTTTGTCTGATGAGATTGCGTTTGTAATGGCCTGGATCCATGTGTTCATCTCCTCCTACGGAAAATAGAAGACAAGTCACGTGTATTGTCACAACAAGGATCAAAGGCCTCATTTTATGAATCACTCGTATGGCATGTACAGGAGGGGTGGCATACACCAACTGCTTTCATTACTCAAGAAGCACCACATATGAGAAGGGGATGGGGTGGGGGTTCTAAAACTGATGCAGAAAATGGCACCAACACCATTGATTTTAGAGAAAATTTGCAGGTAGCTGGGCAGTAGGGATGAGCTCAGGCATGGAAAGATCCCAGTCCAAAACCCACCGTGAAGCTACCATTTTCGGGGGATCTCTACAATTAAGCCCTGACTGGGTGAAATGCATTAGAGGGGGCATTTCCTGGGGCAGGGACTGTCATTGTTATGTTTGTAGATGTGCTACAGCGCACATGGAAGTATGTGATTCATCCAGGGTGTGGCGGTTCTTTTCTTTGCTTCTAAAGAGTGAGCATGGTGTGCCAGAGTGCGAGTGGTAGTGGGAAGTAGCTGCTTAGGAGTTTCTTCAGTCCTATGTCATCCGCACCAGGAAGCTGTCCCCTATGGACCAATCGTAGGCATTCCCAACACGCAGCCACATGCATACACACCCCCATTCTCCATGTGGTGGAGAATGCCCCGATTACAGATGATTGGCCCAGTACAGGCGACAGCTTCCTGGTGGGCTCAGATTAGGATCCCAACATGCCTGAGCTCATCAATACTGGGGCAGGTACACTAGAACTATAGACACCATAGTACACTTACAAGTATAAAGCTGGATACACACTATACAATTTTCTGTAGATTTTTTTTTCCTTCAGATTTACCAAAACCATATAATATGAGGTCAAACGTGTTTCAATGTGTATTCGATCAGGCAGGCCCTTGCACTACATGGGTTTGGTAAATCTAAAGGAAACAAAAAGTTGTATAAGTGTGTATGGGGGTCCAAGGAAAGATAAGGGGTATGACTACGGACCAACGTCTGAAACGTGTAGGCTGTTTATTATTTTTTTGGATTTCACCTCGATTGTTGACCATCCCATTCCTCATTCTGGTATGTTGGAGATGTCGACAGCCTCGAGGTCTGAGCACCGAGCGGAGCCGTTATGTGGGAAGGTTGTAGCGCCTATACACCTGTTTTTCCTACACATACGAGTGCCAAGAAGACTGCTCACATTAGGCAGATCACTCAGTTCTAACCACTGGGCAGGAGAAAACCACACTCTGCTTAAGGTCATTAACGGTAAAGAACACACCATATCTTGGCTTCATTACAGAAATAGCCAGGCAATGTCACTGCTCGCTAAACTGCTGAGAAGCACCAAAGATGGCCGCACACAGCAGTGATCTCTGAACTAAAAAAACTCCCCTGGCTCCAAGCCCATCTGATCCCAAAAGGTGCCTGGATTAGTAATGTCACCATTATACATTCTGAGGGCATAAATGTGTTGTAGTCTTTAGCCCTGATTCATAAAGCTTCAGGAGCACTTAAGGGACCTTAAAGTGCGCTTAAAGGCATGCTAAAGTGGCTTCCCAGTCAATATGTCATTTTAGAATGCCTTATACACTAGTTAGTATGCCAAGTTCAACTGCAGCGTGATGAATTATATAGCCCATGTGTTCTGACATATCTAATGCTGGCTAGAAAAGAATGCTTAAAGCGTTTGTTAACCAAAAAAAATAACCAAAACACAGATTCTGTTCCCTTAAAGCATGTTATAGGACACAGTGCTTGTGCTGTGTAACTTGGCCCCCTGCATCACCTATAATACCTGGCTGATCCTGCCTGGCTATGCCCCCCCCCCCCCCTGTACTCAGTCTAGATAGCCCTGATATATCGTGGTCTATCTATCCCTGTGTGAGGAAAAAAATCTGCTGGATTGTATCTATATGACCACGGCTACCGGCACTCAGCTGACTGTCTGCTCTCTCCTCCTCCTCTCCAGCTGATGTCAGCGGGAGGGCTTGGTCCCGCCCACTGCAGCTGTGCACCAAGAAAGAAGAGAGCTGACAAGTCAGCTGAGCACCGGGAGCCGTGAACATACATTTACAATCCTGCAGATTTTTTTACAATACACAGGCACAGAGACACTTATTATGGTACAGAGGGGATGGGAGGATTTGAAAGAAGTGGGCCAACAACCACTTTAAAGCGGAGCTAAACTTTGAGATATTTACCTAGCTTTTAATGGTCCAACATCCACCACCAGTGCCAACATTTTCTACCCGGCTTCTTCCAGGTGCCGGGCTGCTGCTGTTGTCATTGGCCGGATGACATCACTTCTGCGCTTGCCCAGTAGTACAGTCTTCTCAGCACACAGGCGCTGTGCTGGAATGTACACTGAGCTGCACTTGCACAGCTCAGTGTACATTACAAAGAAGACTGCGAGCAGGCAGCTAGGTTTCTTTTGTTGCAGAAGAGACACTGAATACAATACAGAGCCTGCCTGCACACAGTTTTTAAAAACAGGAATATAGTTTAACTTTAAGCCAACCACACACCCATAGATTTATTTTTCTTCATTCTGCGGCCTGATGGAAGGATGAATGAATCTCCCGGTGTGGCTACTGTACCCCGACACTGTTTGGCCGACAATTTTTCCCCAGCTCTTATATTTTTCAATCAAATGATGTCGGGGAAGCGGATCCGACAAGACAACACGTTACTTGAATTTCACTTAGTGTATAGCCAACTGGTTTTGTGGTCACACCGTCTGCTAAACATTTTATAAAACAACCCTAATAGTCACTTTGAAATGGTCAGTGGTGTAGGAGGGGTACTTACATCATCTTTGGCTTGGCAGAGGTATTCATTACCATCAATCAGTCTGTAATTATAAAACAGAACAAACATTACAGTCAAATAACAGTCAACCTGCTCATTTACAGGGCTATAAATGATCATTAACCTGATTCCACAGCATAATACAAAAAACAGCTCCGAGATCACAACACAATTAGTAAATTATTTATTTTTTTTTTAAATCTGACACCAGCAGTGGTTCCCTGAAACAACGTACTGACTCTTACGCAGTAGCCCCGTATAGAGGCAATGCTAGCCACTAACTCACTATTCCTAGTGCTCACCATGAAAAAGCCAGTATAAGTTCTAGCTCGATACAGATCTATGGTGGAAAGGACCTGATGGTGAATTACCCTAAACCACATGTGTCCAACACAGGGCCCGTGGGCTGAATGCGGCCCACCAGGTCCTTTCGTGTGGCCCTCGCACCCAGTGCTTTCTTTCAACCAGGACATGGCGGAAGGGAGTTCTACCACCTCCAGCTCTCGCCCTCTACTCTTCACTTACCACTGTCACTTGTAAACACAGAAGCCTTCTGTGTTTGCAAGGACAGCTTTCCTCTCGGAAGCTCTCACCGATCCCTGCCTGCCCTGCACTCACGGCAGGGACAAAGAAGACACTGGTGCAGCGTGGGATGGGGCATCATGTGGTATGCTGCACTGTGATCCCCATCTGTGCTCTGATGCACAGATGCTGACCAATGATCTCCCTGCAAATGAGATGTGGAGCAGGTGGGGGAGGAGGAGAGGTGAAAGTGAGACGTGGAGAGCCTGTGAGAGAGCTGGCCTCTGCACTCTCTACATAGCACACCCCTGAACACTGCACTCTCTACATAGCACACCCCTGAACTCTGCACTCTCTACATAGCACACCCCTGAACGCTGCACTCTCTACATAGCACACCCCTGAACTCTGTAGAAAGCACACCCTTGAACTCGTCAATCTGAGCATAGGGCGCCCCTGAACGCCACATAACGCACTCCTGGTATTTATTGCCTGTAAGATTCTCCCACTGTTAGTGCAATTTGGCCACACCCACCGTGTGATCCGGTTGGGTGAAGGGGGGTGATAGAGTTCCTGCACCTATTCTCTGAGAAAACAAAAAGACCTGGATAAAATCGATATAATCTTACAGATACATACGACCCTTTTGGAGCAACATTGATGCTGATGCGACTCGCAGTGAAATTGATTTTAGACACCCCTGCCCTAAACATATAGTTTATCAGCTAGCCTGGAACGCGAGACAACAGCTACATAAAGACCAGCAGACAGTAGTGTCTTCTGATACGAATAAATGTAAAGCAATCCATTTTATTTATTGCAATCATATGTATCAACTATGCATACTAATTTACTGAAAGCTGTTCAGATTCCTAACAGACAAAAATATGAGGAACAAAAACTGGGAGAGGAGGTGGAGTGCAGGCCACTTACTTGAGCTTGAATACATGCTTTTTCTTCTTGTAGTCAGTGGCTACTTCACAGAGGGCTTCCTTCAGGTTCACCGGGACCTCGTTGTGATAGGGAATACCGGAAGCTGCAGTTTTGGCGTCTTTGTAAAATCCAATTTCTTGATTGTTTATCACACAGTATACATTATGCCAAGACCTACAGGAAACAAATCAGCAAATCAAATAACACAACCCAACCTCCAAGGGAACATGGAGAATGTTAAAAATGCATATTATATATATATAAATATATATATATATATATATATATATAAAAAAAATCTAAATGACATGTTTTATATTAGGATAAATATGACAAACATACAGCAGTTCTAGATTCAAAGGTGCCACAATGGAATACAAAGAAATATTTTTGAACATTTAGAAAGGGAACAATGAAAAAAATTATATTTTTAATGTAAAGCCCAACTATTGTTTTTAATATCACCCTGGAGGAGATAAAAAAAAAAAAGAAAGAATTATCTGACTGCAATCAAAAGCTGTCCCATACAGTATTTCTTCTTAGCCACAAGATGTCCTCAGGCTTCTGGGTTTATTGATGGCCGGCATTACTAAACATGAAAGACTAAGGAATACCATGCACACTCTTAGATTTTCTGCAGATTTTTGTCTTCAGGTTTACCAAAACCATATAGTGGAAGGGCCGGCCTGATTGCATACAAATTAAAACGCTTAAGGTTTGACCTCATATTACATGTTTTGGTAAATCTGAAGACTAAAATCTGAAGACAAAAATCTACACTTTAAAACGCTCTCCCCTCCCAAACACTTATTATGACCAACTTGTGTAAGATCAATCAGTTAGCTTCCCTATTTTCAAGCCGCTCCAGTCTGGTTACGTGATCCAGCTCTCCCATATCAACCAGCAGGTGCAGGGGAGAAGAGGAAGCACTGACAACGGATGGGCCATTGAAGCCTATGGGCGACGCCCCCACTCCCAGGCATTACCAGCTATTGTCAGAGTGCTCTCTCTTCTCCCCTGCAGCTGTCGTTGGCTGACACATGGGAGCTGGATCATGTGACCGGAGCAGCCTGAATATAGATAAGTATACAGATATTTCTTACACAGGTTAGTAAGAATAAGTGGTAGGAGGGAGCATTTTTAAGAGTAGGGTTTGCCCGAAATTCTACTTTAACAGCAACCAATCAGGGTTCATTTAGACTATTACAAGTTAAATTCTAACTGGTTACTAATTGGCTTGGAAATTGAAAATTTGAAACAAGAACTCCAACAAATAAGAGTGTTCAAACTTGTTTTATATTATATTTATGGGTAACTAAGGCCGGCCATACACGGTTCGAATCTGGGCTAGTTCAGCAGAAACCGGCGGAGATTCGAACCATTAATGGACAGGCTGAATGTACCAAGTTGATCGATCAACTTGGGTACAACCAGCCTGCTAGATTTGCTTCTGATTATCTCAAGCAGCTGCAACTGTCTTTTCCTGGTGAGGACGGCATCCCCCGCCTGCAATCACAGGTTGCAGGAAAGAGATTTGCAGGATCCCCCCCCCCATAAACACAGACAGTGCTGACAGGGAAATCAGCAATCGCCTTCTCCCCACCCGCCCTCACAATTGCCGATTCCCCTGTCAGCACTGTGTGTTGATTGAGGAATCATGGAAATTTCTTTCCTGCAACTCGTGGTTACAGGAAAGAAATTTGCACCGCTTATAGCCAGCTTTAGGCCTCTTTCACACGTGCGACTTTTAACATCAGAGTCGCAAGTCGTACCCCACGATTCACAATAACCATTCATATCTGTGCGACTTCAAAGTAGTCTACTACTTTGGTCCGACTTTGATGCAAGTAGAGGTCCATAGACCTCAAGTTTACACAGGCATTCCCTAAAATCACACGACTTTGAAGTCGAGGCAGTGTGAAAGGGGCCTTAGTAATTTAGTCTCGAGTGATCACATGCCCCCATACACATTTACAACTTTGCTTTTATCCAAGTTGTAACCAAAAAACAACGCACTAACGAACTTTGCCATTTGCCTAAGAGACCAGCTAGTACGTACCTGTTTGAGGCTTTCTTGTTGTGTGTTTCCCATTCATGTTTACGATGAAGGACGCCTTCAAACTGAGCAGAAGGCATGTCCTGTGTCTTGGCGGGTAATGTGGCGGCAGTCTGCGCCTGCATTCCTGATTTTGACTTGCGGTCAGCAGTTGGTGATGGAATAGGGCTGGATTCTTTCGAACTTGTTCTCTGTTCTGTGGATCCATTGACCATTTCATTGGTTTCAGCGTTTTCACCCATCTAGGATCATCAAAGGACAAAGTCATTCACATATGATATAAAATTGACTTTAGACCATCAGCAAGAGTCAAGATGGCTGGTCAAAAGCCATGTAATGTAGCTGCCAACAGCTCACCTGAGAAAGGAGTGAAGTACAGCAAATCTGTTTTTCCACCAGTATACAAGTAAGGAAATTATATTAATCAATATGATTAGTGTAGACAGGAAAAACAGTCAAAAGTGAGGTTAGATTAGAGCTGTACCTCAATCCTTTCTTCGGTTATATTTATTAAACAGTAAGCTATAATGAATGCTCAGACAGGAATGCATATGGCAGCCTTTGAGCTTTTGAAATAATAGCGCTAAGAACAGGGTGAAGTAACCCTTGGCAAGCAATCAAATTTTACCAACACTACCGAATAATTGCTGAAAGTATTCCGATTGCTTGCTAGGGGTTTCTGCATACCATTGTCCTTCGTACTGTCAATATATAAACCCAACTGCCTGCTAAACATTACAGAATGACAGATCTTCACAAGCATTGTCAGAAACGGATTGGTCACTGGCAAGTTTCTGAAAATGTTCTTTTTTTTTTACCAACGGTAAAAAAAAAAAAATCAAAATACATGCAAAGATTAAAACGGAATTAACACCATGCATTTCCACAACCACCATCCCGGTTAGGCTGGATTCTTAGGAGAGCAGACGGGAAATTAAGTATAGTAAGTTACAATTTTGTCGATACCATGAGTTACTTTGTTGGTCATTACAGAATTGAACTGGATTGATGTTAAGAAGGGACAAAAGAAAAATCAGTACAATCACTCAACACCACACAGCTATTTACCCCCAAAACAAAGACAGAACCAAGGCCTTGCCCATCTCGTGCTTTGCTGGTCGTGTTGCTTGCTGCCCCGCAGTGACCGAGACGGTCTAGAGAGCCACGTTATCCAGCAGTTGATTGGTCAAGCTGGAGACGTCCTCCTCAGGAGCCATTCTTATGTTATGGATTCCTATTAATTTTTCTTTACAGATAAAACACTCTGATACTCTATTTTGTATTTATTTTGCCTTTTAGTATCACTGTTGCAGCCTGGAGTGTGCCATTAGCAAGTTATGGAAGCTGTGTGCTACTCACTGTGTTTAGTACATTACAAGCACAGTCAGTTCTAGTTTTTTCTGACAAGAAGCATGAAGCCATGGCTTAAAGGTGTTCTCCTGGCTAAACTAAACTTTAACCTTTGTTGTGTAGTAACGTGAGTGACTCCCTTCCATCGTGCACTGAATTTAAAATTGTTGGCCCTTTATTAGCAAGCTAAGGTCTAATTTAGAAAAGTAATAAGATAGATCAAGATTTGCGTGTGATAATCTGAAAACGCGGGGACACCATTGTAAGTTTCAGCTGTGATTGTTATTGGAAACTTTCTACTTTGTATGAAGGATGGAAAAATTAGACAATCTCTACCAGCTATGTGCCAAAGAAAAATGTCAGCCCATTTGGGCTAAAAAGTTTCAGTGGAGCTGGCTAAGAAGATAAACAGCCCTTGTATACCTGAACAACTGCAATACACCTAAACTCCAGACAATTTTCACCTAACTTTGCTTGTTTGGCACTCCTACAGAAAACAAAATCCTTAACTGAAGCATTTTTACGATAGCCTCTCAACCAGAGTTCCTCCAGATGTTTCTGGGGGTTCCTTAAACAAATAGCAATTTCTGACTTTGAGAGAAATAATTACAACCACCAATAATCTTTTTAGCAATCTGGAAGGGAAGCATTCTTCCCAAAGATCACCAGGCTAATGTACTTTGAGCTGTAGATATATAAATTATTGGCAAGAGATCCATGAAACATGAAAGTTATTTCAAAGATAGCTCCATGTTAAAAAGGCCCTTTGATTACCAAGTCAAAGCCAAGTCACGTATGGCAAAAGTGAGTTCAACTTTGAGTTCCAATTGGGTCATGGCACACCATGGATCTGAATTTACCTGCAGGTAGGACTTCAAATAAAATCTAAATGTAAGTTTCTTGGAAAAATGAAGGACAAATTTGGGAAGGGGAACCTCACTGTGTTACTACATGGAAAGGTCTACAACAGGGGTAAAATTTTAGTTTACACCAGAAAACTCAAAATGCCGCTTAAGTGATTAATAGCAGGTAGCAAGACGAAAATCAACGTTTTCATTGAAAGCTTGATGGAAAGTCTTGGACATGGCTCATACTATACAAGACTCAATATGGGAAAGGCTGGTTGACTGCCTTTACACATCCTTCACCTGATCGGCTAACATGGCATCACAGCACAAAACAGGTAACATTTCTAGGGTTTTAATTTTTTTTAAAGACAGCTTTGCACATAATGTTAGGATCTGGAACAGTCATGGAGAAGAGAGACCACAACTCAGGTACTGGCCAAAAGGAGTTTTTAATCACTGAAGAGAGAGACAAAATTTAGAACCAAATGATGGGCATAAAAAACACTTTGGGGACTTTAGTTTTAAATATATATTGTATGTCCTTCAAGATGGAACAAAAAACCTCCCTTACCAATCTAAGGGAAAAATTATTGGGGCCCCACTGACTGCCGACAGAGGGACTGCCAACTGTTTGCTTTGGTTGCTTTGGGTGACACATACGGATTTTGTTTCATTGATAAAAGAAGGGCCATGTTCCCCCTATTTGTCTGGTTGCTTTGGGTGACACATACGGCTTTTGTTTCATTGATAAAAGAAGGGCCATGTTCCCCCCATTTATAAAAAAAACTGTTCACAACCCCCCCCAATTTTTTTTTTATCATCTTGACCCTGGCCTCCAACACTTTAGGAAGGTACGGGCGATCTCACGTTAACTTCCAGCTAAAGTGTATTATCATTGGGATTTCGAGCCCCTAGAACCAGTGCCTCCTTGAAGCATCGGAGGTCAGGGCAAGTATTTAAAGCCACTTATGTTGAAGTGGGCAGGGGGCTGGGGAATAAAAGCAGACAGACATTCTGTTTGCCATGGAAGGTCTGCTTTTTTTATTAGAAATTAATGACATTACAAACACGTTTGATATGCCCATCTTTGATATCACTATATTGGCCTTAACTACACCGATTCTAACTACTGAATGTTTGCATATACTTTGTAATAGTTTGCTAATTTGTCTGAGTGAACAGGATTAATTTTGGACAGCAAAATGAGATAATGGCTCGTACACACTATAAGAAAATCGTGCGAACATTTTCGTCCAAAGAATTTTCGTACAATTTTCGTATAATGTACACAACTTTCGACTTTTTGTATAAAAATTCCCGAAGGGACAAACTCTCATACGGGAACAGAACAAACTATTTTCATTTAATGTGTACCGTTTTTGTTCAAGGAAAATCATAAAAGACTGTGCATGATCAGAAAAACAAAAAAAACCTTTTTTGTACGAGAATATTCATAAGAATTCTCATACGAATTTTCTTCCATTGGCTCAGATTTGCTGTGAAACATTGAGAAAATCGTTTGCCCGATTTTTTTATAGTGTGTACCCCACTTAATACACACACCTGTCCATTATGACCATAAGACAAAGCTATCAAAAGGAGTCTCTAAAGCTACATGGATGACTTGTAATTCCAGATTCCTCCCATCATAGAAATTAATGTGGCTATATGGGAATACTAACTGAGGGCCAGAGATCCATCAAGCATTTCTAAAAAATTGCAGTGAGTTCCAATAGGTTGGAGGTGATTTTAAGTCTCAACTATATGCTATATTTAAGGAAACCTGTATGTAGGCTGCGATAGTATCTATTTTTTGTTAAAAAGCTGGAGCAAGCATGCAGCAAATCTCAGTGAAATTCAACTTCTTAACTGCAAACTAGTTCCTGACTCAGAGAATGAGAACTAGGCCATCAGCATTTTGAGAAGAAGAGGTCAGCAGTAGTGCGCTTGTGTGTGGAGTTACATCATCCCGGTCAATCAAGAAGTCCAAAGACTATGAACCTGGAAGAAGCATGGGTGAAAATGGAAGCACAGGCAATGGAGGGGATCATGGACATTCCACTGGTGAAGATCGCTTTTCTTTGTAAGTGTACCATAATGTGTAAATATCCTGTGCATATTTGCACATTATGGGAAAAAAAGCTCCCGGGGGCCCAACATTTTGGATTTTATCTGGAACCTTAATACTGCTTTAACAATCTCCTGTTTACCTGAACTCTGAGAAAAGTCGGAGGCAGCTAAATACATTCTTATACTCAAAAGAGTATCTCTGACTTATCTACCAATATCCTGATTTGTTGAACAAATTACAAAAGTGGCTCATCATGTACTATGGCACTAGACGCCCCCGTGAGCACAGCACCAATCAGAAATAATCTTATGAAGTACAATTCCTGAGAGATCATATTCCATATTCTGGTTACATTCAGTGACAACACACAACTGATCTTCCACTAGAGACGTGGAAATAAGCTGATTCGAGTAAGATTTAGCAGTAATTCTATTTTCAGGAGTCTTCCAGGAAAAGCACGAGAGATATAGGTTCCTCCTGCAACAGAAAAAGCATCTCCAAAACACACTTTTAAAGGAAGTCCCTGTGCCAAACTGGTGAGTTATAAAAGAGAACCGAAGGATCTAATGTGCAGCAAAACCTCTACAAAAAAAAAGGAAAAAAACAGAATCTTGCTGTCCTGGAAGACTCCTGGAAATAAAGAGTTACCAGCAAGTCTAATTCTGCATTTCCCAAATTGTCTTCAAGGACAGCACATCAGAGGATAACGGAGAACATGCTAGATTAGGGAGGGAAAAAAAGCTGTAAAGCTCTCTCCCCAAAGGGCAGACCATGAATATTACAGATGGCCTCAGGTATAAGATCCACTCAAGAGAGGGATATAAAAACCAAATGCAGGAGACCTACACTGCTAAGAAAAAAAAAAGCTTGAGTACATAACCAACATACACATATTGGCTCCAGGGTAACCTAGTACTAATTTACACAGGACTGGAGGCCTTGACCAGCTAAGAATACACACAAGCCCCACATAGGGGTTGATTCACTAAAACTGGCGTGTGCGAAACCGGGTGCAGCTAAACCATTTAGCTTTTGTTTTTTTAACATAATTGAAGCGGACGTTAGAAGCCGACTGGCTACCATGCAGCGCTGCACTCCTTAGTTATAGTAAGTCAACCCCATAGTCTGTATAATAATGTAAAATGATAGTTAAGAAATCTACTGGGCCCACTCACTATTTGGCTCAGGTATAACATACAGCCATGGACTGGAGCACCTCTGAACGGTACAGGTAAGTGGAACCTAAACACGGCAATGGGAAAAACATATCAGAGGGTCAGGGCAAGAGAGTAACCATGTGTGTCACACGCAGAACTAGCGGAACATCAAATGTATAATATTAATAGCACAATTACCGCTGCAGACATCCTGTAAAACAGATCTCTACTGCTGTACAGGTATATAGCAAGGATACAGGTATATAGCAAGGATATCTGCATGTACTCTCACATAGCCACTGTTGCAAAATTCAGTGTCCTTACATTGTTTATTTCCTAGTGAAAGAAGACCCTAAATCCCGCTAAAAAGGCCCTCACCATGGTCACCACAATTGGCCTTAAACTTGCCCCAGCGGGAGTACTACCAGGCAGATCTACCCAGGCAGCAGGTAATTGAATAGTTAACCTTTATAGGAGGAAGTAAACTTCCTCTGCAAATGAGGCTTACCTATAGATATTAAAAATATCTTAAACCTGTACAGTTTAGGACTTTAGGAGATATTTCCAGTGCATGCAGCCAGTGACATCACTGGCGCATGTGCTCTGAAGGAATGGCCTACATGTTCCAGTACCTTCCGAGCCCGTGCCGTGAACGGCTGGGGAAGATGTAAAAAAAGAAGAAGTGGCAATCTCTTATAGCAACTCATCCATATTGTAGAGTCAAGGTTAAAATTTGCCTCGACTATAAAACAAAGAGGTTCGGTTTGATCTCAGCCAGGTCTTCAAACGCTGGACCTATTATTCTCAGACCCCTTTTGAGGTCTAAAGCCTGTTCCCCACTGGCTAATATTTTCACGACAGCCAATTATAGTCATTCAGATCAGCCAATGGTCTGACCTAAACCTCTGTTGCATGTAAAGACAAATGTGGACATGCCCTACCTGGGTGTCCAACACAACCGCTGTCACAGCAGCACATTGGCTTACCCAGGGGCCCCGAGTGAGTGCAGATTCTGGGCCTATACAAAACTCCCACATATTGTGCATCAAGGGTTTTAGTCTGTGATCCAATTGGGTAATAAAAAGAAATGCCACATAAAAACTTAACACGCAAAAACTCCCTTACCCAGTACTAACCTCGCACTGAAAAAAAAAAAAGGGGGCCCCAGGCATCTTTCGGCCCATATGGAGGAAGGGACGGGGGGCTATGGGGCAAGATGAATGAGTTTCACATTCAGGAGAGTGAGTTAGGACTAAAAAAAAAAAGAAGAGGATGAAGGACTACAGAAGAATCCTGAACTGAGGCTCATACCACCAGGTTCCAAGCGATGTATCTCCTCCAGGCAGAGGAAACACAATAAGGCCCCGATCACACGGGCGATGATGCCCATATTGCATGAGCAGGCTCACTGAAGCTTATTAGGACACAGCATCTGCATGGACACAGCTGTTGGCCCTGATGGCAGACATGCAGGTGAGCGGCCCCGAACGCACAAGGTCTGTTTTTAGGGCTGCTTACTGGCACGCCTGTCACTTTGGGACGCAGCATCCAGACGTTGAGATGCCAGAAAAAAAAAAAGTCCTGTTCCTGCTATACATCATCGCCCTTGAGAATGAGACTTTACTGACCAGTTAGGCAGAAAGAACTTCCTTTTACAGTGTTTTTTGGTGATGCGTTAGTTTCCTGTTCATGTTGGAGGAGGAGCCTATCTCTCATGTGCTGTTCTAGAAGATTATGTGGGGAAAAAGGCATGGTGTGGATGTTGTATCACTGAATCTTGTGTGGAATTACACAAAGTATCTATAGCCAAAACTTTTTTTTTCTAGCTTGGGATGGAGGGGAGATTAGAACCGCTGTCAGCTATTCAGGGCTTCCTCTCACTTCCTGTCCTGCTGACACTTTTTTATCCAGACAGGAAGTAGGAGAAAATCTGCTGCAGGGAAATGGACAACAATATAAATCTGACGGAGAATCTAACATTCCTCTGACTTAACTTAAAAACAGCAATATTATTTTTGTCTGTGTTGCTGTTGGGGGGGGGGAAGTTCCCCTTACTTACGGGTAAAAAATAAAAATAAAAAAAGTCACCAAAACAGAGCGATAGTGGACATCTCTCTATAGATGGAATCAGAGGAACAAGCTGCAATTCTAACTGTGGATGGCCCTGCAGGCTCGCTAAAAGTCAATTAATTGAATTTTGACAAAAGCAGCTAGACTGAAAATTGACAACCGAACGGCCAATCAGATTCAGGCGCTGTTCTGGTATTCCAACAGCTGGCGCTAGCAGTGGACGAAATATAATGGCCTCGACAGGGGAGATTTGTCTGACTTATACCTTTTGTGCTGATGGAGGAATCTTAAGATTTCTTGGGCTGAATCAAAGAAATCTATTAGTGCATAGCAAGCTTGAGGTCTCTTTCACACAAGTAAACTGCTTACCGACCTCTGAAAAGCGACCCACAGTGGATTGATTTTCAGGGGGTGGTAGACCTGCTCCTAAATGCCTGTTTTTTTTTACTTTGATTTTTAAATTGCTGAATTGTTGGGACCATCCCACAACTGGAAGCCGTGATTGCCCCCATTAAGGCAATATCAGTAGAACTGGACAGGGGTTCTAATCCTTCCCCACTCTATCCAAAAACGTAATAAAAAATAGCTATAAACTTTAAACAGTTGTAGTTTTATCTACTAATCACTATGTATACTGGACTTTGCCGGGTCACAGCATTTCCCAGTGTAAGTTTAAGAACAAATGGGAGACTAATTATCTGTTTTGCGCAACACAGACGACAGTTCATTAAGACGTATAACCCCCCCCCCCTTTTTTTTATAAATTGTCTTTTCAAGCAACGTTAACAAAAACAGCACAAATGAAAAAAGGTAGGCTCACATGACAACAATACACAAACGCACTAAACATTTAAAAATGAACAAGCAAATAAGCTTTAATCGGACATGCTTGAAGCATGCAAACAAAAATAAAGCACAAACAGTGAAACAAACTTTTAAGGATGTAAAACACACAATGATGATTTCATTCATGGATGGAGGTTAGTTGCATCTGATCACGTCAGCTGTCATGGTGCTATGTATTATCAGAGGTGACATGCAGTATGATGGCTGCTGGCAAGGCTTCAACATGTGCCATATAGGTGCCATATAGGTGCATAGCTCTACTACAACCAATGGACAGATTGGAGTCTCTGCACCCATTTCTTGTAGAGATTTTTGTACCTATGTATTTATTTTTTTTTGCTGGCAAAACACATGTTGAAATGTAAAAATCAAACAAATAACGAATATTTAAATCATCATCTATTTCAGAAAATAAAAAGCTATTTATATTAAAAGGCATTATTGACATAATGAAGGACATTTACTAAAACCGAAGAGTGCAAAATCTGGTGCAGCTCTGCATAGAAACCAATCAGCTTCCAGGTTTTACTGTCAAAGCATAATTACAAAAAGCTGAAGTTAGAAGCGGATTGGCTGCAATGCAGAGCTGCACCAGATTCTGAGTGCTCCAGTTTTAGTAAATCTCCCCCAAAATCTGCACACCAGGCAGCCGTTTTGTGGGCTGAAGAAAGAATGGTCTGTTCACTACACTGGCTATACACAAGCAAAATTCTGGAAATTCAGAAAAATCATTGGTTGGAGCCTTTAATGAGTGCAACATATTTCACATGAAAACCCAGAAAATTTCTGTTTAACTGTCATACTGGAACTCTCAACTCAGCGTTTGATTTTGGGATACTCATGGGCGTTACATGTACAAATTTTCTCAAATGAAAAGCCACAGTCACAGTTGGGGCTCATTTCACACGAGCTTCACCCTCCGAAGAGTGATCCACGGTGGTGAGTGGGTTGCGTCTGTTAAACGTTGCTGCCTACTGAACGTGATGGGGGAGGGGGAGGAGAGAATATTTTAGCACTTTAGCCACTTAAAGCAGAGCTCCACCCAAAAGGGGGCGTTCCGCTTGTTCGCATTCTATCCCCCTCCATTGCCACATTTGGTAATTTTTGGGTGGAGGGGTGAGCAGGTACCTATTTTTGACAGGTACCTGCTCCCACTTCTGGGTAAGATTGCCGCTCTGTGGTCTACGACATTTTTTTGCCCCTCCTCCTCCCCTCCCCTGCCTTCTGGGACACACAGTGGTCCCAAAAGACAGTGGGACCATCCAGAAATCACAGCTTGACTCACGCATGCGCAACAGGAAACCGGCTGTGAAGCTGCAAGGCTTCACTTCCTGTTTCCCTTACTAGAGATGCCTGCACCAGAAGCTGACTGATGAAACAGCATGGGGTGCCAACATCGGGGGATTCCTGGACAGGAAAGTGTCCTTATATTAAAAGTCAGCAGCTACAGTATTTGTAGCTGCAGACTTTTAATTTTTTTTTGTTCAAAGACGAACTCCTCTTTAAGGGGTAGCAGTAAAAATGAGGCTCAACCACAGGTTTCGACCGTCCCCCAGCCAGAAGTGTGAGGGTACGAGTGTGTGAGGGTACGAGTGTACGAGTACGAGGGTGCGTACGCGAGGGTGCGTACGCAAAGCACTGTGTAAATTATAGGTGCTATATAAGTACCTGTAATAAATGAAATTAATTTTATTATTTGTTTGAGAAAATTTTCCGTTTATCTCCATTAATTTTCCTCGCCACTACAGTTGTTGATTTGATCCTATTAACCAATAGGGCTCTGATGTCATGTTTGGATCGCTCTTCAGAGAGCATTTGATAGGTTGTGAAAAGGCGCTGTAGTGTCTCCTCACTGGCTGCTTTAACCCCTTTGCTTCCATAGTGGCCTTATTCAATTGAATGGGTCCCGCTCAGCAGGCGACGGTGTATAACTTCTGCCATGGCCACGTAACAAAGTACTTCGCCTTGCCACGGCGTGTGTAAATCCCTGTCCACTGCCTCTGCCCACCCCGGGGGAGTGGTAGGGGGGTGTTTTCCGAAAAAATGTCTCAACTGCAAGGTTTTACGCTCGTATAAATGAGCCCTGAGAAAATAAAAGGATGTTCCAGAAATAATTCTCAAATAGAAATGTTACTGGTGTATGGCCAGCTTTAGGAACCAGTGATCATACAGTTATTGGAGCCACATACTGTATATATAAAGGATCTGAATGCGGACAAACCCATTGGCTCTCAGAAACCAATCAAGCTCCCCCTTTCATAACCATTTGGTTGCTATGGGAACACAGGCAGTTGTGCGTTTTCCCATCTCAGCCCACAATCTCTAGTAACCCCCGGGGCCATATTCTCATATTGGTCTGCCACACAAAACGGCTACCTAATGTTATATTCAGGTGCAATTTACATAAAATCTATTTCTTATAAATTATATGATATCTCTTAGGTAGAGTCAATCCACTTTATTCTAAAGAATTTGACAAAAAAAAAAAAGGCACAGAGACCCAATTTTGGGAAGCGCTGAAAAACATAAATAAGCCGCTAAGTAATGCTTTCCTGACAGAAGGAAATGACATGCGCTGTGAAAATGAAAAAATAAATAAATGATAGAATACATTTGTTATAGGACTTTGATCCTGATGTTGACCATTAGGAAAGAAATGAAAAATATAAATTAGATGAAGAAATGTGGGATAAAATGTGAAGTAACATAATTGAAATTTACATGAACAGAACCATGAAGAGGAGTACAAACCAGAAAAGAGAATTCATTCTTTCCAAACATTTTTTCTTTTTAATTTACATGCACTCCCAAACACTACCAGGCCGAATCTAACATCCCGAAAGACAAATTGGCCATGTTGCCCATCCAACCAGATCTTACTATGGGAGAAAAAAAATACGCTATGGTAACAAGTATAGTATTTCTTTCAAAACTTCATAAAAGAGATCTAGAACTTTCTTTCACCATCAACTCATCCACACACAGTCATTACTTCTTGTATCACTTGCCCTTCACTTGTAGATTGTAAGCTCTAACAAGCAGGGTGCTCTGAACCCTCTGGTCTTGAACTTTACTGTAACGACACTGCCTCCCTTTATATTGTAAAGTGCTGATGCAATAAAAATCCTGTATAAGAACATTGCTCAAATTACAGTGCTATGCAATAACCCAGTGGTCTTCCAACTGTGGTCTTTGCTTGCTTTTAATTGGCCCTTCGGGCATTATTCCCACCACCGTCAGTAACAGTGGGGCATAGTTCCTGCCACCGACAATGGGGCACTATTCCTCCCACTGACACCAACCATGGGGCACTATTCCACCCGCTGACACCAACCATGGGGCACTATTCCACCCGCTGACACCAACCATGGGGCACTATTCCACCCGCTGACACCAACCATGGGGCACTATTCCTCCCACTGACACCAACCATGGGGCACTATTCCTCCCACTGACACCAACCATGGGGCACTATTCCTCCCACTGACACCAACCATGGGGCACTATTCCTCCCACTGACACCAACCATGGGGCACTATTCCTCCCACTGACACCAACCATGGGGCACTATTCCTCCCACTGACACCAACCATGGGGCACTATTCCTCCCACTGACACCAACCATGGGGCACTATTCCTCCCACTGACACCAACCATGGGGCACTATTCCTCCCACTGACATCAACCATGGGGCACTATTCCTCCCACTGACACCAACCATGGGGCACTATTCCTCCCACTGACACCAACCATTGGGCACTATCACTCCTCCTGATCCAATGATGATCCACTATTCCTCCCATTGATACCAGGGATAGGGCTATATACCTCCCATTGATACCAAGGCTGAATGGGCATTGTTTACTCTCGCTGGCCACAGTCTGCCCCCCCTCAAGTTTGAAGCACGGTAAACTGGCTCTTTGTTTAGAAAGTTTGGAGACCCCTGCACTAACCCATCAAGCCAGGGATGAACCAACCACTCCGGGATACTGGAAATTGATCCCAGACCAGTTGATACAGGCCAGGGCACATCACATAAAATAAACTCAAATTGCTTCTCCTTCAATGGAGCTATAAGTCTCAAGCTGAAGGACTCTACAAGGAGGCTGATCGATATCAGCTTTTTCCTAATGATCAGACAGTTTTGCCATAATACCAAATTGAAAAAAAAGCAGTTACATTGGTGACACCTCAGTAAGTCTAGAAATGGCCATCAGTATCTCAATATTTTATTGAATTTAAAATATTGCTCTACAAACCACCCACTCTAAATATACTATTTTTATGCAAGTCTTGGCCCTGCATGGTATTAGAAAAAGAGTAGTTCCAATTCTGTATGGTATGACCACCTTCTCCGGCTGGCAGCAACAGATATTTGCCGTCAGTCATTCTCAACCAGGGTTCCTCCAAAGGTTGCCAAGAGTTCCTTCAGCTGTGGCCAATTAAGCTTCCCTCTGAGGGTGGCAACATACAGTAGTTTCAAGTCTAGAGCCCCTAGCCAGAGCCATCGGCACAACACCAATGAGATTTTTCTCTGTGGCATTGTGACCAGCACTCTAATGGGGGCATTCTATCCACTGACCATTGAATTTATTTTAAGAGGGTTCCCTGAGGGGTAAAAATTTTGGGAAAAGCCGAAATAAACCTATATATAGAATACAGAAGCATGGCAATAAAATGATAACGTAGACATGAATGAAAAGAATCAAATGAAATAAAAATTTAAATTAATGAAATGATCAAAGTCAAATCAGTTGTTGGAATTATTGAAGTGCCCAAATACCAGCGATTTAAAATCTGATGGTTAGAATTCCCTTTAGGGGTGTTTTCAAAATCAGGTTCCCTTTAATTTGATCCTGCTCTGTTTATAGGGATTCGGACACAAAAGTTACATATGTTTACCAACTAAGTGGACTGCGGCTCTTCAGGAACAATCTCATGTACAGGTTCTCCTGTTTGGACACCATCAGAATACAAACCAACACTACTCAACTCTGTCATCTATGGAACAAAACACACATTACCCTTTCCTCTACTGTTCTCCAGCAATGCAGAAGGCACTCAACAGATCAGCCTTTCTCAACCAGGGCTCTGTTAAACCATAATGTTCCTCCAGAGGTTGCTAGGAGTTCCCTGACTAACCACAAATGTGAAGGCCATTCTTCCTTCAACTGTCTATCAGTAGAGGTGATCCCCCGATTCTTTGGTCAGAATTTATGTGGCCCTTCTCTGTTGAACACCAATGGAAGAGGGGACTTTCTCTCTGCTGAACACCAATGGAAGAGGGGACTTTCTCTCTGCTGAACACCAATGGAAGAGGGGACTTTCTCTCTGCTGAACACCAATGGAAGAGGGGACTTTCTCTCTGCTGAACACCAATGGAAGAGGGGACTTTCTCTCTGCTGAACACCAATGGAAGAGGGGACTTTCTCTCTGCTGAACACCAATGGAAGAGGGGACTTTCTCTCTGCTGAACACCAATGGAAGAGGGGACTTTCTCTCTGCTGAACACCAATGGAAGAGGGAACTTTCTTTACTGACCATCAATATAGAGGGAACACTTCTACTGACCAACAATGTACTGGGGGTGAGGGATTTCCATTGACCACTAATGTGAGGGGGCATTGCAATTTTACCTGTCTGCCTTTTTTGTCATTAGATTTGTTTAATAATTATATCTATAACTTACTGATCATGCTATGTACTGTGACCTTAAGATTTTTTTTTTTTTAGAAGGGTTTCCTTGAGACCTGAAAATTATGTTAAAGGGGTACCCCAGGTTTAAAACAGTTGAGAAAGGCCAATAAACAAATTGACAGATATGGCAATAACAAATGATAATGTAGACATGACTGAAATTAATCAAATGAAATAAAAATTAAATACATTAAATTATCAATTTAAAAATCAATTGCTGGAATTATCAAAGTGCTTAAATACCAGTGATTTAGGATCTAATGGTGAGAATTCCTTTAAGGGGTGTTCTCAAAAAATAGTTTTCCTTTAGATTGATCTGGGTCCGTTTATAGGGATTAGGACACAAAAGTTACATATGTTTACCAATTGAGGGAACTGCGGCTCTTCAGGTACAATCTCATGTACAGGTTCTCCTGTTTGGACACCATCAGAATACAAACCAACACTACTCAACAGTGTTATCTATGGAACAAAACACACATTACCCTTTCCTCTTCTGTTCTCCAGCATTGCAGAAGGCACTCAATAGTTTATCCTCGATCAACCCGGGGGTTTCCCCCAAAGGTTGTTCGGGGTTCCTTGTCTAACCACTAAAGGCCTGTCTACCTCCTACTGTAGAACCCAACTGTAAGTGGTCCCCAGTCTTACAGCCCATTAATGTAAGAGGCCCTTCGCTGGTGATCATCAATGGAAGGGGGACCTTTCTGCACTGACCATCATATAGAGGGCACACTTCTACTAAAGGGGGGTCTTCGCTGACCAATGTGAGGGGGCAATACAATATTCGCAGTCTACCTTTTTTGTCATCATTGTATTTCCTTCAAAATTATGATCACGCTATGTACTAGGACCTGTAGATCCAATTTTTAGAAGGATTTTCCTGAGACTTGAAAATCATTTTAGGGTCCCTCTAGGTTAAAAAGGTTGATAAAGGCTGCAATAGAACATCTAAATCTGCACAATGGTCAGTGAATTCAACAGATAAAAGCCTTCTTACAATTTCACTTGTTAGTTAAATTTTTTAAAGTTTGTGGAATTGTATATATTTAAATGCTTTAAAAGCTTGTAACATTAACTGAAATGTAACAGAATATTAAATTATAAGGTTAACAGTAAACAAATATACTCCATATTGATTGTGCAAGCATAGTAAAACTTAACTACCAGTATGTATATCGGGCCACTCCATTATATGGCTTGGAGATATAAATTACTTCATGAAACACATTCAGAGAACATATGTATAAATATATATATTTTTAGTTAAATTAAATGTTATAATCCAAGTAATGCATGGGGCAATAATTAAATTAAGGGTGTTATTTATAAAAATGATGGAGCGGTTTCTCATAGCTACTAGAACCTATACTTCCAGAGAATGAAAGATACGATTCGGATTCACTGTTAAGGACGCAATACCTGTTTTCCAAGTGTGTTTGTATAAATCGAAACAACCAATTAAAAATTGCCATTCATGAATCTATTTTAAATTGATAAGAGCGCCAGACTACATTCTTGTGAGTCCAAAGCCTTTTATTAACTCAACCAGTGACAAAAAGACAGCAAAAATGCAGCCAGTGCGTTTCGGGGGCCAGAAAAACTAAGGATCGAGGTGTTTAGTGGACTCTAAAATGCTCTGAACAGGCAGGCCTATAAAGTAATGAAGATGATGATTCTTTATTACTTTGCCACTGATACTGGTACAGGTAATCACGGGTGGTACTTCCAAGTCTTACGTCTATAAAAATGCTCTGAAACTGGTCTATAAAAGGTCTCTGTTATAGACCTGTTTCAGAGCATTTTTGAGGTCACTAAACACTACGATACTTTAAAGTAATATTGAAGTCTTGTTTTTTTTTTTTGTTTTTTTTTTTAACAAACATGTTTTACTTCCCTGGTCTGTGTAATTGTTTTGCACAGAGCAGCCCAGATCCTCCTCTCCTCGGGTCCCTCACCGGTGCTCCTGGCCCTTCTTTCCTCCCGAGTGCCCCCCGCCCCCCCCCCAGCGAGCAGCTTGCTATGGGGGCACCCGAGCCAAGCCACTGCTCTGTGTGTCCATTCAGACACGAAGTAGCAGCTCGGCCTTGCCCCCTTTCACTTTTCATTGGCTCACTGACTTTGGCTCCCACTGCTGTCTCAGCCAATATGGCGTGCCCGTCCCCAGACAGCAAAGGCTCTTCTGCAACATCGCTGGATGGCGATGGGGCTCAGAAAAGTAATAGGAGGGCTGCTGCACACAGAAGTTTTTTATCCTAATGCATAGAATGCACTGAGGGAAAAAAAACAAAAACTTCTGCCTTTACAACCACATAAAAGTGGTTATAAAAGGCAGAAGGTTTTTTACCTTCATGCAGCAGCCCCCCACCCCTACTTACTTGAGCCCCCTCTCGATCCAGCGATGTCCACGAGAGCCTTGCCTCTCCGGGGACTCACACTCCTGATTGGCTTTTGGCAGCAGCGGGAGCCATTGGAGACGGAGGGAGCGGGGAGACTGGACACACAGAGCCGTGGGTCGGGAGCACGCCTGCTTGGGTGCCCACCGAGCAAGCTGCTTGCTGTGGAGGCACCCGGCAGGAGGAAGGTGCCAGGAGCTCCAGCGAGGGACCTGAGAAGAGGAGGATCGGGGCTGCTCTGTGCAAAGCCACTGCACAGAGAAGGCAGGTATACCATTTATTTTTATAAATAACAAACGAGTCTTTAATATTGCTTTAAGCCCTGATAAAGGGATTTTTGGTCCCTGAAGCACATCCGTTGCCTTTTGCTCTTCCTATTGCAATTTTCACTGTCTGCCTTTTTTGTCATTAGACTTGTTTGATAATTATATCCAACTTACTGATCATGCTTTGTACTGTGACCATAAGAATTTTTTATTTTTTTTTAGAAGTGTTTCCTTAAGACCTGAAAATTATGTTAAGTGGTACCCCGTGTATTAAACAATTGAATTACTAAAATACTTTAGACTCTTGAGGTGTTGGTTTGGCACTCCTATTGATTTAATTACACGAGTTCTGAAACTTTTTTCACTATTCTGAAGATTTGTGGCCATTTCTACCTTTCTTACTCTAAAGCTAATGACAGCCGACTGGTTGGTAACTATAAACCCTTTGCTCTGTTTGATTAAAAGTTAGTCCAGCTCCATAGCTGGAAATGTCAATAGAGGACATGAATCTGCAGCATAAACTTTGTTCCAGAGTATTGCCTTTTTTCAAAGTATACATTTTCTAACTAATGCTGGCCATACACGTACATATGACAAGATCACAGATCAGATTGTTTCAAACACTCAATTCTGGAAATGATCCCTTTAAAAAAAGCAAAGAGAACAATTTCTTTCAACTGATTCGATTTTCCACCCAGCCATTACAAGAAAATGTCTGATTGAGACATAACTTTTGAAAGATTTGGCTCTTTCCTAGAATCGATCCTTTAAAGTGGAAGTAAACCCTCCTATCATTTTCAGGCAAGGAAGCTGCCATCTTGGCCTCTGTTTAATCTTCAACTGCCATGATGCTGCACATGTGATCACTTATGACACCAGCCATTGGATGATTTGACAGTTTGGTTGAGAGCACAACCAATGTGACAGTTGGCATTCCCGGCATGCCGGGAATGTAACTGCTTTTTGAAACTGTTAAATCGATGGGTTTACTTCCGCTTTAAGTGCAATACTACATTGTATGGCCAGCAAAAGAAACATGCGTGGCAAGCAATATGTGATAATCACACTTGCACTTTCATGTAGAGCAGCAAAAGTTCAGGAGATCCTGAAAACAATACAAATCGCACAACTTTTACACTCGCCACCAGATTTTACATACAAAAAGGGGCTGATCTATAGTAAACCTGTCCGTAACACAAATGTGACCTTATAGTTCCTATGAAATCCCTGGTTGTAGCTATCTATCATCTGCGAAGGATAAAAAAAAAAAAAAAATCCTGCGCATACCTAGCAAATGCATCAAATTACAAATAATACCTGCCATTAGTGAAGTCCGATAAACACGATATCTAGATTAATAAACATTATTAACATCAAGTTTCAATGCGTTTAGCACGATAAGCACTAGATACGTGTGTTCAGGGTCGATAGGCTCACAGTCCAGACCACTGCCGGTCATTGGCTGCTCTCCGGCTATTAAAGTTTTTGTAGTTTTGGTAGGTTTGTGATCGGTAACTAACCCGTGGAGAATCTTGGTCAGATGGTAATCCATTCTGAGAAATCTGTTCTTCTTTTCCATCCCTTCAAAAAAAATAAAAAAAATAAAGACACATCAGATATCTAGATAAAGTGCTGATAGAGGGAGTTACTAGTAGTCAGCAAAAGCGCAAATCTCTTACCATTGCTGTGGCGATTCTTCTTCTGACACTTTTGGGCTCAATTCAGGCGTGGGAGGCTTACGCTTCCTTTCCTCTTCCTCTTGCATTCGACGAACTTCCAATAATTCCAGCTAAAATGTCAGACAAAATGAAACACATTTTACTTGGCTTCTCACGACAGATAGCAACATACTGAAAAGTATGTCCTGGAAAATGAGTAAAGTCTGTGTAATATTGCACTCCAAAACCAAACATATTATGTCCTAACTCTTAACCCCCACGTTCTGATTTGAAAACGGATTTTCCTTCAAAATGTCTTAAAAAAACTTTTCTTAAAATGCCACTTTCTGGCCCCACACTCCAGTGCTCTATCCTGGCAGAGCCGAGTAACAGCCACACCCATAATCACGACTGCCCTTCCACCAATTTCTTGTAGAGAAGAGGAGCAAGTTCTGTTAACCGGTTCCCGCCTGGCTCACGTCTTTTTACAGGGGGCAGAATGTCACCCCTGGGTGAAACCCCGTACAGGTTTCTCTTTAAGAGCCGCCAGAAGGTGCCCGTGGCGGGCGGGGCCACGATCGCCGCCGGCCATGCGCAATCGCGTGCACAAGCGCCAGCACTGGGATTTGTGTGTGTAAAACACACAAATCCCTGTCAGAGGAGAGGAGACATATCGTGTGTGCCTAAGTAGGAACACACGATATGTCTCCTCTCCTAGTCAGTCCTATCCCCATACAGTTAGAACACACTGAGGGAACACACATTTAACCACTTTATCACCCCCTAGTGTTAACCCCTTCCCTGCCAGTGACATTTATACAGTAATCACTGCATATTTATAGCACTGATCGCTGTAAAATGAGTAAAGTGTGTAATATTGCACTCCAAAACCAAACGTATTATGTCTTAACGCTTTACCCCCACTTTATGATTTAAAACAGATTTTCCTTCAAAATGTCTTAAAAAAAACTTCTTAAAATGCCATTTTCTGGCCCCACACTCCAGTGCTCTATACTGGCAGAGCTGAGTAACAGCCACACCCATAATCACGACTGCCCAGCCACTGATTTCTTGTAGAGAAGAGGAGGAGCCATGTCAGACAAGCTCTGTTAACTGGTTCCCAACCAGCTCACGTCTTTTTACAGGGGGCAGAATGGCACCCCTGGGCGAAACCCCATAGAGGTTTACCTTTAGGAGCCGCCAGAGGGCGCGCGCGCGCCACCGGAGGCACGCCCCCCCCCCCGATGTACGTGGCTGGCGGTAGACGCCGGCCACACGCAATCATGTGCATGGGAGCCAGGTACAGGGATTTGTGTGTGTGGACACACAAATCCCTGTCCGAGGAGACATATCGTGTGTTCTACTAAGTAGGAACACACGATATGTCTCCTCTCCTAGTCAGTCCTATCCCCATACAGTTAGAACACACTGAGGGAACACACATTTAACCACTTCATCACCCCCTAGTGTTAACCCTGCCAGTGACATTTATACAGTAATCACTGCATATTTATAGCACTGATCGCTGCATAAATGTCAATGGTGCCAAAAATATGTCAAAAGTGTCCGATCTGTCTGTGGCAGTACCGCAAAAAAAAAAAAAAAGGATGCAAATTTAGTTTGGGTACAGAATCGCATGACCCCGTAATTGTCAGTTAAAGCGACGCAGTGCCAAATTGTAAAAAGTGATCTGGTCAGGAAGGGGGTAAAATCGTCCGGGGCTTAAGTGGTTAATGCCATTTACTGTGTGCCGATTAGTGAGTGCACCAAGAACGCTCTACTGGGCTGCATAGTTATATTTAAGCCGGGCATACATGGATCAAAATTCGTCCAGTTTAGCAGGGACCGTTCAAATGTCAATCCATGTATGGGCAAGGAGGTTGGTACAGAAGTTGATCTCCAGATCAATTTCTGTACAACCACCCTGTCAGTTTTTTCTTGCTTGACCAGCACTTTAGGCTATAGCAGTGTATTCTTATGGCTGGGATGTCTACCTGCTGTAAGAATACAATAGCTCAGTGGGAAGGACTCCCCCACCTACACATTCACTGGTTGAACAAAACAAAAAAAAAAAACCTGACTCACCCCTAGACTGCCCTAGACACCCTGAACAACTACGGAGTGAAGGTAGAGCAGCAGCAACGCATGCAGATAGAGGAACAAGACAGCAAGAGAAATCAGACTCAGTGCTTTGGACTGAGGCAAGTACACACTATAGAAGGATATGCCTTGTTCCATTTTCATGTCAGAATTTTACAACCACTTTAGGCTAAGCTTAAATGTTACTAAACCCACAACCGTAAAATCAGTCTGTATATGCTGCATAGCATGCTTGTTATACTCACTGTGAAACTTAGGGGGTTAATCCTCTTCACTGTGTAGAAAGTGTTTTATACCCTCCCCCTCCTGCACCATCTATCTGGGGAAGGCCATCTAATCTGCACATGCTCAGTTGTGTCTTTTATGCTGGCGAGAACATTTACTTGAACTATTTTCATATTACTGGGTTTAGTAACACTTTAAATGCTAGATCTAAATTTCCTGTCATTAGATTAGTTTGGGCCAAGTTAGCCGAAACAACGTATTTTCTCACTAAGTGATGCAACCGCTATCAACATTGTAAGATACTGTAGTAGCATCGGCAACTTACTGTATGCAGTGCTGTGTTCTGGCAGCATCAGGAGTGCCTTGAGGTGGGCGGATGACATCACACTCCCCACTACAAGCTATATTATCCTCCTCTAGTTTTCAGTTACAGTGAAACCTCGGATTGCAAGTAACGCACGTTTCGCAATACGAGTATTTAAAAAATAAAAATCCTGACTCGGTTTGAGAGTGTTTCGCAAAACGAGCAGTATTCAAGCCTCTGTGGTGTGCAGTACTGCATTTGGCCAGAGGTGCGGGGATGTCGGAGCCGTTCGTAAATACTCGGAATACTTTGTTCCTGAGCCTTTTTGAGGGTTTCAGAGTTCAGCCGAGCTGTCCCCGAGGCTCTTCGGCGCCCCCCCCCAACCTCTGGCCACATGCTGTATTGCATGCCATAGAAGTCAATGCGGAACAAATTATTTTAGTTTCCATTGACTTCTATGGGGAAACTCGCTTTGATATGCGAGTGCTTTGGATTACGAACATTCTCCTGGAACGGATTATGCTCGTAATCCAAGGTTCCACTGTATATAAAACCATGCTTCTTGGAAAACAAGGACATTGCTTTTACCCCAGATCAGATTTTTGTTTTTTTTTAGTTCTCCTTTTCAACCAGGGTGCGCAGGCATCCTGGGTGCCTTGGCAAAATGTATACAATTTTTGGGCAATTTGCAGGCAAGCCGGCGTGTGGATGAAGCCTGCCTTTTAGTAACACAAAGCTACAGGTTTTCATTGTACACCATTACAACCTTTTTGCTGCCGGCGTCCTAACAACCAATGACATCATCAGTTGATAGAGGATGTCAGTCGCCTGCATTGCATCCTTGTTCTACCCTCCCCTGCTTCTTTCCATCAGTGTTGGGGGTCACATTAGCTGAGTGAGGGAGAAGAGAAACATTGGAATACTAGTCAGTACCAATTTGCAAAAGTTTATTTGCTTTGGAAGAATAAATCACCTCTAACGTTTGGTTTCCATATGTGTGGATGTTGCTGCATTATGTAAAACTATTAGAACAGTTTTTACATTTTAGAATGGGGCGCCTCAAGACTAAATTTTTGGAGGGTGCCTCGAGATTGTCCATAATTTTTAAAGGGTGCCTTGATTGAAAAAAGGTTGAGAAACACCGATCTAGATAATAAACCTGTATGTGAGAGTGTTTAGAAATACTTGTGATATATTCAAGATCATATACTATACAAAAAAAAGAAAAAAAAAGTGGTGCACCGTAACCAAAAATTCAGGATGCAATAGGCCGAAAACCAAAACGGACAGTTTTTAAAAAGAAATATATATATTTTTTATATACAATTGTATATTAATAATTTTTTTTATTAATATCATGAATTTAAATGTATGCGAGTTCATTTTCGGCCATTATCGGCACCTTTTTGCCCGATGGGCTGCTTTCACACTGAGCAGATTTTGAAGCACTTTTGCGGTAAAAAAAAGCATAATAAAAAACCACATCAGTTCAAATTCTATGTATGTCATCACACTTGTCCATTGCTCTTCCGTTGCACTGGTAAAAAACCTGCTTGCCCTACTTTTGGTGTATATTTGGTCAGTAAAAAAAAAAAAAAAAAAAAAAAAAAAACGCACCAAAAATGTAACTTCCCATTAAAATGCGTCAAAAACGCATCTGTTTTGATTTTGAGTCACATGACCTATTAAAAATGCACTGTAAACATAGTAGTAAAAAAAAAAAAAAAACAAAAAAAAAAAAATCGCTGCAAAAGCGCCCATGTTTTTGGGTACCTTTTTTTCTATTGGCAATACTGTGTATGTATGTATATTTTATATATATATATATATATATATATATATATATATATATATATATATATATACACATATACACACACACACACACACGCACTGTATCAGTTAATGACATACTAAATACTGTACTGGAAAAATGAATAAAGAGGGAAAATACCGTTGTAAGTCTTTCCAAGGCAGAAAACCTTTCATCCCAAGTAGCTGCCGATTTCTCGAATGCCTCGTGCCTCTTGATGAGTTTTTCCACTTCGTCTACGCTCTGGCCTATTTCACGACTTGACAGGTATGGCTCCTGTCCAAACAACCAGGCCTCGGCGACACTGGCGTCCCGGGAAAACTGGTGCACCTCCAGAACTGACAAGCAAATGAACAAGAATTAAATTATTGGCACTATAATGGGAATAGGAAAAGTGACATCAAACATAGGTTTGCTTTTTGGGGTTAACAAATTTCCAGCTTAAGTGTCAGCATTTTCCTCAGATGAGGGTGTTGCCACTGGGTCACTTAAAGAGTTTTTTAAAACATAAATTTTTCACCTTTATGTATTCTCTACATTAAAAAAAAAAAACACACACACACACACACACGTCCTAACCCTCCCCCTTACATCCCTAAACACTTGCCTGCCTCTAGTTCACTGATCCAGCGCTGCCCTCACTTCCTGCTTTCATGGGCTCCTATTGCCATCAGTCAAAATTCTGGGAGGAGGGAGTAGGGGTGTGGCTCACCAGAACTGTGTGCATCTATAGACCAGCATAGCCCAGCTTAGGCGCGTGCATGCACAGGTGCCTCCTTAGCATCTGTCTTGCTGCAGGAGGCACCTAAAAAAGGGAGGACCCAGTGGTAAGTTAACTCTCTGTGCAATATCATTGCACAGAGTGGGTATGTATAACTTTTTTGTTTAAAAAAACAAAAAAAAGCTTAAAAGAATACAAATCTTAACTTTTAAGCACAAGTTTAAAAAAAAGCCACCACAACAAGGTATGGTGGCAGGTAAAAGGTATATCAAAACTTAACTGACAATTATTTCTGCAATTGGGGCTTTTTACATTGAGGCTGCTTCTACACTAAGGCGCTTTGTAGGCGTATAACGCTAAAAATAGCGCCTTGAAAGAGCCTCTCCTTTCACTCCAATGGGTTAAAACCGCCCGCAAAGCGCTGCTCCACTTTCACACTGGAGCGGTGCGCTGGCAGAACGGTAAAAAAAGTCCCGCTAGCCGCATCTTAGCAGCGCTGTAAGAGCAGTGTGTACACCGCTCCTAAAGCGCCCCTGCCCATTAAAACCAATGGCCAGCGCTGCCGAACCGCCGGCAAAGCGCTGCTGGATGCGGCTAGCAGGACCGCTCCAGTGTGAAAGCGGAGCAGCGCTTTGCGGGCGGTTTTAACCCTTTTTGGCCGCTAGCGGGGGTTAAAAGTGCCCCGCTATCGGTCGAAAAGCACCTTAAAAAAGACGGTAAATCGCCGCTAAAAATAGCGGCACTTTACCTCCGACGCCCCCAACGCTTAGGTGTCAAAGTAGCCTTATAGAATACAGAACACACTGGGAGAGAGAGTAAAACTGGAGCACTCAGAGTCCGGTACAGCTGTGCATGGTAGCCAATCAGCTTCCAAGTTAAGCTTGGTCAAGTCAACTTTGACAAGAAAACTTGGAAGCGGATTGGTTTCTGTCCAGAGCGGCACCAGATTTTGCACCATGCAGTTTTAGTAAATAACCCCCCACTGTGTCACTGCCTCTTTATTCCCAGAGTCACCACTAGGCAAGTGCCAGCACAAAATTAAGAGGAAACTGCTAATTTTTTTTACTCATTTAAACATATTGGTGAAAATGTGTCCAATCAGCATTGCATCCTAAAAATGAATGAATCATGATTGGTGGGATTAGACCTCAATGTCTCTTGTGTGTTAGAATTATGTATATAGGATTAAACCCGATCTTACTCAGTCTCAGCCATTCCCATCGGTCCTCCCACTTGTCAATCATCTCTTTTCTCTTCTCAGTCAGTTGTAACAATTTCTCTTTTATCTACAGGAAAGAAGACATCAAAATTAAGATGAATGAAACAAAAACAGATGTGTATGGTAAAGCTGGATACACACTATACAATTGTCTTAAGTTTTTGCTTTCGATTTACCAAAACCATATAATATGAGGTCAAACCTTAATGCCTTGTACTCACGGTCAGGATTTCTGAGCAAAAAAGTCAGACGGAATTTTTTCATCGGATATTTCGACCGCGTGTGTGCCCCATCAGACTTTTTCCGTCGGAAATTCCGACGGAGTTAGAAAGAGAACATTAGAAATTCCGTTTGTCTGTATGAAACTCAGACGCAGAAAAAAACACGCATGCTCAGAATCAAGTCGACGCATGCTCGGAAGCATTGAACTTCATTTTTCTTGGCTCGTCGTAGTGTTGTACGTCACCCCGTTCTTGGCGGTCGGAATTTGGTGCGAGTGTGTATGCAAGACAGCTTGAACGAAATTCCGTCTGAAAAATCCGGAGTTTATCCAGACGGAAAATCCGATCGTGTGTACAAGGCATAAGAGTTTCAATTTGTATGCAATCAGACAGGCCCTTCCACTACTGATCGTGGTAAATCTAAAGGAAATCAAACAACAAAAGTTGTATAGTGCTTAAAGTGGACCTTCAGTCATTTTTTTTCATTTTTCCAGCCATTAAATCTTCTGCCCTTGTTGTTTTAACTTTGGATAGTAAAACATTTTTTTTTCTGCCAGTAAATACCTTATACAGCCCACTTCCTGTTTGTCTGGTCATTAGCCTAGGCTTATGACATCATGCACAGCTCTCTTGCGGTGGAGTGCACCCTTCAATAATTAATTGTTTTATTGGCATTGAGGCCATAATAATTTTAAAACACTTTATTTGTCCACACAATGGCATTTGTATATATCCTTGCGGAGCAGTGTAATTTTTTGCCCATAGGATTTCAATGCCGAGTCATTTTGCCCATAGGATTTCAATGCTGAGTCATTTACTGCAGTACTTCCTTTAATTCATCTTTACAGTGCAGTATAATTTTGCCCACAAGATGTCAACACTGAGTTATTCATTGTAATGACCAGTAGGTTTTTGTTTTGGTAGTAACAACCATCAGAATCCATCAAATAAGCTCTTAGTGTTGTTTTTTTATGCAACCAATGGGAGCGCTTCCCTGCACCACTGTATGAATATAAAGCGCATGCGTGTACCCCTGATGACGTCAGTTATGACGAAACGGTCGCCACGTACACGCACTGCGCATGCGCGAACCGGAACTATTTTGATACTAAGTTTGTGACGTTTTTTATCCTTTCAAGGAGCTTTTACTTGTTTGAGGACTTGGTCCCATCTTTTGTACCTTAATAAAACTTTGGAGGAACTTCTACACAATTGGATCACTTTTTGTTTTTCGTTTTGATCAACTTACTGGTTATCCACTGGACACCTGGCCCCGCACCCATGGAAGAGTATACACACTGATGTGTATGGATTGCCTCTCGGATGTCTGCTTGTGATCACTGGCTCAACGCTTACAGTTGACCGCATGTGGAAGGAAAATCCTATGATCCAGTGAGGACACCACTCTGCTAAGCCTTGTCTGACCCCCCTGAATAAGGGTGGTCGCAGGCTTTTTGGCAAGCCTTTATTTCTACCTGAGCTGGTGGGCTGCACAAGATTTGATCGATTTCACATATGTCTCTACAGTGTTCTTCACCGGACACTCACACTTGAACTGTTCACATATTTTACCAAGGACGTCATGTTATTTGGACTTTGCACAATCTCTTAATTTTTGCACACTTTATTATCCAGCGCTACACTTGTTTGTATATATTACAGCTCTCTCTCCCTCAGAGATTGCCAGGTAGTGGGGGGGTCATAGGAGGGCCAATGAGAGCTGCAGAGCTGGAGGTCTGCCTCTGTGTGTCTGCGTAAATCCATGAAGTGAACAGGCAGAAGCTGAAGCTGCCCACAGTTAAAATGGCTGCAGCCAGACTCAGTGGAAGGAGATTTCTGCAGCATATTTGGCAAGTACAGAATCACAGTAGATATATAAAATAATATGTAAAGTGGTTGGAGGGAAGCTTCAAGAATGGCAAAGAGTTTTTTTTTTTTTTTTACAAATTATGTGAACAGACTGCAGTTCCTCTTTAAGAGAACAGTGTAAGCTGTAGTCAGACATTTCCTAAAGCTGCTCTATTCAGATGAAGGGTATAAAGAGCAAACGTACCAGCATGTTACTCTCTCTGCAATTACTGCACATTACAGCAGAATTGCATGTTTTTGGCCCCATAGCTGATTAAGTGAAACTAAACTCTCTCAATCAACAAAATATTTTTAATCATTATGCTGCTAGCAAATAGAGAGGAAGGTATATTATATTCACAGGTTTGAATCTCCCTCTCTCCCTCGCACACATCTATCTATATAAATAAATATCTATATATAGATCTATATCTTTTTTTTTTTTTTTCACTTGCTTCCTGGCCTAGGCCAAGTTGATGCCATACATCCCGGAGGGGAGGGGGGGTTAATGTAATTTCTCAACAAAATAAAGCATGGAGACATGGACAGATTGGGGAGGGGAGGGGGTTCCTATAAATAATAATTAAAAGGAGAAGTATAGCCAAAGCTCGTTTGGCTATACTTCTATGGATCACAGGAGTGCAGTTCCTTTTGCATTCCTGTGACCCTTTTCCAGCAGAGAGCGGGCTGAAATCCACTCTGCTGATGTCACAGAAGTCGGTCCAGGCTCCACGTCATCCCGGTAATGGAGTCTAGATCCACCAGGTGCCTGGACCGACACCGGGCTCAGGCTCTCAGCTACAAAGCCAACAAAGCATGAAGAAAACAAGCTTTGATGAAGGCTTCATAGCCGAAACGCATCAGCGTAAAGCCTGTACCTATGTAACCAATAAAGTACTTTAATTCAAGAGCATCCGAGTTGCCAGCCTTTTCTGATTTAATAAAAAAAAAGATGTACTGGGAAACGTTCGCCATCCGGTCGGGTGGATCGGAGCAGATGACAATCGGATGGAAACGGACATGCAGGTGGTTTCCATCCAACCGCCCCATAGAGAACAGCGGGCTGTGTCTGCTCTGCGGAGCGGAGCGGACACAGACCTGTCATCTGCCAGCTCAGCGGGGATCAGAGGAGAGAAGCCTCCAATGAGAAGGCGGATCTTCTTGGACGAATTCCGCTCTGTCTGAATGGGGCCCATTTATCAGAGCTGCCGATGAAAGAGCCGATCCATTACTTCTTAGAAGCTGAGCCCTTCTTCTGTTATATAATGCTATAAAATGCTGCGTCAGTACACAGAAGCTAAATTTCACATATTTTCAGGCACATAAAAAGGTAAGCATTTTATTTTCCACAGAGAGAGTTCTAATTTTCTTAATCCAGAGACACCGCAGTGAATCATGGTGGGGATAGGAATACAGTGCAATAGGCAGTGAAGGCTGTAGAAGTTCTATTACAGGAGACTTGCTAAGCGCAGGGAGAATTGCTCGCCAACCTTCCTTCTGATGATGCGGTTTGTCTTTGCAGCAGCCAAGCACATGCAGATCTGCAATGCAGCTGAGCTGTAAATGATCGGGGCGGATTACCTCTTCTGTTGCATAGTGCTTCCTCGCCAGCAGAGACTTGCCGAGCTCAATGCAGGTCGTAAAGCTGTCATTCCGGGCATCAATTTCTGCTTTAATGCCCTGGTGATTATTCATGAGCAGTTCTACTGAAGAAACATCCCTGCAAAGGCAAACAGCAAAATTCATTGTACAGCTCAATAGAAGGGAGAAAAATGTAGAAAAGTTGGAATGCCGTGCACTATGCTGGAGTAATAGGCAGCAATCTAAATCTATAACCTGGCTTGCACAAACATGCATGTTTTCCATAGAAGTCTCAAAACTCCAGATAATGAGGACAAGGTCAGATAGACCCAAAATCATCATTTCCCTTTTTTTTTTATAAGGTTACCACGTCAGCCCCGGAAGAATTTACCCCCTTCGTGACCAGGCCATTTCTTGCGATACGGCACTGTGCCCCTTTGACAATTGCGCAGTCGTGCGACGTTGTACCCGAACAAAATTGAAGCTCTTTTTTTTCCCCACAAATAGAGCTTTCTTTTGGTGGTATTTGATCACCTCTGCGGTTTTTATTTTTTGCAATAAACAAAAAAAAGACGGACTATATTAAAAAAAAAAAAAAGGAATATTTTTTACTTTTTGCTATATAAAAATTTCCCCCAAAAATATAGAAAAAACACAAAAATGTCTTCCTCAGTTTAGGCCAATACGTATTCTTCTACATATTTTTGGTAAAAAAAAATAAAAAAATTGCAACAAGCGTATATAGATTTGTTTGCGCAAAAGTTATAGCGTCTACAATATAGGGGGATAGATTTATGTCCTTTTTATTTTATTTTTTATTTTTTTTACTAGTTATGGTGGCGATCACGATTTTTATCAAGACTGCGACATTGCGGCAGACAAATTGGACACACTTGACACTATTTTGGGACCACTGACATTTCTACAGCGATCAGTGCTATAAATAGCCACTGATTACTGTATAAATGTCATTGGCAGGGAAGAGGTCATAACTAGGGGGCAATCAAGGGGTTAAATGTCTTACCTAGAGAGTGATTCTAACTGTGGGGGGATGGGACTGCCTGGGGGAGGAGACCGATCGTTGTTCCTAAGCATTAGGAACAACAGATCGCTCTCCTTACCCCTGACAGAACGGAGATTTGTCTGTTTACATCACATCCCTAAGGCTACTTTCACACCGAGGCCGTTTTCAGGCGTTTTAGTGCTAAAAAATAGCGCCTGGAAAGCACCTCTCATGCCTCCCCAGTGTGAAAGCCCAAGTGCTTTCACACTGGGGTGGTGCACTTGCAGGATAAGAAAAAAAGTCCCGCAAGAAGCATCTTTGGGGCAGTGCGGGAGCTCGCAAAATGCCCTGCCCATTGAAATGAATGGGAATCGTTGCCGAAGCACCTGCAAAGCGATTGAGCAACACGGGCTCTTTTAACCCTTTCTTCGGGTGCTAGCGAGGGTTAAAAGTGTCCCGCTAGCGGGCAAAAAGCAACTCTATAAAAGCGGCAAAGCGCTGCTAAAACTAGCGAAGCTTTACTGCCAACGCCTTTACCGCCATTTAACATGGGTTCCTATGGAACACGTTTTGTAGAACAAATCTGCAAAATGCAAAAAGCATTAAAAAATGCTTAGGTGTGAATCAAGCCTTAGGGTGTGTTATCCACTTTTTTGTTAAAATGCACATTTTAGGTTTTAAAGATAAGTTAACCCCCCTGCCTCAGAATTCATATTTTTTTAAAGCAAACACCCTGGTGAATATAATGACAGTAGCTGCAGTTCATGTCGCATGATATTAAGACGGTTTCAGCAAAATATTTTTAGTGCACACAGACACAATATTACCCACTTTTTGGTAAACTATAAAACATCTATTTACTGCAACCCCAATATGTCACACTACAAAACTGTGCTATAAAATTAGTGCTGGATGGTCAGGAGAGAAATAATAAAATTGTGCACGCCCGTGAAATGGCGTCAAACCATATCTTTTGGGTTTTGGCTAAAGTGGAGATGAATTATAACACCTGTCAGTTCTTATTGATATCTGAGCCCCCGTTAGGGAGATTCAACCTCTCTAATTGTCATATTTACGGTTATTATATCATTTAAAGTGGAAGTAAAGGAAATTCCCAAAATTTTGGGCTGTCTCCAGATCAGTAATAGAGAGCAATAGTTCTGATGGGTACACCATCTTTGGCAAAATAATCTGGGTACTAAGGATCGACCGATATCGTTTTTTCGGTGTCGATACCGATATGTCGGCCACCTCTCGTGCCGATATTTTTTGCCGATATTTTGTACTTTAAAAAAAAAAATCTTTTTACACTGTCATTTTACTTTCTTTTTTTTTTAATCACTGTTATTGCTGTCACAAGGAATGTAAACATCCCTTGTGAGGGGTACTCTTTGATGATAGGGGGGTCTATAGGACCCCAAACCCCTCCTCTGTACTTGAAAGCATTCAAAATGTCAAGATCGGCATTTTTGAATACTTAATTTTTTTAAAACTGGCACCTTTAAGATGCCAGTTATCCGGGTAGTAGTGTCACGACATCGCTTCCGGATTACTAGATACGAGACCCGAACAAAGCATCGGCTTTGTTCGGGTTTTCGGACAGCCGGTGGGATGGGAGAGCCCCGGCGAGCGGTGGAGGGGGGGTGTGTTTGTGACACGGTCCCCTCCCGCTGCTTGTAATAACAGCCAAACCGCATTGGTTGTCATTACAATAAAGCCAACCGTCCGCTCTACAGAACGGTACTGGGGTGATGAATGCATCACTCTGGTAAAACCCCTTGAAGCAATATCGGTAATATCGGTCAGTTTTTTGACCGATACTTCTAAAAAAGTGAATATCGGCAGCCGATAATCAGTCGATCCCTACTGGGTACATACCAAGCCCACGAGTAGGACACTCCAATGCAACATCATGGTACCCCACTATTCCAAAACAACTACTTGATACTAGCAAGATGAATGCTAGGAATCACGATCTGTGACAAACGATGGGGTACTTTTTCAACACCAAGCAAGCAGGAAAAAAAGGGGGGGGGGGAGAGAAGAGAGAAACTAGGGTCTGCCTGAAGGTCTTCCTAGCTGCCACCACACCGTCATGAAGCAGGAACTTGGAAGCAATGACTCCAGGGGTCCCATGGGGTACAGTTTCGACATCAAGCAAGAAGGAGGAATATAAAGGGGGAGGAGGGAGGAAAAGAGGAGTAAAGAGAAGGAGAGAAGAGCGAAGAGAGGAGAAAAACTAGGGTCGGCCTGAAGGCCCTCACAACCGTCACCACACTGTCATGAAGCAGGAATTTGGAAGCAATGACTCCAGGGGTCCCATGGGGTACTGTTTCGACACCAAACAAGAAGAGGGAATATAAAGAGGGAGGAAAAGAGGAGTAAAGAGGAGAGAAGAGCGAAGAGAGGAGAAAACTAGGGTCGGCCTTAAGGCCCTCACAACCGTCACCACACTCATGAAGCAGGAATTTGGAAGTAATGAATCCAGAGGTCCCCAACCCTCTAAACCAGTGGTAATCCACCCTGTCCTCAGGGCCCACTAACAGGCCAGGTTTTATGTATTACCTTGGGTAGATGCAGACTAGAATACTGCAATCACTGAGCAGCAAATGATATCACCTGTGATGTATTTCAGTTATCTTGCAAACCTGGCCTGTTAGTGGGCCCAGAGGACAGGGTTGATGACCACGTCACTCTAAACCTCAAGTTTAGAGTGACAACTATCTTTTCACTGATTATCCATGTCCATACAGGTTTCATCACCACCAGATCTACCACCGGGCTTTTCCATGCGGTTGCTATTGCGATTTTGGTCACCAGAAACATCAAGGTTTGAGTGTGTCTGGGGATCCCTTTAATGGGTTCATTAAGGAAGGGCAGCCTTGTTTTTACTTTGGCAATGTTTATCATAGTCACTGAGTAGATCAAAATGTGGACTCTCACCCAAAAATTGCCAGACATGATATGCTAATTTTAAACATTATTAGCACACCAAAATAAACATCCCACTGTATGGCCCCCTTTGTTATCCTCTGGATTTTAGTGTATATGTCAATATTACTATATAGGCTGTACTGTGGGGTAATACTGATCTGCTTAAAATTTCATATATGCAAATACACTAAAGATGACAGCTTTACCTTGGCTTCTCTTGGGCTTCGATCTGTCGGATGACATCATCCATCCAGAGCATGAGGTCACGGACCATGCTGAAGAATCGGAATTTGTCTCCGGTGTCCACCAGTCGGACCCGCCTGCCTTCACAGGCATCCAGCAATGTTTTCCAGGCCTCCAGGACTTCGCTCTCCCTCTTCTGAATGTCATCGGCCTTGTCTCCTGCATAAGCAGCCTGCAACCGTGTAGCATCCTCCTGAAGCTGCCTCACCTGGGAGTTCACAGGCAATAGTCAGTAAAGGGACATAACCATCAAACTGCTTGTTCTTACACCAACAGAAAACACTGAGACTCATATATGTATATATTGGATATAAACGCCATATCTGTTGCCCCTATGGACTCAGCTCTGCACAGGAAAATGATAGAATTTGAAAGTCTAAATCAATCAAATTAGTTGCTATGCACAGACATGGCATGTTTACACATTTGATCGACATCTAAAAAATCACCAAGTTTCACAATTTTTTGCATTATCACTTGAAATATTTTTCATAAAAAGTTTTTTTGGATCACTATAATCATGGACTGTGTAAAAATATTGAAGTAACGCTAATTACTCTAGTGGCTAAAGTGCTAATATAATAATAAAAGACAAATCTAATAAAAACAGCACACCAAATAATCCAAATCAAAGTCCATGTGAATGTGATGTAAAACTGATAGAATATATAAACGATATAAAAAAGTCCATGCGTAAAGTGCATCCACAAAAGTATCTGATAATCCGGAAAAGAAATTATATATATATATATATATATATATATCAGTCTTTGACACAGCGGGACGGTTAAAGATGTAAACAAGATGGGAAGAGGGGGAGAAGGATGGATAAGGGAGTCCAGATCTGTCGATCTATACAAGTATCACAGAGATAATCCCTGTACCCTCCCCCGGTAGTACCAGCCTCTCACTTCATAGATGGACCCGAGTGGGTCTTGTAGTCCATCTTGTTTACATCTTTAACCATCCCGCTGTGTCAAAGACTGATTATATTATATATATTTCTTCTCCGGATTATCAGATACTTTTGTGGATGCACTTTTTTATGCACAGCCTCAGCATCCCTTTAGTAGGATCTGTACATTTGGGGGACGAGAAGGATCAGCCAATTTCGTGACCACTGTGATTGACTGTCACAGTTGTCACATGATTGGGAGACGGTCCTGCAGACTCCCGATCATTACTACAGACAAAGATCTGTTTTTGACAGCTCAGTCACGGATCTGAGAACGTGCCCTCAGCAGATAGCTCTGCCACCCACGGACGCATATGTGCAGCATTGTAGGCATTAAGGCCCACACACTTTACAACCGTTAATATGTATTAGACCCCTTTCACACTGGGGCATTTTTCAGGCGCGTTTGGGCTAAACATAGCGCCTGAAAAATGGCTCCCCTGCAGTCTCAGTGTGAAAGCACCCTGCTAGCGTCCGAAAACCTTTGCAAAAACTAACCTCTTATAGCCCACGTAAGGCTGTTTTTACACTGGGGCGTCGGCGGTTAAGCGCCACTAAAAATAGCGGCGCTTAACCGCCGACGCCCTAGTGTAAAAACAGCCTTACGTGGGCTATAAGAGGTTAATCAGTTTCAGTGACTTAACTAAATGCCAGGGGTTCTAAAGCACACGGACCCAGGGGTTAGAGCCTCAAAGCTAACCCCCCGCCCCCCCCCCCATAAGGTTTTACAGAGATTAAATAGGAAATTATGTAATCTGAGCAGCAGCGTTGTACTATTGTTGTGGTCAGCACAGGTACACCAGCCCAAATTACATTTCAACTGGCTTTAAGACAAAGGAATGTTCAGAACAATATTCAATATTATACTGTGTGCAAATGTTACACCAAGGTGTGATAACAAATAAGTAAAGCTGGCTATACACAGATTTTTTTGCACTCATCCTGTGTGCTAACAGATTCCCCCAATCTATACATCTCCATTTCTACCGTTACTGGATTCTGACACTTGGAGCTGCCAGCTGTTAACATACCCAAACAGATTCATTAGATAAAAATAAACTCTTTTGACTATACAAGACCCGTTAAAGTGGATGGACTTATCACTTAGACCCCTTTCACACTGGGGCGGTTTGTAGGCGCTATAAATGCTGAAAATTGCGCCTGCAAAGCGCCCTAAAACAGCCGCTGCCGTCTCTCCAGTGTGAAAGCCCGAGGGCTTTTACACTGGAGCGGTACGCTATCAGGACGGTAAAAAAAAGTCCTGCCAGCCGCATCTTTGGAGCGGTGAAGGAGCAGTGTGTATACCGCTCCGGCCCATTGAAATGAATGGGCACCGCGGTCATACCGCCGGCAAAGCGCCTCTGCAGAATCGATTTGCGGTGGTTTTAACCCTTTCTCGGCCGCTAGCGGGGGTAAAAGCGCTCCGCTAGCGGCCGAATAGCGCCGCAAAATTGACAGTAAAGCTTTACCGCCGACGCACCCACCGCCCCAGTGTGAAAGGGGCCTTAAAGCGGAGGTTCCGCGGTCCCTCTTTTTTTTCTAGGTGCAATGTAATGGGGTTACAGAAAACATCTTCGTACTCACTTGTCCTGCGATTAGAAACATCCCCCTTCTATTTCAGTTATAAATGATAACTTTGATAAATTTATCTTGTTCTTTGCCATTTTGCTTGTGGGCACTGTGAAGCCCACAAGCAGAGACTTCCGGGATGCGGTGAATGCATCCCAGCCTTCACCGCTGTATCATCTGTATTGACGGCGAGCAGTTTCAGGTTGCTATGACAACGGGTGTCGTCATTCAAAGTACATGCCCACAACAATGGTAACATGAGCGATGGCTCCCAGGAGACCTCCCAGAAATCAACGGGGCGCTGGGGAAAGAAAAAGATACGCCCACTCCCGCGGGAGGAATACCCGGAAGTCCTGATTCGGAACGACTGATTCACGGTAAGTACAACCGTAACCAAAAAATCAATAGGCATATGTATATGTATCTGCTAAATAGATCAGAATAAGATAATGTCAGGATTTAGGGTGAACCTCCGCTTTAAATGCTTTTCTGTTTAAAAGGGGTATTTTAGCGCAAAACTTTTCTATTTATAAGAATACAACCAGGTATGCTCCAATTAATAGTGAGGCAGGCCAACAAATGCAAACAGTTTTTAACTAAAATAGACAATACACTATGGGGAATTTCACTTAGTGGGCGGCTCTGTTAGCCACCTGTTACCCAACATCTTTTGACCGAAAGATTCAAGGAGGCGGGGCGAAAAATTGTCAGCTGAATCTAATCCAATCAGATGCAGCCGCAGTTCAGATATTTTGATAGCAGACAGGGCTGGCTGTCAAAATACAATAGGAACAGCGGGAGATTTGTTCATCCGCAATGCATATGGTGGATAAAGGAAATCCGTTAACTTTTTTTTTCTCGTTCAGCCCTGAGGTTTCTTAGGGGTTGATTTACTAAAGGCAAAAAGACTGGGCACTTTGCAAAGTGCAGTTGCTCCAGAGCTTAGAAAATAAGGTAAAGTTTCACTTTACAAAGAACACCCAATCACATGCAAGAAAAAACAAACAAAAAAAAAACCCCAGCATTTTTGCTTGCACATGATTGGACGATGGAAGTCGGCAGAGCTTCTGTTCATTTACCAAGCTCTGGAGCACCTGCAACAGAGTTCACAGTCTACTTGCCCTTAGTAAATCAACCCCATAGTGTCTTGTTTCTTAGGCCCCTTTCACACGGGACGGATCAGTAATGATCCGCCCCGTGAACCTCCGCTTGCTCAGCGGGGATCGCTCCGTTGATCCCCGCTGAGCCGGCGGATGACAGGGCGGTCCCCGCACACTGTGTAGGGACTGCCCTGTCAGATCTCCGCTCTCCCCTATAGGGGGATCGGATGAACACGGACCATCTGTCCGTGTTCATCCGCTCCGCAGACGGATAGAAAAATAGGAATTTTTCTATCCAGAAAAACGGAGCATTGCGGGCACGGATAAGATCGGATGTCAGCGGATGTTCATCCGCTATCCCATAGGGATACATGTAGGTCTGCTTGAAAAAACAGACATACGGTCCGCCCGTGTGAAAGGGGCCTTAGGGGTGGTGTCTGTACCACAATATTTTCTGTGTCGCCCTACATACTGCTAGCTTCACTTCTAGTGGTATAAACGATCAATGCTGCCATTGAGCCTAACTGGATAACATTCTTGGCCTGAGACACAGAGGCAAGACCACATCCCAAACCCCTCATACCGCTTACCTGTGTGCCCAGTGCCTGGATGTCATGCTCGAATGTGGTGTGCATTCTTTGTAGTGTTTCAACTGTGTTCTGATCTCTTCCCAGCTCCTCTGGAATCTTCTTATGCTTATCCTGTATGCGCCCAAGGATCTCTTTAGCATCATGATAGAATTTGTGCAGTTCGTATGAGGCAGCCAGTATCTGCGTTCTGGTGTCAATCAGCTCAAGGAGGTCTGCCCAGGCCTCGTTCAGGCCATCCTTCCATTCTGCTATAGTAGCGGCATCGGAATGTCCAGAATTAATAAGATCATCTGCCATGTGATTAACAGTGTCCACCCTCTCCTGTCCGATGTGCCCAGTATCACGTGCAAACTCTCTGAACCTCTCTTGCAACATCTGAAAAAAATAAAAATAAAAAAGAGAAAAAAAGGAGTTTAGAGTTTTAATGTTGTGCCAATTAATATTGCAATGAATCTGGTCTTCTATGGTCAAAATGCACTCGTCAGCCATAAAGGTTATACTTTATTCCGCACTCAAAATGGCATCTGTTCAAACAAGGGCCAGGTTCTCATCTCGATTGGTTCAGCAGGAACCGTCCGAGATTTGAACAGTCTATGGGCAGGCTATACGTACCAAGATGATCGATTGATCAACTTGGGTACAGCCAACATGCCATGTTTAACTTAGTGATTATTGCTAGCAGCTATAGCAGCCGCTAGTGATAATCGCGTCTTCTTCCGACGGGGATGGCTTCCCCCGCCCTCACCCACTGGGAGAAGACAATGGCGTGACAGAAGGGATTCCTGCATCAACACCATCTTTGTTGATGGGGGACTCTATCAAATTTCTTTCCTGCAACCCATGATTGCAGGAAAAAAATAATTTGTTCCGTGTATGGCCGGCCTAACAAAAATTGGTGTTTAGGCAATACAAATGCATGGAATCTAATCTCTTACATCAGTGTGTCACACTGCTCATTGAATTGTATTGTGCCAACAAGCCTGGAGATGTAATATAGAGATTTAATGCACAGAAAAGTAAATCTGTGTCTAAAAACCGAAATCTGAGCAAAATAAGAATATGGGCCACTTACTGTAACATGTTCATAGTCCTGTCCCAGCTCATGGGAACCTGCTACAACCTCCCTCTCGGCAATCCATTGCTCCAGGTCATCCACCTCCCGGTTGAGTTGGAACAGCCTGTGCCTTTCATCCAGTTTTCCTCTCCTCTCCTCCGACAAATCTTTCAGACCCGCATACAGTTTGTCCACTTGCGACTGACGCATGCTGATGCGTTCGCTGTGCAATATACAGAAAGTGGAAAGAAGCGCATTATCAAAAGGCGAACACTTTCAAAAGAAAACTGTGCTAGGGGAACTATGGAAGCTTCCTTTGTCATCTTTATTCCAATACTAGTTGTCTGGCCTTCTTTGGTTTCAGCACTTTCAATGATCTAAAAGCAGGGGGTCTCCAAACTTTCTAAACAAAGGGCCAGTTTACTGCCCATCAGACTTTAGGAGGGCCGGACAGAAGTTGAAAATGCATCATTTTGAGTAAAAAATGCCCCATCTTTGATGACCGTGAAAGGAATTGTGCCCCATCATTGGTGTAATTGATAGGAATTGTGCCCGAGCATTGGTGTCATTGATAGGAATTGTGCCCGATCATTGGTGTCATTGATAGGAATTGTGCCCGAGCATTGGTGTCATTGGGCCTCACTGTTGGTTTCAGTGGGAGGAACTGTGCCCCATAATTGGTGTCATGTGGAGGAACTGTGCCCCATCATTGGTGTAATTGAGCCTCACTGTTGGTGTCAGTTGGAGGAACTGTGCCCAATCATTGGTGTAATTGAGCCCCATTGTTGGTGTCATGTGTAGGAACTGTGCACCATCATTGGAGTCATTGGGCCCCATTGTTGGCGTCATGTGGTGGAACTGTGCCCCATCATTGGTGTCAGTGAATGAAATAGTGCTCAAGGGCAGGAAAAAAGGCAAGAAAAGGGCCACATGCGGCCCCCGGGCCGCAGTTTGGAGACCACTGATCTAAAGAAAGTACGAAAGCAAAAACCAAAAGTGATGTCTGCACACTTGTTGCTGGTAAGAAAGTTAAAAACGATTGGTTCAACGTGACAGAGAGAAGACTGCAATGGCCGCCTGCGTAATCACTCAGTAGTTTCCAAAGAACTGCACCCCACAGTTATTCATAGTTTATTTTCTAACTTTAATAAATACAAATCGCATTTGTCAATAACTTTCTTCAGTTCGCACATTACTATTGCTATCTGAATAGATGTAATGTAAAAGATTGTATAATTCTCAGCAACATTCTTAGTTTTTCCACACCCAGCAATTATAATTAGTAGTACATCATATACTGTTTCTAAGCCAAGATACACAAGACCAGTCAGCTTATATTGTATAATGTACAATATATATAAATATACACACACACACACACACACACGTAAAAAAAAAAAAACACTTTAATTACACCCTGTAAGCTGATCCGGCGGGTGCAGGGTACTCGATATTTGCTAGGCAGGGAGAGAACTGCGATCTGCCCATGTAAACAAGGCATATCGCTGTTCTGACAGGAGGGAAGGGATGGAATTTGTGTCCCTGCAAATGACATAAATAAATTCCATCTCTTTCCCTAGTAAAAGCACCTCCCACAGTATAGTAAAAAAAACTAGCTAGGCACACAGTTATCACTTTGATTGCCCCTGATGCTAACCCCTTCCCAGCCAGTGTCATTAGTACAGTGACAGTGCATATTTTTAGCATTGATCACTGTATTAGTGTCACTGGTCCCCAAAAATGTCAGTGGCAGAATGTCCGCCGCAACATATCACAGTCCTGCCATAAGTTGCTGATCACCGCCATTACTAGAAAAAAATAAATAACCATCCCATAGTTTGTAGATGCTATAAATTTTGCGCAAACCAATCACATACTTATTGGGAGGTTACCAAAAACATGTAGCCAGTAGTGTAATTAGGTTTTGTGCTGCCCTAGGCCTGACTAAACTCGTGCACCCCTAATTTAAATATGACACACCCCTTCCTGTCAAGGCCACATCCCTTTCTGTTTAAGACCCGCCCTGAAATTTTCGAGTGGGGACACTAGTTCTGAGGGCCTGGGGGGGCAATGGATTTTCTTAATTTGCATAGACTTCCTCTCACTTCCTGATTGGCTATGGGGCAGGAAGTGAAGGGAAATCTCCACAATGGGACAGGGATGGTTAAAAAGATAAAACTGACAGGGGCTATAACCCTCCCTTACTCCATCCAAAATTAAAAATAAGTGTTGCCTATAGTTCTACTTTATGCACAAATTTCTGATAATTTTATTAAGCAGACTAAGAGGATATATCCATGCCAATGGTGCAGCAGAAAACAGCACAGTGAGGACGGTTTGTGGTCCAGGATGATAGGACAGTCAAAATTATAAGCAGCCCCCCCCCCCCCATGCAGCCCATCCTTTGATTGATCCTACAGAGGCTCAATACAGCTGCAGCCCCCCAATTAAGTCTCACCGCCTGCAATATGTGGCTACACAATGTCTAACTCCTAACGGGGACAGACAAGTGACCTGCTTTATAAAAAAAGTTATTATAATTAATATATTTATAATTAAATATCTTATTATCTTTTGAATACCCATTAGCTAAACAACTGCAATTGACAATATTGTTTTCCTTCTTGCTATAGCTAAGCAATTACAGAAGCCTCTTATTAGTTAGAATGTAGCAGCTGACAAAGCCTTAGGCACTTGGATCGTACCAGACCTCTATGACAAACCGCTCACCTCCTGTGAACTGGCCAAGCCCCAACCACCCTCCCCGAACACCGTATAGAAAAGACAACATGCTGACCTCTCAGGATGTCCATCTGCCACCAATGCTCTACTCGTCTTGGAAAGCTGATGTACAGTCTCTGCGTAGTCCTCCACTGCCTGCTCCAAAATCTGGTGCTTCTTCAGCATAGACACGGCGCTCTGCTCATCCTGCAATACAACACCAGAGGTCAGCGGGCAAAGCGATATGTGTAACGGGATCTCTCTTCTCCAGCAATCTGCCAGAACAGCACTGAAAATAAGATCATGAACGGTTTTCTTTCACTCTACAGACCAATTGTTCATCCTTTGCGTTCCGGGCATCCTAGTTCACCTAATCTGTAGCTTTGCGGGAACCTCAGCTGCGGCACCCTGGAAAGACGATCTCTTACCACCACGCTTTGCATTTAGAAGATCGATAGTCTGTCTGAGCAGCTAGCTGGTCGGTGTAGATTTAGAATCCGAAAATAAATGAATCGTCTTCCAGTTTTCCATTTCTAGCAGATTCCCCGTTAAAAAGCATTTTTTTTCCTCCGTTAAAGGAACACCTCAGACTATTTTTAGCGATGGCATTTTTCGGTGTCATAAAGCTGCCATTTTTTATGGGACTCCTATTTTTACATGACTGCTGTTCTAGTTCTTCAGCACTGTTTTTTCAGGACACATTTTAAGATCGCCTTTCGAGTGGCTGCCTGAATGTTAGGAAACGTGCTCAGCATCCATGCTAAACTACTGAGATGGGATCAATTGTGGGATGAACCCAACACAAAAGTATTTACAAACTAGACATAAAAAAAATGATTACGTACACAAAACTGTACAATTTAAGCCTATAAAACCTCTTTATAAAACGTAATCTGGTAGATTCATTACCAACGCGTTTCGCTACTTTAGGAGCTTGCTCATAGGTTACCTTATGAGTAAGCTCCTAATGGAATGAAACGCGTTAGTAGGTGCAAGTACCAGATGAAGTGCCCCATATTTTGGAAAGACCAATAAAATCGATATTGAGGCTCTTAAAGAGGAAGTAAACTCCTGTTCATAATTTGTACCTATAGATAAGCCTATAATAAGGCTTACCTATAGGTACTGTAAATATCTCCTAACCGTTCAGAAGACATTTACATTACATGCAGCCAATTCTCTCACTGTTTATAGTGCTTAAAGCGGAGCTCCGCCGTAAAAAAAAAATTAAAAGCCAGCAGCTACAAATACTGCAGCTGCTGACTTTTAATAAAAGGGACACTTACCTGTCCAGGAGTCCAGCGACGTCGGCAGCAGAAGACGAACAATTGCTCGTATCTCGGCTGCCCCCACCGCCATCCTCTGTGAGGGAATCGGGAAGTGAAGCGTTGCGGCTTCACTGCCCGGTTCCCTACTGCGCATGCACGAGTTGCGCAGCGCAGTCCTCACTGGTCCCCGCTGTGTTCTGGGAGCCGTGTGTTTCCCAGAACACAACGGGGGGGGGGGGGGAGTGGCGTAGTGCCCGCAGTTTCCCGCAGTCTATGCCCGGAAGTGGGTGCAAATACCGGTCTTAGACAGGTATCTGCACCCCCCTCCCCCCTGAAAAGGTGCCAATTGTGGCACCGGAGGGGGGGGGGGGAATACGATGAGCGGAAGTTCCACTTTAGGGTGGAGCTCCGCTTTAAGCTGGTCATAGTTTTTTTTTTTGAGCGAGAGAGCTGAATTCTTCCACCGTGTTTCTTCTACAGAAGTCTATGGAACAATCGACTTCTGGGGAGCCCACACATTGATTGGAATTTCTATTAAAGTATGGCCAGTGATAGGGTGGTCAGCTAGCGTGCTATTAGCTAAATGTTTTTAATTAATTTACCTCTAGGTATGTAAATAAACGCATGACCCATTTTATCTGAGACTTTCTATGAAAGAGGTTTTTGTGATAGGTTTAGGCCATTCCATAATCTACAAGAAATTATCTTAAGAAGTTATGTATTCTTAAAAAATATTATGTACTTTTTGGCAGCCTGAAATCATACCGTTATATTTAGTGGCCGAGCTGCAATATTAGACGTCGCCAGGAAGAGGTACTTCTGGTCAATTTCGGAAACCATAAATTATGTACAAGCATGGATAACCATTTGGACTTTTGTTATAGAACCCATGTTATCTTTCCTTCGGACCAAGCAGAAGATACATAAAAACTGGAGTTAAATCAGTTATTGGAATGTCAATGCTCCAAGGAAGAACTTGGTAAACTTGTAATGGTGTACTAGTCTCTTTTATCTATGATTTCCGGTTCTATAAAAGTTATAAAGAAGGGTATTTTAAGACATATGTTGGTAGCAGCGCGTACAAGAATAGCCCGTAATTGGAAGAAATCTGGGACGCTTTCAATGGGAGCGTGGATATGCGAGAGATGACAATAGATTTAGAAGCAGGCCTTAGAGAATCAACTTTAAAGCGGAGTTCCACCCAAATTTGGAACTTCCGCTTTATCCACTCCTCGCCCCCTTACATGCCACATTTGGCATGTCATTTTTTTTGGGGGGGGGGGGAGGAGTGGGGGCTTTAGTAAGAGTGGGACTTCCTGTCCCACTTCCTCCTTCCGCCCTGGGGTCGCCTAGGCGATACGTCATATCGCCTTCTGGCGGCCCCTCCCTGTAGGCGATCACCTGGGACGTGACAGGTCCCAGACGATCGCCTGTTCACTCAGAGCGCTGCGCCGTTCGCGCATGCGCAGTGAGTGCCCAGCCGTGAAGCCGAAAGCTGTCACAGCCAGGTGCCCACACAATGAATGGAGGCGCCGGCGGAGAAAAGCGGAGCTCCAGGCGTCGCGTCACTGGACAGTGGAACAGGTAAGTGTATGTTTAATAAAAGCCAGCAGCTACACTTTTTGTAGCTGTTGACTTTTAACATAAAAAAAGCCTGGAACTCCCCTTTAAGGACATGGCGGCAATGGGTTGAATTTAGAGCCTCCACACTAATATCAACATACATGTAGAGTTCCATGTCCGGGAATTTCCTTTTCCCTTGTATCCATACACACCAATGCCTCATATAACAACATCTATGTGATCAAGACAAGGGTTGTACTTAAGTTTAGTTCAGTCACCTTGGCTTTCTCTTCCGACATCATGTAAAGTTCTTGTTCGCTCATCCAGGCCTCAGCCTCTGCAGCATCGAAATAATACTGCTGAGCTTTGTGGGCTTCCTCCAGCCTCCTGTGCCTCTTCTCCGTCTCCTCGATAAGGAGGTTCCATAGCGTCTGAAGGTCTGACAGTCGTTTCTGCATGGCTTCAGGATTAAGACTGCCATCTTCCAAAATCATTTGGCTCCTCTCAAAGATATCATCGTTGCGGTGCTGGTGGCCTTGGATCTCCTTCTGAAGAGTCTATAAAAAGAAGAAAAAAAAAAAAAAACGTTACACATGTCAAAAACACGCAAAGATGACCAAACCACCAGAAGAATCTGGTGCCAACTGCTAGCTATGGATAGTCAAGATGGCCATTTTGATTATATCAGGTTACGGTGGTTCATCGATTCTGGTTACATAACCACCCAGTTTTCTATGAAAAACAGGTATTAGTAGAGTCTTAATTCTGTACTCCCTGGTAATCCCTGTTTTCATGGAATCCCCAACATCTACAGCTTTTGGGAGAACATCAGAGTAGCGATAACCAGGTGCACTTCCTTCAAATGTCATATAAATAAATGACGGTGATTAGTGACCACAGAATACACCAATTGCTTGTGCTGCTCTGTACTCATCATCCTCTAATGCTGCGTACACACGATCGGACCTTTGTCCGACCAAACTCAAACGGAATTCCATCGGAGAAAAATAGAACATGTTCATCGGAATTTCTCCGATGGGGCACACACACACGGTAGGAATTTCCGATGGAAAAAGTCTGTCAGACTTTTTCCATCGGAAATTCCCATCGTGTGTACAAGGCATTCGTGTTTGCCTGTGCCTTGCTGAGACAACCCTGCGTTGCTTTTACACTAGGTTGGCTCCTTTGAGGATATATGTATAGTTCCGTGATCCATTAACCTCGGAGTGTTTGGTTGGTTGGAACAACAGAGGACCAAACTGGCTCGCAATTGCGCTTTTTGATCTCCATAACTAGAGATCAACATCATTATCTATACCCAGTGAGGTGACTATCCTCAGGTGATACATAGAGGTGAAGCAAAACTCCTACATAAGTTGTACCTGTTTATTTGCAGCCACATGTCCTGTACATCCTAGTAAAACTCAGATGAAAAGGATTTTTCAGACTCTCAAAGTAGAGGGCGGAGACCTGCAGTAAAACACTGTACAAGAGCTCCGAGAGCTGATTGGAGGGGAGGGAAGGATCACTGTATTAGTGTCACTGGCCCCCAAAAAGTGTCAGTTAGTTGCCCAATTCGTCTGCCGCAGAACCGCTGAAAAAAAAACGCTGATCGTCGCCATTACTAGTAAAAAAAATGTTTTAAATTCCATAAAAATATCCCCTAGTTTGTAGATGCTATAACTTTTGCGCAAACCAATATACACTTTTTTTTTTTTTTTTTAAACAAAAATATATAGCAGAATACATAATGTAACGGATGTAAAAAACCTTATTTCTGCATTTTTTATAGGGTATGTTTTATAGCAGAAAGTAAAAATTATTTATAGCACAAAAAATTAAAACCGCAGAGGTGATCAAATACCACCAAAAGAAAGCGATCAATTTTATTTGGGTACAACGTCGCATGACCGCGCAAGTGTCAGTTAAAATAAGGCAGTGTCGTATCGGCAAAAAAATGGCCTGGTCATTGAGGGAGGGGGGGGTAAACCTTCTGGAGCTGAAGTGGTTAAAACACAGCAATGGCAGCCAAAAGACATCAGTTTCTAACCAATTTAGATTTTTCTAATGGCCCGTACACACGATCCGAAAATCAGAACAGATCGTCTGACTTTTTCGCTTAATAGTCGCAAGTAGAAATTGAATAGGTTACTAAAGTCATGAAAATTCTCGTACGTCAGAAATAAAAAATAAAAAAAAATCGGAAGTGATGTCATGTGTTTGTATTGTATTTTCGGACGACAACTATACTGACAAACGAAAATCGGAAGATCTGGTCTCGTAGGAGGAAAATTTTTGTGCTTGTCCGATAAAATAAAAAAATCGGATGAATTGTCACAATCGGCTCTCGAAAGCTCTGTACTAACGATCCGATTATCGTACGATCGCGTCAAAAGCGGTATTTTTCGTCCGATTTTTGGATCGTGTGTACGGGCCATAAGCAGATTAAAATGAACAGAACCCTTGGTTAGAAACACAATTGGCAAGGAGTATAGGCTGGGCGACATCGAATCTTCCCTAGTCTACATCCCTACAGTTCTCACATAAAGAGGGTGAGGTCCAACATTCCGGAGTCAGCAGTATTTCGAAAATTTAAAGCGGAGTTCCACCCAAAAATGGAACTTCCACTTTTCAGAACCCTCCCCCCTTCCAGTGTCACATTTGTCACCTTTCAGGGGGGAGGGGGGGGGAAGCAGATACCTGTCTAATACAGGACGTTTGCTCCCACTTCCGGGCATAGATACCTGCGGGTGGCTCGGGTATCTACGCCACTTCCTTCGTCCCCCCGCTGTCTTCTGGGAGACACACAGGTCCAAGTAGACATGTGCGATTCGTTTCGTACGAATCAAAAATTCATACGAATTTCCGAAAATTCCTACATTCGGAAGCATCCGAAATACGAATTTCTATTCTTACGAATTTTATACGAAATTTCGTTGACGAATTTCGTTATGGGAGTGGGAGAGACTGCTCAGACTGGTAGTCGATGGGAGATTCAGAATTGGACAAAATAAGAATGTTCGTTAATATCGTATTAGTATTGTCAAAATAATTACGATTATTCGTTAAGATGAAGTTAAAACCCCAGGAAGTCAGCACGGCACAGGGATGGTGGGAGCCCCTCATAGCGAGCACAGCACAGGGATGGTGGGAGCCCCTCATAGTGGGTACAGCCCCAGTCAGCACGGCACAGGGACGGTGGGAGCCCCTCATAGCGAGCACGGCACAGGGATGGTGGGAGCCCCTCATAGCGAGCACGGCACAGGGATGGTGGGAGCCCCTCATAGCGAGCACGGCACAGGGATGGTGGTCGTACGAAACAAATCCAAATTGAATTTCGGACACGAATTACGAAATACGAATTTTCGTCTAATACGGAACGAAACTAAACAAATTTATTGACGGCGCACATGTCTAGAAGACAGCAGGAACCAGTGAAATTGTGCAGGCGGGAGTCGCGCATGCGCAGTAGGGAACCAGGAGGTGAACCTGCAAGGCTTCACTTCCTGGTTCCCTTCCCGAAGATGGCGGCAGCATCTGAGAGACGAGCGATTGCTCGGCTTCGGGTGCAGACATCGCGGGCGCCCTGGACAGGTAAGTGTCCATATTTTAAAAGCAGATGCAGTATTTGTAGCTGCTGACCAAAAAAAAAAACCGGCGGAAATTAATCAAAAATACCCTAAACTTTCAGAACTGAAAATCAATAAATACTGTATGAGCAAAGCAAAGACACAATCTATGCAAAGCATTTTACCATTCAGAAGGAATGTGCGATTACATACAGAATTCCTCCCGAACCGCTTATCATACCAAAGCTGAAGACGTCATTTTCCTATATTCATTCTACACAAATGGAACAAAAGAAATCGTTCCTTCTAGGAATTTACTCATCGCTACACGAGTTAAATGAGCCTCTTCACAACAGCGGTAAAGACCCATGAGAGCTCCCCTCCTCCAATCACACAAGCGTCATTCATAAAAGGAAACATTTGTTTAGCGACTGTAAACAAACATTCGGGGCGGCAAAGAAAGTCAGTCCTTTGAAACGTTCCTCTAAGCCTCCCATTCTGTAAGTAAAAATAACATGAAGAGCACAAAAGGCCTCGGAGACGTCTCACAGAAAGGAAACGCGGCTCCCGAAACCGGAGGACAAGGAAAAACGCCATCTCGTTTGCGCTGAACCCGTGTTTACACATGGGGTGTAGCCGCTATTGGAGTGAGGAAGGAAATGATTCAAATCGCATTCCACGGCATGAATGCAGCAAACTCGGGAAATGCAATTTCATGTGGCTAAGGTTTTAACTCTTTATGGAAAAAGCAAGGCTGGTTAAGAATACCAATGACATTGGGGTAAACGCTAATGCACCAGCCACATTCGTTAGCCTCTACCTTAACGAGCATTTTGCAATACGAGCAATATATATATTTTTTTTAATTCTGACTCGGTTTGCGAGTGTTGTCTCGCAAAACGAGCAGGATTCAAGCCTCTGCGGTGTGCAATACCGCATTTGGCCAGGGGTGCCGGAGCCGATCGGAGACGTTTGGAAATACTCTGAAACACTCGGAAATACTCCATTCCCGGGGTTTTCTGAGGGCAGCCGAACAATCTCCGAGTATATCCGAGTCTCTCCGGCGCCCCCCCCCCCCCACCTCTGGTCACATGCGGTATTGCATGCCATAGAAGTCAAGGTGGAACAAATTATTTTCGCTTCCATTGATTTCTATGGGGAAACTCGCTTCGATATGCGAGTGCTTTAGATTACAAGCATTCTCCTGGAACGGATTATACTCGTAATCCGAGGTTCAACTCTACATTTTTTGTATTAATTTTCCTTTAATAGGATTATGAAAATTTGCTTATGTCTATGTTCTTATATTTATATCATAGAAAAACAAAATAAACTCAAATCAAATGGCTTAAAAAAATCTAAAATAATTCTGATATAAGTGTTACTAAACCCACAACAGTAAAATCAGTCTGTATATGCAGTAAAGCATGCTTGTTATTCTCACTGTGGAACCTAAGGGGTCAAACTTCTGCACTGTGTAAAAAGGCTGTTTGATCCTGTCTTCTCTGTTCCTCCCCTTCTTCCACTGTCCCCAAACCATCTCCTGATAGAACAGAGGCTAGGGGACAAGCTGCACATGCTCAGTTTGGTGTGTATTGCCAGAAAGTTTTTTTCCTGGGAAGAATGCATGTGATCAGCACAGGGCCAATCAGCACTGTCCAGCCAAGAGGGTCAGGGGTCCTGCAGCCTCATAGGACAGTCAAAGGAGAATGAAAACTCCTCCTACAAGCTTTAACCAGACACTGATAGAAGTTACAAGACTACTCTAACTGCTGATGAGAAAAGTTATTTAGCAGTCTAGAATTACTAAAATAATTGCATTTGCATGTTCTGTGTACTGTGGGAGACCAGATATGCAGAGTCCTGGGTTTAGTAAAACTTTAAAGCGGAAGTAAACCCATCGATTTATTCGTTTCAAAGAGCAGTTAACATTCCCAGCATGCCGGAAATGCTAGCTGTCACATTTGTTTGTGCTCTCAACCAAACTGTCAAACCATCCAATGGCTGGAGTCCTAACGGATTGTGAAGGAATGTGATGAGCATAATGATAAATTAGAAAATGTCTATTCTCTATGCATCTTTACTATTCTATAAAGTCTATATTGCTTTTTTTATGTACACCACTGCTGTAATCCTTCCTTACTCAATATGCCCTCTAATAACATCCCCTCCCATCGAAAAGACTGGAGAAGACAGAAATGGCGGATACCCTCTTCTCCCACACTCCTGAAATATGCGGAAGTAAAAGTGGAGGTGCAGCCGAAAAAAAAAAAAAAGTCAGCAGCTACTAAAAGTGTAGCTGCTGACTTTTAATAAGGACACTTACCTGTCCTACTCGCCCGCGATGTCGGTCCCGCCACGGCGATCGATCGCTGCTGGCAGGTCCCGGCTCCTCCATCCTGAGTAAGGGAAAAAGGCAGTGAAGCGCACGGCGCTTTGTGAATGAGCGGCTTGCCTTCTGGGATACACAAAGTTGCCAGAAGGCAGCGCGCCCCATTCACAAGAAGAGGAAGGAGACCCACCGCGGACGAGAAGAGGAACATTAGAGGCAGATTAGGGGACTTCCGCATAGCAACAGGCATTTAGGGGGGGGGGGGGGGGAGTATAAAAAATGTAATTTTTTTCTATAAATTTTTTTATTTTTTGTAGGATTTTTAATGTTAAAATTTTTTCAGGGTGGACCTCCGCTTAAAGGCAGACCAGAGGGACAACCAAGCTTGATCATCACGTTTCTGTACTCTTTTTGTATTGCAGCCAATCAGATGTGCTTTCCAGATTCACATTAACATAATGGTGACGTATCATGCTGTGTGTAAAAAGTTCAGTACTGCCTGTAATAAAGCAGAGATAACGGAGTAGTTCAACTGAGACGGACGTGTCTGAGTTATTCCCAGCGTGCACGCATTATCTACACTAATTCCAAACAGCAGTAAAATCCATATTGACCCCTTTGTGGCTTCTTCGAACCGAAGCAGGATCACATGTGCAGCATCATGGCAGTTGGAGATTAAAGTGATTGTATACCCGCTGCTGTTTTTTTTTTTTTTTTTTTTTTTACATACCTGAAAGGCAAAAAGGCATAATGAGCTAGTATGCACCGCATACTAGCTCATTATGAAATACTTACCTTATCGACGCCTCGTTCTAACTTACCTGGTCTACGCCGAGGGAGATGTCATCTTGCCTCGGCGTGTCTTCCAGGTATCGCCGCTCCAGCACTGTGAGTGGCTGGAGCAGCGATGTCACTCCCGAGCGCCGGCAAGGTCCGGCGACTACCGGGCTTTAGCAGAGAATCCCCACCGCGCATGCGCCGCTGCAGTCAGCGGCTCATTGCGAGGGGAAGATCTCCTAAACGGTACAGGTTTAAGAGATATTCTTTTTACCTACAGGTAAGCCTTATTCTAGGCTTACCTGTAGGTAAAAGTAAAAAAAAACAGGGTATACAACCGCTTTAAACCAAATGGCAGCTTCCTTGGCTGAAAACGATCGGAGGGTTTACTTCCAGTTTAAGTTCAAAGCATCATACTTTACAATGACCAAGGAGCTCACCTGATTTTTTTTGATCAGTAGCTGCACGGTCTGGAGGTTGTGTCCATGGTCAGTTGATGTTGCAAGAGGCATTCTCTCTTCAACCCAGAGCTGGAAAAAAAAAAAAAAAAATATGTTCAACAGAAAGCAAAGCAAATATTTTCAATTTTATTAGGATGAGGCACTGAACTTTAAACCCCCCGCTATTTAAAACTCCAGAAATAATCAGCTATAATGAAAATCACAAGCTGACAAATCATGCAGAACGCCGGAAACTTGGTCACTTACATAGGGGTGCGCACGGAGGGGGCGCGCACAGGGGGTGCCAGGTGTGCGCACAGGGTGTGCCTGGGAACACCCTTATCACTCTGTGCTGCACAGATTCCCCCTGCTGCTTGGCTGTAGAGAAAGGGACTGGGGAATCTCTGTCCTTAGATTCTTTCTCTGTATCAAAAGTGAGACATCAGGGGTCTGCTTAGACCCCTGATATTTCACCAAAGCCCCCAATGGGGCTCATTAAAAAAATGAATTGTAAAAAATAAATAAAAAAAATACAATTGCAAACAAGTAATAAAAAGAAACTACTGACATAGTCCGCTGCTCTACTGACACTATCCATTGCTATAATATATACACACATACACTCACATGTGTGTTTGAGCTTTGGAGTGCACACCCTAATATGCAATAGGCTGCGCACGCTTATGGTCACTTACAATCTCATCTTCCACATCTCTGTTGAACTGGTGAATTTCTTTAGAAGCCAAGAGATATTTTTTCCTCTCGTTTAGCGGGGCCATGAGTTCCACGAACCTCTTCTCCACAACTATACGCTGACCGTCAACCTCATCTGGACTCTGCCCCTCCTGGCTCAGGGCCGTAGCCTGGCTCTGCAGCTCTTCCACCTCCTTCTTGCGCACGTCCATTTGATTTTCCAGCATCTAATAACAAAAAAGGAAACATCATTTCTATACGCAGGATAAGAAGAGGGACCTCTTCAAATAAGTATGGTGGGCAAGAACTGTATGCAATTCAACTGTAGCTGGACATAAATTACTACATTTCATAATAAGGACCCTAACTAAATCTAAGGCCCCTTTCACACTCGCACGTTTTTCAGGCGGTTTAGCGCTAATATTAGCGCTGTTATACCGCCTGAAAAATCGTGCCCTGTATTCTTCAATGTGAAAGCCCGAAGGCTTTCACACTGAAGCGGTGCGCTTGCAGGACCGCTCCAAAAGTCCTGCTAGCCGCATCTTTACAGCGGTGAAGGAGCGGTGTGTTCACCGCTCCTTTACCGCGGCTGCCCATTGAAATCAGTGGGACACCGCGGTAATACCGCCCGCAAACCGCGGCAATAGCCGCGGTTTGCGGGCAGTATTAACCCTTTTTCGGCCGCTAGCGGGGGTTAAATTCACCCCGCTAGCGGCCGCATACCGCGGTGATAACGACGGTATAGCGGCGCTGAAAATCGCGCCGCTATACCGCACCTGCCCGCCCCAGTGTGAAAGGGGCCTTAGGACTACAATGGTACCCAATTTTTGTAAAAAGTATCAAAAAATAATTATATAACAAAAATTGCACATGTATACATCAAAAAAAAAAAAACAAACATACAAAAACACACAAAACCTGCACATAAAAAACATAACCAAAACCCTCCAGTACTTCTTGAATACTGGTCCTTGGTGGCTCCCCTATGGTGGAGCAGAGAGTTGCTGTCATTTCAGCCACCAAGGACCTTTATTCAAGGAGTACTGGAGGGTTTTGGTTATGTTTATGTGCAGCTTTTGGGCGTTTTGTATGTTTTTTGATATGTATACAATATGTGCAATTATATATATATATAGATATAGATATACACACACACACACACACACACACTACACTTTATATTTCTAAATATTATTCTGAACATGGAATTCCTTGTACTATTTCTAATGCATTTTAGTGTATAACGTTATTTGTAACCCTTTTTTTTCTATGATAAAATAATAAAAACATTGAAAAAAATATATATATATTTTTTGATACTTTTTACAAAAATGTTGTACCGTTCTAGTCCTATTTAGTTTGTTAGGGTCCATATTTTGTATATCATTGATTAGGATGAGGTACCAGACCTATATGGTCTACCAAATGAGGGACTCCTAAGGCCCGTACACGCGATCAGATTTTCCGACGGGAATTGTGTAATGACAGGCTGTTGTCGGAAAATCTGACCGTTTGTACGCTCCATCGGACAATTCTTGTCGGATTTTCCACCAAACAAATGTTGAATAGCATGCTATCAAATTTTCTGACAACAAATGTGTGTTGTCGGATTATCTAAACATGTGTACACAAGTCCTTCGGACAAAACTCTAAAGTACAAACACGCATGCTCAGAAGCAATGCTCACCATAAGACAACTTTAGCAGAAGTTGCCCAAAGGGTGGCGCTAAAGAGCTGAAAAACCATGTAGTTTCGTGTTTGTTGGCCGACAATTGTGTGCCGTTTGTATGCAATACAAGTTCCTGGCCAACGCCCTTCGGACAAAAGTCCTACGCTTTGTCTGATGAAAATCCGATCGTGTGGATGAGGCTTTATTGAGGCCTTCCTCACATTTTCAGATTACATTTCTTGTATGCAGAGATTATTACATGACAAACATTTTTGGTGCATTTGTGTAATAATCGGTGTATGGAGTGCAAATGATCAGGAGGCCAATAGCAGATATCTGGTGGGTTAGAAATTTTCGCCTGACATTCTATGCATGTCTGCAGATAAGAGAAGAAAAAAGGGAAGGATAACCTGGCTTCATACAAATGTCTTCTAAATAGGAGGAGATTACCTGGCACTAAGAAATGCATGTACAAGGTGGCTGAGAAGGTGATTTTATACCCCCCCCCCCCCAATCATGTTCAACGCGACAGACTTATTCCAACCCAGACAGCCAATTGCACAAGGACATTGGAAGAGCCAACACACATGCTCAGATAAGGCAACCCAAAATATTTTTTGGCTATGGGTTACCTAATCCGCAACAGATTTGGCAAATCCACTGTAAATGTCTAATCTGACAGCCATGGGTTGGTGGGCAAGTGCCAACCATCCATATGATGCATGGAAAATGGGTCACCCTAGAAAGACTACATGTTCCAGACCCCCCCCCCCCCCCACAACCCTATTTAATTTCCAATTGATTATCTGCAGTGGGGATCTACAAGTGGTAGAATGTACTGCCTACTTGTAATGATTTATTTGAGAAAAAAAAGTTTTTATTGAACAATTTACATTTGGAACATAATTCTGCAAGTTACAAGGCAATACTGGAGAAATGCATAAAACAAGAAATGTGGCTTATACATATATAGGCACAGTAGAACAAAAAACTTGTTCAGATTGAACACTGGATTCAGTGACTATCAATAAGTGGAAAACCCTATGTCCACGCTATTCATGGAATTGCACGCTAGAAGGATGTATAGTATTACGGACCATCAGTGCATGTGTCTGCGGACTCAAGCCATCGATCCCAGATTTTGTAGTACTTATCTGGACAACCTCTGTTGATGTATATGAACTTTTTGTAGGGAAGAGTGTTATTTATATCTAGTTTCCAATCGTTGAAGCTGGGGGGAGTGGGTCTCATCCACTGTCTGGCTATAATTTTTCTAGCATTAAACAATGTTTCATGCAAAAATGTTTTAGTGAATTTGTCCATCCCAGAGTCGGGGAATATCCCCAGTAAGCATTGTTTGGGGTCCAGGGTCAATGGGGATCCCATGTCATCATGGAGGAAGTCAACAATCTGCTTCCACAGACCCTGAAGGACCGGGCACGCCCAGAGTAGATGGAAGAATGTGCCCGTCGCTTGGTTACACATTGTGCACAAGGTAGAAAACTGTCGTCTAAAGCGGGCGATTCTTAGGGGGGTGAGATACGCTCGGTGCACCACGTATAACTGGGTCAGCCTGTCAGAGAGCTTGGGGGATACAGTCTTGCACGAGTCTAGTGCTTCACTCCACTCCTCATCCTCCAGTGGGCCCACCTCTCTTTCCCATCTTGGTTTAAGGCTGTAAGCTAGCGTGGTAGATGATGGGGTGAGAAGCATGACATAAAAATCAGAGATCAGCTTTCGCGGGTCCACACCCTTAATCACTGCCATAATAACATTGGGCGTAGATTGTGGCAAAGGCTGGGGAAACTGAGCTTGGGCTGCGTGACGCACCTGGAAGAATCTAAAAAGCATAGAATTGGGCAGCAGGAACTCATTTTGGAGGTCCTCAAAGTTTTTAAGTGTGCCATCGGAAATTATGTGGTGCAAATAATATATTCCATATTCGCACCATATCTCTGTGTCAGGGATCAAGAGAAACTCTGAGAGTAGTCTATTGTGCCATAAGGGGGTATAATTGTTGTGCTTAGGGGTCATTAATATTTTAGTGGTGATGTCCCATACGCGCCTATATTGGTATAATAGGGACCCACGGTCTCTATTGGAGTTATTCCCACTATGTCCCACTGCAATTGCAGTGAGTGGGTCAGTGGTCAGTTGTGCCCACCGTGGACAGAGAAGGGTGAGGAATCTGAGTCTGTCGGTTTTATCTATGTGGTATAGTTGAGACAGTTGGGACGCAAGGTAATAAAGATTTAAGTCAGGGAGGGCTGTTCCACCTAGGTCAGTAGGGTTCTTAAGGACTCTCCAGGCCAGCTTGTGTCTGTTGGTACCCCAAATAAATGTCTTGAGTATGGCCTCCATTGACTTGAAAAATTTCAAGGGTAAGTATACGGGTGTGTGCCAGAGTATATACAATATTTTAGGAAATAATATCATTTTAACAATGTTAATGCGGCCCCACACGCCGAGCGGTAGTCTCGCCCATACCTGGGTTCTAGACTTGAGATCAAAAATGGGTTCTATGTTCAGGGATATATAGTCAGCCGGTGTTCTATTCACCAATACTCCAAGATATTTGATAGTGTTCACTCGCTGGAGTGGTAACTGTGCCTGTAGCTTGGGAGAGGGGAAACTATCCATAGGCAATATTTGAGATTTCTCCCAATTAATTTTAAGGCCAGAGAACTGACCAAAGTGTTCAATTGTATGTAACGCCTTCCGAAGCGATGTGGCAGAGTCGGCCAGGTATAGTAGCGTGTCGTCTGCGTATAAGCTACGTTTTTCAGTCAGGGAACCAAGGCAGAGACCCTGAATCTCGGGGTCCTCTCTAATGGAGATTGCAAGGGGCTCCGCCGCCAAGGCATAGAGGAGCGGAGACAGTGGGCAGCCCTGTCTAGTGCCCCTGGATAAGTCAAATGTCTGGGAGGCCCTCCCGTTGGCCACTACTTTACCCCTGGGTTCCAGATATAATAATTGAACCCACTTAATAAATTTAGGTCCAAAACCAAAGCCACGGAGGCATCCCCAAAGGTACCGCCACTCCACTGAGTCAAAGGCCTTGGCAGTATCCAAAGCCACCACCACCCGGGACCCAACATTAGTATGTGTCGCTTGTAAGTTAATATACAATTTTCTGAGGTTGAAGGAGGTGTTACGCCCCGGCATAAATCCAGCTTGGTCAGCATGAATCAGGGTTAGAATCACTTGGTTAAGGCGTAGGGCAAGTACTTTAGCCAGAATCTTTATGTCTACCTGGAGGAGCGATATTGGTCTATAAGATTCCGGGAGGCCTGGGTCCTTGCCTGGCTTAGGTATGAGGATAATTACCGCCTCGCCCATCGATGGGGGTAAGGTGAAATTGTCAAATAGATGGTTGAAGAGGGACAATAACTTGGGGGCAAGTATCTCGATGTATTGGGCGTAAAATTCTATGGGCAACCCATCTGAACCCGGGGCCTTGGATCTGGCGAAGCTCCCAATTGCTGTGGTTATTTCGTCGAGTGTAAGAGGTGCGTCTAGCATAGCCATTTGGGCATCGTCTAGCTGTGGAAAGATGATTTCCGCCAGTAGATCTTCCAATTGAGAGTCAGTGGCAGAAACCTGGGACGTATAGAGTTGAGAAAAGAAGTCCCTAAATTTAGAAGTGACAGCCTGGGGTTCCGTAATCTTTTCCCCATTAGGACCAGTGAGGGAAATGACAGTAGGGGGTCTATCCTCACTATGTGCTAAGTAGGCCAACAGTTTACCCGCTCTACTTGTAATGATTTATAGTGTAAAATATTAGATGTAAATAAACGATTGGATTTAAGAAAAGTGTTGTGCACAGATTTGTCCTCATCATTCAGAGTAAAGGACCAGAAAAATTCCCAATTTCCTTTTTCTTGTTGGTTTAAGAAAATCTAAAAAAAAAAAAAAAAAACGCAAAAATTTCATAAGTAACCCGCCATAAGTAGAAAGCGGTTCTCCTGAAGGAAGCTACTGAATTATGGCAAATCAACCGACAGAACAAACCACCAGAAAGGGGCCAGTGTCTGGTGAGTTGTGCATCATTTAGGGCCCATTTACACAAGAGACTGCAACTGCATGTTTTTTTCTTGTACTTATGCATGCATGTGATGCACGTTTTACTATCTACATTTGTCCTGTGAGGTCACATCCTTCTTTGCTTGGGCTTCTATGTACACCGATACATTGCAGTGCGTTAACATGCATTTTTGCGATGCGGAAAATGCTGCATGCTGTACTTTACTGCACTGGTGTGAACTATGCCCATTGGATAGCCTGGATTTTGGACTGTCTATGCAGTTGGAGTGCAGTCTAAAAGACATCCAACTGTATCCCACTGCATTCGGTGTGAAAGGGCCCTTACTGTGTAGCTGCCTAAAGGCCCTTTCACACCGACCGCAGTTGGATGCCTTTTGGACTGCACTCCAACTGCATACAGTCCAAAATCAAGGTAATCCTATGAGCATAGCTCACATCATTGCAGTGCAGTTCAGCAAAGTAAAAAAAAAAAAAGAAACATGCTCAATTTTTTTCGCACCGCAAATGTGCTTCAAGTGCACCGTGCCCATTTAAGCCAAAAAAGCCAAGCCCAAAAACATAGGAAAATGCACTGCAAACAGCGCAAAATGCATTCAAGTGGTGCACATCAAACACATCTAAACATGCAGTAAAAAAACATGCAGTTATGTGCAGGTTCTGGTGTGGAAGGGCCCCAAGGCTAGCCATGTGTGTGTAGATTTCCCACAGGGCGAGGGAGAAATCAATAAATTCCCCCAATCCACACTAGGTAACCTTGGAGGACTCTCCCCATGGCTGCCTGAATACCCTAACAGTGACTACCTCTGACACGACGCAGTCACTTGTTTGGCTGATCATTTTCAACCCATTTCAGACATTTTTTTTAACTGACTTTCATCGAGCCAGGTGGTAATAGAAGACAATGGTGGCAAGTAGACAGACTAGTAAATTGCACTTTTCTCTGTGATGTGATCTCTCTGCAATAAAAAAAACAAAAAAACTCTGGACGGTGATTATTGATCCATGGTGTGCTGGTGAATATGTACACTTGCTTGATGTTTCCAGGTCCCAGCTGGTAATCGCTGCAGCGCCCACCATTTTATGAGCCTGGTAAATTGCTCATCAGTTAAAAAAAAAAAAGTATCCTTTAAAACATCTTGCCATGCGATTTGCTGTGTACAGTTAATATTGCAAATTATGAAGTATAAATTTGCTAAAAGATTCCTACTGTATTAAATTGTATTGTAATTGGCCCTAGTATGTATATGTATGAATGTAAGTTAGGGACCTTAGAGTGTAAGCTCCTTGAGAGTAGGGGCCGGTGTGTGTATGTATGTGTGTGTGTGTGTGTGTGTGTGTGTGTGTGTGTGTGTGTGTGTGTGTGTGTGTGTGTGTGTGTGTGTGTGTGTGTGTGTGTGTGTGTGTATGTATGTATGTATGTATGTGTGTGTATGTATATACATACACACACACACACACACACACACACACACACACACACATATATATATATATATATACATATATACATACACACACACACACACACATATACACACACATATATATCTCTAGATGGATGGATATATATCTCTAGATAGATGAATGGAGATAGATGGATAGATATATATATATATATCTCCATCCATATAGAGCTATATATCCATCCATCTAGAGAGAAAAAAAAAAATAGAGATATATATCTATATCTATATATATAATCTATCTCCATCCATCTATACAGAGATTATCTATATAGATGGATGGATTTATGATATATATAGATATTAGGGCTGCAACTAACGATTATTTTCATAATCGATTAGTTGGCCGATTATTGTTTCGATTAATCAACTAATCGGTTAATAACCTTTTGCTGTGATTTGCATTTTTAAATTATTATTTTTTTGGGCAGATTAAAAAACAAATTGCTGCAAAAACACATTACATGCTTTTCTGCAGCTTCTCCATTGAAGTCTGTTCAACCCAAAAAACAAAATGGCACCGTTTTGCGTTAAAAAAAGTCCTTGCCCTTTCCAAATACGCAGCAGCTGAAAAAATCATGGATGTGAGAACGTGTCCCATAGGAAACCATGTAAATGACCTGTAGTGTGTTTCTGCAAAAAGCACAAAAAAAAAAAAACCAGAGGTGTGACCCGGGCCTGAGATGTTTAGTAACATAATGGGGTTAAAAAAAACTAAAATTAGTACAAAAAGAGCAAATGGCTACTGTAAGGTGTTAATTTTTTACTGTGGGACAGTGAAAGTAATATTTACAGTAGCGATTTGCTCTTTTTGTACTATAAAGGGCTAATTTTAGTTTTTTTTAACCCCATTATGTTACTTGCCGATTTATCGAATATGAAAATGGATAATGATTAATTTCATAATCGATTAGTTGTTTTGGCCCTAATAGATATATCTCTATATATAGATGAATATATTATAATATATATATATATATATATATATATATATATATATATATATATATATATATATATATATAAATAGTCTATATAAAGCGCTGCGTAAATTGACGGCGCTATACAAGTACCTGAAATAATAATAAAAGGATAATTTGAAGACAAAAACAAAATATCCTGCAGTTTGCTATGTCACCAGCAGAGGGTGCTGTACGGTGGGATGCTTGGCATATATGTGACATACATAATGGACCTCCTAATGATTTGCACATGGGATTTCAATGTCATATGGAGCTTTTGTCCCTGGAGGGATTCAGTAGCTTTTCTAGCCAGTCCTGGCTGCACAAATCTGGCTCGCGTCTGCACTAAATGTAACGCTGCGCTCGGGGAGAGAGAGAGAGATAGAGAGAAAAGAAAGGCTCTGTGTGAAGGACTCCTTTCCCGGGTACAGTGCCCACTCAATGCCTCTTCATAGTCCTTTCACTGGCTGACATTTGAAGGATCACATTCCGGCACAAGCTGTCTGAGACTTTAGCACAATAAATGTGCACACAGAAGCTGCATAGAGCCTATAACTGGCAGGGGCTGCGTGGGAGGACAGCCTGAATCACACTCCCCTTTGTCTCTGGCTATTTCTGATCACTAATGAATTAAAGCTCCAAGTCATTAGATTCCCTATTGCTGGGTTTGCCTATGGGTCATTGGAAAAGATTTCCAAATATGCTGCAAGCATTGTTATGTGTACTGTGTGCCTGGCACCCTCTTGTGATGGAAGATTTGAGAAGTCCTTTGGTATTTGATTAAAGCAAAAGGCCCACATTAATGTAATCAGCAGATCTGGAGACCCAAAAGGTCCCTACAGAGGGCAATGGAGTCCACTTATGGCATAGGGTTGCCATCTGTGTGGGATTAACCCGGACAGTTCGGGTTTTGAATCATGTGTCCGGGTTTCAGTCCAGTTTAAACCCGGACACATTATTCAGACAGGAATGTGGCTCAGAACAGGGCCTGACTGGAGGGTGAGGGGGCACTATGTGCGCCACATTACTATTCTCTTTGGAGAGCCCAAAAGGTGTCCCAGGTCTGTTTTAGGGGAGCTGCTGTAGGGAGGAAACCGAAGACTGCGATAGAACAATTGCACTACGCAACCCAAGCAACTGTCAATTATGTATTTTTCTGAAGCCACACACTCTTTAGCTCAGTGAAAACAAGAGTGCGGCTAGCCATACATGTTTGGATTTCACTCACTCAGCTCTGCAGGCTTAAGGACTCTGCCTCCCATTGGCTCCCGCTGCTGTCAATCTCATCCAGTGAGCCAATGAGGAGAGAGGTGGCAAACGCAAGCCGCAGCAGTGTGTGCGAATGGACACGCAGAGCAGCAGCATAGGGGTCAGCCTCCTTGGGTAACCTTATAGCAAGCAAGACTCAGCAAGAGGGAGTGGCCAGGAGCACAGACAGGGGACCTGAGAAAAGGAGGATCGGGGCTGCTCTTTGCAAAACCACCGCACACAGGAGGCAAGTATAACATGTTTGTTATATAAAAGAATTGCCTTTAATATCTCATTAAGCAGGGTGGTGCCAACAGGGCCATCCATTGCTCGAATATTTGACCATGCAGCAAGAATTGGCCAAACTTTAAGCTGTGTATGGCCAGCCTAAAGAGGTTGTAAAGTCAGAAAGTTTATATCTTTATGCATTCAGATAAAAAAGCCTTTTGTGTGCAGCACCCCCCCCCCCCCCCCGTCCACGAGTGTCTTAGGTGTCCGAGACTCCCCTCCCGATTGGTTGAAACACAGCAGCGGCACCATTGGCTCCCGCTACTGTCAAACTCTGTTAGCCAATCGGGAGAGAGAGGGGGTGGGGCTGGGCCGTGGCTCTGTGTCTGAATGGACGCGGGGAGCTGTGACTTGGCTCTGGTGCCCCCTTAGCACAGAAGAGGCACCCGAGAACAGGAGGATCCGGGCTGCTCTGTGCAAAATCCACTACACAGGGAAGCCAAGTATAACATGTTTGTTATTTTTATAGAAAAAGAAAACTAGACTTTACAATCACTTTAAGGGGAATTGCAGGCATACAAGTAGGCCAGCTCCCAGTACGTGGCAAGAATATGAAAAGTCCATGTTTAAAAAAGAGGCAATATTGAATAGGACCTTAGTGTTGGAAAAACAGAAGGGGTGCAAAATGCTCTTTATTTAAAGTGTCTTATGAAAGTCTTCAGGGAAAAAGCGGACATTAGCCTTTCACCAAAAAGTCCTCTTATCTTTATTATTTCAGGTACCATATATACTCAAGTATAAGCTGACCCGAATATGAGCCGAGGCACCTAATTTTCCCACAAAAAACTGGGAAAACGTATTGACTCGAGTATAAGCCTAGGGTGTCCATCTGCATGCCTCACTGTGCCCAATCTCCCTACCTGATCTCCGGCGCTGTTATGACTAGACTGACGTTTAACATGGGAGTCTATGGAAGGGGTGCCTGGCTTTGAAAAAAATTGAAAAAAATCGGTGCTCCCCGGCCGTAGCTCACCTGGACTAAAAACTTTGCACACTTGTACACTTGTAGAGGAAGAGTGGGGCTACATGTCTGCCATGTTTGGGGTCCAGGGCCAGCCGGTACCGGGTCCCCAAAATCACTGGAGAAATTACAGTTTAACATGGGAGTCTATGGAAGGGGTGCCCGGGTTTGAAAAAAAAAAATCGGTGCTCCCCGGCCACCAAACATTGCACACTTGTAGAAGAAGAGTGGCTACATGTGTGCCAAGTTTGGGGTCCAGGGGACCTACGGCTGGCCGAAACAGGCGCACAGATGTGAAGATGGACACAGACTCGAGTATAAGCCGAGTGGGTATTTTCTGCCCCAAAAAATGTGCTGAAAAACTCGGCTTATACTCGAGTATATAGAACTTGGGAGACCATGAAGATCTTACAGAGCCAGATGAGCAAAGAGTTGAGATATGGTGCCTCCAACTATGTTCTAGTCTCTCAGAACCTACTACACGAGGAACGGATGGGGAAAAAATAAATTACGACTCTGAGAAACTAGCATTTTACCAGCGAAACCAGATATATCCAATCACAAACCATTTCTAAAACGATTAGCAACCAAGAACAGGTCTGGGGCAAACTAACGAGGTTACCAGTACACCCAGTACTAAGATTGCTGGTATTTTGCTGAATGGAAATCTGTACTGGAAGAAATATGTAGGGAGCCACTGCCGACCCATTTCTGAAAATATCAGTTGCCTGCTTGTCATGAGTTTGTGACCCCTGAACAAGTATGTATCCAGTGAAGGGAGTGCGGAACTTTTGATTGCATAACTGCTCTGGGCTAGTGAAAATTCAAAGACATTTGATCAGCATAACAGATATTGGCATTTGTGAGGGTTATTTTAATTGGCGCTAGGATGGCTAATGGAATAGGGTGAAGGTGTGAATGGCTGTGGGAGGTGATTAAAAAAAAAACGTCCCATAGGAAAAGAACTAAAAATGAAAAGTCACAAAAGGTTGGAGTCATTGGACGTTCCTAAACAGACTGTGTAAAATTACAGATAGTGGTTGCACTAGAATGGATTCACTAAGGCTGCTTTCACACTGAGGCGCTATTGAGCTAAAAATAGCGCGCCTGCAATGCGTCCTGAAAGAGCCGCTCCTTTGTATCCAGTGTGAAAGCCCGGCCCGAGCGCTGGTAAAAAAAACTCCTGCCAGCCGCATCTTTGAGGCGCGGTAGGAAAGGTAAAAATACCGCTCCTATAGCACCCCTGCCCATTGAAATCAATGGGGTAGCGCCTCCAAAACGCCGCAAGGCGGCGTTTTTGCAGGCGGGTTTAACCCTTTTTCGGTTAAAATTACCCCGCTAGCGCCCGCAAATCGCGGCAAACACGACGGTAAAACGCCGCTAAAAATAGCTGCGTTTTACCGCCAGCGCTTCAGTGTGAAAGTAGCCTTAGTGCCTGTAAAAAGAGCAAAAAAAAAACAAAAAAAAAAAACACAAGGAGCGCCTCCAACTAAAGCCTTATACACACGATCGGATTTTCCGCAGACAAAGCGTAGAACTTTGGTCCGATGGGCGTTGGCCAGGAATTTGTCTTGAATACAAACAGAAAAGAATTGTCGTCCAACAAACACAAACATAGTGACGTATTAGACGAACTACGTGGTTTTTCAGCTCTTTAGCGCCACCCTTTGGACACCTTCTGCTAATGTTGCGTTTGGTGAGCATTGATTCCAAGCATGCGTGTTTGTACTTTGGACTTTTGTCCGACGGACTTGTGTACACACGCTCGGAAAATCTGACAACAGACCGTTGTCCGCGGAAAATTTTAAAGCCTCCCATCCAACATTTGTCCGCGAAAATTGTCCGATGGAGCGTACAAACGGTCGGATTTTAGGCCAACGGTTTGTCAACACACAATTCCCGTCGGAAAATCCGATCGTGCGCTTTAGTGTTGATATATCAGAAGGAAGGCAATAAAATAAAAAAATGCACTCACATTTGAAGGTTAAAAACAGGACAATTCACAGTGGATGTCATGTTTTCATCCTTCAAATAAAGGTGAGTGCATTTTTTTATTCGTATTGCCTTCCTGCTGATAGATCTACACTTAGGTCCCTTTCACACTGAGGAGTTTTTCAGGCGCTGTAGCGCTAAAAATAGCGCCTAAATACCGCCTGAAAAACTCCTGCCCTGCAGTCTCAATGTAAAAGCCCGAGGGGCTTTCACACTGAGGCAGTGCGCTAGCAGGACCGCTCCAAAAGTCCTGCTAGCTGCATCTTTGGAGCGGTGAAGGAGCGGTGTGTATACCGCTCCTGCCCATTGAAATCAATGGGACAGCACGGCTATACCGCCGGCAATGCGCCTCTGCATAGGCGCATTGCCAGCGGTATTAACCCTTTTCCGGCCGCTAGCGGGGGTTAAAACCGCACTGCTAGCGGCCGAATACCGCCGCAATTCCGACTGTATAGCCAGCGCACCTCCTGCCCCAGTGTGAAAGGGGCCTAAGTTGGCGGCGCTCCGTGTGTTTTTTGCTCTTTTTAGACAGCCGCGATGTAGACTTTTGCTTTTTCTGGTAAAGGGGAAATTTTGGAAATGCGCAGACTTATTGTATGTACATTACAGTACACTGCCATTCATTCTGAAAGGCACTCCAATGCACACAGTAACAAAAACACAGCTGTACTACAGTGCACCACAACGTACAGATGTGAAGAGTATCAGGGTATTTACATTTAATTTTTTTATTTTAGGCATTTAAAACTTGCGGAGAAATTAATGGGCCCTAAATAGGAGAGATGTACCGTCTGGAAATAAGAGCTGTATGGGGGAAAGGCGCATGAAATGGCACAGATAACCGATCCTTATTACACCTTCCCCTCTTAAGGCCCGTACACACTTTCGGATTTTCCAACAAATGTGTGATGGAAGGGTTTTGTCTGATAATCCGACCGTTTGTACGCTCCAGCGGACAATTGTCAGAATTTCCACCAACAAATGTTGAATAGCATGCTTTAAAACTGTCCGACAACAAAAATAGGATTTTTATAACAGCTTACCTGTAAAATCCTTTTCTTGGAGTACACCACGGGACACAGAGCTAGTCATTACATAATGGGTTAAGGGACACCAGCGGTGATTGGACACTGGCACAACCAATGGAAGACAGTTCCCCTCCATATAACCCCTCCCATCAGGGAAGTACCTCAGTTTTGTAGCAAAGCAGTAAGGTTCCCATAAGAAGGGGGGACCTCTGTGTCCCGTGGTGTACTCCAAGAAAAGGATTTTACAGGTAAGCTGTTATAAAAATCCTATTTTCTTTATCGTACACCACGGGACACAGAGCTAGTCATTACATAATGGGACGTCCCAGAGCAATGCTCATATGAAGGGGGGGAGACACAGATCAAAACAGGCCGCTTGCGGACCAGAAGCCCTATACTGCTGCCTGCAGCACACTTCGCCCAAAGGCGGAATCCTCATGTCCTTTCACATCTATTTGATAGAATTTGGAAAATGTATGGACTGAAGACCAAGTTGCAGCTTTACAGATCTGAGCCATCGAAGCCTGGTGGTGCACTGCCCATGAAGCACCTATCGCCCTGGTAGAGTGCGCGTTAACAGGAAAAGGAGGAGTCCTGTTTTTTAACCATAAGCTTGAATAATTACTTGTCTAATCCACCTGGAAATGGTGGATTTTGATACCGCTTGGCCCTTCTTGGGCCCATCTGGTAAAATAAACAAAACATCTGTTTTACGTATCTGAGCGGTTGCTTGCAGATACACCTTTACCGCTCTCACTAGATCTAGAGAGTGTAATAATTTTTCCCCCGCCGTCCGCGGGTTTGGAAAAAAGGAAGGCAGAACAATGTCTAGATTCAAGTGAAAAGCCGACACCACCTTAGGTAGAAAAGCCGGATGGGGTCGTAGTACGATTTTGTCCTTGTGACAAATTAGATAAGGCTCTTTACAAGAAAGAGCTGCTAGCTCTGATACTCTCCTAGCAGAAGCTATAGCAATCAGAAAGGCCAACTTCCTACTCAATATAATTAAAGGAATATGGCGAATAGGTTCAAAAGGTTGCTTTTGCAACACTGACAATACCAAATTCAAATCCCATGGACACAAGGGAGACCTAACTGGAGGATTTATCCTCAGTACCCCCTGAATGAATGTCCGAACTAGGGAGTGAGATGCCAATGGTCTCTGAAAGAAGACTGATAGAGCCGATATTTGCCCTTTGATGGTGCTAAGGGCTAATTTCATATCCACTCCTAACTGGCAAAAAGCAAGAATCCTACTTATTTCATACTTCTGAGGATTCCAACATCTGGATTCACACCAGGAAACGTATGCTCTCCAGACTGTATGATAGATGAGTCTGGAGGCTGGCTTTCTAGCATTAATGAGCGTAGAAAGAACCAGACCAGAGACCCCTCTCTTTTTTAAAAATGTGGGTCTCAGCAGCCAGGCCGTCAACTTTAGCCTTTGTAAGGAAGGGTGGAATACTGGACCCTGTGACAGCAGGTCGTGTCGAAGTGGAAACTTCCAGGGCCTTCCTATCGCCATTTTTACAATCTCGGCGTACCAAGGCCTCCTGGGCCAGTTTGGGGCCACTAGGATTACTGGTATTCCCTCCTCCTTGATCCTGCGAAGCAGTCTTTGTAGAAGAGGGATCGGAGGGAATGCATAGATCAGTGAGAACTGATTCCATGGAGTTATTAGAGCGTCTGTATTATTAGAGCGTCTGTCCCGTAGGCTAGAGGATCTCTCGTTCTGGACACAAAGTTGTCCAATTTCTTGTTGAACCTGGCAGCTAGCAGGTCTACATCTGGGTTTCCCCATCTCAGACATATGGCCTGAAAGATCTCGGGGTGAAGAGACCACTCTCCTGGTAGCAGCTGCTGACGACTCAGGTAGTCTGCTTGCCAATTTTCTATCCCTGGAATGAAGATTGCAGAAAGGCAAGGTACATGCTCTTCTGCCCATGCCAGGATCCGGTTCACCTCTCTTTGGGCTGCCCGACTGCGGGTGCCTCCTTGGTGATTGATGTAAGCTACTGCAGTAACATTGTCGGATTGAACCCGAACTGGGTAGCCCTGTAACCTGTATGTCCAGGTTTTGAGGGCTAGATATACCGCCCGGATCTCTAGCACATTGATGGGCAGGATCCCCTGAGTCTTGGCCCAGGTTCCCTGGGTAGAAGCCTCCTCGAATACTGCACCCCAGCCCGATAGGCTGGCATCCCTAGATACCACCTTCCAGGCCACTGGGAGGAAGGACTTTCCCTTCCGTAAATTCCTGGCTTCTAGCCACCAATCGAAGCTGTGGCGTACTTGTGAGGACAGGCGCATGGGTATATCCAGAGCTTGGCTCTTCCTGTTCCAGGAAGCTAAAATATTGCCTTGAAGTAGTCTCGAATGAAACTGGGCGTAAGGGACCGCCTCGAAGGAGGCTACCATCTTTCCCAATAGTCTCATGCAAAGGCGAATAGACGGCCTCTTGTTTGCTTTGACCTTGTGGATCAGGTCTTTCAGAGACTGTATCTTCGGTTCTGGCAGGTATACCCCGTTTTGGGCTGTATCTATGATCATGCCCAGGTACACTATCCTTCTTTGGGCCTGGAGAGAGGATTTTTGTAAATTTATAATCCATCCTAAATGCTCCAGGTATCCTACTGTAGTGTGTACAGCGTGATCCAATCCCTCCTTTGACTGATCTATTAATAGTAGATCGTCCAGATAGGCTGTTACCGCAATGCCCTGTGTTCTTAGGTTTGCTAACAGAGGAGCTAGCACCTTTGTGAATACTATGGGCGCGGTGGCTACACCAAACGGCAGAGCCACAAATTGAAAGTGGCGATCTTCTACCGCAAACCTTAGGAATCTTTGGTGAGCGGGGAGGATGGGTATGTGTAAATGTGCGTCCTTGATATCTATGGGCGCCATGAATTTTCCGCCCTTTAAAGTGGCGGCCACGGATCGGATCGTTTCCATTCGAAAATGGCGATCGTTCAGGAACCGATTTAGGGATTTTAGATCCAGGATGGGTCTGACATCTCCATTTGGCTTTGGAATCACAAAGAGGTTTGAGTAAAAACCTGAACCTCGCTCTTTTTGGGGTACGTCTGTAACTACCCCTTGAGCCATTAAGTGATTCAAACCTTTGAAGAAGGATTCTCTTTTTTGTGGATCCTTGGAGAGTCTTGAACCTCGGAATTGAGAAGGTGGGATCTCTCGAAATTCCAGTTTGTACCCTGAGGATATTGTGGATACTACCCATTTGTCCTGGATTTCTGACCACCAAGTCGCTCAGAACTGACAAAGCCTTCCTCCCACTCGGCCGAGCGGGGGCGCCCCTTCACTGAGAGGCTTTGGGGGCTTGCTTATTAGCTCTTGCACCCCACGGCTTCTTGTTCTTCTGAGCTTGCCCCTTGGCTTTTGTGGGCGGCTAAAACAGGCCGCCGCCACTGGTTGGAGTCAGATTTCCCGGGAGCTGGGGAGAGAGAGCGTTTAAAACAAGATCTCTTGTTTTTCTTTCTCTCAGGTAAAAGTCGTTTTACCACTTGATATCTTCTGTATATATTTTTCTAAATCTTCCCCAAATAGGCGTTCGCCATGGAACGGGAACTTGCCAACAGCTTTTTGCATGGGGTTTCCGCTGACCAATGCTTAAGCCAAAGTACTCTGCGCATCTGTACCAGCTGGAGTGTAAGGCGTGATGCCTGTATGATAGAATCTCTCATGGCATCCACTGTTAAGCATAAGGCTTTAGGCAAATTTTCCCAATTTCTAGCCTGCTCTGAAGGCAGTTCCTTCAGCCCCTGCTTTACCTGTTGGCTGATGACCTGACACATACCGACTGCTGCTACTGCAGGTTGGGTAATTGAGCCGGCCAAAAGGAAGGAGGATTTCAACTTCCTCTCAGAAGGATCTTTTAAACCCTTGTACATTATCCACTGGACATGTCAGGTTTTTATTTACACAAGAAATAGCCGCAACTACCGCAGGCAGGCTCCATTTCTTTAAAAAAATTTCCCCCATAGGATAAAGAATGTTAAACCTTTTTGGAGGTGAGAAACGCTTATCTGGATGTTGCCAGTTTGCGTATATTAGATCCTCTAGTAACGGATGAACCGGGAAGGAGCATGCACCTTGCAGGGATCTTAATGACCCTAGGGAGGAGACAGGCAATTCCGTTACCTCCGCAGAGGTTAACTTAAATGCACTGCTATAGCATTGTACCTGTGACCTTAAAATCTGGCTCCTCATCCTCTGCTGATGTAGCCTCCTCCTCCTCATCCTCCTCCCTCAGGTACTTCTGAAGGGAGGTCCAATACTGGAAGAGACCTGCTTCGCTTATTGTCCCTTTTTAGAGGACTTAGCGATTAAGGTAGCAATTTTTTCCTCCAGATTATTTAGGGCAGCTGATAAAGTGTCCTCAGTGACATATACAGGCCCAGGCTTCACTGGGGAAGCCGCCATACCTGACAGAGGTAATGGCTCATCCTGAACAGGTGCATTTAGCAACACAGGAGAGAAAGGTACCGAGTCAGCACAGTTAGAGCCTCCTCTCAGGCGGTGGTGCTTTCTTATCTCTTTTTGTCCGTATTACTTCCCCTGGAAGGCTTACTGTTTAGACAAAATACAAGGTACCTAAATGCATATACTACCGTGTTCAGTTTAGCAAATACATTAAGTATGCAACTTTTAACACATAACTATGCATAACATGGATGTCTTCTAGGAAGTACCCAATCCAACCACATGGAGTCTTACGTCCCTGTATAGCTGCTGTGTTTCTCTGCCAGGAACAAGAGAACTAACGAGCTTGCTTGCTGCTGCAGTGCTCACACTGACAGTCTTTTAAATTTGGCGCCGTTTCTGTGCCTGCGCGCGCCACGTGCCCGCGCACGCCTTCGCCCCCCCCCTCCGATAAAGCGCGCCCCCGCGCGGCCCTTAGCGCTATGGCGGTGGCCATAGTGAGAGAGGACTCTCATCAGCCCTTGTTCCCACTTACCTGCATCTGCAGGTGTCTGGTCGGCCACCGAAAGGAGGATCGGGGTGCCCCAGCAAGCTCAGCAGCGGAGGTGACGAGCAGTGTACTTCGCCGAAGCCGACACTGAACAGAGTGAGGTGAGTATATTCAGCTCTTTACTCCCCCCAGTGGTGGAAAAAAAGAAGACATCCATTTTTTGAAAAAGGTCCCAACCTAGTTATGGACCTTCTAATCTCACCTTATCCACGCCGCAGGTTTTTCTGCTGAAAGATTTCAGACAGATACCAAACTTCACCCTTCACGGTGGGCTATGTGTGCCAACCTTCAGGGATATGGGTTCCTATTTAAAGGATACCTCTCCCCTGGGCCTTGTACAAGACTCTTACCAGGACTTTATAGCGAAATAGCGAAAGTGCTGGATCTTAGAGCCCAGTCCTCCGAAGAGAGACATTACAGGCGACGCCTCATGGATGAGGCCCGGATCCCATCCAGATTCAGCTCATTTGTAGGCGTCTTGGATGGATCCGAAAGCATAGCTCTTTTACCCCCAGAGGGTCTCTTTGGTAGAGCTTTCCTTTAGCACCTCCTAACGCGTCCAACACCTTTCGACACTGGCGAAAAAACTGAGGTACTTCCCTGATGGGAGGGGTTATATGGAGGGGAACTGTCTTCCATTGGTTGTGCCAGTGTCCAATCACCGCTGGTGACCCTTAACCCATTATGTAATGACTAGCTCTGTGTCCCGTGGTGTACGATAAAGAAATGTGTGATGTCGGATTATTCAGTAGAAAAAAAAATCCAAAGTACAAACACGCATGCTCCCAACCAATGCTAACCATAAGACATTAGCAAAAGTTGCCCAAAGAGTACACAAACCACTTAGTTTCATGTATGTTGGCTGAAAAAGTTCTGCCGTCTGCATGCAGAACAAGTTCACGGCCAACACCCTGAGGACAAAATTCCACGGATTTGATGGATGGAAATCCGATTGTGTGTAACAGGCTTTAGATCTAACGAGCAGGGCCCTCTAATTCCTACTATATTAAAGTGTATTGTATTTGTTGTATTTGTACTGTCTACCTTCAAGTTGGAAAGCGCTGCGTAAACCGCTGGCGCTATAAAAATCCTGTATAATAATAATTACCTAGGCTCTTATCAGCCAATCACTCACCTGCTGCTTCTTCAGCAGGATGTTCACACTGGTGAGATCCTTGCCATAGTCATCAGACTGAATCTGACTCTCCAGGCCATGAAGCCACTTGTCCAGATCTGCACAGCTCTGGGTGAACAGTTCAGCTTTGTTGGCATCGAAAAGTCTCTGGGCCTTTGTCTGTGTTGTGGTTTCCAGCTCTTCCCACATTTCATGCAGGCCTGTCATCTTCTCCTTCACTATGGCCTCCGTTTCTGGCTTTTCCGCAATCAACTGGTTTCCTTCCTACAACACAAGAGAAGAAATACTCAGAATCGGCCATGAAACTTTAGTGGAAAGACGTAATTCCAGGAAAGTTAAAGTCTGGAGCTTTCTAAATGTGAAAAATAAATGATATAAAACAAGTATGACAATGACACAAACCTATATTATGTACAGTCTTGTGGTCAGTCTTTTACTGCTTGCAAAGTGGAGTACAAAATTATATTGGAGGTGCACCGAATGGAAATTTTGGTGCCGAAACCGAAAATTCAGGATGCACTTGGCCGACAGTTTAAAAAAATAAAATAATAATAATTATAATAGATATATAGATATCCATCCATCTCTCTCCCTCTCCCCCCATCTCCCTCTCCCCCCATCTCCCTCTCTCCCCATCTCTCTATATATCCCTCTCTCTCTCCCCATCTCTCTATATATCCCTCTCTCTCTCCCCATCTCTCTATATATCCCTCTCTCTCTCCCCATCTCTCTATATATCCCTCTCTCTCTCCCCATCTCTCTATATATCCCTCTCTCCCCCTCCCCCCTCTCTATATACATCCCCCTCTCTCTCTCTTTTATATATATATACCTCTCGCTCTCTCTATATATCCCTCTCTATATATCCCCCCTCTCTCTCTCTATATATATATCCCTCTCTCTCTCTCTCTCTCTATATATATATCCCCCCCCTCTCTCTCTCTCTCTCTCTCTATATATATCCCCCCTCTCTCTCTTTATATATTGTGAGGGGGTTAGCTCGGCAGCGGGTGTGTGTGACCCCCGGGATGGGCTCCCCACACAAAACAGGCCCAGCAAACGGAGGTTGTGGTTTTCAAAATCAAAAAAAGGTGCGGTTTATTTTCTATTTACAGTGACAAAACACAGCAAAGCAAAAGAAACATAACCAAAATAAATCCTGGTCAAGTTGACCTCTGACTAAACATACAGGTTTCCTAACTAACAACTGGGATCAGCCTAGTGCTGTCCTAGTCCCTAAGTCCCTGGTTTAGTAAAAGTCCAAACAAATAGCCACACAGGCTTTGTCTCACCGCACAGGGGTTCACTCTCCCTAGACAGTCCACACAGGTCTGGTTCCAGGCATGAGCTAACATCTAATGAAGCTGGGAGTTCTTATAGAGGCCTAAATGAGCTGACAAGGTTCAGCTGGTCTCCTCATCTCTGTCTGCACGACGCCCCACACTCTCCCTAGAGGTATGAGTCATCCATGAGCCCACTAGCCTTATACAACTCTCCACCTAGTTGTATAAGTCGGCGTAAAGCCTGAATCTGGGCGAAATATATCTACCCCCCTGGATGCAACCAGGTGACTTTACCTTCCTGCTGTCACATACCCCCCCCCTCTTGTTTTAACCTCGGGGTTGGAACACCAGCAATCAGGCATTCATGTACTCGAGACAAAGCATCCACATTCCCCATTTGAACGCCAGGGCGATGCTTTACTGTGAAGTTGAATTCCTGGAGGGCCAGGAACCACCTATTCACTCTTCTATTTGTTTCCTTGTTTTGAGCCATCCACTTTAACGGAGCGTGATCCGTAACCATGTCAAAGTGCCTACCTAGCAGGTAGTACCGAAGGGAATCTAGAGCCCACTTCACCGCTAAACACTCCTTTTCAACGGTGGCGTAATTTACCTCATGGGACTTCAACTTCCTGCTGAGGTAAATGACTGGGTGCTCTTCCCCGTTCCAGACCTGGGACAATACTGCTCCTAACCCCACATCTGACGCATCACTTTGTACGACAAAGTCTTTAGAGAAGTCGGGTGAGTACAACACTGGCTGGCTACATAAGGCTTGTTTCAAGAATTGGAATGCTGCCTCAGCCTCGGGGGTCCATTTAATCATGACCGACCCTTTCCCCTTCGTCAGGTTGGTTAGGGGCACAGCCTTAGAAGCAAAGTGGGGAATGAATCGCCGATAATACCCAGCGATTCCCAGAAAGGCTCGTACCTGCTTCTTGCTGTTGGGACGTGGCCAACTCTGGATGGCCTCGACTTTGTTGAGTTGGGGTTTTATTACTCCCCTCCCAATGGTGTACCCAAGATATTTGGCCTCCTCCTGCCCAATGGTACACTTCTTGGGGTTAGCCGTAAACCCCGCTTCCCGAACAGAGTCCAGGACTGCTTGCACTTTTGGCAGATGTGAGGCCCAATCTGTGCTATGGACAATTACGTCATCCAGGTAAGCCGCAGCATACTTCCGATGGGGCCTCAGCATCTGGTCCATTTTCCGCTGGAATGTGGCCGGCGCATTCTGTAACCCGAACGGCATTCTTTTATATTGGAACGCCCCGTCTGGGGTTACAAATGCGGTTTTCTCTTTGGCCGACTTGGCCAGGGGGATTTGCCAATACCCTTTTGTGAGGTCAAGAGTCGTCATGTATCGGGCTGTTCCCAGCCGGTCGATCAACTCATCTATACGTGGCATGGGGTAGGTGTCAAATTTTGTAACTTTGTTCAACTGACGAAAATCGTTACAAAATCGCCAGCTCCCATCCGGTTTAGGCACCAACACGATGGGACTAGACCAATCACTTTGGGACTCCTCTATCACCCCTAAGTTCAGCATTTTCTGTACTTCCTCCCGTATTGCCTCCCGTCGAGCCTCTGGGACCCGATAGGGTTTTAACTTCACCCTTTCACCGGGCGGGGTAATGATGTCATGCTCTACCCCAGATGTTTGTCCCGGCAGCTCAGAGAATACCTCCTTGTTGCGAAGCACAAACTCCTTAACCTCCTGTTGTTGGGGTTGTGACAAGGTGGCTGCTATTCCAACCTCAGGAATCACGCAACCAGTTTGAGCTGGTGACCAAGTGTCTGCGACTAGGGACTCTCTATCCCTCCAGGCTTTCAACAGATTAACGTGATAGATCTGTTCGGGCTTTCGCCTTCCTGGTTGTCTGACCTTGTAATTCACTTCGCTCACTTTTTCCATTATCTCGTAGGGGCCTTGCCATTTGGCAAGGAATTTACTTTCAACCGTAGGGACAAGTACCAATATCCTATCCCCCGGGGAAAAGGTACGGGTCTTGGCTCCACGGTTGTACACTCTCTGCTGTGCCAACTGCGCTTGGGCCAAATGTTCCTTCACGATGGGCATTACCTGTGCAATTCGATCTTGCATCAGGGCGACATGCTCAATCACACTCCTGTGGGGAGAACTCTCACTTTCCCAAGTTTCCTTGGCAATATCCAACAGCCCTCTTGGGTGTCTCCCATACAGTAACTCAAAGGGGGAGAATCCCGTAGAGGATTGGGGCACCTCCCTAATAGCAAACATCAAATAAGGAAGTAAACAGTCCCAATCCTTTCCATCTCTATCCACCACTTTCTTCAACATTTGTTTTAGGGTTTTGTTGAATCTTTCAACCAGCCCATCGGTTTGGGGGTGATACACAGACGTACGCAATTGCGTCACTTTGAACAATTTACACAGCTCTTTCATAACCCGGGACATAAAGGGTGTACCTTGGTCCGTAAGCAGTTCTTTACAAATACCCACCCGGCTAAAAACAAGAGATAGCTCTTTGGCTATGGTTTTGGCCGAGGTATTTCGGAGAGGGATCGCTTCTGGATAACGGGTGGCATAGTCCATTATAACTAATATGTACTGGTGCCCCCTAGCGGACTTGATTATAGGACCTACCAAATCCATGGCGATCCTCTCAAACGGGACCTCAATGATGGGTAGAGGGACCAGCGGGCTACGGAAATGTGGCATCGGGGCCAACCTCTGACACACAGGGCAGGAGGAACAATAATTTTCTACGTCCTTCATCACCCCCGGCCAATAGAATCTCTGTAATACCCTCTCTCGGGTTTTCTCTGTCCCCAGATGACCTCCAAGAATGTGCCCATGGGCCAACTCCAACACCAACTTCCTGTAAGGTTTGGGCACCACAAGCTGCTCAACGGTTTCTTCTGCCCTTTTTGCCACCCGATACAGTAGGTCCTTCTCTACGCTGAAGTATGGGTAAGTGCAGGTATTATCTGGGTTCACTAACTCACCATCTATTTTCACTACGTTTTCCCGTGCCTTTATTAGGGCGGGGTCTTTCAACTGTTCTGTGGCAAAGTTTTCCCTGTGAACCTCAAGATCAGAAAACTCCACAGACGGTAGGTTTTCGTCTGAGGAGGTGGGCTCCTCTCCAGTTTCTTGAGTCTCCCCTGCCAATACTGATAAGGGAAATTCCGGAGAGTCCTCACCACTCTCAGGGGAGTTCTGGCTATCACATTCCTGGTACATAGGGGCACCAGTGAGGGGCTCAGGATCATCCCACAGTTCCCAGAACTTCGGAAAATCCCTTCCCACAATGGCGTCATGCGGTAACTGAGATACTAAGCCCACTGGATGAGAGAGGGTACCTTTGGGGGTCTCGAAACACACTGTAGTCACTGGATACTCTCGGGTGTCCCCATGCACACAAATAACAGCTACCTTGCTATTCCCAGAGACCTCTGTTTTAACTAACTCAGCCTTTATCAGGGTCACAAGGCTACCTGAATCCAGCAATACCACAACATTTCTACCATTAACACACATTTTGCATAAATGTTTCTCAGTTCCTCGAATGGCAGTGCATGCGACTGTCGCACACAGCGACTGACGTCTGCCCGTCAGAAAGTCACACTGCATGGGTTCCTCCACAACCGGGCAATTGGCTGCAATATGTCCCGCTTGCCGGCAGCGGTAGCAAACGATCCTTCTTGCCGCCTCTTGAGCCGCTGATTTCCCAGGCTGTTCTCGCCAAACTTGGGGTAGAGCTCCCACCCTCTCACTCTCTCCACCCTCACCCCTTGGAATCCTCTTATCCGCCCCTGGGGATGGTCTGGTCTTAGGGTGGAAAGTCCGAGTGTCTCTGGAAGAGGCCGTCAGGTTCTCTGTAGCCAAGTATTTCTCCACACGATCCACAAGACCATCGGCCGTCTCTGGGTCTCCATGGCTTACCCACTTTTGGATGGCAGTAGGAAGAGCTCTCAAAAACCGATCCATTACAACACGTTCCACAATCTTTGGTGCGGACAAAGTCTCTGGCTGTAGCCACTTTCTGCTCAGGTGAATGAGATCATACATTTGAGACCTGGGGGGTTTTCCAAGCTGGAAAGTCCAGTTATGCACACGCTGAGCCCGGACAGCCTGGGTGACACCCAGCCTTGCCAATATTTCAGCTTTTAGCATCACATAGTCTTTTGCTTGGTTAGGCTCTAGGTCATAGTAAGCTTTCTGCGATTCACCAGTTAACAGAGGAGCCACCAGTCCAGCCCACTGCTCCTCAGGCCACTTTTCTCTTTCAGCGGTCCTTTCAAATGTGGTCAAAAATACCTCTGGATCATCCTCTCCAGTCATTTTTGTCAATAAACGACTCACCCCAAAGGACGCGGTATTAGTGGGACGGCTTTCCTCACTGGTCTGCGGACGTTGCTGCATTACTGCTTCCATCTGTTGTTGTAGTCTCTGCTCTTGCTTCTGCAACAGGTCTATGAAGCGGGCCTCAGATTGCTTCTGGGCTCGTTGCTGAGCCTCCAGACTCTGTTGCAAAGTTGCGTTTGTCTGCTGCTGGGCTGCAAGGCTCCTTTGCAAACCTGCATTTGTCTGCTGTTGATTGGCATTTGCTAGAGCCAGCTGCTTCAGTATCTCCTCCATGCTGGCTTAAAAAAAACTGCCACTGGTTCTCCACCAACTGTGAGGGGGTTAGCTCGGCAGCGGGTGTGTGTGACCCCCGGGATGGGCTCCCCACACAAAACAGGCCCAGCAAACGGAGGTTGTGGTTTTCAAAATCAAAAAAAGGTGCGGTTTATTTTCTATTTACAGTGACAAAACACAGCAAAGCAAAAGAAACATAACCAAAATAAATCCTGGTCAAGTTGACCTCTGACTAAACATACAGGTTTCCTAACTAACAACTGGGATCAGCCTAGTGCTGTCCTAGTCCCTAAGTCCCTGGTTTAGTAAAAGTCCAAACAAATAGCCACACAGGCTTTGTCTCACCGCACAGGGGTTCACTCTCCCTAGACAGTCCACACAGGTCTGGTTCCAGGCATGAGCTAACATCTAATGAAGCTGGGAGTTCTTATAGAGGCCTAAATGAGCTGACAAGGTTCAGCTGGTCTCCTCATCTCTGTCTGCACGACGCCCCACACTCTCCCTAGAGGTATGAGTCATCCATGAGCCCACTAGCCTTATACAACTCTCCACCTAGTTGTATAAGTCGGCGTAAAGCCTGAATCTGGGCGAAATATATCTACCCCCCTGGATGCAACCAGGTGACTTTACCTTCCTGCTGTCACAATATATATATATATATATATATATATCCCCCCTCTCTCTCTTTCTATATATATATATATATATATATATATACACATACCTCCCTCTCCCTCCCCCTCTCTCCCTATCCCCCTCTCCCTATCCCCCTCTCCCTATCCCCCTCTCTCTATCCCCCTCTCCCTATCCCCCTCTCTCTATCCCCCTCTCTCTATCCCCCTCTCTCTATCCCCCTCTCTCTATCCCCCTCTCTCTATCCCCCTCTCTCTATCCCCCTCTCTCTATCCCCCTCTCTCTATCCCCCTCTCTCTATCCCCCTCTCTCTATCCCCCTCTCTCTATCCCCCTCTCTCTATCCCCCTCTCTCTATCCCCCTCTCTCTATCCCTCTCTCTCTATCCCTCTCTCTCTCTCTCTCTCTCTCTCTCTCTCTCTCTCTATATATATCTATCTCTATCTAGAGATATATTAATTCAAATTTGATATGTAATTGTATATTTGACTTTAATCAATATCATGAATTTAAATGAATATGAATTTGTCGGCCAGTATCGGCACCTTTAGTGCAAGAAAAGCAAGAAAAATGTATTCCTTTAAATTCTATGTATGTCTTCACACTGGTCCGTTGCACTTCCATTGTGGTGTTAAAAATCTTGCTTGTTGCATTTTTGGTCAGTTAAAAAAAAAACACACCAAAAACGCACTTTCCCACTGAAATGCATTGAAAACGCAGCAATAACGCATCAAAAACGCACCGGTGTTACGTTTTTAATGCGCTTTTTGAGTCATCGGACCTATGAAAAACAAACCATAAGGACAGTAAAATCGCAGTACAATCATCACAAGATCGCAGCAAAATTGCATGCATTTTTGGTGCCATTATCGCCACCCTTTTTTCTCCTATTGATAAAATGCCAATAACACCATTTTCGGGCTGCTGAAATTTCAGTGCATCTCTAAAATTACACATAAGAAACGTGTGCCAGTGTGAGTGCATCCTTGATGCCTGGTATCGATAGGTTGTGCTCCCTTGCTACACTTTAAAGCTTAATTCTCAGTTTTAAATGGAGCGCAGCTTTAAGAGTCTGGATGCACAATATTCTCGCCTCAACATCATACATGTGACGGCATATATAATCCCCATCTTGCTGCTAACTCGACACAATCTTTCCAGCCTCACTGACGTATTATTGTATTTAGAGCACATCACCTTCTCTATTTTGTCCAGCCATTCCTTGTTGGATGCCAGTTCTGCCATAAAAGCTTGGTGCTTCAGCCATTTACTGTGCAAGTTCCTGGCTTCATCATATGACATATCCCGAGCAGTGAGCATTTTCTCATTAATCCAGAGGGACAGCTGGAAGACGGGGGAGAAAGAGCATTATTACTCATAAGATACATGCCAGGTTAAAACAAATTACTGCCTGAAACATCTAGCGCATATTAAATCTATTAAAAAAAAATAAAAGCATATGGAGCAAATCATCTACGCTCTTCGATGAACTCTGGGTCCGGTTTACTACACATTGCTTTATGAACGGCAATAAAATACCTATTTCTCTTACATGGGAACTGCTGATTGCTAGCACTGCAGTATTCGATACCATGACAAATGAAGGGGCCCCGGTAATCACAGTGTAATATAGTGATGAAAGAGAAGGGAAAACTGGCTGAGGTGGGTCTGGTTCCCAAACATCCCCAGCTGTGTTGGTGACAATGTCAGCTTAGGAACGTCACTTTTATCTTCTACCAGAGCCCATTAATAAATGCATGAGGCATGTAGTCTCCATGCATCATTAATACACAGATAATGAGGAATGTCCAAGAAAGAAGGCATGCACGGTGACAGTTCACATCAAAGATGTGTAGATTTATAAAAGACATAACATTTATATGCCAAGAACACCGCAGTATACAAATTGGGCTAAATTTTTCTACACCGTTTAAAGCAGAGTTGCGCCGAAAAAAATAAATATTAAAAGTCAGCAGCTACAAATACGGCAGCTGCTGACTTTTAATACATGGACACTTACACCTGTCCTGGGCGCCCGCAATGTCGGCACCCGAAGCCGATCTGTCCCTCGGCACTCGGGTGGAGGCGCCGCCATCTTCGGTAAGGGAATCAGGAACTGAAGCCTTGCAGCTTCACTCCCTGGTTCCCTACTGCGCATGCACATTCCCACTGGTCCCTGCTGTCTTCTGGGACCTGTGTCTCCCAGAAGACAGCGGGGGGACGGAGTAGACGCCGGACATGGCAAAGGTCACCATGGTGATCTATGCTCGGAAGTGGTAGCAAATACCTGTATTAGACAGGCAGCTGCTCCCTCCTCCCCCTGAAAGGTGCCAAATGCGACACCAGAGGGGGGGGGGGGGGGGATTTCAAAAATCGGAAGTTCCATTTTTGGGTGGAACTCCGCTTTAACCCCTTCCTGCCGAGAAGGCCGTTTAAGTTTTATTAATACAAAATACTGTGCATGTGAAAAAAAAGCAGCACCACAAAAAAACAACAAAAAAAAATAAAGGTGTGTTGCGCTACAATGATTGATATAAAAAATACTGAAAAAGATTTATAAACAAACAGTCCAGAAAAATCAGTCTCTCAAATGGACCATAATGGTCAAAGAGCAAACTCCATGATTCAACTGTGGATAAGGTTATCCAATCCCTTCAAGTGAACACGCCACCACCCCAATAGGTTGGACTCTTACCAGAGAGCCTGGACTCTTTATTAGCAGGTGCCTGTTTGACCCTTCATAATAAAGGGTCCCAGGCTCTTTGGTAAGAGTCCAAACTATTTGGGGGGTGGCGTGTTCACTTGGTGAAGGGATTGGATAACCTTAAGTTTTATTGCCAGGTGGCGGGATGGACTTCCCAATGACATGATCACTGTAAGTGGATGTCACAGTGGTCACGAGATCGGGGCCCCATCCTGCTGGCTACCGATCATAAACGAACAGAGGCCAGGAACTATCAGACTGTGGGCTCCATTCACAAAAGCAGATCGCATGCAGTATTTAGGTGTTTTCCCAAATACCGCATACGATCCTGAAAACGTCAATTCACTATCGTTTTATGAGGTATTTACCGCACATGATCGGTAAATACTGCATAAAAATAGGATTTTTATAACAGCTTACCTGTAAAATCCTTTTCTTGGAGTACATCACGGGACACAGAGCGACATAGTCATTACTAATGGGTTATATAGTTACCGTCAGGTGCTGGCACTGGCAACTTCCAAAACCGGAAGTACCCTCCCCTATATAAGCCCCTCCCATCCGGGAGCACCTCAGTTTTGTAGCAAAGCAATAAGTGTCCCCAAAAGAGGGGTGGGAGCTCTGTGTCCCGTGATGTACTCCAAGAAAAGGATTTTACAGGTAAGCTGTTATAAAAATCCTATTTTCTTTTTCGTACATCACGGGACACAGAGCGACATAGTCATTACTAATGGGATGTCCTAAAGCAATGCCAAATGAGGGGGGGGATACACCATATATAAGCTGAGCGCTATCAGACATGAGGATCTTTTGCGGCCTGCAACACACTGCGCCCAAAGGCGACATCCTCCTGACTTCTAACGTCCACCTGGTAGAACCTAGTAAACGTGTGAACTGAAGACCACGTTGCGGCCTTACAGATTTGAGCCAGGGAGGCCTGGTGATGCACTGCCCATGAAGTTCCAACTGCTCTCGTGGAGTGCGCTCTAACTTTGAACGGAGGCGGTCTCCTTCTCAAGCCATAAGCTTGCATAATGACCTGTCGAATCCACTTGGCTAAAGTAGATTTTGACGCTGCCTGACCCTTTCTGGGGCCTTCCGGCAGAATAAACAAAGTATCCGTTCTGCGAATCTGAGCAGTGGCTTTTAGATAAGCTTTAACTGCTCTTACTACATCCAAAGAATGCAATAACTTTTCCTCCAGCGAAGTAGGTTTGGGGAAAAAAGAAGGAAGAACCACATCTTGGTTCAAATGAAACCTCGATACCACCTTAGGAAGAAAGGCTGGATGAGGACGTAACACTACTCTGTCCTTATGGATAACCAGATATGGCTCCCTACAGGACATAGCTGCTAATTCCGATACTCTTTTAGCCGAACAAATGGCTACTAGAAAAATCAATTTCCTGGTGAGAAGCACCAAGGAAATATGCTGTAATGGTTCAAGTGGTTGTTTCTGTAGAACCGACAGAACCAAGTTTAGATCCCATGGACATATGGGAATATTAACCGGAGGACTAATACGCATCACTCCTTGTATAAAGGCTTTGACTAGTGAATGCGAAGCCAAGGGCCTTTGAAAAAATATTGACAAGGCCGAAATCTGACCCTTGATAGTACTCAAGGCAAGCTTCCTATCTACAGCCCACTGTAGGAAGTCCAGAATCCTACCTATTACGTACTTATGTGGATGCCATTTCTTGGCCTCACACCACGCGATGTACGCCTTCCAGATTCTATAGTAGATCTGCCTGGATACCGGCTTCCTGGCATTGATCATGGTAGATACCACAGCATTAGAGAGCCCTCTCTTTTTTAGAATGTGGGCTTCAATAGCCAGGCCGTCAAACCTAGGGCTGGTAAGGAAGGGTGGCACATCGGTCCTTGCGAAAGCCGGACGACGTGGGAGAGTCCAAGGACTCCCCACTGAAATTTTACAATCTCCGCGTACCACGCTCTTCGGGGCCACGCTGGAGCCACCGGAATCACTGGTTTCTTTTCTACCCTGATTCTGCGGAGTAATCGAGGTAACCATTGGCGGTGTGAATGCATATATCAGCTTGAACTGATCCCAAGGGAACACTAGGGCATCCGAGCCGCAAGCTAGGGGATCCCTTGTCCGAGAGACAACCCTGTCCCCCTTTGCGTTGAATCTGGATGCTAGAAGATCTACATCCGATGTTCCCCACCGCTGACATATTGTCCAGAAAACCTCGGGGTGAAGGGACCCTTCCTCTGGGCCTAATTGCTGGCGACTTAGAAAGTCCGCCTTCCAATTCTCCACTCCTGGAATGAATACCGCAGATATGGCTGGGACATATTCTTCTGCCCATTTCAGGATGTAATTTACTTCCCTCTGGGCTGCACGACTCCTGGTGCCCCCCTGATGATTGATATATGCCACTGCTGTGGCATTGTCTGATTGAAATCTGACAGGGGACCCTTGGAGTTTGGATGTCCATGCTACTAGGGCATACCGGGCTGCTCGTATCTCTAAGAGATTGATGGGCAGGGCCTTTTCTGCATCCGACCATCTGCCCTGGAGAGACTATTGCTCCAGTACTGCTCCCCAGCCTATAAGGCTGGCATCTGTAGTGACCACCTTCCAAGAAACCGGACTGAAGGATTTCCTTTTTTCCAGATTCTGGGGAACCAACCACCAACGGAGGCTCTTGCGAACGGAAGGGGACAAGGACATTGTAAGTCTAGGGCCTGAACTTTTTTTTTTTTTTTTTGTTCCAGGCTGACAGTATGGCCCCTTGCAAATTCCTTGAATGGAATTGACCGTAGGGTACTGCTTCGAATGATGCCACCATTTTTCCCAGCAGCCTCATATACAGGCGTATGGACGGCTGTCTTTTTTGTACCCACTAAGTGGATCAAATCTTTCAAAGACAACACCTTTCCTCGAGGCAAGAATATTTTTCTCTGGCCTGAATCCAACCTTAGCCCCAAGTATTCCAGACTTTTGACTGGTTTTTAGGGCTGACTTGTCTCGGTTGATAATCCAACCGTGAGATTCCAGATACTTGATTGTCTTGTGAACGACCACGTCTAGTTTTTTCACTGAGTGGTCTATCAGCAACAAGTCATCCAGATATGCCATTATCATTACACCTTGTGTTCTTAGATTGGCCAATAAAGGGTCAGAATTTTTGTGAACACTCTCGGTGCTGTGGCCAAACCGAAGGGTAAGGCTCTGAACTGAAAATGGCGCCCTTCTACTGCAAAGCGTAGAAATTTTTGGTGGACTGGAAAGATGGGAATGTGCAAATAAGCATTTTTGATGTCGATCGTGGCTAACCAATCCTCCCCTTGTAGGGCAGTGGCCACCGATCGGATCGACTCCATCGGAAAGTCCTGATATACAGGAATTTGTATAGCCCTTTTTAGAATTAATATGGGCCTCCCGTCCGCGTTTGCTTCGGGACTGTAAAGAGGTTTGAGTAAAACCCGAACCCTCATTCTTCCAGGGGAACCTCCATAATTACTCCTTGGAGCAATAGTTGTTCTAGTGCCAACAGGAGGGACTCTCTCTTCCGGGGATCCCTTGGCACGTTTGACCTCAAAATGGGAAGGAGGGGAGTCTTTTAACTCCAAACTGTATCCCAAACCTACTGCGGAGAGCACCTATCTGTCTTGATCGTGTCCCGCCAGGTCTCTTGCGAACAACTGGAGTCCTCCCCCCACCCGACTGAGTGGGGGCTTCAATGAATTTAACTTTGGGGGAGGTTTTGTACCTCCCCTGACCCAGGGTTTCTCATTACCCTGCTACTGTCCCTGTTTTTTACCCCCGGGATTTAACCGAGGAGGCCTCTAACTCTGCTTTTAACCGGCAAGAGCGTATTTTTACCGCTGGAAATTTTCTGGATATATTTGTCCAGGTTTTCCCTGAATAAGCGTTCACCATGAAATGGGACGCTAACCAGCCATTCTTTACAGGGAGCTTCAGCAGACCAGTTTTTGAGCCATAGGAGCCTACGCATATGTACTATAGACAGCGTAAGGCGGGAGGCCTGATGGACTGAATCCTCTATGGCGTCAACCGCAAAGCCTAAGGCTCTAGGTAGATCAGCTAGGGCAAAGCCTGCTGATCTGTCAAGTCCCTCAAGACCTGTTTCAACTGATCCTTCACTGCTTAGCAGACCCCAATAGCTGCTACTGCTGGTTGTATCACCAAGCAGATTTTCATAAGGACTCCAATCTTTTATCTATTGGGTTCTTGAACATTTGGACATTATCCACTGGACATGTCAGTGATTTATACATACAAGAGATGGCTGCGTCCACTGTAGGGACCTTCCATTTTTTTTTTTTTTTCTGATGAACTTATCCTCCATGGGATGGACCACCGGAAATCTCTTGGGGGAATAAATATTTTCTCAGGACGTTCCCAATCCTGGTAAATGAGCCCTTTCAGTAAAGGGTGAAGTGGAAAAGAACAAACAGTCTGGGGCCTTCTAGCGACCCCAACGAGGATACAGTAGTGGTTGATGGTTCCGCAAGGTGCATTTTTAAATGCTGATCGGACCATGTTAGTCAGAGACTGAACCCATAATCTTTCAGCTTGAGATGCTGAGAAAAGGTTCCCCCACTGTTGATTCCTCTATAACAGAATCAACCTTATCCTGATCCCCTTCAGGCAGGTCGATCCCTGTATGGGACTGTTGCTCTGCTAACAGGCACTCTGAAGGAGGAGACGGAGATCGGGCGTGCTTTCCCTGACAGGGAGGCAGCCTCTCTAATCCTCCCAGAGCTGAGGAAAAAACCTCCTCTGTTACATACACAGGAGCAGGTGACTGAGGACAGCCACAGTACCAAGTACCCCTGCGGGGTCTCTACGGTCACTTACCTCTGAACTTCAGGGGAGACTGGTGCAGCAGGAGTATGCCCAAGATCCTCAGAGCCCGATGAGACCCCCTTCGCTTCCTGGAAGATTCAGTTCCGGAGCTACTGGACGGCATATTCCTAAGCCTAAAGCTGAGGTATTCCAGCCGTAATACACCACTTTTACTGAGAATAGTCTAGCACAATTGCTGCTATATAACAGTTGGTGTCTACTAATGTGCCTTTCTAGGGGATGCCTGTATCAACCGCTTGCTGTATGCCTTTAAATGTTGCCAGCTCTGTCTCTGTACTTCATAGCCAGCTTACTGCAATAATGTGGCTTTTTAAAAACCTGCTGGGACGCCCGCACATGCGCAGAAGCGCTGCGGCGCGCACAGAGCGTCATCCCCCAGGCCCCGCCCCTTTTTCCGGCCACCTCTATATATAGAGGCGCGTGCACGCGCACGCGCGCGGCCACGTGCGCCTCGGCGCTAATTTTCAAACATGGAAACCAGGGACAGGAGCCAGGGCCCCCTTTGCCGCAGGCCGGGGGATAGACGAACACTGCAACATGGCAGAGGAAACAGTTTCCTGTAGGAGAAATCACCAGCTGCCTGGACTTTGTTCTCTGAGAAGAAACTAGTCCATATGACAAGAAAAACATTCCACAGCGGCCTCTAGTGGACAAACACAGGTACCGCAGTTTAATATACTAAACATATATAAAAAAACATTCCTTTTTTTTTTTTTTTCTTGACCACCATTAAAAATTATTACATTTTTTTAGTAGTTACAGGCATGCACAGATATTAGCGGGAATACCGTTAGGTAACAGACAGAAAGACAAATTAGGCTTGGGGGTCCCCCAATAGAACCAAGTTCCTGGGGGCCCCCACTTACCTGTTCCCCGCCGCAGGACTTTGTTTGGTCCACAAAAGCCCAAACTTCACCTATCACGGCAGGCATTGTAATCAAACCTTCAGGGACCGGGTTCCCAAGGATTCCACTCCCCTGGACCTGTATAGCACCCTGCACAGAAAACATCTTGGTCGTGGGTATGACCAGAGCTCTGGATCCCAGGGTCCAGCTCTCCTAAGAGAAGCATTACAGGCAAAACCTTGCTCTTCTCTGCAAGGCCCGGGTACCGACCGTTTAGCTATGAAGCTTTTTTGGTCGGATCCGGAATAGCTTACTGAGGCCCAAAAGAACCTGTACGCAAGCTCAGTGAAAAACACATGTTTCTTCTTGGCCAACACCTTAGACACTGGCAAAAAACTGAGGTGCTCCCGGATGGGAGGGGCTTATATAGGGGAGGGTACTTCCGGTTTTGGAAGTTGCCAGTGCCAGCACCTGACGGTAACTATATAACCCATTAGTAATGACTATGTCGCTCTGTGTCCCGTGATGTACGAAAAAGAAAAGTCAATTCACAAAAGGAAATAAATACATGCAGTAATTAAGTAGTGGTCCCGGCATGCAATAGTTAAGGATCGTATTTGATTTTAACTGGTTAAGGAGTGGGCAGCTGCCAGCATCCTTAACAACCAGTAACTGACATGGTTGTTAAGGAGCGGTGGCCGCTGCATCCCTAACCATGACTAATCTGCTGCAGCATGCCAGGTCAGTGATGTTATAAGGGGGCGAAAGTCACCTGGTGATGTTATCGGGCGGCCCCGTCCCTCAATTTATTTAGCGACGGGACAAGGTGGAGCTGTCATTTAGCAGGAGTCAGCGTCAGGTGTGAAGCTTTTTTTTTTGTGTGGGTTGGCGGAGCGGCGTTTATTGCAATTGGCGATAGATCTACACCGAGGGACATTAATTTTTTATAATTTTTATTTTTTTTAATAAAGGACGTGGGAGAGGGGCATGTGGCCTGGTATGGTTCAGGAAACAGGGAGGGGGGGGACGCGAGCGAGTTTACTTCCTCTTTAAAATCTGTTATAAGAAGTACAAGGTGAGCATAATAAAATACCACTATACACCTTGCAAGACCCTCTGAAGTATTTCCAAGAATTTTGGATGTTGTTCAGTCCATTATGTGCTACTATAATCTAACCTATAAAAATGTATCCTATTTACAGAGTTCATCTCTTTCTGGCCACCTCATCTGCACCTCACATACCTCTTGACAATCCTGCAGAAACTTTTGCATCTCTCGGTTGTCCTTCAGTCGAGTCAAAAGATCATTTGCTGCCTCCCGATTTCTCTGATGCCTTAAAAATGAACACAAAAAATACAAATTAAAGGCTTCAATTAAATGATTAAATTCTGCCTTGTCGGATTTAAGCAGATCTTTGAACAAACACATGAAAACCTTTAAAAGCAAAAAAATTTAAATAAAAGGTTCCAATAAAATTATAAAAGATTAAAGGAAAAGATAAACAAACAAAAATCAGTAATGTATAGAAGGCTGAAAAAAATGTAGAAATCATTTCAATCTTTTTAAATGTTTGCTGTCCATCTAAATGTTTAACAATATAAAAGAAAGGAACATAGCTGTCAGCTATCTGCCAGACCATTGGAGATAATGGTTGGGTTGCAGTGCATTTATCATTAGGGTACATACACACCCCCGTATAAAGCAATATGTCAACCAGTAAGGAGGCTCTTGCTGTTAGAAGCTGACAGCAAGATCCTGAGGAAAAAATAAAAAAAAGTGCTCTGTAAACATGTATCTTTAGAGCAACATTTACAGGTGTGCAAGTGCACAGCATTAATACAGCCTATTGGTTGGTAGGATGCAGGGGGCTATTGCCACCTATGATCCTCCATTGCTAGGCTGTAGATGACTATTACTGCCTAGCATCCTCAGTTGCTAGGGCTCAGATATCTATTGCTGCTTAGCATCCTTCATTGCCAAGATGCAGGCTTCTCTTGTACTCTAATAGAGTACACTAATGGTGTTCGCACACGTTTACATGCGGATAGTGTAAAATACAATCCACATGCAGTACCACAGATGCATATATTCCTATTTTTTTTTGTTATGGATCTGTAGGCAGTGCAGGCTTACTGATCTCTAAAGCAGGTGTATGCATAGACCCATAGAAAATATACCAGATTCATAAAATAAAAAAAATAAAAATAAAAAGTTTACTGCTAAAAAAAAAAAAACATACTGGCGAACTGATGCAGCCAACTAACATCATACAGCAGAACACTGTGAATAGAAAAAAAAAAAAAAAAAAAAAAAAACAGGAATTTATCCAAACCTGCTGTCAATAGAATCAACTTTTTCTTCGATTCTATCAGAGTTGATGTTGCCGTCCTTGACTAGTCTTCTGCCGGTATCCACAACTGCGTTAATCTTCTCTTCACTGGCATCCATCGTGGTCATGAAGTCTTCTTGTTTCTTTATGGCGGCTTCAGCTGCTTCCAAGGTATTGGGCATTTCAGTGTGTGCCAAGACATATTCCTTTGTGGAAAGATAAAAAAGTTATATGTGGTGCTGTTCCACTAGATCTGGGTGTTTTGATGCACCTAAAATGATTACATCTATACAAAACATGGCGTCTGTTTATGAAACATGTGACAGCAAAAATAAAAAATAATAAAGGAGAATAGCTACATAATGCAGAGATCACCAGCTTCTTTCAGCTGAGCTTATCACACCAAATACAACCAGCTAGTTGTAAGCAAGCTTTGAGAATCATGCTTCTAAAGGGATGCCGATATGCCATGGCTTGATATTCAAGTACAAAGGGCGTATGGGCGCCGCCCACCCTGTCCATCTCCGCCTCCTTTCAGGACACCGGCGCATGGATTCCAATGTGGAGAGGCTGTTTTTTGAAGCACTGATTAGAGCCAGAGGCTCTAATAGGCTTCAATATAGAGTGGGCTCGGGTCGCAGATAGTGCGCTCCGAAGCCCACCCAGGTGTGTTATAACAGCGAATCAATATTCGCTGTTGTAACACTGATCCTCCTCTTAGCCAATCCGGAAGCGGGTTTTGACAGCGGTCACCCGACTGGCACCATGCTGCCTGCCACCCGCCATGATGGGGCAAGTGCTGAACTGATTGGCAAACACCCGGGGGGGGGGGTGCTCTGTTTTGCCGCCACCATTCCATACTGTCGTCTTGTTTGGAAGACGGCTTACAAGTAAATGTCAAAGTGCTGTGAAAATAGAAAAGTGCTTACAGTTGGTCTCCTCCTTTTATCAATCTTTGCTCCATTTCTGAGCAATCAACTGTGGAACTTCCGACATTACCCAGAAGTGTTGAAGGCTTCTCCAGCCTGTAGCTACTTCTCCCCGCACTAATGTCACCAGAGTCACTATTCATCAGCAGACAGCTTTGATGACATCTGTGTAGGGGGGAGTTTGGAAGCCGAAGAAGCCTCGGACACCTCTTGATAGTGCCTGTGGAAGTGGGTAGATATATAGGGTCTTCGAAATATTTTTTATTTTTTTATATCAGCCTCTTCTGAAATGGGACGCTGGTTTCTCTCAAAGTCCACCATTACTATGCATTCAATTAGTAACTAATAAAAAAATGTTCAAATTGTTCTAAGGCTCTATTCACACTTGTGCGACTTGTCATGCAACTTTGGACATCAAAAGTCGCAGGACAAGTCGTTTCCCATTTTTTCCAATGACAACCATTCATAAAGTAAAGTTGCAGCGACTTCAAAGTAGTTCCATGCACTACTTTGGTTAAAATTTCATGCAACTTGAGGGCCATAGACTTCAATGTTAACCCTCAATAGTTGCATGAAATTTGTACCTGAATGTTACACAGTGCAACAGTTGTCCATTATCACTGGTCTAAACCAAAGTCATATCCAAGTTGCACCCATCCAAAGTTGCGTCAAAGTTGCACTCCACAGTTGATGCAGCTTTGGAGCCGTATACGCGGGAATTGAGCCTTAAGAAGTGGAAGAGGTTTGATATACAGTTGACCCCCGCAAAGTCACGGTTCAGAGTTTGCGGCCTCAGTCGTTCGTGGATTTTTTTCCCAGCCTAGCATTCCCGCATCATAAGTGGCGGTTCACACAGGGGCAACCTGTCAGCCTGACAAGTCGCACTCCATGCAGCACAATGGAACCGTTCTAATAGGAGCATCTCAAGTCGCTCCAACTTGTGTATGAGTAGGACTATGGAGTATACTCATTGATTTTAACCCCTTGTCATGAGGAAGGGTGGCGGTATCGCTTACATTATATTTCAGAGTACTTCAACCACGAGAATGAGTTTTATTTTGTTTTATTTTAACTACATTTTCATCTGACAGCTGTCTTTTAACTCAAGTGTGCATCCAATAAATTAATTATATTGAGCACCACAATTGCCAAAAGTTATTTTGTTACTGGTCCCATTGAGCGCTGCTTTTGTTTCTCAATAACATCCACTTTAAGCTTTGACGGAAAAAAAAAAAAAAAAAAAAAAAAAACCTGGAAGCTGATTGGTTTCTATGCAGAGCTGCACTAGATTTTGCACTCTCCAGTTTTAGTAAATCAACCTCTATATAATCAAACTACTTTAGAACTATTTAAATGTATGTAGGGTGGAAACACCAACAGATAAGTGTGTTACAAAAAAGAAACCAACTGCAAGAAAAAAAAAAAAAAACCCTGAACTGTTTTGCATCAAAACAGATCCATACAACCATTGAACAAAGAAATGTGGATGTGATGTTCATAGCAGTCAAATGTAAAATAAAATCAGAAGTAAAATTACAGTTGGCATCTGACTGCATTGGACAACACCTACACTTTATTTTCCTCTAGTCTTTATATATGAAGCCCTGTTCATACCAAATGTAACTGGAGACAAAATGTTCATCCGTTACACAGACAGCACATCTCTGCCTTCACCTAGGATCGGTTAAAAATTTGGTAATGTTTGGAAATGCTGAACGGAAGGTAACAATATACATCCTTTAACTTTTTTTTCCCCACCGTTTCCTGAACATAGACGTTCACTTCCAACATATGCTCTAAAGAAGCCTTTCTCCACCAGGGTTCTATGGAACCCAAAGGTTCCTCCAGAGGTTGCTATGGGTTTTCTTGAGGGGTGAACAATTTCTGCCTCTCAGTTAAGTAGCGTTCTTTTGCACTGGCCCTCACACTAATGTACTGTGAGCTGTAAAGAAAGTATTTATAAGACTGGATCCCCTGGGACCGGAAATTTATTTCATGGGGTTCCTCCATGCTAAAAAGTTGGAGAAAAGCTGCTCTAAAGGGTTTTTCCTTACTTATATACAGAAAATTTGGCAACACTGAAGTTAAAGTCTCCAGAAATAGGATTTTTTTCATACCTGTCCTCAACATACCTGGTTATTAAGAAAAGCTTCCGCTTGCTTGGTGTCTCTTAGGAAAATCTGGTAGGCATGGGACTGAGATAAAAGATTCTGCCTGTTCTCCCACATTTTGTGAAGCTCGTTCCAGCCAGTGTCAAGAGCCTGGAGACGTTGATGCAAGAACATGTACTGTGCATCGGTCTGTCCCTGTGTCACCATCTCACCCATGTCCCTCATCTTCTGGTAATCCTCTTCATAGTTGTTGATTTCATTTTTAATGTTTTCGTGTTGAGCAAGCAGCTTCTCTGCTTCTGCTAACGTATTTGGCATGTCCTCGGAAGCAATGGCCGTCTGTGTCCTTGATAACCAGGACTGAAAATCATCCAAGTCACGAAGGAATTGTTGAAGTTTGCTGGCTTCACCAAGAGACTCTTCTCTATTCTTCAGGGTGGTCTTCATTTCTTCCCATACTTCATTGATCTCTGCAAGCCTGCTCATGATAGCCTGAGCTTGGTCAGGATGTTCAGCTTCCAGTTTCTCTGCTTCTTTTTGCAGATCAGTAAGTTTGGCCTCAATGGCAGCCAAGTCACGTTCCATACCGGTTAACTTCCGCTGGAGTGCCATGACTCCACCAAGGTCGTTGCCCAGGTCTTGAGTTGACTCGATGACTTTGGTCTTTTCCCTAATCCAGGACTTGGTCTCATTGCACTCAAGATGGTAGTTCTGAATACTTAGTGCTGAACTGAGGGCATCTTTTGTCCTGTCGACCAATTCTCTAAACTGGCCCCACCTAACAGAAAAACATGAACAAGATTTATTTACAGGTTTTGGTCTGAAGTTTATGTCACTTATTATTCCAAATCAACTGGATCCTTTAGTACTGGTGGGGTTTAGAAGTCTAGTTGCTGAAAGTACATTGATATATTCCTCCTTTAATAACCCGCCAGCCCATAATCTTCCGGTGCAGTGAGGGTTAACAAGGCGATGGTGATGGGCAATGATTAAGAATGCCTGCACTTTCCACCCACCTCCTCCATCCACAGAAGCTGGTAATATAGCTTCTATGACTGAAATACAATCGATGAATTAAAGTGATCGTAAAGTCTTGTTTTTTTTCCCTATAAAAACAACATGTTAAAAACGTACCTGCTCTGTTGCAGTGGATTTGCACAGAGCAGCCCGGATCATCCTCTTCTCGGGTCCCTCTTCTGTGATCCTGGGCCCTCTCTCCTGTTCAGTGCCCCCACAGCAAGCGGCTTGCTATAGGGGCATCCGAGCCGAGTCACAGCTCCCTATGTCCATTCAGACACGGATCCCCGACCCGGCCCCCTCTCTCCCTTGATTGGCTAGCTGACTTTGATTGACAGCAGCGGGAGCCAATGGCGCCACTGCTGTGTCGCAGCCAATCAGGAAGGAGAATATTGGACAGCTCGAGACACTCGTGGACATCGCTGGACAGAGGAACCTCAGGTAAGTAATAGCGGGGGGGATTCTGCACACAGAAGGCTTTTTATCTTATTGCATTAACCACTTAAGCCGCAGACCATTTTGATGATAAAGGACCAGGCCTTGTTTTGAGATTCGGCACTGCGTCACTTTAACTGACAATTGCACGGTCGTGCGACGTGGCTCTCCAACAAAATTGGCGTCCTTTTTTCCCCCCACAAATAGAGCTTTCTTTTGGTGGTATTTGATCAGCTCTGCGGTTTTTATTTTTTGCGCTATAAACAAAAATAGAGCGACAATTTTGAAAAAAATGCAATATTTTTTACTTTTTGCTATAATAAATATCCCCCAAAAAATCTAAAAAAAAAAAAAAAAAAAAAAAATTCTACATATTTTTTGTAAAAAAATAAATAAAATAAAAATAAATAAATAAAAAAAAAAATCGCAATAAGCGTTTATTGATTGGTTTGCGCAAAAGTTATAGCGTCTACAAAATAGGGGATAGATTTATGGCATTTTCATTAATTTTTCTTTTTTTTTTACTAGTAATGGCGGCGATCAGCGATTTTTATCGTGACTGTGACATTATGGCAGACACATCGGACACTTTTGACACCATTTTGGGTCCATTGTAATTTTTACAGTGATCAGTGCTATAAATATGCACTGATTACTGTAAATGACACTGAAGGGGTTAACCTGTAGGTGGAGCTGTAGGGGTTAAGTTTGACCTAATGTGTGATTCTAACTGAAGGGGGCGTGGCTTGGCGTGTGAGGTCACTGATCGGCGTTCCCTATGACAGGGAACAGACGATCACTGCCACTGCCACTAGGAAGAACGGGGAAAGGTTTGTTTACACCTACTTCTTTCCGTTCTTCAGCTCTGTGACCCAATCGCGGGACACCAGCGACGATAGGGTCCGGCAGCTCAGGACCGGGACACGAGTGCGCCGCCAGCGGCGCGCGCGACCCACGGCTGGGATCTTAAAGGGGATGTACCTGTACGCCCTTGTGCCCAGCCGTGCCATTCTGTCGACGTACATCGTTGTGCGGCGGTCCTTAAGTGGTTAAGATAAAAAACTTCTGCCTTTACAACCCCTTTAATCATTCATCCGCCTGTCCTCCATTCATAGATCATAAGAACATAGAAACATAAAACATAAGGCAAATTGCCTCGTCTACATGTTGGGCAAGGCTGCCCAATGCAAACGGTGTGAACGGGCGCTAAAGTCTAGACTAAAGGGAAAGTTTATTTTACAATATGTTTTTAGGAGGACTTCAAAGCTTACCTTGTGTTCAGTTTTTCCTGCTGTGCTTTGATTTCAGTCTCGCTCGGATGTCCACTGTGAATCAACTGACGAGCAATCTGATTCACGACAGCCACTCGCGATGCCTGGTTGTTCATTTCTGGCTCTAGACTTTCAAATCTGAAAAAAAATTAAATATGTGCAGTTGATCATCATATTCTTGCATTTTGGCCATCCAGAGAACAGACCAAGTGGCAGGGATGAAACTATGATTACCTATGCTGAACAACCTCCAGGTCTTCTAGCTTCTCAGGGATTTGCAGATGGTTCAACCACTGCTCCTTCTCAACAATCCAAAGTTCACAGGCGTCAGCTTCACTAAACATTTTGTAGAGCGTGAGGGCATCCTGCAAGGCCTGTTTCCGAAGTCGCGTCAGCTCAGCCAGTTCCTTGTATCTTTCCTCGATTCCTGACAATCTGCTCTGCACTTCATTAGATTCAAACTGTTCCTGGGGAAGGGCAGCCGCTTGTTCATGTAGAGCATCAATAGTAGATCTGTAACTTCCAATTTCTTCAGCTACATCTTTGTGTTTCTTGACTAGAGACTGAGTAGAAAATTCATCATGTCCAACATCATTACTGGACACGATCTTCAAGATGTCCAACATCCAAGCATCAATATCATCTGCATCTGCCTGGAACTGGTGGAAACTTGAGGTTTCTTCCAGGTGTTTCTTGCGAATGGCTGACAGCTGTTCAAGGTTAGCCCATTGCTCCTGAATATCCTTAATTCGTTCCCTGATCTTCTCAGATCCAAAGTGCTCCTCTGCAATCATCTCCTCTCCTTCCTTGATGGTCTGCAGTAAGTGACCACTTCGCCCGCTCATTTCATCTTCAAAAGCTTTGTGTTTGGACAGTAGACGGATGACACTGGTCAAATCCTTCCCGTAGTCATCGGATGACAGGATCTGCTCTTTTTCTCTAATCCATCCTTCCTCTTCTGCCATCTCCCAGAAAAACTTCCAAAGTCGCCGAGACTCTTCCAAACGTGCACGTCTTTCAGCTGCCAGTTGACACAGTTCCTGATAGCAGAATTCCATGTGGGCAACACGGTCCCGGATGATCTGTGGATCACATGGCTTGTAACCTATGTGAAGGGCAGAGAAAAAAAAGAGTTTGAAAAAAATGTTTTCCTTCTAATGAGTGTCAAGCCTCGTACACACGACAAGAAAACTGCTGGGAGAGCTTTTTGCCGAGAAAACCGTTCGTGTGTATGGTTTCTCGGCAGGAAAACTGCCGGGAATCTCGACGAGAAAAATAGAGAACCTGCTCTCTATTTTTCTCGTCTGGATTCTCGGCAGAGTGTTTCCTGCCGAGAAAAACGGTTGTCTGTATGCTTACCTGGTCCAAGGTAAACTCGCGCATGCTCGAAAAGACTGACACATGTGCGGTAGCATACAAGGTTAGTGTGGGGTGTAGCAAGATGGCGGCGACGGCATCGAATGTAACGAGCGCTGGCTCGTCGTAGTCGATGACGTCACTGCGTTCTTGCCATTCAAAAGAACGGCGGTTCTTTTGAATGGTTGCGTGTGTACACAGGGCTTGGCAAGACAGGCTTGCCAGGAATCCCATCGAGAAAACCAAAGTTTTTTTTCCCGACGGGATTCCCGCCCGTGCGTTCAGGGCTTCAGACTTCCCACTCTTTTTACATTTGAAAAATAGACACCAATTTGCGTAATAACTTCCATTACCATTTCAAAAAGGAGAGTTGTATTCCTTATTTTAGAATAGTGAACAGTTCTTTACATTCCCTTGGACATCTGGGCACCCAGAACAACTAGTTTATGGCAAAGAAAGGTCCACCCAGCATCACAAAACACCTTGCCTCTTTCACACTAGGGATGCACCGGTATCGTTTTTTTTATCAGAGAGTACAAGTAATGATACTTTCGGTCAAGTACTCGCTAATACCGAGTACCCATACTTTGGGGTGCGATTTGCATCCATACATAATGAATGGGCGCAAATCGCACTATAAAGAATTGCATGCGATTTGAACAGGAATGCGGTGAGATTCCTGTATGAATTGCATACGGTTTCCCACCGATCATGGTGTGAACCCAGGCTTGGCGCAAGCATAGTGGTTTCAGCCTGGGTTCACACAGCAGCAGTTCGGGAAACTGCATACGTTTTGGACAGGAATCGCACCACATTACTGTTCAAATCACATGCGATTCTTTGCAGTGCGATTCGCGCCCATTCATTTTTTATGGACAAAAATCGCACCACAAATTATTGGTTTTGATATCTGGAGCATTTTCATGAAAATACTCGGTATCAGCACCGATACCGGTATTGGTGAATCCCTAAGTTCACACCTTTAGTGCCTACTTTAGGTCTAAAAACCTAAAAAGGTTTACCGTACACTACTATGTTTAACAATATTTTTTAATTGTCTGGCAACATTAGGCTGTACTGAAAATATATATATATATTTTTTTTTTACCTTCCCCTCCTGCAGCAAATCTCTGAGCAGATGCATTAACGGCACGTACTCTCTCTGCCTGAATGGAAATATCAGCCTCCACCAGAGCATTCTTCTGTAACAAGTCCTCCACTCCCAGCAAGTGTTTCCCATAATCCTGAGACAACAGAAGCACCTGCAAAAAAATTACAAAAAAAAAATCATCTTCTGAGCAGGTAGAAATCTTAACATAGGTGCCTAGGCCTCAAAACTATCTCTTTTTTGTGAGTCATAAAGGTACTGTGGCTTCTGACTGCTAGTCTTAAAGCGGAGCTCCGGTCATAAAAAAAATTTTGGCCAGTTAAATAGAAATACACTCAACATGCCATTAAATATACTGATATATAGCCAAACGGATATGTATATATATATAAAACTTGCCTTATTTGCTGCTCGTCATTCTTCGGCCGTTGCCATTCTATGTGTGAAGCCCAGAACATGTTTTTTCTTCCCTTCCTCTCTCTCTCGCGCGCGTGCGCAGTAGAGCGACGCTCGTAGCGCAGATTGTTTATGCCGTTGTCATGACAACGGGCGGAGGAACGTCCCGCCCCGTTGTTATGACAACGTAGTAAACACAATCCCCACAGTAATAATCCCGCGATTTTTCTGCACAGGAGCGCACAGTCTCCTGGGAAACTCCTTTCCCAGGAGTCTGTGCGGCTTAGGTAGGCTAGGAGAACGACCACGGTCCAAGAAGAGGCAGATTAGCTATTCTGCCTAGCAACAGGGATTTCAAGGCAAGTAAAAAAAAAATTTTCACAGATCTTTTATGTACTGATTAAAAGGAAGCTATTGAGGTGATTTTTAATTTAAGGGTGGAGCTCCACTTTAAAGTGGTTGTAAAGGCTTAGTTTTTTTTTTACCACAATGCATTCTATGCATGAAGGTGAAAAACCTTCTGTGCTGCATGTGTCCCCCCCCCCCCCCCTTATATTTACTTGAGCCCGATCGTGATCCAAAGATGTACACAAGAGCAGTTCTCCCGACTCTGTCCCTTATTGCACAATCTGATAGCAGCGGGCACCAATGGCTCCCACTGCCGTCAATCAAATTCTGTGACGAGGGAGCAGGGGGGGCAGGGCCAAGCAGCCCTGTGTCAATGTAATGGATGCAGACAAGGCGACTCAGGAGTGAGCCTGCAGGAGTGCCCCCAGGGGAAGCGGCTTCCTGAGGGCACTGGACAGAGGAGGAGCCAGGAGCACTGGCGGGGGACCCCAGAAGAGAAGGATCGGGACTGCTCTGTGCAAAACCACTGCACAGAGAAAGCAAGTATGACATGTTTGTTATTTTAAAGGGAAAAAAAACCTGAAGGTTTAATGTTACTTTAAGAGATTTGGAGACAGATTTGTTGGTCACTACAGTACTGCTCACTGTTCTCCTTAATGGAGGTTCTAACATAAAGCCAATCCCTGCCTCTATCAACATGGCCTCCTCCACACAGAGAGAGTGCAGAATAGGGCATACTAAGGCTGGCCATAGACGTTTCGAATTCCAGCCAGTTCAGCAGGAACCGGCTGAGATTTGAACCGTGTGGGAGAAGGCTAAATGTACCAAGTTGATCGATCAACTTGATACAACCAGCCTGCCGGATTCAGTTGTGATTATCACTAGTGGCTTCTATAGCTGCTAGCAATTATCACCGTCTTCTCCCAGTGGGGACGGCTTTCGCCGCCGGGAGAAAACAATTGCTCAACAGGAGGGATTCCCATCAAGCACTGTCGGTGTTGATATTGGAATCATTCGAATTTCTTTCATGCATCTATGGCCAGCCTAAATCAGTAAAAAGGGGAAACCTCAGCTGCAGAGAGAGTACAGGCAATAACGGTGAGTAGTCCTTTGCCCTCTTGCCTGCTTTTTTTTTGGACACAGCTTCCAGATTTCAGTTCATGACTTTAAGACCAGCTTTATTTTCATTCTTTTGATGACCAAAATGGACAGCAAACTTTAAATGGGACCCTCAGAGCTATGGTCCTTGTGTTACTAATGGGTGACCATCTTGGAAAATCAGTTTTCACAGCATGTGAAACACAGCAGCATGATAACAAAAAGATGTTGGAGGGTAATGCTATCCAATGTGTTATACCAGTAATAAAAAATGATCCATAGATTTGGCTGGGTACATCATGTGAATATATATTCTATATATTGCTAATGAGGAAGGAAATTATCAGCAGTGATCATTATCCTGGAGACAGAGGTACCTTCATTTCGTCCATCCAGTCCATAATGTAAAGCATCTCTTGGAAAACCTTCTGCAGCCCAAGGTTCATTTCTAGGCGCAGTCGCCGTGCCCGCAGCAGCTCCAGAAGGTATTCCCAGAGTCGGATGACGTTGTCCTTTCGGGCCGTGATTCGTTTTATGTCATGGTAGTTTTCAGCTTCCAGTTCTCGCGCCACTGCCACCACAGCCTGAACACGCTCTTCATAGGCTGCAATGTCTGTTTCGATGGCTTCATGTTTCTTTGTGGCGGCTTCTACAGCAGGAAGGTCAAACCCGAAGTTATCCTGTAATATGAAGAGAAAGAATAAAGCGTTATCACCTTCTGCCAGAAAGCTTCACAGTTGGATGGTACCAGTGAAGGTCACAATAATGGACCACAGCAATGAAAAACAAAACAGGAGAATACACAGTTTAAAAAGGTAAGCCCAAAACCCCCCAAAATTTTTTTGGAGACATTAAAGAGTGAAATTGGTAATGTCTAAAGCCCTGTACACACGGGCGGGAATCCCGTCGGAAAAAAAACCGTTGGTTTTCGCGACGGGATTCCTGGCAAGCTTGTCTTGCCAAGCCATGTGTACACACGCAACCATTCAAAAGAACCGCCGTTGAATGGCAAAAACGCAGTGACGTCATCGACGACGAGCCGGCGTTTGTCACATTCAATGCCGCCGCCATCTTGCTACACCCCACACTAACCTTGTATGCTACCACGCATGCGGCCAAGTCTTTTTGAGCATGCGCGGGTTTACCTTGGACCAGGTAAGCATACAGACGACCGGTTTTCTCGGCAGGTTCTCTATTTTTCTTGTCGAGATTCCCAGCAGTTTTTCTGCCGAGAAACCATACACACGAACGGTTTTCTCTGCAAAAAGCTCTCCCAGCAGTTTTCTTGCCGAGAAAACCGGTCGTGTGTATGAGGCTTAAGGGTCTCCACTGGTGTAAAATCTGTGCTTGGGCTTCAATGCCTGCACACCTACCATTACAATTATAAGGGGGTAAACCTTCACTGCTGGATTTTTCATTTATGTTGGAGAGAATGCAACAGGGGGAGAAAACTATAACATTCATAATTCCCCCGCTGTAACATAATCAGTGAAACTTTAAAAAGGAAAAGAACAAAAGCACCATCTATGTCAGGGAGGACCTACTGCCAGAGCCTCTATGACATAAGCCATCAGATGGACAATATAGTCACCTCCTCCCTAGGCAGAAATGGACTGAAATGACCAATAGTGAAATACAATCTGCTGATTTTAACTATCAAGCGAGAGTGATAGCAAAGTTCAGTATGACCATAATTCCTTGGTGGTGCCGCTCCAGGCTGAGGTGTAGCGCCCCATTGGCACTCAGGATATTAGGGATGCCAGAGTAAGTAATACTCATCCAGTGAGCAATGCACATTTTAGCTTGACACCGCAGCTCGCCATAGCAGATCCTAGTATGGATGTGTAAATGTGAAAGCCTCAGTCAATGTCACTTCTCAGGCCATTCCCCCTGACATGTCTAGTCCCACCCACCGGGGCTTAAACCATAGGGGTACCCTAGCAAAGTAGCTTAAAACACAGAGCTGAACACACAACACAGTTTTGCATACCAAAGGATATTTCATTTTGTTCACTCTTTCTTGTGTGGCTTTGCACAGCCAGGCAGGTGTCTCCTATTCTACTTCTCCACCATCACCATCTTAAGTGGACAGTACATTGGCACCGTGACTTCTGTCCAATGAGCAGGGCCCTCTGATTCCTACTGTATTAAACTGTAATTGTTCTGTCTGCCCTTATGTTGTAAAGCGCTGCATAAACTAATAATGAGCAGGTGGTTCACCCAGTATGCAGTAATCCTAAACGAGGAGCACCAAAGTGATCTTTCTGAAGTATGGCTGGCCAAAGATGCAAATCCTTTGGCAGATAAGACGCATTTATGAATTAACCTGCTGTAATTAGTTGCTTCCTGGAGGCCTATATTTCTGTGCAAGTGTACCAGGTTCACTAGAGGTAACATTTTGCCTATAAGTGGATACTAAACCTTATAACTCTCAGGACTGGAGCAGTCGGATGTCCGAATAGAGTTCTCAACTCTGCTTTCCCTTGCCTGACCCTGAAATGGTGGCCCTCTGATTATGGAGAATTCTAAGCACAGGGGCTAAGTGGTTAGCACTTCCGCCTAGCAGCACTAGGGTCGTTGGTTTGAATCCCAACCATGGTACTACCTAGCAAGGAGTTTGCATGATCTCCCTTTGCCTGCACGGGCTTCCTCCCACACTCAAAAGACATGCTTATGGGTTAACTGGCTCCTGTCTAAATTGGCCCTAGCATACGTACTGTATGTATAACTGAGTTAGGGACCTTAGATTGCGTTTAAGGAGGGGTGGGGCTCCTTCCAGGCTCACCTGCTCTCTGCCTAGCCATTATAATTCATGTGCTTCCACTATGGAGGCCCTCAAAAATGTAGTTCGGACTGTAGATAATACTGGGGTGCCTTGTCGTGGCCTCTGCAGCTTACACAAGTATTTGTAAATGTGTGCAAACTAAACCCCTGTTTTTAACAAACTGTTACACAGGATAATTTGGTTGGTTGCAGGCCGGCTGGCAAATTGAGCTGGCAATTTTCTTTGGGTTTGTTTTACATGCGTTGCCCTTCCATGTGCTCCTTACCACTAAGGCCAGTTATAGGTAGGGGCAGTGGCCATTTGTTTGCACTTTTGGAATACTGGTGAGGGGACGCACTGAACACCTTTGCTGCCTTTGTGCTATATGCTGGGTGTCCAGTACACCCCCTCTGCCTTTGAGGGGTGGGATCCTTCCAGGCTTACCTGCCCTCTGCCTATCCATTATAATGCATGTGCTTCTACTATGGAGCCTCTCAAAAATATATAGCGATAGGACTACGGATAATAACGGGGTGCCTTGACACGGCTTTTGCATGCATTTGCAAATGTGTTCAAACTAAACCTCTGTTTTTAATGCAAACTGTTAAGACAGGTTCATTAGGTTGGTTGCAGACTGGCTGGCAAGTTGAGCTGGGAATTTTCTTTGGTTTTGTTTTACATGCGTTGCCCGCCCATGTGCTCCTTGCTGCTAAGGCAAGTTATAGGTGGGGGCAGTGGCCATTTGTTTGTAATTTGGTTGTTTGCAGGCTGGCAACTTAAGCTGGGAATGTCCTTTGTTTTACCTTAGATTGCAAGCTCCTTGAAGACAGGGACTGTAGGGAATGTACAATATTATATATATATATATATATATATATATATATAGATATATTAGGGCTGTGGAAATTAACTATTAATTCCTCGATTATTTGATTATTTTGATCGGTACTCACCTCTCCGCCGGCTTCCGGGTCTTCAGGGAGTTCCGTCGGAGATCCGGTGACGTCACGGACACTGGCGGGGCCTGCTGTGTCCATATGAAGGGCTCCTTTGCTGTGCCTTCATATCTGCATGCCAGCGGGACCTTACTATCTGCCACACGCAAGGGCTGTTACACTTCCCTCTATCAACCTGGGATTCTACAACCATCCACTGGGAGTTGTGATAGTTCCCTTCAGGGACTGATGTTAACCCCTCCTCATCTGGATTCAGCAGTGGTATCATTGTACACATTTTCATACCAGTATCATACTTAGCTACATGTTTTTATGACTGCTTTTGCTACCATTTGGTATTACTCACACCATTTTTACAGTTTAATGAAGCTACATCGATTTGATCTCCAGTGCAATATTTATTTTGTTACCTACTTGAAGACTATAAAAGTTTTAATGCTATCCATTTTCCCAGTGGTTGGTAGCTGCATTGGGAATCAGCCTACAAGGAGATCAGCTAAAAGTAGTTGGATATAAATAAATAAAGCACTGCGTAAATTGACAGCGCTATACAAGTACCTGTAATAGATAAATTATGGGGCATGTTTAGGAGTTAGGGCTCTCTTTCATTTAAATCACTCAAAATATTAATGCTTCACAAAGCAAACAGCAGGACATTGAAATGATTTACTTAGGTTTGACAAAATGTCAAAGGGGGATGGAAATAAAGTCTGTTAAGGTTTTATTACCACCTAACACACTCCGAATACAAAGTACAGAGCTCTGTCTCCATACAATACAGGAAACCTTTGGTCCCTGCAATCTCCTTCCTGTACTGAAAAGCAGACACAGTTCTGGGTAAGTTTTGGCAGTGACAATAGCACTCTACAAGGCCCTTGGCTCATACCTGAGACACCAGGCGCTGGTTTTCACTCAGCCAAGTCTCTCTCATAGCTGCCTTGCGATCAAATCTACGTGCAAGTTGTTCCAGTTTTTCCTGTCGGATCAGCTCATTTCGCAGTGCTAGTTCTCGCTCGTGTTCGGCTTTTTCCAGTCGTTCCCAGGCCTGGACACAGGAAGAGAAAATAATATTTTCATTTGAATATTAGGAAACTTATCTCGAGTAACTCGAATCACTTGCTGCATTACTGTAGACGATGTGAAGTGCCAGTTATTACATGAGGGATAAAACTTTTTTGTGGAATGGAGTTTAAAGGGGTTGTAAAGGTTTTTTTTTTTTCTTAAATAACAAACATACTATACTTACCTCCACTGTGCAGTTCGTTTTGCACAGAGTGGCCACGATCCTCGTCTTCTGGGGTCCCTCGGTGGCTGTCTCGGCTCCTCCCCACAACAGCTAACTCCCGTTCTGGAAAAGCGCTCTCCCAAGGGGGTAAGCTTGCGGGCACGCTCCCGTGATACAGTCGGCGGCCATATCCGCTGACTGTATCACTCGGCCCGGCCCCCGGCATTGATTTGATTGACAGCAGCGGGAGCCAATGGCTGCGCTGCCATCAATCTCCAATGAAGAGCCGTCAAGCTGGGGGAAACCATTGCGGGATCGCGCACAAGGAGTTTTGTGGCTCAGGTAAGTAAAACATGGGGGGGGGGGGGCTTGGCCCGAGAGTGCAAGGTGTTTTTTTTACCTTAAAGGAAGACTAAAGGCAATTTTTTTTTTTTTTTTAGATAACAAACATGTTATACCTACCTCCACTGTGCAGCTCGTTTTGCACAGAGTGGCCCCGAACCTGTTCTTCTGGGGTCCCTCGGCGGCTGTCTCTGCTCCTCCCCGCAAGAATTCACCACATTCATGCGAGCGAGCATAGTGGTGAGTTCTTGAGGGCGAGCTCCCGTGATACAGCAAGCGGCTATAGCCGCTCACTATCACTCGGCCCCGCCCCCCCAGTGCGCCGCGTCATTGGATGCGATTGACAGCAGCGCGAGCGGATCAACCAATGAATGAGCCGAGAAGCGCGTTCACGGCGCTGGACTTTCGAGGGGTCAGGTAAGTAAACGGGGCATAGAATGCAATAAAGGTGAAAAAAATTGTACCTTTACAACCCCTTTAATGCATAGGATGCATTAAGGTGAAAAAACACGAAGCTTTACAACCCCTTTAACAAGACACCTGGCCACTCAAAATAAGAAAAGAGTTTTAACCTTAAACCACGTAGAGGGGTCTTTACAGTAAGAGCGGTAAGGATGTGGAATTCCCTTCCACAGGCGGTGGTCTCAGTGTGGGGGGGGGGAGCATCGATAGTTTAAAAAACTATTATACAAGCACCTGAACGACCACAACATACAGGTATATACAATGTACTACTGACATATAATCACACACATAGGTTGGACTTGATGGACTTGTGTCTTTTTTCAACATCACCTACTATAACAACTATGTACATAACGGGAGATAATTTATCTTATAGTGCTGAAAGCACCAGTACCAACAATACAGTATTGGTTATGCTGCTCAATATCATCGAAATGTATTCACATCTCTCTCTAGATACAAGACATACAATAACTCGGTAAAATATCTTATATTTACCAAAAATCCTCTAAGATTTTGAATGAAAGCTTTACATTGAGGACTTTAATTAGCATAGTAATAATTAGCATAGAACTAAGGAGGACTAAACACAGCTGCATTCTCAGGCCACATTCCGCCATTCATGTCTAGGACTGACATTTACTAAAAGCTAAACCAACATTTATATGCAGTTGGGGAAGTTTCATATATTGGGTATACATTCCAGAAACTCCATGCCTTTCATGCCTGAAAGTCTCCATACCAGAGGCGTAATTAGAATCTTCAGGGCCCAGGTGCAAGAAACCATTAAGGGCCCCCCGGGGGCCCTTTACTCCAATTGTGGGACCCTTTACTACGGTCCCGTATCAGGCCACCTTCTTGTCATCTTGGGGTGGCGGAACGCCAGAGCCCAGTTGAAAGTGCAACCTTTGCGACCCTGGCAGTTTTGCCACAGGGGTCAGCAGTTTTTTATTTCCTTATTTTAGGTTATTTTTTTTACCATCTTATTTTATCATCTTTTTTTGATTTATTACATATTTTTTAGGACCCCTGTTGGGGGGGCTTTGGTGAAATATCAGGGGTCTAAACTTTTGAGAGAAAAGGACTAAGGACATATTCTTTAGGCCCTTTCCCTGCAGCCTCAGCTGCACAGAATGAACGAACAGGAATAGCTCTGTACAGAGCTTCCTATTCATTCATAAACTGAAGCATAGTAAACAGTTTACTATGCCCAAGCTATGAATGAAAAAAATAAAAAATTAAAAAAAAATCAGTCAATGATCGGTACTGATCACCAACTATCCATTAAAGCGGTTGTATACCCTCTTGTGATGCATGCACCTACAGGTAAGCCTACATTAAGGCTTACCTGTAGGTGCTTGCAATATCTCCTTAACCTACATAGTTTAGGAGATATATGCAGAAAAGCGAGCACCGATGTCTACGGCGCAGGCGCGCCGTAGATTACGGCGCAGGCGCGCCGTAGATTACGGCGCAGACGCACTGTAGATTACGGCGCAGGCGCACTGAGTGCGGCGGCTCTTGAATGGGAGCCTGCCGGACAGTGCTGGAATGCGCGCATGCAGGGTAATCGTGGCGTTCCTCACGCATGCGCGGGAGTGACGTCGTAGCCGCTCCGGCCAGTCACAGCACCGGAGCAGCGATACCCGGAAGTCACTCCGGGTATCATGGCGGCAAAGGAGGACGTGTCCGAGGAACGCTGCGGGGGCTTCGATCTAAGGTAATTGATAATGAGCTAGTATGCTAGTCATACTAGCTCATTATGCCTTTGCCTTGCAGGTTTAAAAAAATATAATATATATATATATATATATATATATATATATATATATATATATATATATATAGTTTTGGGTTATACAACCGCTTTAAGACAAGAAAGGGGCAGGTAAATGACATTTACGGTCTCCTTCCCCGTTCTCCATCCTGACAGATCCCCCCAGAGGGGGAAACCCGGCAGTGCTGCGCGGGGCCAGGGAAGGACACAGAAGTCCAGGACAGCGATAAGGAGCCGATGTGGAGGAACCAATGCCCTCTATTTCCCTCCTGCAGCCGCTGAATATCTGCAGGAGGGAGAAAAGGAGAAGCGGGCATTCAATGGCAACACGGAGGAATCGGTTTCTCTACAAGCCGCCGTCCTCCTATCCAGGTGCACAGGAGGGCCTCTCGGGCCCCCTGGAGCATGGGGCTGGGTCGCAATGGCACCCCCTGTACGTACGCCCCTGCTCCATACCTATAATGCTGCTTAAACATAAAACAAAATATCAGATGGCGGTGTGGATTCCAAGTGATCAGTTTTTTCAACTGAAAACTTGTGGAAAGCTTCCACAACAATCACATTTATGGGCAACCTATTGGAGTTTGTGAATGATCACAGGTGGTGGTGACGTACCAACAGAGGCCATTCAGGGCAGGATGGGTCACTGCAGGGCACAATAGTGACATAGGGATTGGTAGGAGGCACCACAGCAGCCAACTTGAGGCACATTATTCCACCCAACCAGAAGTGTAGAACAGAATCTGCTCTGAGAGATTTGCTACAGCAAACAGGCCAACATATAAATAAAATGCCTTCTTCACAGGTTAGCACTTTTGCCATTTTTAACTCATGGAATACTTGGCAAGGTATTCATGCATAACAGCCAACCATGTATAAAAGGAGATTTACTCAGTAACTTTTACTTCTAGAGATGCGTATTTGCAAATCATTTCCAGTATTGCATGAGAAAATTTCCAAACCTACCCAGCATTTAAAAAAAAGTCATCAAAAACTTAAAAACTTTGACTAGTTTTAGCAGTGCTGAAGACAACATTCCCTTCAGGATAAATTCCTTAATGTGGTTGTAAACCTTCATATATACTCAGTGAAGTGACTAGCCTCAGGGGATACACCGAGATTAAACAAATCCCCCTACGCAAGTTGTACCTGTTTATCTGCCGTCTTCTCTACGCTACGTTCTTTCAAAGTGCTGAATTTATAAGCTTGCCTGAGAGTTCAGAAAAAAAAGGGGGCGGAGAGCTAAAATGACACTTTGCAGAGCTCAGTGAGGAGATCTCAGATATGATTGGAGGGAAGGGACCCCTTTCATACAGCTCATAAGAACAGAGCTGAGGCATTCAATCTGCTGGAGCTCCTCCCTCGTCGCCATTTTTTTCTTGGTGTCAGGAAAACGTGTCAGAAGTAATTCATGCTGATAGCAGAGGAAAGAAGCAGCAGACAGAAATGACACTTGGTTCTCTTAAAGCGGAAGTAAACCCATCCTTAAAACAGTTTAATTTCCGTCACGTGCCGGTAATTGTAACACTCCCATTGGTTGTTCTCTCAACCAAATTGTCAAACCATCCAATGGCTGGTGTCATAACTGATCACATGTGCAGCATCATGGCAGTTGTAGATGAAACAGAGGCAAAGATGGCAGCTTCCTTGGCTGAAACCGATAGGGGGGGGGGGGGGGGGGGGTTACTTCCACTTTAATTGAGACAAGTACACACTATAGAGGGATAGGATTTCATGTCTGAGGTTTACAACCACTATAACCCAGGTGCTAAAAGGTCCAAACTAGAGACAGAACATTGAATGCAGGTGTAATTTGCCAGTAAACTAAGACTGCAAGGTAATCTGTATTAGACTTGTTAAAGCGATAGTAAAGATCGCTTTTTAACTTCTACTTACAGGTCAGCCAATAATAAAGGTTAACCTGTAGGTACAGTTCATATCTCCTAAACATTCACTGTTTAGGAGATATTCATATGTGTAGCAGCAGGTGATGTCACCGGCGCATTCGCACTGAATAAGTAGGACACTCGGGTGCGCAGTCCATTGAGAATGCTCGATCTTGCGCATGTGCGGAAGTGACGTCATTGCGGCTCGGCTATTCAAACAGCCTGAGCCCATGAACCTAGAAGGAAGACCAGGTGAAGATGGAATCCCCGTCAGAGGTTACATTGCACCAATTTATAGGCAAGTCTGTCATAATGTGCTAGTATGCATACTAGCACACTGATAGTCAACTGCAGGGGGGCCGTTTTTTTTGTGTTCTCTCCTACAGAAGACTACAGCTTTAACCATACAAGACCAGAGTGGGAGTCATACAGCACAATACAGATTATGATTTGGTTCTTATTTACTGACATCACTGGAGAATAAAGCACATTGCAATAACTTGGATGAAACAAAGTAACTTACCTTATTAATATCTGAGATGAGCTTGCCCTCTCTTGGCATGTATACCTTTTGGTTGTTGGCCCGCATCTTACTCTGAATGGTAAAGAGCAACACTTCCAAGTTTCCTTTTTCTGTAAATCTAGAGCCATACAAAAGGAAGAAGAACACGGTTACCTGTGTAATATATTCCAAGGTAAACACAGCTGCACAATTGTGTGATGGCAGGGTTTTGTCAGATAATCCGACCGTTTGTACGCTCCATCGGACAATTGTTGTTGGAATTTCCGACAACAAATGTGGGATAGCATGCTCTCAAATTTTCCAACAAAATGTGTGATGTCGGATTATCGGATCGGGTGTACACAAATCCGTCGGACTAAAATCCAAAAGTACAAACACACATGCTCCGAACCAATGCTAACCATAAGACAACATTAGCAGAAGTTGCCCAAAGGGTGGCGCTAAAGAGCAGAAAAACCACGTAGTTTTGTGTATGTTGGCTAAAAAAGTTCTGCCGTCTGTATGCAGAACAAGTTCACGCCCAACGCCCTACGCACAAAATTCCACGGATTTGTCCGATGGAAATCCGATCGTGTGTACGAGGCTTAAGATTTCTCTAGTTCAGCACTGCGGACTGAATGAGAGAAATCATTAGATCCCCCCCCCCCCAACTAAACAGTGTGCATGGAGGTCTCTCTTCTGACACCTAATATTCCTGACAGCCAGCACCCGCAGGCCTTCACAATACCTGAACATTCGCTGTTGGGCTGATGACTAAGATCAAAAGGTCGTCAGGCAGATGCCAACAGGGCCACCAGCCACAGCTCAAATTTTAGCTGCTTGATTGGACCTGGCTGAAATTCACTCTGTGTATGACCCGTTTATCCTTCTCTACTATCCAAGAAGTTTTGCCTTTACATAAAAAATTAAGGCCAAAAGTAGTTTCTGTACTACTTTTGGCGACTTCGAGGTGCGATTTCCATTAACATTTGTGCAGCAACCCGCAAAGATGTCTCTAAAATCGCCCCCCGAAGTCGGGACTGAAATGCGGGAATGAAACTGTGCGAGTTCAGCTGTCAGTGCGAACCAGGGCTTAAAGCGACACTAAAGGTTCACTTTTTATTTTTTTACAAACATGTTATACTTGCCTCCACTGTGCAGTTCGTTTTGCACAGAGTGGCCCCGATCCTCCTGTTCTGGGGTCCCTCTGTGACTCTCTTGGCTTCTCCCCGCAATAGATAACCCCCTCTGGGAAGCTCTCTCCCGAGGGGGTTACCTTGCGGGCGCGCTCCTGTGTCATACACTCGGCGGCCATAGTCGCCGAGTGTATGACTCGGGCCCCACCCCCCGTGTCATTGGATTAGATTGACAGCAGCGGGAGCCAATAGCTGCGCTGCTATCAATCTATTCAATGAAGAGCCGAGAAGCAGTGGAGAGAGCAACGCGGGATCGGGCCCACGGAAATTCGGGGCTCAGGTAAGACGGGGGGGCTGGGGAGCCGAGCAGTACAAGGTGTTTTTTCACCTTCATGCATAGGATGCATGAAGGTGAGAAAACACGAAGGTTTACAACCCCTTTAAGCCCAACTCCGTGCAAATTGATTTTCCCCATGTAGTGGAGCTGTGCCCGCACTGCATGGGTAAGCTGCTCGTTTGGGGATGAACAGAGCCTATACTCGCCTAATCCCGAGCCAGTCTTTGGCCATGATGACGTCAGGAACTGTCCACCGCAGAAGACCGCTGGACCGCACGTGGGTGCAGCCTTAGGCTGGGAGGATCGGAGGGTTAGGTGAGTATATCTCGGCTCTCTTAACCCCTAAACAAAAATGAGCAGTTAACCCATAAAGTGCGGGGCACAGCCCCATTCCATGGAAAAAAAAATAAAAAATTGCCTGGAGTTCAGCTTAAAAAGGTAACAGGTTTAGGGAATAGTTTAATGTACACTTACCTGCAATGAGAGAAATAGCCTGCCACTGATATCTACTGAGAATACTATTTGTCTGGCTTCCATACTTCAGAGTCACATCGCTACAACAAGTATAGATGACAAAAATTCTGTATACTCTTGTTGTAGGCAAGTCAAGTGAAGAGCACTGAAGCCAAATGTTCTGAAAAGCAACCTAGCATCTAAAATTCTTCAAAGGGAAAGGTAGGAATGGCAGCCTGCATAATTCTTCAATGACAGGCGTACCACCAAGATCGCTTTCTTTCTACAGAACAAAAAAATAACTACCCAAGCATTTGCTGGGCATTTACCATAGATGTGATGTCAAGAATATAGGTCCTAGCTATCCCAAAAAAAAAACAAAAAAAAAAAAACATGTGACAACATAAGCCCAGCAGGTAATATTTACACTCTCCCTCCCTTCATCTAAAGTCCTCTTACTTTGGTGGTTTTTCCACAGTGCGGTAGGTGTTGAAAGCTTGAAGCTGCTGCTGAACACCGACCAGTGAGTTGGCGAATTTCCGATTGTTCAGGATGATAATGGTTTGTTCAATCCACTCGAGGAGGTCAGAAGCCAGGGATTCATACTTCTCAATCATTTTCTCGGTTTCAATGGCATTTTCAAGAACCTACAAATACAAAACCAACGCGAGACCAGAGGTATTGTCATCCGTTTTGTCACAGTGCACCTCAAAATGTATAAGAAAAAGATTGAATCGTTTTAACTTCAAAAATGTACTCCAGTTAAAATAATTTAATCAAAAAAAGTCATTACACTAGTGGGGACGTTTCAAATCAAGTGAGGAGCTGCTAGCACTCTAGGATAATTTTCACAGTGATGCATTGATATGAAAACGTGCTGGGCTAACACCAACAAGAATAGGGGTTTTTTTTGTTTTTTTTAAATACGCAAAAAAAATTACATAAACAAATAAAACGTCCGATTGAATCCCAAAATTGTGATTGTATCCCCGGAAGACCTCATAGCTGACGAAACAAATTGGGCGGAGCTACGGAAGGGTCCCCACAAGCGAGTTCTGATCAGTATACTGTTCTAAATTGGATATGCAGTTTGATTCTCTTCACATGCGAGTGCATACCGAGTGGTTTTGCCAATAAAGTGATGCAGTTGTACAACACGTGGAGCATATTGTCTCCTTCCTACTTTTACAATCGCTGATATATGTGAGGCAATACAAAAAAAAAAAAAGAGACTTGAAGGGATATTTTCCCTGTATACCTCCCTGGATGAAAGTTCTGAACATGGATGAGGAGTGGATACATTTATACAGAGCACTTTATGACTTTGAATCAACAGTTTATGAGAAGCCTTTAGGTGTGTCTCTGGTGACGGTGATCCAGTCTGGAAGGGAATTCACAGCACCTTCTCCACTTTTGGTGTTTGGAGGATTTAACATCACCTATTATCACAATTTTGGGACTCAAATGGACTTGTTTAATTACGTTTATGTAATTTTTTTATGTATTTTATGTATTCTTGTTGGTGCAGCGCAGCTCATTTTCCTATCAAATGAATTTAACTATTCAAACACATAAAACTGCATTTGCCACATCCCCTATTTTTGAACAAAACATTAGTGGGGTGCTCTCCCCCCAAATAACATACCTCAAAAACCACCAAGGCTCGATTGACATATATGCTAATTGGATGCGTTTTTGAACAGCATGTGATTCGCATGACATGTGAACCAAACCGGCTTTCTATGGAGCTGGTTCACATACAGGCAGGATGGCCGCAGTGCGTTTGTAAAGGAAGTCCTGTATGAGTTTCAGTCTGGTTCAGGTGCAATTTCAAGTGTCATACACGTTAAAAACCTGAAGCGGTGAACAAAACCGCACCGGACACCTTTGAAAAAATCACATTGAAACCGGCCCTGCATATATGTAGATTGGAACAAGGAAAACATGCACACTCAAATATCAAGAGAGTTTATTTTCAAAAATATGGATACACCTTACCAATCTACAATTGTCTAAAAATTCCCCCAGGAGACTAATCAGTTATACCATGGAGCAGTGTTGCTCAACTCCAGTCCTCAAGGCCCCCCCCAACAGGTCATATTTTCAGGATTTCCCTCAGATGAAATAGCCGTGGTAATTACTGAGGCAGTGAAACTGATCAAATCACCTGTGCAAAATAATGGTAAGCCTGAAAACATGACCTGTTGGAGGCTTTGAGGACTGGAGTTGAGAAATCCTGCAATGGAGCATGTATACAGGGGGGGGGGGGGGGGGGTTACACCGACTTGTAAATGAAATATTGAAGTGGGCCTAGCTCAGGTAGTCAAAGTTTATGCTGTTACTGCATTGCACATACCTTTCCAATACGTTTTCCCTCCACGGCCAGTGCCTTCATCTTTGAGAAGTAATGGTAATATGTGACAACATAGGTAATGATGGACTTTTCATCTGGATGGTCCACGCTGATGTCTAAATAGAAAAAAAAAGAAAGTTACATAAGAAACGCAAAGCCAAAACAATATTTGGTGGAAGTTATTGTTTATGGATCCACCATGCATTTGTGGTGCATGAGGATATCTGGATGGGCAGGGCCAGTCATTTATGGCTGCCTTAAAATAGAATAAGCCAACCTTTTTTTATTTTTTGGATAGCGTAATGGAGGCTTATAACCTCTGTCCATTTATTTTTTGAGCCATCTGTGTCCCATTGGGAAGATTTACCTTCACTTCCTATCCCATAGGCCAAAACAGGAAGTGAGAAAATCCCTGCAAATTAAAGTAAAGTCTTGTGGTTTTTTACCTTAATGCATCCCATGCATTAAAGTGAAAAACTTTGTGCTGCAGCTCCCACCAGAGCCCCCCCCCCCTTATTCTTATCTGAACCTGATCGTTCCAGTGACTAGCACAAGCCCAGCAGCTCCAAACGCTGCCTCAGGTCCTAATTGGATAGATTGATAGCAGCAGGAGCCATTGGATTTTGCTTCTTTCAATCAAATCCAGTGACAGGAGTCAGGGTCTGTCAGCAGCAGGACTCAGGAGCGCACCCGCACGAGTGCCCCCTTGGAATGCGGGTCTCTGTGGGGGCACTAGAAGAGGAACCAGGAACGACACTGGGGGACCCCACAAAAGGAGGATCAGGGCCGCTCTGTGCAAAACCCTTGCACAGAACAGGTAAATAGGACGTTTGTTATTTAAAAAAAAAAAAAAATGAACCTTCACAATCACTTTGGCTGCTTTCACACTGAAAGCGCCACTCGTTTTAGCGGTGCTTTACTGCGGTTTAAGCAGTGCTTTTCGGCCGCTAGCAAGGTGCTTTTAACCCCAAAGGAGGGGTTAAAAACTGCTGTGTTGCGGCGCTTCCGAAGCGCTACCCATTCATTGCAATGGGCAGGGGCATTTGGAAGCGCTATGAACCTATGTATTGTCGCCGCTGCCGCGTCGCCCACTATTTAGATGGCCGGCCCCCTGGCGAGCGCCGGCCATCTGAATAACGGCAGCTGGTTGGCTGTGGAAGTGTCCATCATAGCCAGCGGCTGATAGGCTTTCCGATTACAGCCTGAGGGCTCTAATCGGCTTCCGAATAGCTAATTAAGTGGCGCACGGGGGGTGCGTACCTTTGTTTGGACTGACGCATCTCAGCCAATCAGGTTCACTGGATCTAATTAATGGTAACCTGATTGGCTGAAGCGACATTGAGGATGGAAGACTACATGAGGGAGCGTGGAGGAGGACGGCGCCTAAAGGAAAGTAAGTGCGGGCTGGGGACAAACTGCCTGCATTTTGGGGACAAACTGCCTGCATTTTGGGGACAAACTGCCTGCATTTTGGGGACAAACTGCCTGCATTTTGGGGACAAACTGCCTGCATTTTGGGGACAAACTGCCTGCATTTTGGGGACAAACTGCCTGCATTTTGGGGACAAACTGCCTGCATTTTGGGGACAAACTGCCTGCATTTTGGGGACAAACTGCCTGCATTTTGGGGACAAACTGCCTGCATTTTGGGGACAAACTGCCTGCATTTTGGGGACAAACTGCCTGCATTTGGCCGTTTAATGGGCACAGTGGTGGCAATTGGTGTTTTTTTTTTGTTTGTTTGTTTGCGCCCCCCCCAAAAAAATTGAGCACCAGCAGCCACTGGTTAAAACACCTGAAAACTACCTCAGTGTGAAAGGGGTCTATAAATTACACTTTCAGATCTCCCCCCCACCCCCAGCCTGTGACTGGACAGTGAATAAAGTAGTAGCACACGAATGAGCTTATCTGTTACTTTGCCCTCTCCCCACCTTACCAGTATGCCCCTCCTGCACAACTGACTGGCAGATTTTTAAAAGCCAAGCACCATCCAAGTTGGTTCACAGTTGCCTGCAATTAATAACCAGTGGGAATACATGTAGAGACTTCCTGCTACCTGTATGTACCTAATTTTAATTAAGCTTTAATAAACACAGAGCTGTTTCTTTTATATCAGCCTGAAGTTTGGCTTTGAATATTTAATGAGGAAAAAAAATAAAAAATGGATGGTGTCCCTTTCTACCTATTGCATCATTGACCAATCTCCAGGCCTTGGTGCTGATATGTCTGGGTAACCTTGTGGAAGTCAAAGCTTGCACAGGATTTTCGGGGAGCTCTGGTAGTGGGTCTCAGCAGTATGAGAGAGCAGGAAAGGTAAGTACAGGATGCTTACTGTGCCAGCTATAAAGTGAGCCTCTCACCTTGGATACTATGGACAAAGCACAGGTTCCCTTTATAGAAATACCATAGAAGTACTCAAACTAGAAAATTTTCTCTTGAAATCAATAGAAACATAGAAAAAAAAATATATAAAAACAACTGAATCTTAGGCTAACCTTCTGGGTCAAGGAGTTTAGTGAGGCCCAAGTGCTGCTCTGCAAGGTTGAAGGCATTTTGCAGATTGTAGTGTGCGTTTGACTTCTTCAGCTTATCGAAATCAATCAAGTCGGGTCTGTGGGAGGAACAAAAAACGTTGAGTTTGAAAGAACAGTAGGCGCCGTTTGTATAAACTGATCAAATATTATTCCATAAAAAAAAAATCAAAAAAATCTGCCCATCCTATGGATTAAAGACTTCTAGCTATGAGGTCATCACAAGTGCAATTGTACTTTAAGAATAAGATTTTCTTGACTTATAGAAATTGAGACGGAGGCAGCAAAAAAGGTAGACATCACTGACCAGAAACATGGAAGTGACATCTAAGCAGAGGTTCCACCAACAGCCCCAGTACTGTCAGAACAGAGAGAGAGAAAAAAGAGGGCAAGTGAGCCCAAGCAGTGAGGAAGGAAAAGATGGCGGGGAGGAGGATAAGGCAGGGGAGGGGAGTGTGTGTAGCACAGGGGGTATAGGTCCAATTGGGGCAAATTTTATTAAAGCTGAAGTTTAGGTATGGCTTTTCTTGCCAAGTTACATTGGTCCATCTTGGACCAACATAAGTATGTATGTGCCATACCTGGCCAATCCAATGAATGCTGGAAATCACTCTAGTAGGCACTTCTACCACAGTGATCCCCACTAGCTTCGGGGTCCTGTGCTGAGCGGCTGCCCTAATACTTCGTGAACACAAGGGGGCCGATAACTCGTCATGGGCGCCATTCAGAGAACACTATTTTCTGTATGAATGCAAAGCATTCTCTAATTGGATGGGGTGAACATCGTGATGCCACTGCCTTACCTCTCCATCTCAACCAGTGAACATTTTTGAGGAGATGTACTAAAACTGGAGAATGAAGCTGTGCATGGTAGCTAATCATCTTCTAACTTACTGCCTCTGGGAGTAATTGTAACGGCCAGCCTTGCAACGCCTCATGGGAAATGTAGATCCGACCTAGCGGGACCAGGTGAGGGCTGGCGAGACCAAGCGGGAGGAGGAGATTGGTTGTTTTCCGCAATCCTTACCACCCCCCCCCCCTTCCCCCCCACTCAAAAAAAAAAAAACACCTGCCACTGCTTAGGATTGTTCGGATTCTAGTCCATACCCACTTGAGCTACACGGAAGCTGTCATTGCACAAAGCTGATCATAAGTAGCTGAGGACTTCACCACCCCACAACCACAAGTATACATGCCCCTTGTATACGAGGGGCTGTGAATGCCTTGGCCGCTTAGAATTGGTTTTGTGCAAGAACAGCTTCCTGGTAGGATAGCTCAGGAGGGTTTCGGACTAGGGATCGTCAATGCATAGCCAAGAGAAAGAAATAAAGCAAAGTTTTGGTGATCGTAGCATGAGGTCCAGCTGGAAAAGCAATTGTATCTTTAAATTACAGTTATGTTAGGCCACCATTTCTCTTCAGTGTGTCATAGATAGGCAGGACTTCACCAAGAGCAAGAAAAGCTTTGTTCCTGTAAACTGGTAGACTCTGACATATCAATCAGGATGATGTGATGGTGGCATAGACTCAGCATGGCTCTCCCTGTCCTTTAATGAGTCTAAAGCAGGTCTGTGGTCTTTAACAAAATGGCGGCCGTCTGCACACAGACACTGACTCCCTGTTGCACGAATGTGAAGAAGATGAGTAAGGCTCCAAGCACACTAGCGTTTTTATAAGCTCCTAAAAGCTTATTATGAGCATTTTTTCATCCAGCATTTTTTTCCACTGGAGCCTGAAAGATTACTTCACCTCCTGATCACCTGTATAGAACTCCTCAGACGAGTTTCGCCCTTTTCCTTTTTTTTTATCGTAAATTATTCACATTTATGTAACAAGGAGTCGGTGTTCTTGTGCAGACGGCAACCATTTTGTTAAAGTCTACTAGAGGCCGACAAGCCGATCTCGTCTGTCCTGCACCAGTCTATAAACATGCTGATCCAACTGATAAGTCGGCCATAGACAAATCGATATTCATCTGGTTCAGCAGGAACCAGCCCGAATTTTCGATCCGTCTATGGGCAGGCTTGTTGTACTGAAGCCGATCCATCAATTGACTTTAGTACAACCAGCCTGTTTTTTTTTTCCCGTCTGATCACCCTCAGCAGCTATAGCAGCCAGAATTGATTATTGTATTCTACCAGTGGGGAAGGCTTCCCACTGGCAGAACACAATAGCGCCACAGGAGGGATTCCCTTAACACTGTGTTAATGGGGGAATCAAGACATTTCCTTTCCTTCCACCTCTGGTGGAAGAACAGAAATTTGCATGGGGTATTCGAGCAGTACTATGCTCTTTGTTTTAGGTCCTATCACATTTAAATACACTTCCACGTCCTCCATTATTTGACAGAACAACTTACCAATACAGCACAGAGCTTCTAGCTACCGTGATCCTATAATGCATCTGCTTATGGCATGTGATCCACCAACAGGCAAAAGTGACAGTAAGAACTCATTTACATTTGCTTTGGCTTCAACACACAATAACCGCTAGTTTACACTTGCTTCAAAACAATGCTTCGGATACGCTTTGTTGAACGCCAGTCAAAGCTCCTGTCACTAAATAAAATGGTTAGCTTACAGTTATGTTTACACCTTGCTTTTGCTTGGGGCTTTGATGAAGGCTTCCGTGGCGCTTCCATTGGAGGCTTCCGTGGGGCTTCCATTGGAGGCTTCCGTGGGGCTTCCATTGGAGGCTTCCGTGGGGCTTCCGTGGGGCTTCCGTGGGGCTTCCGTGGGGCTTCCGTGGGGCTTCAAGCGAGCTTTGCCATAGACTTCTATGGAGGCTTTGAAGCGACATGTGGCATTTTTGAAGCAAAGCCGAAGCAAATACAAGGTGTAAACAGGACTGTAACCGAACCATTATTTAGTGACAGGGGTTTTGACTGGCATTCAGAGAGCTTTAACAAAGCCTGTCCGATAGCTTGTTTTGAAGCAAGTGTAAACTAACCCTTAATGTGTGTTGAAGCCCAAGCAAGTGTAAATGAGCCCTAAAAAGCCTTTGACGCCAAAGTAAAAAAAACAAACAAAAAATAATTTAAAAAAAACAAAGTTAAAAAAATAAAAATAAAGTAGGTGTCCACTCTATGAAACCCTTATGAAAGTATTATATAATATGCTGCATAAAACTTCCACAAGACGACAATTTTTCTCACAATGAAAGAATGTAAACATTTATCACGCCAGACTCAATGATTTCTTTAGAGACTGAACATCAGCCATTAATTCCAAGTCTGCTTTTCTTGGACCCTCAACAAGTGGTTTAAATTATAAAGTTCATGGTGGCAAAATGACGTAGCAGCACAGATAAATAACAGCAAAGAATTGCTATTGGGATCAGGGATATTTCCTGACACATAATGAACGTCTGTCTCTAAAAGGCCTTTAACCCTGACAGAATCTTGACTGCCTACAGATATATTGACTGGAGGAATTCATTACGGGGATTTTCTTTTTGGTCTGGTTCCAGGAGACAGAACCCCCAGCTCGACACAGTCAGGACCCCAACATGCCCGTGATCTGCATACAAATCGCATCTCAATGGGCCCACCAATTCAATGGGCAGACCCAATACCATTATTATGACTACTTGGCGTGGAACAGATAGGTTCGAAAATAAATGAGCTTTGTGATCAGGCAGGACGGTGCCTTGTGTTTTGCATGAATTCGGAGCAATTAATCCAAAACCAAATTTGGACCAAATTATCGCAGAATAATGCGTGCGCTCCATGCCTTTAAGTACATTAGACTGTAAGCTCCCCTGGGACAAGGCAGATAAGAATGGCTATAGCATGCATCATAAAGCATTGGATACCATACTGGCAATAAATGGAATAACTTTAGATTTCCCCTCTAGCACCACCTACTGGTGAAATCCTGAACTGACACATGACCATATAAATACGATTCATAGAAACCTCAATTTTATTTTCAGTCTACCAAATGCCAAAAACAGCAGCAAGTCAGTATTTGAAGTTTGATCCTTTAACTCTCACCTGTGTTTATGAATGAGTGCGTTGAAGGCCATGCCGTCCCTCCAGCTGGTTGTAAAATTATGTATATTCACATTGGGATACCTGAAAATATCAAAAGTATTTATTACATGATATGCATAATAAGTGTGTGCATATTATTTACACAGAACAGATACACCTGACAATCAAAGTAAAGGAAACATGAAGGCTGCCATTGCTAACTGGTGCATGTCATAGAACACTAGCCTGCCTGGTTGTAATGCTGATTCTCTCACTTCAATACATTCATTCAGCAACCTAGAACAATGGGAAAAGATAAAGGTTCCTTTCACATGAAGGGTCTGATCAGGTGCCCCCATCATTTTTTCAGGCAGATCCGAATGGACGGTCTATTCACCCCTATGGACGGTCTATTCACCCCTATGGACGGTCTATTCACCCCTATGGACCGGCAGATGTAAAGTGTCCGTTTACACAAAACAAACGGAAGGGGATCCGTCCTCCATCTAGGCCACATGTCAAACGCAAGACCCGCAAGCCATTTCCTGTGACCCTGGCACCTCTCCTGCAGCTGTGGGCCCCCCTTTGTCTCAGCAGTGGGCAGCAGAGAGGACAGAACTCCAACACATCCTGCGCTTCTCTGCACAGCCGTAGCATCCCCTCATCACAACCTCCCCTGTTCTCAGCATTCAGCAGACTATGTACTGCAGCCCTCCTCTGATCCTCCTCCAGACCTTGTACTTTCTGCCTCCAGCTTCTTCCCGGCAGCAGCAGGAAGAGGGGGGGGGTGCACTGTGAAGTAAGGGATTTGTGGGGGACTCTTAAAGTGTTACTAAACCCACAACAGTAAAATATGTCTGTATATGCAGTAAAGCATGCTGGTTATATTCACTGTGGAACTTAAGGGGTTAATCCTCCGCATTGTGTAAAAAAGCTGTTTGATCCTGTATGCACAGATCTTCCCCTCCTGCACTGTCTATCTGGAGAACGCCAGCTAACAGTCAGAGTAGCCAACCTGCACATGCTCAGTTGTGTCTTTTATGCTGGAGAGAAAAATTGCAGAGCTAGCCAGGTCACATGATATTGGCATCACACATGTGGGCGTGTATAGAGGCTGCAGTGGAAATCTCCACCTTCCTGAACTCTCAGCAATGAAAAAACTGTGCAGTTTTATCACTGATCAGCCAAATAGGAATATAGTGGCAATATTTTAATGTAAAAAGAAGATTTATAAGCCGTGGTCACTGTGGGGGTGGGGGAGGGGGGCAGATGAACTATTTTCATATTACTGGGTTTAGTAACACTTTAACATCTGATATAAGGGGGAGTGGGGTGCTCTGGACATCTGGTCTTACAGATACAAATGCCCCTTTGAGGGCAATCATAATGCTGATGCGGCCCGTGATTAAATGGAGTTTGACACCCCTGATCTAGGCGGTTCGGATTGGAGGGCAGTCAGATGTAAATGGACAGCAGAATCTGTTTACACCAAACTACCCATAGAGCAGAGGGAGCCCTATCCGTGTCTGCTCTACAGAAACTGAGCGGACACAGAACGGTTCTCAACCCGTTCTGCTCTGATCAGTAGGGGAATCAGAGGACAGATCCCCTGCTGATCAAAATAATATCCATCCAGTGTGAAAGGGACCAAAATCTTTTGCAGACATTCCAGATTTGTATACCTTTTCTACATTGCCAACAGCATTGAAGCCAGTGAGATACCTTCACAGAAATTTTAAGAAAGTTTTCAGAAGTGGCAGTCTCCACGTGACAGTGTTATGTATACACCATTTTTTTTTATTTTTATTTATTTGTAAAAAATGTCCCATATGGAAGCCATTGCTGTATTAAAAAAAATGCTGACGATACAACTGGCGAAATATAATAGAGTAAAGCCCAAGTTGCTGCCTAAAGTAATTGAGGTGTAAGCATTCTGTTCCTAAGGTTTTATGGACAAAATTGGACAAACTGAATTCTCAAAACTTAAAGAGGAACTGCAGTCTGCTCACATAATTTGTAATAAAAACATCTTTGCCATTCTGAAGCTTTCCTCCATCCACTTTGCATATTATTTTATATATACTGGGATTCTCTACTTGCCAAATATGCTGCAGAAATCTCCCTCAACTGAGTCTGGCTGCAGCCATTTTAACTGTGGGCAGCTGAAGCTGCTGCCTGTTCACTTCCTGGATTTAGACAGACACACAGAGGCACACCTCCCGCTCTCATTGGCCCTCTTATGACTCCCATCTCCCTTCCTGGCAAACGCTCACAAGAGTGAGAGAGAGAGAGCTGTGCATGAGATCATAAGCCTAGGCATTTTACCAGACAAGAAACAGGAAGTGGGCTGTATAAGGGATTTACTGGCAGAAAAAAAAGTTTTACTATCCAAAGTTAAAACAAGGGCAGAAGATTTATTAGATGGAAAGATGAAAAAATAACTGAAGTTCCGCTTTAAGCAAAAAAAACTGGAGCAAGAGTGCAATTGTCACCCAATCCTTGGCTCTCTTAGGTAAGCACTTGGAGTTCCAGAGGCGAGCAATATTTATATAGAGTTGAAGTGGTGACATTGCTCTATGCGTCACCAAATCCTGGATATATTTTTGAAAAATAAAACGGATTGGGAATTGTCTCTACTTTGCTCACTTTTCCCTACATCAGCACTGCAAACTGATTGTAGCCTATTAGGAATGGTTCTGTTACGTTCTACTAGCAATCTACTCTTACAAAGCGCACCTAAAAACATTCATAGAAAATAAAACACAAAGGCATTATGTAAGCATTCAGCTCATTATTTCAGGGACATACATTTTTGAGCATTATAAACAGCTTAAAGTGGTTGTAAAGTCAGAAGGTTTTTTTTATCTTAATGCATTCTATGCATTAAGATAAAAAGCCTTTTGTGTGCAGCAGCCCCCCTCCGCCCCCCCAATACTTACCTGAGCCCCATCTCGATCCAGTGATGTTGCAGGAAGCTGAGATGGCAGCACGGCGTCATTGGCTCCTGCTGCTGTCAAAGTCAGTGAGCCAATAAGGAGGGAGAGGGGGCAGGGTCAAACCACAGCTCCCTGTCTAACTGGATACATGGAGCTGTGGCTTTGCTCAGGTGCCCCCAAGCTGCTTGCTGTGTGGGGGGCACTCAACAGAAGGGAGGGACCAGGAGCACCAAAGAGGGACCTGAGAGAAGAGGAGGATCTGGGCTGCTCTGTGCAAAATCATTACACAGAGCAGGTAAGTTTAACATGTTTGTTAAAACAATCAAGTGATACTACAGTCTGTTATTTTTTTTTCCATTTAAAAATAACTGAGAAGTATGGGATTAAAAAAAATAAAAAATAAAATATGCATGCTTTCCTCCATGCTTCAACAGTCCCACGTTGGCTCTAAGACCAAGAACTGAGCCAACTGACTGCCGATATCTCAATTCTCGGTCTGCTGCAAGTGAAGAGCTATGACTGTCACTGCTCTCCACTCTGCCCCTGCCGCTTTCACTGGAGTGCCAGAAAGGGGGCTAAACGGTTGGCTCTGGCTCTCAGCCATGTGCTGAAAAGGTGGAGTCAGCTGTCAATTAGGCAGCAGGGTGGATCCCGACAAGATTGTCGGGATGCTTCCCGAGCCTGGAGCAGATCTGCTGGTAGTGACTATTACCTGTCATCAGCTGACACGGAGTCACAGGGGGACAAAAGTAATTGTACTGCTGTGACCCATAAGAGAAGCATGGCCAAAAAAGCTTTAGCCATTCTTCACTTTTAACAAGCATTTAACCATTGAAGTGCATAGGGGTCTCATTGCAAGTATAATAATCTCTCCCTCCCTCATAGGCATACAAAGAAATGGACTGATGGATAGCTGTAGAGCACAGGAAGGGACCCGCCCCGGGGAGTGGAACTGGCGGTATCTTGAGTCCTCACTCGCGCCACTGACAGGAGATCACCTCCTTCATCGGGCAAGCTTGCCTGATGGAGGCGGGGCCTCGGAAATGCATTGTGGACCACCCCCCAATGTTTGTTCTTATTCTCCTATCAATGGCGCAACTGAGGACTCCGGGCATCGCCGGCTCCACTCCCCACAGCGGGTCCCTGCCTGTGCTCTACTGCTATCCCACCAGTCCATCCATATTGTTGTAGCTGCCTGCACACCACACCTGCCATGTGTACAGCATCCAGGAGTTTTACATGTAAGGGAGTCTGCAATAAACCAGTGTTGTCTTTTAACTCGTACTGATCTGGCGCCCTTTCCATAGTACATACCAGGACAGGAAGTGAGCACAAATCAATTTATCAGTACTTTATGGCTGCCTTTGTCCCCACGGGCAATTTCTTCTCACTTCCTGTCCAAGTGACAACATTGGAAACGGCCCTATAAAAGCCAAAGGCAGCAATAGAGCCTGAAAAAGGGATCTCTCTTCTCCCACTCCCCCCAACCCCCCGCCATTAACAAATGAAAAGCTCCACTATAACCGCTCAATTATTGGATTAGTCAAAATTCTGCAAATTTTCTCACACATTGACACGGTCTTTGTTGTTCTGCTACAGAATATGATCATTTAGGCGCCCTGAGGTAATCCAGCTAGAGGAGGACATGTTTGCAGCCGAGGCAATTGTTTTTGTGAAAACTCTAAACTCTAAGAAGATCTTTTGAGGTAATCTTTTAATCTGTACTCACCCAGCTGTCTTCATCTGGCACCATAAAAGCAAAGCATCCTTTGCAGATTTCTTCTCCTTGTTGTCCTCGGTCTCCACACTAATATCTTGGATCTAAGATCAATAAGACATCACTGCGTCACTGAAACGTCATACACTTTATATACTCTTATTTGAGAAAATTCCATCTCTTCTAGTAAAAAAACATCTACATAGTCAAGACGGGAAGGAATTTATATCGGCATTTGTTATTGAATGTAATCCATTTATAAGGACAAAGAAAAGAGTGAAGGTTCCCATATAGTGATGGAGAAGTGAAGGCCCCAGTCCTGGAATCTGCTAATAAAAGGGCAGATTGAGCCACAAGGTAATTACTGTATATACTCGAGTATAAGCCGACCCGAATATAAGCAGAGGCACCTAATTTTACCACAAAAAAACTGGGAAAACGTATTGACGCGAGTATAAGCCTAGGATGTCCATCTGCATGCCTCACTATGCCCATGACTAGACTGACGTTTAACATGGGAGTCTATGAAAGGGGTGCCCGGCTTTGAAAAATCGGTGCTCCCCGGCTGTAGGTCCCCCGGACAAACTTTGCACATGTGTAGAGGAAGAGTGGGGCTACCGGGTACCGGCCGGCCAGTACCGGGTCCCCAAAGTCCGGGAAATCAGGCACAAAAAGGTGACTCGAGTGTAAGCCGAGGGGGGCATTTTCAGCACAAAAAAAGTGCTGAAAAACTCGGCTTATACTCGAGTATATACGGTATATCTGCAGTGCTTGAAGTCTCCAGTGGTGGGATACTGCTTCAGTACCGGGCACTTTCACCCCCTTACTGCCCAGGCCAATTTCCAGCTTTCAGCGTTGTCACACTTTGAATGACAATTGCGCAGTCATGCAATGCTGTACCCAAATTAGTTTTATTTTTTCCACACAAAGAGCTTTCTTTTGGTGGTATTTAACCACTTAAAGTGACACGAAGCCGGTTCACACAGGGGCGACCTGGGATCTGACTTGAAGTCACCCCAAGTCGCGCTGTTGAGAAAAGCAATGGGAGTGAATGGAGCCGTCTTAGGCCCCATGCACACGAGACGCCGGTGCAAACTCTGCTGAACACACGTTTTTAAACGCTGAAACCGGCGTTTAAAAACGCGCGTTTGGCCGCGTTTATTGGCGGTTTACCACGTTTGCGTTTATAAGCGTTTCATCATAAGACCCTCCCTAAGCTCAAAAAACAGTAAATTTTAACCATTTCAGCCAATTTGTGAGACCAGAGTGAGTAGCAGCAGCTGAGAGAGCAGCCGTGTACTTGTATTTAGCGTATCACCTGCCACGTCACCTGCCACAAGTTGTGGATTGTCCACTTGCCACGTCACCTGCCACAAGTTGTGGATTGTCCACTGGCCACGTCACCTGCCACAAGTTGTGGATTGTCCACTGGCCACGTCACCCGGCCACGTCACCCGGCCACGTCACCCGGCCACGTCACCTGCCACAAGTTGTGGATTGTTCACTTGCCACGTCACCTGGCCACGTCACCTGGCCACGTCACCTGGCCACGTCACCTGGCCACGTCACCTGGCCACGTCACCTGCCACAAGTTGTGGATTGTCCACTTGCCACGTCACCTGCCACAAGTTGTGGATTGTCCACTTGCCACGTCACCTGGCACAAGTTGTGGATTGTCCACTTGCCACGTCACCTGGCCACGTCACCTGCCACAAGTTGTGGATTGTTCACTTGCCACGTCACCTGGCCACGTCACCTGGCCATGTTACCTGCCACGTCACCTGGCCACGTCACCTGGCACAAGTTGTGGATTGTCCACGTCACCTGGCCACGTTACCTGCCACGTCACCTGGCCACGTCACCTGCCACAAGTTGTGGATTGTCCACTTGCCACAAGTTGTGGATTGTCCATTAGCCACGTCACCTGGCCACGTCACCTGGCCACGTCACCTGCCACAAGTTGTGGATTGTCCATTAGCCACGTCACCTGGCCACGTCACCTAGCCACGTCACCTGCCACAAGTTGTGGATTGTCCACTGGCCACGTCACCTGGCCACGTCACCTGGCCACATCACCTGGCCACAAGCTGTGGATTGTCCACTTGCCACATCACCTGGCCACGTCACCTGCCACAAATTGTGGATTGTCCACTTGCCACGTCACCTGGCCACAAGCTGTGGATTGTCCACTGGCCACGTTACCTGCCACAAGCTGTGGATTGTCCACTGGCCACGTTACCTGCCACAAGCTGTGGATTGTCCACTGGCCACGTTACCTGCCACAAGCTGTGGATTGTCCACTGGCCACGTTACCTGCCACAAGCTGTGGATTGTCCACTGGCCACGTTACCTGCCACAAGCTGTGGATTGTCCACTGGCCACGTTACCTGCCACAAGCTGTGGATTGTCCACTGGCCACGTTACCTGCCACAAGCTGTGGATTGTCCACTGGCCACGTTACCTGCCACAAGCTGTGGATTGTCCACTGGCCACGTTACCTGCCACAAGCTGTGGATTGTCCACTGGCCACGTTACCTGCCACAAGCTGTGGATTGTCCACTGGCCACGTTACCTGCCACAAGCTGTGGATTGTCCACTGGCCACGTTACCTGCCACAAGCTGTGGATTGTCCACTGGCCACGTTACCTGCCACAAGCTGTGGATTGTCCACTGGCCACGTTACCTGCCACAAGCTGTGGATTGTCCACTGGCCACGTTACCTGCCACAAGCTGTGGATTGTCCACTGGCCACGTTACCTGCCACAAGCTGTGGATTGTCCACTGGCCACGTTACCTGCCACAAGCTGTGGATTGTCCACTGGCCACGTTACCTGCCACAAGCTGTGGATTGTCCACTGGCCACGTTACCTGCCACAAGCTGTGGATTGTCCACTGGCCACGTTACCTGCCACAAGCTGTGGATTGTCCACTGGCCACGTTACCTGCCACAAGCTGTGGATTGTCCACTGGCCACGTTACCTGCCACAAGCTGTGGATTGTCCACTGGCCACGTTACCTGCCACAAGCTGTGGATTGTCCACTGGCCACGTTACCTGCCACAAGCTGTGGATTGTCCACTGGCCACGTTACCTGCCACAAGCTGTGGATTGTCCACTGGCCACGTTACCTGCCACAAGCTGTGGATTGTCCACTGGCCACGTTACCTGCCACAAGTTGTGGATTGTCCACAATGCAATGCAAGCAATTACAGTTTTCTTTTATATTTTTTAATAGTTTATCATTTGCCATCATTTTTGAGATTTCTAATGTTAAAAAATAGGTCACCTTTAAAAACGCTTATAAACGCAAACGTGGAAAAACGCCGGAGCCGCGTTTAGCATCTGAAACGTGGAAAACTTCTGCGTCTGAACCCATTTTTTTGCTTCTGAAAAAACGAGGTTAAACGCAACTGCTTGTAAACGCCAAAAAACGAGAGTGTGTGCATGGACACATAGGATAACATTGAATGGGTTCAGGAGCAGTTGAAAAAAGCGTCCAACTGCCTCTGAACGCGCGTTCAACAGCAAATAACAGCGTCTCGTGTGCATGGGGCCTTAAAGTGGTTGTAAACCCACTTAGACAACTTGCACCTACAGATAAGCCTAGATTAAGGCTTATCTGTAGGTGCAAGAAATATCTCTTTAACCTACACGGTTAAGGAGATTATTTGCTATAAACAGCACCGATGAAGTCACACTCATGCGCACTAGCGCGCATGCATGTGACGTCATCGCCGCTCTGGCCAATCACAGCGCCGATACACTGACGGCAGTGACGGGACATCAAGGCAAGATGGCGGTGGAGGGGAACAAGGAGCAGTTCAGGGGCTTCGATCTCAGGTAAGTCATTCATAATGAGCTAGTATGCTATGCATACTAGCTCATTATGCCTTTCTTTTGCAGGGTTTTTAAAAAAAAAAAAAAAAACATGGGTTTACTTCCTCTTTAATGTACACTACTGAAGTCGCTCCGACTTCAGAAAAGGTTCCTGTACTACTTCAATCCGACTTCTAGGCAACTTGTATCTATTGATTTCAATGGAAGTTGCCTCCAAAGTCGGATCAGTGTCTTAACTGAAGCAACAATACAGGAAGAGAAAATTATTTTCTCATGTTTTCTCAGGCAAACCCCTCCCCCTCCCCCCTACCTCCTACAGAGCTGATTGTCGTTTGATTGGCCACCGGAAAGCCTCCTGTCCTGGAGGCGACTTGAAGTCGCCTTGTAAGTCGCGCTGTGGTGCGCTCTCAGGTCGCATCCAGGGCGCCTCGCAAAGTCGCGGCCAGAGTCGTGTCGCCCCTGTGTGAACCGGCTCTTAAGGTTTGTGGTTTTTTTTTGTTTTTTTTTTTTTAAAACAAACATGTCATACTTGCCTCCACTGTGCAGTTCGTTTTGCACAGAGTAGCCCCGATCCTCCTGTTGTGGGGTCCCACCGCGGCTCTCGCAGCTCCTCCCCGCATTAGATAGCCCCCTCTGAGAAGCTCTCTCCTGAGAGGGTTACCTCGCGGGAGCGCGCCTGAGCCATACACTCGGCATCCATAGGCGCCAAGTGTATGACTCGGCCCCCCCCCCAACCTCATTGGTTTTGATTGACAGCAGTGGGAGCCTATGGCTGCTCTGCTTTCAATCCATCCAATCAAAGCCGGGACTCCGTGGAGAGAAGGACGGCGGGGACGCGCTCGCGGAAATTCGGGGGGGCTGACACTGCAAGGTGTTTTTTCACCTTAAAGTGGTTGTAAACCCACTTTGTAAACAAAGACCTACAGGTAAGCCTAGATTAAGGCTTACCTGCAGGTGCATGAAAGATCTCCTTAACCTACACGGTTAAGGAGATATTTGCATTTAAAACCGGCGCCGCTGACGTCATGCGCATGGGGTTAATCCCATTCACAAATTCGGCTAGGTCGCAGCATTCGACGACGTAGCCGAATTCGACGGCTCCTGCGCGCATGCGCGGAGTCACGTCTTCGCCGTTCCGGCCAATCACAGCGCCGGAGCGGCGCTGTGATTGGCTGGTGCGGCGATACCCGGAAGTAACATTCCAGCTATCGCCGCAGCGATGGCTGCGTCTGGAGAGAGGGAAGTGGACTGCTTCGGGGGCCCCCGATCTAAGGTAAGTAGTACATAATGAGCTAGTATGCTAGTCATACACATAATGAGCTAGTATGCTAGTCATACTAGCTCATTATGCCTTTCTCTTGCAGGTTGCCTCAAAAAAAAAAAAAAAAAGGATTAGTGGGTTTACAACCACTTTAATGCATAGGACGCATTAAGGTGAAAAAACACGTAGGTTTACAACCCCTTTAAGGACCGGGCCTATTTTTACACTTGGTAGTTACAAGTTAAAATCTTTTTTTTTTTTGCTAGAAATTTTTTTAAAACCCCCAAACAATTTATTTTTTTAAGACACCCTAGAGAATAAAATGGCAGTCGCTGCAATACTTTATGTCACACTGTATTTGCACAGCAGTCTTACAAACGCTGTGCAAAAAAATACCCTTTTTTTTAATAAAAAGAAATAAGAAAAATAGCAGTATGTCAATTAGAGGTTCAAATCAGGTGTGAGGAGGAGACACTGTGGCCGGTGACCTTTGACTTCTCCGGTGTTGTTCAGGTAGATCACTATCGCTTTAAGGATGCCCACCCCTGCCTTAGGGCCAATATTCCACAGCAGGCACTTTCCCTCCAACACACCAGAAACAAGGTTCTCTCCACAGGTAAGGCGAGCCTTGGGGAGGGCACACAGTACGATTTTTACCTGGAATCTGAGGATGATGGTCCAAATCAAACCAAGAGTCAGTCTGTGGTTTCCATCGACAATATCATGGGAGCCCATGTTTTCCAGGTGAACCCTTTGTTCTTTCAGAAACTGCAGAGCTTTGTCAACATTCTCCAGACAATGGATACGCATTCTTCCCTTGGTGGGCTTGGGCTACGGAAACAGCAGAAGACGTCTTTTACTAATAAAGCACAATAAAGTGGTAAATAAGATGTGCAGCGGAGGGGAAAAAATGGTAAATCGGCTCTGTGTGAAGAGTGGAACAAATAGAAGGTAAGCATGTGTAACATCCCAGGCCTATAAGCCTACTTGGAACCCTTCCAGTTATGAATGGATTTTCAGGAGTAATTATCTAAGCGCAGACTAATACCTCAGGATCAACAAACTCTATTCTCTGCCGCGCTGACTTCCATACTATTGGTTTTACAGTAGAAGGTTTTCTATCAGGTGAGATATATATATATATACACACACACACACACACACATTATATATATCTCTCACCTTCAAGTTGGCATTTTGCGTAGTTTGCTTGAGTTCTCTGAATAAGTCACCTAGTCTAAATGAACAGATTTAGCATTTTTGATTTAGGAAAAACAGGTGCAGCGTTCACAGAGGGGAACCATTCGGAAATCAGAGATGGAATCCAAAGTCAGGTGCTCTGGCTCAAAATGTCCTCCATCCCCTATATGTAATAAGAAAACGGTAGAGCCGGCAACTCCAAAATCCATATGAACATCTTTTTGCTTACATGGTACTAAGGTAAAAAACACTAATGCGTTTTGGCAGAAAGCCTTGATCTGCCGAAAAGCGTTTGCCCTTTTTAACTCACTACCATATAAGCAATAAAGATGTTCATATGGATTTTGGAGTTGCCGACTAGAGCTGCACGATTAATCGTATATTAATCGCGATCTCGATTCTCCTCCCCCCAAGCGATTTCCGGCCTGGATTACCTCAATTTTTTATATTTTTCAGGTCTCCCCCGGGATGTAGTGGCGCCGATATCGGAACTGATGTCAGCAGCCGGAACTGACGTCAGTCAGCAGAGAGCGTGATGCGACACTGGATGGATGCCTGGGCAGTACCACGTCCTCTCAGCCGGGAAACACCGCAGGGAGTGCGCAGTGGGCACCAGCATTGATCCGATAGCCGAGGTCAGGCATTACCCAACACAAATGTGAGCACAATCATATGAATCTTATGAATATTACTGTACTTACTGCTTGCCTGCTGCTGCGCTGCAGTGATTGATAGTGAAAGCCCATGACATAGGAGGGGGTAATCTCAGTCCTCCCTATGTCACCATGCTGCACACCACCCACAGATCTACATTTCAAAATGGTTAATTTAAAAAGAAAAATCTATATCAAAGTTAAACACACGCATACATCCATACATTTTTTTCTTGTTGAGTTTAACTTTGATATAGATTTTTCTTTTTTTAAATTAACCATTTTAAAATGTCACACGGTGGTGCATGGTGACATAGGGAGGACAGAGATTTTTTTTTGAGAATCGTGATCGGTATTCTAAGCAAAAGAATCGCGATTCTCATTTTTCCCAGAATCGCGCAGCTCTATTGCCGACTCTACCGTTTCCTTATTGCATGTTTGATCCAAGAGAACCTCACTGGTGCCTTCCACATAAATGCAGGGTTGCAATTCTTCCTCTCCCCTTCTCTGCATCACTGCCTGTTCCAAAGATCAAATTGTCTGTAGACAAAAGAGACCTGTTGTGTACTGGACAACTGCTCGCGCATTACTGTGTGTTGCGGCACGCTATGCCTGGACTTAAACCTGAGACCTCGGATGTGTCTGGCAAGGGCTCTTCTTGCTGAGCTACCCGAGATGGACAGCACCCCGTCTGATCCATTGGACAACTTTGCCTTGACTTCTGTTGAACCTTGAACTCTTTGCTCCTCCCATGAACTTCCGGATTTAACCCATGTCTCTGCACTGCCTGTTTGCCAGATTTTTGTGCTTTCTCAGCCAGTATCTTGCTAGACTTCCCTGCTGCCGTCCATATTTTGCACCATATTATCGACCCTTGGCTTGTTCCTCGACTATGCTTCTGCCTGATCCCAACCTAGAACTACTCGCTACCGACCTATTGGCTTGTTTTGCGGATGATGCTTCCGTTTGATCCCTACCTGCTTATCCGTTACTGGACTCCGGCTTGCTCACCTCCTAGTGGGGCGAACCTGAGGACCGCGACCTGGTACTAACGCGCAGAAAAATCCATCTCCATCGTCAGGAGCTCTGTTGAACACCGGTTAGTAAGACTCCGCACCTCAGATGAGCCTCTGCCAGGGGGACTGCCTGTGTACCTGTCCGGCTGGACAGTGGTAGTCCTACAACTGCTATAGCAACTGGTCTTCAAGCCTGACCCTTGATCGTGACAGCTGCCATGGCCCATTTGTTCTGAATGGGTCTCAACATAATAGAAATTGCTCCATTTTTCCTCATTGCAGCACACCCCAAAATGTGTTCTTTGTGGTGTACTGCAGCACAGACTCTCTTTGTAGAGAGGTTAGGGCAGCCTCTCAACCCGTTTAACCCCAGCCGAATGCTAAAATAATTTTTTAGGCCTCAGGTAACTCCTACTAAAACCAGTTCATCTGGGGGTAAATGAGGAAAAATGCCCCTTATATTGGTAGTCAGTAGGAAGAATGAATGCATGTCAGAGCACCACCTTTGCAGACACCTAAAAAAGATCATTGGTGTCATGCTGCCGACTTTGTAAAGTGGCATTGGCACTGGAACTATGCAGGTACCATCAAATGGGAGGTCAACCAGCCACCGCTCAAGGAACCCATAGAAACCTCTGGATGAACCCTGGTTGAGAATGGCTGGGTTAGGGTAACATTGAAAGAAGTACAGCCACAGCTCATTTGGTTATACTTCTCCTGTGGATCACAGGAGTGCAGTCTCATCTGCACTCCTGCGACCTATTTTCAGCAGACAGCAGGCTAAAGCCCGTGTCGGCTGATGTTACAGAACCGTCCAGCCTAAGTAAAAGATGGCGATCATATGGTTGGGATCCACCTACATGCCTTGATCAGCACCTGGCTCAGCCTCTTAGCAACCCGCTGAGAGGCTGACCCAACCGATCCCCCCCCCCTTCCACAGTCCAGCACTCCAGTGAGCGAGGAGGGGGCAGAACAGAGAGTCAGTGACTGACTGTCACCAGCTCTCTGCTCAGGGAGCCCTGAGAACCGAGTGATCGGCAGCGTTTGATCCCATGCTTCTCTTTTAAAATGCAATTAGAGCGTGCTTGATACATTTTTTTTTAATACAGTTGTGTGAACTTGAAGTCCAGCTAAAAATGTATTCTTTTCAGCTCTGGATAGCAAGGGGAAGGACAAGAACCGTGTTGAGTTTTAATTGCTGTCCCAGACCCCATCAAGGGCTGCGTTGAAGGGCTTTGATGTGAAATCGCAGCATATTTCTTATATCTATTTGGGATGCTTCCGAGTCATTCAGAATTCATTGCGGGTCGATCTGCTTAATGTTCGTTTACCTTTTCTGAAAAAATGAAAAAAAGGCGAACACTGCACACTCTCCCCAACCCTCACTTTACCTACTTCAGTGGGGGCTGAGCGGTCAGTGCCCATGCAGCTTGTGTAGCGTTCTGGGGATTTTTAGGACCAATTTAGAGCAATTTTGATTGGTCAGCACCGGCACAGAACATAACTGGTCCATCCTGGAAACGCTGAAGAAAGAGGAAGCAGCGTTGGGGGGGTTCAAATCACTACATGAGCTACCCGGGCACTGAGAGCTCAGCACCACAGAGGTAAGTATAGGGGGGGGAACCGAGGAGGTGGTGAAGGGTGTGCAGCGTTTGATTTTTTTTTTTTAACGATTTTAGCTCCATAAACTTTTAAAAACAGCAATAAAAAGCTTCCAGGGGTTCTACTGGCCACACTTTCTTGTGATGAAGAGTAGGGATGATCTCCGGCGTGTTCGCATTGAACACGTGCAGAGCCCGCCAGCAAGTCGGCAACGCGCTAATCACAGCCAGGGAGACATTTCCCCATCTCTGCAGCCGAGCATCGGGAAATGTCTCCCTGCCTGTCATTAGCGCAGCGCGGTGCCGACTTCCTGGCGGGCTCTGCACGTGTTCAATGCGAACATGCCGGAGCTCATCCTTAATGAAGAGTATAAAAATGTGCGCTATTACTTTAACCGTTAAAGTATAACTAAAGGCAAAACTTATTTTTGTAGTTTTGGATAGAGTGGAGTGGGATTAGAACACCTGTCGGTTTTTATTGCGCTCTGTGCCCCCCGTTAAGGAGATTCGCCCTCTCCATTTGTCCCGTTTACCATTTTCATTTAAAAATTGAAAGTAAAAAAAAAATCCCAAATTTTTGGTTGTCCCCAGAAAAGTAATAGGGGGGAAATCTTCCAAAGGGGACACTAGTTCTGGTGGTCGGTTTAATCCCTTAATTTGCAGGGATTTCCTCTCACTTCCTGTCTAGCTATGGCACAGGAAGTGAAGGGAAATCTCCACAATGGGACAAAAATGGCAAAAAAGAAACTGACCGGGGTTATAACCCTCCCTTACGCTATCCAAAAATGAAAAAAGTTTTGCCTATAGTTCTACTTTAATATGCAGAAGGCTTTTTTTTACATTTTGCCTGTATGAAACAATGAGCTGAGGGAAACTCTCCCAAGAGCCTGACCACAAGGTGTTAATGCCCGTTTACCAAACATGTCTCAATATGATGAATAATGTATGTAATATGTAGCCGTTTAGCCCATGAGGCAACACCTACTGATAACAGCGCTGACTTGCGCAATCACGGTACATGTTGCATAGTGACCCTAGAACAACAACTTTCACAAATTACTGGGTGTAGTTACTGGAGGAAATGAACTTGCTCTCAGGACGGTCCCTGAACAGAACTATAGTCAGGGGCTCTCCGCTAGAACAATTGTATGTAAAGACTTACCTTATCTACAAATAACTCGGCCAAACTAGTTGGTGTATAACAATGTCTTTTTCTAACCTTGCATTATCTTTTTCACTCAGGAAAGCAAAAAAGTGTGTATTCAGAGATGGGGCTCATTTAATGCGAAGGCCGGCCATATATGGTTTGAATCTCTGCCGGTTCAGCAGAACTGGCTGATATTCGAACCGTTAATGGGCCGGCTGGATGTACCAAGTTGATCGATTGATCGTGGGTACAACCGGCCTGCCAGATTCTCTTGCGTTTGTTGCTAGCAGCTGCTATAGCCGCTAGTGCTAAATCACTGTCTGCTCCCAGCGGGGGGCAGCTTTCCCCATCCTCCTGCCCCACCCCCCACCTGGAGAAGACAATGGCTCAGGAGGAGGGATTCCCACATCAACACTGTCCGTCTTGATGGGGGAATTGTGCAAATTTCTTTCTTGCAACCCATGGTTGCAGGAAAGAAATTTGCACCGTCCATGGTCTGTCTATGGCAAGCCAAAGGTGATGCGATTTTCTTTCCTGCAACCACAGGTTCCTGACTGTTGATTGGGGGAATCCCACCCAAGGAGCTACTGTGTTCTCCCGGTCTCCCGCGGCACGGGCCCTGCCACAGCGATTATTGCCAGCAGCTATAGCCGCTGGCAATAATCACATATACAAATCCGACATGCTGGTTGTAGCAATGGATTGACTTGGGTAAAATCAGCCTGCCCATAGATGGTTCGAATTTCGGCTTGTCCCTGCTGAACCGGCTGATATTGGGACCATCTATGGCTGTCTTAACCTATAAATTCAATTTAAAGCCCAAGAGAAGTCTCTCACCTCTTAAAAGTGGTATTAAAGTGGGGTTCCACCCGTAATTTTTTTTAAATTTTTTTTTAAAGTCAGCAGCTACAAACACTGTAGCTGCTGACTTAATAAGGACACTTACCTGTCCTAGGCGCCCGCGATATTGGTCCCCCGAGGCCGATCCATCGATCCTGGCAGGTCCCAGCGCCGCCATCCTCACTAAGGGAAACAGGCAGTGGAGCCTTGTGGCTTCACTGCCCGTTTCCTACTGCGCATGTCTCACAGCGCTTTGTGAATGGGCGGCCGCTTTCTGGGATACATACAGTTCCCAGAAGGCAGCGCGCCCCATTCACCAGAAGACACCGTGAGGAGGAAGAGGAAGAAGACCTGCCGCGGACTAGGAAGAGGCAGATTAGGAACATCCGCGTAGCAACCGCCATTTCTTGTAAGTATTTTTTTCAATCTTTTTTTTTGCAGGATTTTTTTTTTTTTAGGGTGGAACTCCACTTTAAACTCTACAAAACATATTTTAAAAATGTGCCCCCTGCAGGTTTATGCTATAATGTGCTAGTATGCATACTAGCACATTATAACAGATCTACCTTTCAAATGACCCCTCCAGTGCTGAACTATCACTGCTCCTGGCACTTCCCTATTCATCCAGTCTTTCTTCCAGGTTCACTCTCTCTAGCCATTTGAATAGCCGGGCCTTGATGACATCACTCCTGTGCATGCCCATGTGAGTCACCATCGCAGCCTCAGTGTCCTGTGAATGCAGAGAGTACTGCGTTTGCGCTATGAGCCTGTGTCATCCCCAGCAGGAGCTGATGTTAAAGTCTAGTAAATGGTGCAAGTTCAGGCTATTTCCAAGGCACTTACAGATGACTTTTTATAGGCTTACCTGTAGGGCAAAGTTAAGAATTTAACTTCAATATCATTTCAAAATCAGCCTGCCCATAGATGGATTGAATCTCGGCCAGTCCCTGTAGAACTAGCTGAGATTCGATCGATTCATCTATGGCTGGCTTTAGGTTGGCAGTGGATTTTTTACTTTTTTTTTCTGATCAGCCAGGGGGCTAATAGACAAAAAATTTGGATAGATTCATCCATCCACACAAGTGAGGCGGATGGAAGAATCCTCCTCGCTGTACCATTGTATTCTGACAGCAGGACTCCTCCACTATCAGAATACACTGATCCTTCACAGCTTGTTGATCGAGAATTTTTTTCCAACAGTTCCATTTAACAGAAGTTGATCATTGGATCGACTTCTGTTTAGAGGGAACGGCCATAGATGGATCAAAATCTGTCCGCTTCAGAAGGGACTGGGCAAATTTCTATCCATCTATGAGCAATGCACTACGTAGCCGAATCGATCAGCAGGGTGGCCATGTTATTAGAGTGAAATGAGGATGGCCATTGAAGCTCACCAAATTTTTGTACATAAATCAATCATGGAAACATTGTACAGTACCATAACATATAAGGAGGGATTTTTTTGGGACTTTAGAGGTGCAAGAAAAACAATATGGAAAAATATATAAATTTAATAGATTAAAAATTAATTTTAAATGAATACACCCAACATTTGATTTTATTATACAAACAAAAGCGCAAGCTGATTAGGTCTCTACATGTTTCGCCATTTCGATGACTTCTTCAGGAGAACTTTAATATCAAGCTCTGTAGATAGGATCACGATAATAGAAAATATAATAAAGAATTTTGACACACACATACACACTAAAATTATATATATATATATATATATATATATATATATATATATATATAGATTTTTGACCAATATCTATATACACAAAGAATATTCATAATACAAATGCATTTAAATCTCCAAAATTTGGGAGATTTAAATTAAATTTGTTTTTGTTATCTAAATGTTCTTTGTGTTCAAATATATATATATATATATATAATTTATTTATTTATTTTTTGGTCAAAAATCTTTATTATATTTTCTATTATAGTGATCCTATATACAGTGCCTGATATTAAAGTTCTCCTGAAGAAGTCATCGAAATGGCGAAACATGTAGAGACCTAATCAGCTTGCGCTTTCTGTTTGTATATTAAGATCAAATGTTGGATGTATTCTATGTACTCATTTAAAATTTATTTTTAATCCAAATTTATATTTTTTTATATTGTAGTTTTTCTTGCACCTCTAAAGTCCCCAAAAAATGTCCTTATATGTTATTGTTCATCTAGGGATGTGGTGCTATTCTTATTTTAAATTACCTAGCTTAAATCTTCTCATTGTACAGCACCATGTAAATGTAAGCGCTGCGTAAACTGTTGGTGCTATATAAATCAATAATAATAATAGAAATTTACCATACAGTATGCATTACAGGAAAATAAAATACACTACAGTTTCCCTTTAAAATAAAGGATTCTAAGCCTGAAAAGTTAGAGTAGTAAAACATTTTTTGTGCTAAGCTATATTTTGTGGTAAACCGTTAACCCGACTATTTACTATGCCTCAGCAGAGCTGGAGATGAAGGTGAGGATATTTTTGGCATCATGCAAATGAACACATCGGCATTGCACAGAGCTGTGTCCAACAACGGGGTGAAAGTAAGAAATGCTGGTGACCGCACTGTCACTGGTACAGCCCAGCCATAGGACATCCTTATAAGGTCTTCGTATAAAAAACATAGATACTTACAAGTTTCTCTCCAGAGAGAACTTCCAGCAGTTTGATAAGCATCCTTCCATCTCGCAGGTCTCCGTACAGATCGGTAATTCTGCAGGACACGCGGGCCAGGTGGGAATTGACCCATTTTGTGAAAGTCTTCTTCTGGACAGCCTCACGTTCATCTGTGAAGACATAGAAGATGGCGGTCAATGGTGTTTCAGATGATCAAGGCAGAGTTTACACAGTTTAGAATACGTTAAGGCAGAGCTATGCAGGCAATATTTACAATTCTATCCATGCTACTAAAATAGATACGTATACTGTTAAAGTGGCAACTGATGGCTGGAACAAATGGTAGACATGTGTAGCATGTAGTAGATGTCAGGGCTGGGCTGAGGGGTAGGCAGAAGGGTCAGCCGTCTTGGGTGCTTCAACAAGAGGAGAGTATAAATTGGATAAGTCTTACAACCTATGTTGCTTCAGCTCATGGGGGGAGCGACGGCTGCCATTTGGTCTTTTTGCCATGGATGCTAAAGGACCTTGTCCAGGGGCACTGGTGGAGATTAATCTCTCACAATCATACATGGCTCCACTTGTGTTATCCCTACCACATGCTACTTGTGTAGCCTTCACCATATGGAGCCATTTGAGTAGCCTCTGACCACGACTCTTACTAATTTATCAATAGTGATTTTAGTGGTGCGATTCAACAACTCAAAATTCGTAATAGAAGCCATTTCTATGAATGGAACAGGATATAAGAATGGAGGACAGGCATATAATTAAAAGCTCCACCCTCTCCACTCACAGAAGCTGTAGCACAGGAGCTGGGCGGAAGGGATGGGAAAAGTCAGGCTCTTGAGGAGAGCATGCGGCATTCCTTTAGTTTTTAACCACACCCCCCCCCCATCCTCGGAGTGGGGGTGGCGGGGCAGGACACAGGAAAATTACTATGAACAGCAAAGGAAACAACACAAGGGACACAATCCTATCAATGGTTATGGCCCTTGTGCTGAGTTTTATGTTTTTGATTTTGGCTGCACTTAAGTTCGGCTCACACCTGAATAGCAAAGGAACACGGTTTGCGTTCCTGTGCAATTCTCATGCGACTCAGTGCGGTGCCATTTTCAGCCCATTCATTTGAATAGGTAGAACATCAGATCACACAAAAAGTAGCACAGGCACCACTTACTTTGGTACTATGCAAGGAGGTGCAGGCAAACACAATTTTTGCAATCTGCAATTGGGGTTCGTAAGGATTATATTGACACCCGCAGCATATCGAACACCCAGGGCTTCTAGAACGCGCTATGGGAAACAGGTACGGAAATCTGGTTTATACCATGCTGTGGTGTGAACGAGCTTTTAAGCTTTAAGAGTATCTAAAAATGTGTGGGAATTTTTTATTTTTGGATGGGGGGGGGGGGGAATCATACTTACCTACCTGGATGCATCGGTCTGATGCTGCATCTGTCCCCGCTGGCTCTAAAACGGAGTGATCAAACACCGCAGATCGCTCAGTTCTCACAGCTCTCCGTGAGCAGAGAGCCAGTTACCGTCAGTCCCACCTATATGCTCACTGGAGCGCTGAACTGTGGAGGTTGCGGATCCTGACCATATGGTCAAGATCTTTCCCGAGCCTGGACCGGCTTTGTGACACCAGCGGGTTTCAGCCCACGGTCTGCCGAAAATGGGTCACAAGAGTGCAGAACGAACTGCACTCCTGTGATCTACAAGAGAACAGCAAAAAGGAGCTTTGGCTGTACTTCTCCTTTAGGCCCCTTTCCCTTGGGAGCCTCCACTTGCTCAGGAGGGAATCGCTCCGCTGATCCCTGCTGAGCAGACGGATGACAGGTCCATCTCCGCTAACCACACAGCAGCTCAGGAGGCTGCTGTGTGTCTCTCTTGCTGCTATACCAAATACTCACCATATGACGGCTTGTTGCCATCCTATATAATATCGGTTCTTGTATTTGGCCTCTTTCCATCTTGATCTCTGACAGCATACAAGCTCTCCTGATGGAGCGATGGATGACACATTTGGCTTTTAAAATCTATGTTGACTGGTTTACTTACACTTCGTACCGTCTTAGGATATAACAATTACCCTGCTTCTTTTGATCAAGCCCCTGAAGAAGATTTTTTTTTTTTGAAACGCGTTGGGTTTCACAATTCTCAGCAGTTATCGCTCAGCTTATACCATCATGCTTATATATGTATCTTTGTTGTGTACCTATGGCTTTTTTCTATTGCACACCACCATTTTCTTGCTGTATGTCAGTTTTTAAAATGTATTAATAAATTTGTTACATCTTTTACATATACTTCTTGTCTACACGTCTTTACTTTTCCATTTTGGGCCGCTATAATCCCATCATAATGGGGGATCTTTCTTGCATATGCCAGACGGATGGAAAACAGGACAACCATCCGTCTGGTTTTAGTGGACGGGATCGGACATATCACCGCTGACATCCACCGCTTTATAGGGGTAAATGGAGGGTCCGATCAGGTTCGCTTGAAAAACTGACAGGCAGACCTCATCGGACAGCTCATGTGAAAAGGGACCTTAAGGAATTTCTTGCTTGAAAAAGAAAAGAATTCTTGCCGGCTAGACCAGTTTTTGATAAACTACATAATATTTTCCTCCCACCCCACATGATCCTGAGCCGTGTCTTTCATGATAATCAATTCTTAAGATGTACGGCTCCTCAAATAGCTTATCACCCGTCTTTCCTTTAAATAATGTGTTTTCAATAGAGGAAAGAAGTCATCCAAATGAAATATAACAGTAGGGTATTGTGATGACCTACGAAGAAAACAAAAGCCGAGGCAGAGGAAATTCCTTCACTTCCTCCTCTGCTCCAGTTGTGCGGAGAAGGGGACGCGATTTTTCCATGGCTGAACTATTTCATGTGGAGGAAGGTAGAATGTCAAACATTTCAATTCAGCACCGAACACCACAAAGGAACCTCTCATTCCGGCCCAATTATTTCTGAACCGTCTCCTCACTTCCACAACACTACAAACCGGCTGAGCAGTCAACAGCTTCATTCCATTACAGGCACCATTATTAATCAATAACACTAAACTGTCCCATATGTACCGTCTCGGCTCCATACAAGACGCCTGAGCCTTCGGATGCACTCGCATTAAAAGGTTTACTTAGGCGATTATAGGCAAGCTTTAAAAATGGATCCAAAGCCAAGGCTTTTTATGCTTTGGATACAGCAGGGAAAAGTAAAGCTGGCCATACTACATAACAGGCGGGTGTACCGGCCTAGCGCATTACCGTCAAAAATTTTAATACATAAAACAAGCAATATATTCAAAACACGTTCTAAACAAAAGTATCTTAAAGTAGATGTAAAACCCTCCATACACCCAGAGAAGTAAACAGCCTCAGATGATACACAGGGACGAACCAAATTGCCCTACATTTTTACATGTATATCTGCTGTCTTCACTAATATATACCATTTAGAAAGTTCAGATCCTGTTAGGAGATTTTCTCTTCCTGTTTAACACAGAGTGTGATATCTGGGCATACAGCCAAGATAGCTAACATTGCTGATTGGAGGAAAGGCACACACCCCCTCTCCACATAGGCGGAGACTCTCAGAGGTGTTTTGTAACAGGGCCAGCTCCCTGCTAATTTATAGCAATCTCCCCTGACAGCAATTCTAGGCTGCTTTTATCTGATGTGTCCCGAGAATTTGTCAGGAGTTAAAAGGCTGATAAAAGAGGAATGGTTCAGCAGAGAGCTATGGGACTTAGCTCTTTGAATAGAGATAACAAAACACTACAGATATATGTGCCCAGCTCAAATTTCATGAATCGCGTGTACATCCACTTTAAATAACAGATAAGCCAGCCTCCAGATCCACACTGCTCCACAGATAACTTGGGAAGACCCCTCAGCACCCTATGTGGCTTATGCTTTTAGAGGGTAAGCCCTAAGGAAGAGAGTTTACTCACAAAATGTGTAAGCCGCATAGGATGCTGAGGGGACTTCCCATGCCATCTGTGGATCTAGAGGCAGCCTCATCAGTTAAAGTGATATGAAAAGTCTTGTTTTTTTGAATAAACATGTCATACTTGGTTCTCTGTGCAATGGTTTTGCACAAAGCAACCCAGATCCTCCTCTTTTTGGGGTCCCCCTCCAGTGCTCCTCCCTCCTGAGTGCTCGGCTCGGGATCGCACCTGCTTGGGTGCCCCAGAGAGCACACCGTTTGCTGTGGGGGTACCCAGATGTGCTCCCGAGCCGTGGCTCTGTGCGTCCATTCACTGGTCTTCAGGACACATTAATATTGAGAATCTCCCCAGCCGTGGCACTGGTGTCACTGGTCACCAGGACACAATGTGACCCTCCCCAGCGGTGACACTGGTGTCACTGGTCACCAGGACACAATGTGAACCTCCCCAGCGGTGACACTGGTGTCACTGGTCACCAGGACACAATAGTCTGAACCTCCCCAGCGGTGTCACTGGTCACCAGGACACAATAGTGTGAATCTCCCCAGCGGTGACACTGGTGGTGACCAGGACACATTAATAGTGAGAATCTCCCCAGCACTATGGTGTCCTAGTTACACCAGTGTCACCACTGGGAAGATTCACACCATTGTGTCCTGGTGACCAGTGTCACCGCTGGGGAGGTTCACATTGTGTCCTGGTGACCAGTGACACCAGTGTCACCGCTGGGGAGGTTCACATTGTGTCCTGGTGACCAGTGACATCAGTGTCACCGCTGGGGAGATTCACACTAGTAAAGTGGTTGTAAACCCTCAAGGTTTTTCACCTTCATGCATTTTATGCATGAAGGTGAAAAACCTTCAGTGCTGCAGCTCCCCCCTTTTTCTTACCGGTGCCCAATCCGATCCAGCGATGTGCACAAGTGTGGCAGTTCCAGCTGCGCTCTCTCCCCTCAATGGACAGATTGATAGCAGCAGGAGCCATTGGCTCCCGCTGACGTCAAACAAATCCAGTGACACAGATCCCGCTGTCTGTCAATGGACGCAGCAACGGACTCAGGAGCGAGCACACATGGGGTTCCCCCAGGGCAAGCGGCTTTCCATGAGAGCACCCAATGAATAGGAGGGACCTGGAGCACCGGTGAGGGACCCCAGAAGAGGAGGGTTGGGGCTGCTCTGTGCAAAACAAATGCACAGAGCAGGTAAGTTTGTTATTTTTGTTAAAAAAAAAAAAAAAAAATGCCTAAACAAGGATTTACAAATCCTTTGTGTCCTGGTGACCAGTGACACCAGGACAGGAAGAGACAAGAAATCCAAAATATTGAGTTGTCAACAGAACAGGAATAGAAGGGAAGTGTTCCAATAGGACCCTTGTCCCTGCGACAACTGTAAAAGAACCCCGATGGGAATCAAAATGTAACAATTTGCTACCCCAATGAATGTGAAATAGCCCTTTGTAGATTACAAGAAGAGCAATATTGCACATGTAACATATGATCTGCAGCCGCTGTCATCTCAGAGGAAGTCCCCTCCCCCTCACCGCAAGGCAGAAGAGTGTAACATGCAAAGTAAAAGAAGGAAAGCGGAAAGAGCTAACGGCTGTACTGATAGAGTACGTTAAACGGTTATCTTTATGTAACATAAGGAAGGAAGCTGGATGTAAGGAAACACTAAGACAATGAGATAGAGGAGCAGACTTGCCAGTAGTTGTGATTTTAAAGCAGATGACATAAATGAGACGTAAATATGACCTTCAAATTAAAGCTCAAGAGGAAATGCTAAACAAGCCTAAACTAGTAATACTAAATCAGAACCCTTCAGGTCAAAAAACATTACTTACTCGTACTACCTGCAATTGCCTTTATTAATCCACAGAATTGGAGATTCACCGAAATTTCGTCACTTTGCCAAAAGAAAAAACAGGCACCGATAATGGCGGTGGGTCGCCCTGGGTGAAGTCACTCGGTGTTTTCTTTTTTTTTCCGCTATACTTTTTCAAAACTGTCACTTTCAGCCAAGTGCATCCTGAGTTTTTGGTACCAAAATTTTCATTACGTTGTGCTACTAGGCGGAAAATATCTTCTGTGCTCCCAGGAACCTACACATTCGAAGTGTTTGCTGTACAGAGGATTCACGTTCTGCTCCCACCATCATAATTATTAAAATATGTGATTCTCAGGAGTACAGAAGCACTAGAATAAGACCCAGAGGTGCAACTGGAACCTTCAGGGCCCACGATGCAAGAAGGTATGAAGGCCCCTTCCTGATCGCCCGGGCCCTTTCCATCGGTCCAAGTCGCAGGGCCCTTTATAAGCCCCGGTTCACACTGCGACACAAAGTCGCATGACAGGTCAAAACACATTCATTTCAATAGGTGCCGTCCTAATCAAGAAAAAAAAAAAAGGGTTCCTGCAGTAATGTTTGGCAACTTTGGTGCAATTTGAGTGCCATAGACTGCACAGCGCCCTTCAGCAGTGGCGGAACACCAGGGCCTGGTCACAAGTGCAACCTTTGTGACTGGTAGTTTCACCACTGAGAAGACTGATGGAAACTGGTGGGAGGGAATGTAGTTCAGAGTAGAAGTCAAGGGTTCAGGGATTTTCTTGGTTAAGAGTCATAAGACTACCTATAGATAAAAGAACAATTAAAGCCAAAAACCCTTCTACTTAGATTGAGTAGAGAATGGTTAAAACCAGGGCTTTTTTCCCTCGAAGACTAGGTGCAGGAACTCCCCCTTTCCAAGTTATCCCTTGTCTCTGCACCCTACCCACCGCTGAGCACCGTTCCTTGGTTCCACCCCCTACCCATCTCCCAAGACCACCTCTTTTAGAGAATACAGAAGCATGTAACATTTGTGGTACTAACTATTTTGTATGGAACTCGTTAATGATAACAAAAGCAGTAAAATAGATCCCCTGCAGCCATCAACAATAGATTCCCTTGGCATCAATGGACCACCCATAAAAAATACCCTCCCCCCAAGTAACAATAAACCCCCTGAAGCAACAACAGATCTCCCCCAAGCCAGCATCAATAGACCCCCATGCAACAATAGATCCCCTGCAACAACAGACCACCTACAAAATACCACAGATCTCCCGGCAGCCAGCAACAATAGGCTCCTCCCTCAACAGAAAATCCCTACCAGCAACAACTGACCCCCCAGTAACATAAGACCCACCCTGAGCAACAATAGATCCCCTACCAGCAACAACCGACCTCCCGAACAACAGACCCTCCTCCCACAAAATAGATCCCGTCCAGTGACAATAGATCCCCCAGCAGCCAGCATCAACAGGCGTTACAGTACACCCCACCACCCCTTGCCATTACATACATTCAATCCTGGAGGTGCCGGAACTGCGTTCCCGCTGAAAAAAGCCCTGGTTAAAACCCTTGCCAAATTGTAATTTTTAAGGAGACTTCCATTCACCACCTGTCCCATAGACATATCAAGAAAGAGAAGGAAACATCTACTTAGACCGTTGTCACCGCAACAAGTGTCCCAAATATTCTCTCTCTACTCCTTTTTCAGTCGCAACTCAAAAATTTTGGTTTATCCCTCACATTACATTCTTGGTGATAATTGTCACTAGGGCAAATCGAGACAGTATTTCCCCAATGGGGACATCCTGGTAGAGCTGATAACCCTTACCTACTATATCCAAAAACAAAACAAAATTGGTATTGGAGTGATCAAGTCCATCAACTTAGAGCTGGGTGGTGCTTGCATGTCCACACATGGCTTGAATTTCAACCGATTTAGAAGGAATCTGTGAAAATGGCAGCCGTCTATGGCTAGCATAAGCTTAACAGGATTAAAGTGCTACTAAACCCAAAACAGTCAAATCAGTCTGTATATGCAGTAAAGCATGCTTGTTATACTCACTGTGGAACCCAAGGGGTTAAGCCTTCACATTGTAAAAAGGCCGTTTGATCCTGTCTTCTCTGATCCTCCCCAACCCCTATCCTGATAATAAAGAGCTCCGGGGGCACTCTGCACATGCTCCGTTCAGTGTGTACCGCTAGCTAGAGAGTTTTTCTTTTGGGAGGGTTCATGCGATCTGCAAAGGGCCAATCAGCATTGTCCAGACAGAGGTTCAGGGGTCCTGGAGCCTCATATGACAGAGGAGAATGAAAAAACTCATCCTACAAGTTTTAACCAGACACTGATAGAAGTCACAAGACTGCTATATACTGCTGAAGAGGAAAAGGTATTTAGCAATTTATAATTACTAAAATAATTGCATTTCCATGTTCTGTGTACCGTGGGAGACCAGATATAGTGAATGCAGGGTCCTGGGTTTAGCAACACTTGTGAATGGATGAGTGGAGAAGAAAGGGAGGGCGAAGAACAGGGTCCTTCACTGCAGGTCATCCCTACAACACCAGAAGATCCCCGCTGTGTGTGACATCACTGAAGGGATGGTTTGAAAAGTAACAAACAATAGGATACTTGGATGGAGAAATCTATTACTTTTCTCCTACAGGCGGAACGATTGAAATCTAGCCATGTATGGCTGGCATAACCAGTACAGTAGACACCGATAGATGACTTATTAGATAGACTTATTTTAAATCACTTGATACATAAAGCCCACTGTAATAAAACAGAAACCAGTAAAACCAATACCGTGACTAAAAACCAAACACAGGCACACCATCAATTCTGGAAAGCGGTTTTCCCCAGTTTATGACAGATTGCAATTCTTCTACAAGGTTGTGTGCGCTTGTCAGACATGTTTTACAAGACTGACCTCTGGCCCTCTATGGAGGATTCCACCCAAATCTGGTCAGGCCCGCTATACGGTTACCATGGAAATGGTAAACAGCCCATCCAGATAACCACATGGCCATTGTCACTTTGTGTACACAAACTGCGTGATGCACACATGTTACTCGCAGGCTACGGATGCAGAATGACACGATCAATTTCACACAGGAAGAACGAATGATCAGTAACATTCTACAGAAAAACAAATATGTAGACAACCTGATGCCAGATTATAATAAAAAAAAAAAAAACTGCACCAATAAGCTGCACCGGTCGAATACCCCTTAGGCCTCATGCACACTGGATGGTAAAATAACGTTATAAAGTAGCTTTGCAGTGAGTTTTTCAACGTTTTTGCTATAGCGTTTTTTTATAGCTTCTTTGTTTAACCACTTCCCGCCCGGCCTATAGCAGAATGACGGCCAGGCGGTGGTTCAGTTATCCTGACTGGGCGTCATATGACGTCCAGCAAAATAACTGCCGGCGCGCGCCCATGGGAGCGTGCATCGTGGTGATCGGTGGTGAGGCGTGTTAGTCTGACACACCACTACACCGATCTCGGTAAAGAGTCCCTGATGGGGACCCTGCTGTAAGGGGGGTGGGGGGTGTGCTCCGATGGGGACCCTGCTGTAGGGGGGGGGGGTGTGCTCCGATGGGGACCCTGCTGTAAGGGGGGGGTGTGCTCCGATGGGGACCCTGCTGTAAGGGGGGGGGGTGTGCTCCGATGGGGACCCTGCTGTAAGGGGGGGGGGTGTGCTCCGATGGGGACCCTGCTGTAAGGGGGGGGGGTGTGCTCCGATGGGGACCCTGCTGTAAGGGGGGGGGGGTGTGCTCCGATGGGGACCCTGCTGTAAGGGGGGGGGGTGTGCTCCGATGGGGACCCTGCTGTAAGGGGGGGGGGGTGTGCTCCGATGGGGACCCTGCTGTAAGGGGGGGTGTGCTCCGATGGGGACCCTGCTGTAAGGGGGGGTGTGCTCCGATGGGGACCCTGCTGTAAGGGGGGGTGCTCCGATGGGGACCCTGCTGTAAGGGGGGGTGCTCCGATGGGGACCCTGCTGTAAGGGGGGGGTGTGCTCCGATGGGGACCCTGCTGTAAGGGGGGGTGTGCTCCGATGGGGACCCTGCTGTAAGGGGGGGTGTGCTCCGATGGGGACCCTGCTGTAAGGGGGGGTGTGCTCCGATGGGGACCCTGCTGTAAGGGGGGGTGCTCCGATGGGGACCCTGCTGTAAGGGGGGGTGCTCCGATGGGGACCCTGCTGTAAGGGGGGGGTGCTCCGATGGGGACCCTGCTGTAAGGGGGGGGTGCTCCGATGGGGACCCTGCTGTAAGGGGGGGTGCTCCGATGGGGACCCTGCTGTAAGGGGGGGGTGCTCCAACGGGGACCCTGCTGTAAGGGGGGGGTGCTCCAACGGGGACCCTGCTGTAAGGGGGGGTGCTCAAACGGGGACCCTGCTGTAAGGGGGGGTGTGCTCAAACGGGGACCCTGCTGTAAGGGGGGTGTGCTCAAACGGGGACCCTGCTGTAAGGGGGGGTGTGCTCAAACGGGGACCCTGCTGTAAGGGGGGGGTGTGCTCAAACGGGGACCCTGCTGTAAGGGGGGTGTGCTCAAACGGGGACCCTGCTGTAAGGGGGGTGTGCTCAAACGGGGACCCTGCTGTAAGGGGGGTGTGCTCAAACGGGGACCCTGCTGTAAGGGGGGTGTGCTCAAACGGGGACCCTGCTGTAAGGGGGGTGTGCTCAAACGGGGACCCTGCTGTAAGGGGGGTGTGCTCAAACGGGGACCCTGCTGTAAGGGGGGTGTGCTCAAACGGGGACCCTGCTGTAAGGGGGGTGTGCTCAAACGGGGACCCTGCTGTAAGGGGGGTGTGCTCAAACGGGGACCCTGCTGTAAGGGGGGTGTGCTCAAACGGGGACCCTGCTGTAAGGGGGGTGTGCTCAAACGGGGACCCTGCTGTAAGGGGGGTGTGCTCAAACGGGGACCCTGCTGTAAGGGGGGTGTGCTCAAACGGGGACCCTGCTGTAAGGGGGGTGTGCTCAAACGGGGACCCTGCTGTAAGGGGGGTGTGCTCAAACGGGGACCCTGCTGTAAGGGGGGTGTGCTCAAACGGGGACCCTGCTGTAAGGGGGGTGTGCTCAAACGGGGACCCTGCTGTAAGGGGGGTGTGCTCAAACGGGGACCCTGCTGTAAGGGGGGTGTGCTCAAACGGGGACCCTGCTGTAAGGGGGGTGTGCTCAAACGGGGACCCTGCTGTAAGGGGGGTGTGCTCAAACGGGGACCCTGCTGTAAGGGGGGTGTGCTCAAACGGGGACCCTGCTGTAAGGGGGGTGTGCTCAAACGGGGACCCTGCTGTAAGGGGGGTGTGCTCAAACGGGGACCCTGCTGTAAGGGGGGTGTGCTCAAACGGGGACCCTGCTGTAAGGGGGGTGTGCTCAAACGGGGACCCTGCTGTAAGGGGGGTGTGCTCAAACGGGGACCCTGCTGTAAGGGGGGTGTGCTCAAACGGGGACCCTGCTGTAAGGGGGGTGTGCTCAAACGGGGACCCTGCTGTAAGGGGGGTGTGCTCAAACGGGGACCCTGCTGTAAGGGGGGTGTGCTCAAACGGGGACCCTGCTGTAAGGGGGGTGTGCTCAAACGGAGACCCTGCTGTAAGGGGGTGTGCTCAAACGGAGACCCTGCTGTAAGGGGGTGTGCTCAAACGGAGACCCTGCTGTAAGGGGGTGTGCTCAAACGGAGACCCTGATGTAAAGGGAAGGCACTGATGGGGACCCTGGTAACAAAGGTGCTGCCTGAATTTATTTTGACTTGACAAAATAATGACCAAAATCAGTGTGCTCATTCATGCGCTTGTGTTCTTTCTGGACATCTGAGAAGTGTGGCAAGCCCTCAAATGGGTAAGGATCATCTTTGGCCAAATCCTGCAGAGATGCCAATGGCGAAAGTTCCCTTCTGTAGTTCTGTTCTCTGATACTTTCAAAGAAAATCCATCACTCTACCCTCTACTGACTACTAGATAGGCAAGTTAGAGAAACTCTCAAGGTCAACTCATCAGCTAGTCACAAAGGCGTTTTTAATTCTCGTGGGCTTAAGGATCACATTTCAGACTCATCTGTTGTGTTGACACATTAATAATAATTACAGACAGTAAGAGTTACAACCTGGAAGCTTTAAATGCAAACCGTTCTGATGGCACTTCTGCCAAGTGTCTACAACAGCTTAATCATCCGGACACTCATATTCTCCTGTCCTGCAGCAATGTACAGTCTTCTAGTAACTGACTGTACGGGACTTGTAATACATATCAGGTCAGGATAGGTTGATACAAGCTGAGGGAGTCAAAAATACACACCTTACACCCCGGTGAAAGGTTAGGGTGAGGTCACTGGGTGTTCTCATAGGATTCTGGGTAAGCCAAGGGACTCCAAATCCTACAGCTAGGCCACCACCATTTGACTAAAAGTCTAATTAAGCCCAACATCTATTTTTCAGTTTGTTTGACACAATGTCTCTCTATACGGTAATCTTAAAAAAAAAATCTGTTGCAAAATTTCTTACCTGCAGATCTTGCCAACAACACTTCCTGATGCAGGCTGACAACCTTAAGCCATTTGCGCGCAATTAGCATTGGTCTAGTCAGCCTGTTTTACGCACCCCTTCAGATGGCTGAAAATCAAGTCAGCCACATGAGCAGATCAATGGCCAACCAGGCAAGATCTCTTCCACATGGGGAACTCAATGGCAAGCCAGGCAAGATCTCTTCCAGAAAACAATGGCTGCACACCAAAGGAACGTTCCAACGATTTTTTTCCAAAATAGCAATAGAAAGCCAACAAGACAGAGTGCCCGAATCCAGGAGGTGAAGCGTTTCACACTGACCTCAGTGCTTCTTCAAACCAGGTTTGAAGAAGCACTGAGGTCAGTGTGAAACGCGTCACCTTCTGGTTTCAGGCACTCTGTCTTGTTGGCTGTCTTTTGCTATTTTGGAATAAAATTGTTGGAACGTTCCTTTGGTGTGCAGTCGTTCTTCTCTTCTCATTGATCGGTGGCTAGACGTTGCTTGCACTCAGCGGATCTGGACGGCAGTGATTGCTCACCTGGATCAACGTTTTCCTTGTTTGAAAGCTCTCTTCCACATGAGGAACTCAATGGCCAGCCAGGCAAGATTTCTTCCACATAAGCAAATAAATGCCCAATCAGGAAAGCTCTCTTCCACATGAGGAACTCAATGGCCATCCAGGAAAGCTCTCTTCCACATGAGCAAATCAATGGCCAACAAGGAAAGCTCTCTTCCACATGCCCAAATCAATGGCCCACCAGGAAAGCTCTCTTCTACATGAGCAAATCAATGGCCAACAAGGAAAGCTCTCTTCCACATGCGCAAATCAATGGCCCACCAGGAAAGCTCTCTTCTACATGAGCAAATCAATGGCCAACAAGGAAAGCCCTCTTCCACATGAGCAAATCAATGGCCAACAAGGAAAGCTCTCTTTCACATGAGCAAATCAATGGCCAACAAGGAAAGCTCTCTTCCACATGCGCAAATCAATGGCCAACAAGGAAAGCTCTCTTTCACATGAGCAAATCAATGGCCAACAAGGAAAGCTCTCTTCTACATGAGCAAATCAATGGCCAACAAGGAAAGCCCTCTTCCACATGAGCAAATCAATGGCCAACAAGGAAAGCTCTCTTTCACATGAGCAAATCAATGGCCAACAAGGAAAGCTCTCTTCCACATGCGCAAATCAATGGCCAACAAGGAAAGCTCTCTTTCACATGAGCAAATCAATGGCCAACAAGGAAAGCCCTCTTCCACATGAGCAAATCAATGGCCAACAAGGAAAGCTCTCTTTCACATGAGCAAATCAATGGCCAACAAGGAAAGCTCTCTTCCACATGCGCAAATCAATGGCCAACAAGGAAAGCTCTCTTTCACATGAGCAAATCAATGGCCAACAAGGAAAGCTCTCTTCCACATGAGCAAATCAATGGCCAACCAGGCAAGCCCGCTTCCACATGAGCAAATCAATGGCCAACCAGGAAAGTAGTCTTCCACATGGGCAGGCCCAATGGCCAACCAGGCAAGACCTCCAGGTAAGAAAAAATAAAATAAACCCCAGCAAAATTAAACAATGTACCCTTACAGTGCCCCCCACCCTTCCCCCTCTTCAAGCTTTATCATCTAGGGGCAGAGGATTAAGGAGCAAACGCTTACCTTTTTCCTCAATCCAGCATTGCAACCAGTCCTCTAAAGTTACTCTGAGCTGCAAAATGCCTTTGGTCACAGTCCAGCCTTAACATTCAATACTAGGTTATTGTCCCTGTATTGTACATGATGTGGTCAAAGCTCTGCCCACAGACCAGCGCTTTGGGTTGAGGAGAGCACTGGAGTCGGCCAGAGAAGGGTGCAAGATAAATTGGCCATGGATGGATTGAATCTTGGCTAGTTCAGAGGGGACCGGCAAGGATTTGATCCATCAATTGGCAGGTTGGTTGAACTGAAGTCGAGCCAACAGCCTGCTATCGGAAAAGGTACTTGTCCATTAATCCCTAGACAAAGAGCATGTAACCCTTGCAGTGAGGAGGGGCCCTATTGAAAGGGTGCTCCCCCCCCCCCATTGAGTTGAGCTTTAATAGAAGTTTATACAGCGAGGCATTATGCTTAACATCCGAAAAATAAAATTTGGGTTAATGTACACTTTAAAGAACATCTATCGCACACCCTATACCGCTCTACTTTACAAAAGACCAAAAAATCTCAATCCCTGCAGAACATTTATCAAAGGCCAACACCCTGGAGTAAATTTCCAGCAAATAGACCATAATTTTTTTTAGCAGCAAGCAATAAATAACATATCAACATACTGACACAGCAATAAAATATATAACTCGGGGCAGAAAACTTTCTGCTGCTCTCTGGGAAGGCACGGTCATCACACAGAGAAGTCATAAGCAAACCGATATCCAAATAACAAATACAAGAGACAGCGGACTGAGGAAGTGAACACGGGGTGAACTGCAGCAGCTGCTAGGAGCATTTCCTCCTGGTTTTGGCAGCTGGAGCCAAACCAGGAATTGGAGTTTATTTTTAAATTTATTCACAAATAAATCAAGAGCCAGAGAGAATAGCTGGGCACCATGTTTTTAAGGGCAGAGGGAAAAAAATAGTGTCATACACATAAAACCTAAGGGGTTAATCCTATGCATTGTTTAAAAAGGCTGTTTGATCCTGTCTTCTCTGCCCCCCCCCCCCATCTTCCACTGTCCCCAATCCGACTTCAGATAGAACAGAGCCTTGGGGGCACTTTGCACGTGCTCAGTTTGGTGTGCATTGCTGGAGTTTTTTTCTCTTGGGAGAGTGCATGTGATCAGCAAAGGGCCAATTAGCACTGTCCAGACAGAGGGTCAGGTCATACAGCCTCATAGGACTGTCAGGGGAGAATGAAAACTCCTCCTACAAGCTTTAACCAGACACTGATAGAAGTCACAAGACTGCTATAAACTGCTGATGAGAAAAGGTATTTAGCCATTTATATTTACTAAAACTATTGCATTTCCATGTTGTGTGGACTGCGGGAGACCAGATATAGTGAATGCAGGGTCCTGGGTTTAGTAACATTTTACCATGCACCCCACTTTCCATACATCTTGATGGCAGCCATGTTGTATGTTCGAACAATGTTCCATGAGATGCAACCTATCAAGTCATTAGCCCAGATAGAAGAGGTTGCTACTGGAGTAGGCATTACATAAAAAATGCTTTTCTTGAACATGTGCTCCTTAGCAACGCGTCACGATAACAAATCAATATATTTTTACACCTGCAATTTATCCTACAATAATGCAGTACAGATCAAAGACATAGTTGGACTTCCTTCTGGATTGCAGTATATCTCAAAAAAGCCGTCTGGTAATAAACAATTTGCATACAGGCATCTCTTCATCAGTCTAGGTCAAAGTTTATAAATGTAGTAAATTTGTGAGCTCCCCACCCAGTACTGTAAAAATAATAATAAAAAAAATAAATAAAAAATCTACAAAGCAATCAATCAACTTCTACAAAGAATTCTGCTGAGCTGAACACTTTATGCGAGTGGAGAATGCTCTCCATTTTCGTATCATGCCCTACAGAACAGATGATCATTATTTCATAGATAGGTGACCAGCGGGCCCCTTGAAAACGTCCAATAGGACGAAACATGTCAAAGCGGAGCCTGTGCTGACGTCATTGCGCCCGCCAGAGCTAGCGGCTGTGAGGAATATTGATGTGTCTATTAAATTAATAAAATTGTCGGTAGCTCCTCTGTTTATAGAGCAATTAAACTTAGCAGTTTTACAGTAAGGGATGTTGTCATCCGTTTTCTTGCCAGATTGATGTGTGCTGAGCGGAGAAGGTGACCTAACGCAGTCCCTGTTGGTGTGCTCTGTGGTTCCCAAACCCCGTGATACATCCCAGGCACCCATGAGTGTTTTAAAACCACCCGATTGGTAAAAGGCTGTGTGTGGCAATGACGGTGGAACTCCCCGTGGGATTTATTAAAGTGGATCTTCACTGCATCTGTGAGCACCAAAAACACTACATAATTCATTTTTAATATTTAAAGCCAACTCCCCCATCCATCCCTGTCTACATGCTTTCTTTTGTTGAGAAATCACTGCCCTAGCATTTCTGGTTGAGGCCATCTTGAGTAAGAGCAGATGATCCATGTAGCATAGACTTCCTGGAATCCATCTGCCCTTAGCTCAAGCATGTTAGCAGGAGTGTGCTTAGCTGAGAAAACCCCGCCTCCTCTATTCCCCTCCTGAAGACTCCTGGGATGGATGACATAATTTGCATAAGCAAGAAGTCAGGAAATAACCAAAGTTTAACACAAGTAAATACAATTTACTTTCCTATCCATTTACTAGAGCTGCACGACTAATCGTTTAAAGATCGTGATCTCGATTTAACCCCAAACACGATTTCCACGATTCATATAACAAGTGCAGAGTAGTTCCCTGCTCACAGCGGTCAAAGAAAAAAAATCAGCGGGCAATGTTTATCAACATTGCTCAGTGAGATAAAAAGAAACGTTGTATCTTTCTGTTCATTTACAGATCAAAAGGGATGAACTTCGGTCTGTAAATTAAGTCAGTTTAAAGCAACCTTGTCAAGTGAAAAATTGTGTGTGTGTGTGTGTGTATATATATATATATATATATATATATATATATATATAACCAATATATATATATATATATATATATATATATATATATATATATATATATATATATATATATATATATATATACACACACACAATATTTGGGTTATGGTCCCTTTAACGAGTGGTAATAGTGTTCAGGAGGTCACCCAATGGGTGAGGAATTTCTGGCAAAATAAATAGTCCAGAGAGGACTGGCTCGCAGTCCTCTTTGTCTTAATAGAGAGGTATTTGGGGCCCGGAATTTCGGAGGCTCTAAAGTGACATTCGGGTGGGATAGAGCCTCCACTCCTGACCACTGGGAGTCAGCACACAGGGGGTTAAGGGCTTCCAGGAAGACAGCCCATAAAACAGGAAGTGATGCTAGAGGTGTGGGGAAGGAGTATGAGGATTGCACCTGTGGAGAGGAGCTGTCTGTTTGCTGGGAGCTTGGAAAGATTCAGCAAGGGCTCTGGAAGTTCCCCTACAAAACTGTATGTGTCTTTCCTTTGGTTTATTTTTGTGCTGAAGACAAGCAGGACTTTTGATTTATGCTGGAAGATAAGTGGACTTTAGTTTATACTTTTCTGTGTGCTGAATTAAGCGTTATTTTTGCTTTATTCACAAATAAAAGCCTGTTTAAAAGTCAACGGTTTATGCACTTCGTCCCGTGGAGCTATAATCCCCAAAAGTTCACAATATATATATATATATATATATATATATATATATATATATATATATTGGGGCTGTTACTGATTAAAAATTGTGTTCGATTAATCAAAATTTTTTTTAATCGATTAATCGACTAATTTCGATTAATTATAAAGTACATAGATCCAACTACTTTTAGCTGATCTCCTTGCAGGCCGATTCCCAGTACAGCTACCAACCACTGGAAAAATCGATAGCAGGATGCAAAAAACACACAAAGGCAGCGCTCGAGGAAAATAGCAAGTGTGTGTGTAAATCCAGGAAGTGAACAGGCAGCAGCTTCAGCTGCCCACAGTTAAAATGGTTGCAGCAAAGCTCAGTGGAGGGAGATTTCTGCAGCATATTTGGCAAGTACAGAATCACAGTATATATAAAATAATATGCAAAGTGGTTGGAGGGAAGCTTCAGAATAGCAAAGCTGTTTTTATAACAAATTATGTGCGCAGACTGCAGATACTCTTTAAAGTACATTTTCGTTTTCCATACATGCTCTGGTCCCATTGTGTACTTAAAACGGAGTTCCACGCTATTTTTAGTTTAGTAAAAGTTAGCTACAAAAAAGTAAAGCTGCCGACTTAACAGCCAACTGTCCCACGGTCTAGCGATACGGGCGCACGGAGCCTAGCTCCTCTCCCCCTCCTCCCTGCGGCACCGTCATTGGAACTGTGGGCACCTGGCCGTGACAGCTTGTGGCTTCACGGCCAGGCACGCACTGCGCTGGCCGTGTGGACAGGCAATCTGGGACCTGTGACGTGCCCCAGAAGATTGCCTAGAGGGAGGTGCCTCCTAGGGGGAGAGGAGGAGTCACCTAGGCGGCCTGAAAACTGAATGAGGAAGTGGGACAGGAAGTCCCTCTCCAAAGTAGGTACCCACCCCCCCCCCCAAAAAAATAATTACATGCCAAATGTGGCATGTAAGGGGCAAGGAGTACTTAAAGCAGAAGTTCCACTTTTGGGGTGAACTCCGCTTTAAAAGTGGGGTATGCCTGTATAATATGGAGGAAATTTACACTTCTGGGCGCTGACACATTAATTATCATTCGTCCAATGTTTTATTTTGTTTGGATTTAAAAAGGTACAGCACAACAATATTGTATGGAGGTGCCTATTGATACCCCATTCCTACCTTCTCTACAACCATATTCAGAATGCACATTTTAATATAGTCTACTGTGCTGCATCGAGTAGCATTTTTGCTGTTGCTTATGGCTGCAGAAGCTAAAGTGATCAGCAGAAACTCCATCTACAGACAGTTGTCCAGCTGGAGAGCAGCAAGGAGCCCAGCGAGTCCAATTAAAAAGGAGCGCTTTATCTCCTGGTACATTATGTATTCCGTGTATTAACATAAATCACCGCCTGGATGAGATGACAGATGCTAGCCTGCTCTGAAATGCTGACTGCAAGTTCCATTCCATGGAGTACCGAGATGAACTCCCTGCATATCTTCTCATCAGCACATCGCCTGGGCTAATAGAGGAGACGAGGATACTAAAGCACTGCAGACCGAGATGTACATTTCCAAAGTAATTATCTCAACAGTAACAAATACTTGTCATCTTCTGCTCACCACCTTGTGGCCTTGTCCCTCTCAGTAGGAGCCACTTGTAGGGTGCCATCCAAACATGCTTGAGAGTCCACATTAAAAAGGGATTGTAAAGCTAAACATTTTTTTGCCAATATCTGATTTATATGCTATATAGATCATGAATCTAGCCGTTATTTATGGTGAAATTTTTTATTTACCTGTTAAATAGGCTTTATCAGCACTTCCTCCTTTCCTCTCTGTATGTTCTCCTTAACTTCCGGGTTTTTCGAGCGTGCTCCAAGAAGCAACGTCACGGCTTCACAGGAACTAAAATTCCCTTGATGCTTAGCGGCATCGCGCATGTGACGCTGTGTGACGACGAACCTGAGCCACACTTCGACTACAGCAAAAAAGGGGGCTGTGCTGAGATTGTCATTCAGATTACAATAGCAAGGCACGGGAAGCAGAGCTACAGCGTCTAAAGCCTCATACACATGATCGGACTTCAAACTTTTCCGTGGATTTTTGTCCAAAGGGAGTTGGCCGTGAACGCCCATAGCATACACACGCTCTGACTTTTTCAGCCAACAAACATGAACGTAGTGACATAATTGACGTACTACGTGGTTTTTCTGCTCTTTACTGCCACCCTTTGGTCAACTTCTGCTATTGTTGGTTGATTTTAACATTGGTTCTGAGCATGCATGTTTGTACTTCGGACTAAAGTCCGATGGATTTCTGTACACACGGCAGAACTTTGCACCGTAGGACTTTTGTTGCCGAAAAGTTTGTCAGTTTGCAGAGCGAACTTTTGTCCGATGAAAAACTAAAAAAGTTTGTCCGATGGAGCGTACACACGCTCAGAATTTTTTGAAAACTTGCTCATTTTGAAGTTTGTTGTCAAAAAGTCTGATCGTGTGTATGGGGCTTTAGACACGTCTGCGGCTCCCCTGCCTGTGTACGCACACAGCGCCTCCCTGCAAGTATGTAGTCCCAAGGGAGGGGGCGAGCACGCACAGTAAAAACCCCATGGAAAACGGCTCGGATGAGGGGGCAAGCTTCTAGAGGAGGAACAGGAAGTTAAATTCACACAGAAAAAGTATTTACAAAGGAAAACGAAGGAAAAGGTAAGTGAACAAACAGTACACTACCTTAAAGGAACATATTTAGAAAATAAAAAACGAACCTTTATGGCCCGTACACACGATCCAAATATCGTACGACAGATGGTACGACTTTTTTCGCTTAAATAGTCGCAAGTAGAAATTGAATAGGTCACTAAAGTCACAAATTCTCGTACGACAGAAAAAAAAAAAAACGGAAGTCCTGTGTTGTAATGTATTTGTATTGTATTTTCGGGCGACAACTGTACTGACTAAACAAAAATCGTACAATCTGGTATCGTACGAGGAACATTTTCGTGCTTGTCCGATCGAATAATATTGGATGAACTGTCGTGATCGGCTCTCGAAAGTTGTGTACACATGATCCGAAAATTGTATTATTTTTCCTCGGACGACCGTTTTCGTCCGATATTCGGATCGTGTGTACGGGCCATTAGTATCTCTTTAAATTTCTCACTCCGTTTGAAATTGTTCAATTAAGCAACATGCTGGAGGTATAGAACATGTACTACATAAAAATTAGGTTCTAGGTGGGGGGTACAGTTTCCAGCAGGAAAGTGGTTCATATGCAACCCTGAGGAAGGTGGGGAAATATCTGAAAATTATTAGGGCGTTACCCTGTGATCGGGTTGGTTGAATGCAAAATTTAAAGCAGTCTAAGATCGAATAAGTTTGGAACGAAGTTGGTGTATGGGCAGCTTAAAGGGTACCTCAGCTTTTGTGGGGGGGGGGGGAATCCCCTGCACTACCTGGATCAAAAGCAGCCACCTCCGACGGGGGTGACCACAAAAGAACTAGGTGGAAAAAAAAAAAAAGTATACCCGCAAGACATATTCCCCCACCTGGAGAAAGCGTAGCACACCCATGGTTTCCAGCATTGCGGAGGAAACACAACTGAGGCCATGGTGGCAGAATCCTGCGCCTTTTAAAGGTTGAGAGCGCAGTGTTTCCTGGGAAAATGGGTGGAGCTATGCCATCTCCAGGTGCCATCCAGAAAGATGATTTGGGGGAAAAAAATAAGATGGCACATATAATTGCGACACAAGCCGTACTGTAAAATGTCGCTAAACCCATATCATAAAAAACTATCAATAAAATGGTGTATCCCATGCTGTTCATAATCGGTCACTATGAAATTTGTTTTCTGTAAAAAAACGGGTTCATCCTGCTGCTCTCCATCTCCCCATGTCCCCAATTCAGCTAGGGATTTTGCAGCTGTGATGGCAACTCTTTTTTTACTTTTCAGTAAGGGTACTTTCACATTGAAGCGCTGGGTGCGTCGGCAATAAAGTGCCGCTATTTTTACAGTAGTTTTTGTCGCGATTTTCGGCCGCTAGCGGGGCGGTTTTAACCCCTGCTAGCGGCCCAAAAAAGGGTTAAACCCGCCCGCAAAAATGCCGCTTTGCAGGCGCTACCCCATTGTTTTCAATGGGCAGGGGCGCTTTAGGATCGGTATATTCACCGCTCCTACAGCGCCTCAAAGATGCGACAGCCAGGACTTTTTTTTAGTGTCCTGCCAGCGCAACACTCCAGTGTGAAAGCCCTTAGGCTTTCACACTGGAGATAAAGGAGCGGCTCTATCAGGGCGCTTTGCAGGCGCTATTTTTAGCGCAATAGCGCCTCAGTGTGAAAGCAGCCTAAGTTTCTATGCTGAGCATTTCCTCCCTATCACATCTGAGCAGCCCATGTGACACACATGGGCGTATACACAGTGATAAATGACAGCCCACTCCCTCCCTCCTCCATGCCCACTAACCAACCAGCTAAACACAAAGGGGGCAGAATAATACGTGTAGATTAATAGAGGCTTCACCTCCCTCCTATTGTATATTTTAATATTTTTTATTGAAGTAATAAGACAATGTCATATAAAGCACAATCTTTGAATAATAGTTTAAACTGGTGTTAAACCATACATAAAACACAGGAATATTCTCCCTCTTATTCTAAAAAAAAAAAAAAAAAAAAAAAAAAACAGGATAGAGGGGCGTGACACAGCCAGTGACTGGCAAAAATCCACCCACACCATGTCATTGCCAAAATATAATAAAGATCGGATTTCAAATATATATTTGTATGACAATTTAAAAACAGTGTATTGCTATTAGGCTGTGTTCACACTAGTGCAAATTGGATGTGGGTTTTCCCGCACTGTCCAGTCCTGCTGCTGGCAGCAAAAATTGAAGTGGCTGACAGCTGCTGTGGCTGGATGGTGCATTAACCAGTTTGCGCCCACGCTATAGGCAAAAGACGCCTACATTGTGGCGCTCAATTGCCGGGAGGGCGTCCCTGAACACCCTCCTGTTTACTTCCTCGCTGCACGCCACCGCGGGCGCGCATCGGGGAAAATCTGTGCCCGCCCTGTCACGTGAATGCCAATGCACGTGCCTGGCGGCCGCAATGCCCGCCAGGTACCCGCAATCGGCAGTTACAGAGCCAGGGACGTGGATCTCTGTGTGTACACGTCCTGCCAGGGAGAGGAGACAGATGGTGTGTCCCTTGTACATAGGGACACTGATCAGTCACCTCCCCCAGTCAGTCCCCTCCCCCCACAGTAAGAATCACTCCCTAGGGAACACCGTTAACCCCTTAATCGCCCCCTAGTGTTAATCCCTTCCCTGCCAGTCATATTTATACAGTAATAAGTGCATATTTATAGCACTGTTCGCTGTATAAATGTGAATGGTCCCAAAATAGTGTCAAAAGTGTCCGATCTGTCCGCCGCAATATCGCAGTCCTGACAAAAATCGCAGATCACCATTACTAGTAAAAAATAAAAATAAAAAATAAAAGATTAAAAAAAATCATAAACCGATCCCCTATTTTGTAGGCACTATAACTTTTGCGCAAACCACTCACTATACGCTTATTGCGATTTTTTTACCAAAAATATGTAGAAGAATACATATCGGGCTAAACTGAGAAAAAAATTTTTTTTTTAAATTGGGATATTTATTATAGAAAAAAGTAAAAAATGTTTTCTTCAAAATTCTTTTTTGTCTATAGCGCAAAAAATAGTAAAAACGCAGAGGTGATCAAATGCCACCAAAAGAAAGCTCTATTTGTGGAAAATAAAGGACACCAATTTTGTTTGGGAGCCACGTCGCACGACCACGCAATTGTCATTTAAAGCGTGACAGCGCTGAAAGCTGAAAATTGGCCTGGGCAGGAAGGGGGTTTAAGTGCCCAGTAAGCAAGTGGTTAAGCAGTACTAATGTTTAGGGCAGTTTAGATCCAGGGACAAATGCCCAGAACGCAGACTGCTTGCATTCTGGGCATTGGTTCCTGGGTATAAACCTTGGTATTGCCCAGTGCAGCATCTCTCAGCCTCTGGGAGTTTTACAGGCTGCCAACAATGGGGCTGGACAACGCCCCTGTGCATTCCACCCGTACCTAAATGCTGGAGGCCCATGCACCGGAGCCAACTGCCGAGTGTGCATGAGACCTCGTACAGAAGAATTAGAACAAGCTCCCATGTGAACAGATGCAGGTGAGCTCGTAGAACGTGGTTAGCAGAGTAAAGGTCACTGGATGAAAGTTGATGTCCTTTCTTTCCAGTGCTCGCTCACAATGTGACTCGTGTACGTTCATTCCTGCTTAATAACTAAGCGAGTGTCTCATGTATTCAGCATTTCAGAGAAATCAATAAGTTAGACCCTATCATCAACATTAAACATACCCTACAGCAAGGCCTCGGAATTCTTCATTCCTTTCTACTTTAGATTACTTCCTACGTTGCTGAACTAAACCCCATTGTCAAAGCAATAGATTCTAATTAGCCATTCAGAATGTCGGGTCAAACAGTCAACGGATAAACTGGAGTGTATAATAAAAGTGAATTAAAACAAAATCACAGGTCTAGTAAAGCTTTGATGTGTACGTCATTAAAGTCTGAAAACATTTGATAACTGTAATGCATACAAGTGGGAAAAGCTTCTTTTGGAGTATTGGGACGCCTGCCTTTACACGCACATGACGTTTAATGGCATCCCAGTCTTAGTCCATAGGGTTCAGTATTGAGTTGGCCCACCCTTTGCAGCTATAACAGCTTCAACTCTTCTGGGAAGGCTGTCCACAAGGTTTAGGAGTGTCTATGGGAATGTTTGACCATAGACTTTTTTTGCAGCTCTGTGCTGCTTCTGGTTCCTGGGTCCTCTTTTCCCAGGAACTCTGCTATGCGCGTCGGGACCCTTCGGGGTAAGACCGCGCTATATTAAGATACCTCTCAACTCTTCCAGAAGCCCATTTGTGAGATCAGGCACTGATGTGGGCACCCAAAGGTGTTCTATTGGGTCATGGTGCAAGCCAGTCAAGTTCCTCCATCCCAAACTCACTCATCTAGGTCTTTATGGACCTTGCTTTGTGCACTGGTCCAAATCATTTGGTGGAGGGGGGATTATGGCGTGGGGTTGTTTTTCAGGGGTTGGGCTTGGCCCCTTAGTTCCAGTGAAGGGAACTCTTAAGGCGTCATCCTACCAAGACATTTTGGACAATTTCATGCTCCCAACTTTGTGGGAACAGTTTGGAGATGATCCCTTCTTGTTCCAACATGACTGAGCGCCAGTGCACAAAGCAAGGTCCATAAAGACAAGTGTTCCAATACTTTTGACAACATAGTGTTTATATAAAGGAAGCTGTTGTACGTACAGGAAAATTTGTATTTATTTACATCCACTTCTGAGATTTACACAGCCCTGCCACACAGCACAGCTTACTTTGACAGGGCAGGAGACTAAATTTCCCTACTGCTGTTAAGTGTAACAACTAGTTCTTGTTCCTGCACACAGGCTGTGATTGGACAGTAAAGGAGAAGCAACAGACTGATGCCCATTTCTCTGTCCTTCTGCTCTTACCTCCTATGAGCATTTTTCTCATTGGTACAGGAGCACTGCAGCACCACTGATTTGATTTTTTTTTTTTTTATACAATTTCTGAAATAACAGTAAGGCTGGGTTCACACTGGTGCGCTGTGCGAGATTGCATGCGATTCGCACCGCACTGCAAATCACATGCAAAGTCCATGCAATGCAATTTTAGCCATACAGATAGAATGGCTGATATCGCACCGCATTCGGACCAAACACGCACAGGACCCTTTTTGGGTCCACACCAGAATTGGATCGCATGGGTGTTCACACCCATGCGATCCGATTCATGTCCGAACTGTCAGTTCGCAGTGCGATATGCGAGCTGAAATGGGGTTGTCGTTAATGATGCATGACACTCCCCAGCAGTTTGCATATGGCAGTGTGAACTGCTGTGCGAGTCGGCTGCGATGCGGGAACCCACAGTGGATTCGCAGGGTTCTCGCATTGCACTAGTTTAAACCCGGCCTAAGTTGGGGTTATCTAATATGGTCAGTTTAGATGCAAACAGTGCCAAGTGTAATTGTTTGATGTGGCTTCTGGTTCATTACACATACCACAGCACTGCAAAAAGCACTGCAGAAACAGATCAAAAGCAAACTGCACAGGTGTGAATCCAGGCCTATGCCCTGGTTCACACTGGTGCTTTTTGACAAATGTTAAATCGCATGTCAACTCAGCGGCATTTGCCGGCAATGGCACCGGCCTAAATCGGTGCGACGCCGCATCTGCGGTCGCTGCACCGATTTCAAAAAGTAGTTTCTGTACTGCTTTTTGAGATTTCGGGCCGCGAGTTACATTGACATTTGTGCAGAAACCTGCACAGAGGTCTCTGTAATCGCGGCCGACATCGGGACTGACAAGTGGGAGTGAAATCCTGCCAGTTCAGCTGAACTCGCACAGCTTCATTCCCGCAGCTCAGTGTGAACCTGGCCTACGGGTCTATTCACACAAGGTGTGGTGGGACAGTGTTCAGCGGCTATTCCAGCGAAGTCCCACCTCATTATGAAGCAAAGGGACTCCTATGTGGCTGGTTCACACCACTGTGTTGCAGTGGTAAGCAGCTGGTGTGCATTGGAAAAAAAAAAAAAAGAAGTGCGGCAGGCAATACTTTTTTCCAGCACAGCGTAGCGTGAGGCAATCCACCACCCTGCATGGCGACCAACAGAACTTAATTAAAAGTCAAATTTCTTCAAGTTCTTTAAGAAAAAAAAAAAAAAAAAAAAGGAACAGTGTGATGCGCCTTGGTCAGAGCATTGGCACTGCAGTGCTTGTAATGCAGCGGCTGCTTTGAATAGACCCTTACATCATGTGATCCTTCAAAGTCCGCTGATGTTGATTGATGTCTCTGAAATTCATTAGCACATTGAAGAGATCCTGCAAGACATGAGTCATTCCTATTCTGTCCAATACCTATAAGATTGCTTTATAACACCCATGCGAAAAGGTTGGCAGATAATTTAGGCAGCTTTAACACGAACATGTTAATATACTGAAGTATAATGACTAATTCAAGCACTACTATTACAGCACTTATTTGGTTTCAGCTTTCACTCTGTGTCTGTTTGGAGACCACCAATCTGGTTGTTTTGGTCAAAAGCTTTTTTTTTTTTTCAAAGGTATACTACCTTTGTCTGTGCTTAAGTGATTACTACTTTACATTTCTATTCTCAATCAGGGTTCCTCCAGGAGGTTGCTAGGGGTTCCTAGAGCTGTGGCTGATGGACCTTCAATGTGATGGTGCTTATACAGTTCCGTAGTGAAAAATACTTGGTAGAGCCAGCAGCACAACACATACAATCTATTTAGCAGGCTTTAAGGGTAGCATTCTTCCCACTGACCACCAAATGCAAAAGGTGGACATTCTTCCCACTGACCACCAAATGCAAAAGGTGGACATTCTTCCCACTGACCACCAAATGCAAAAGGTGGACATTCTTCCCACTGACCACCAAATGCAAAAGGTGGACATTCTTCCCACTGACCACCAAATGCAAAAGGTGGACATTCTTCCCACTGACCACCAAATGCAAAAAGGTGGACATTCTTCCCACTGACCACCAAATGCAAAAGGTGGACATTCCTTCCACTGACCACCAAATGCAAAAGGTGGACATTCCTTCCACTGACCACCAAACGCAAGGTGGACATTCTTCCCACTAACCACCAAACGCAAGGTGGACATTCTTCCCACTGACCACCAAAAGCAAGGTGGACATTCTTCCCACTGACCACCAAACGTAAGGTGGACATTCTTCCCACTGACCACCAAACGTAAGGTGGACATTCTTCCCACTGACCACCAAACGTAAGGTGGACATTCTTCCCACTGACCACCAAACGTAAGGTGGACATTCTTCCCACTGACCACCAAACGTAAGGTGGACATTCTTCCCACTGACCACCAAACGTAAGGTGGACATTCTTCCCACTGACCACCAAACGTAAGGTGGACATTCTTCCCACTGACCACCAAACGTAAGGTGGACATTCTTCCCACTGACCACCAAACGTAAGGTGGACATTCTTCCCACTGACCACCAAACGTAAGGTGGACATTCTTCCCACTGACCACCAAACGTAAGGTGGACATTCTTCCCACTGACCAAACGTAAGGTGGACATTCTTCCCACTGACCAAACGTAAGGTGGACATTCTTCCCACTGACCACCAAACGTAAGGTGGACATTCTTCCCACTGTCCTTCACTGATGGGGGGGGTGGTCATTCTTCCAACTGACCACCAAATGTAAAGTAGACACTGGTCCCGCTGACCTCCACTGATGGGGAAGTGGGGTTGGGGAAGGGAAGGGGCCATTCTTCCCACTGACTACCAACGTAAAGTGGACATTCTTTCTACTGACGACCACTGTTGGGGGGATATTCTTCCCAGTAGCCAACGTAAAAGGCATTTTTGCCACCAACCACTAATTAACTTTTTTGCAAAGGGTTCCCTGAGACCTGAAAATTATTTCAAGGTTTCCCCTGAGGTTAAAGGATTGAAAAATGGTTGCTTTACATAGTCACAAGATTTCATAGGCATTTGTCGTTTCTGAAAACAAGTAAAATAGAAAGTTTAACATACAAATATTTCCAAAATTCTGTAGGATATATTGTTGGAATGAGTCAAAGTTTATGATTTTAGCCTTGCCAAAGAACAGGCACTCTCTTCTATTGTCTAACTGCTGGCCGCCTGCACTAGAGGAAGCCTACCAACAGATGGGATGTCTCCCAACTTCCGCTGACTACAGGGTCATTTTGAAGAGGTACTTATTGGGAACATGGGAATGTGGCTAAAAGTGATGTATTGTAGACATCCTTGCAAAGACAGGAAGGTGTATGAATTTGTGGAAGAGTTCATGGAGAAGACCAATCCTTAGATGTGGTGGCTGCATTCATTTTCTATTTTCTCCTGGTTTTTAACAGATTCAATGGTACTTAACTGTACTTACAGAAAATGTGCTTAACTTGAAAAAATAAATCTATTGCAACCATCACCATCTAATCACCGTCACTGGTAAGCCACACAATTGTTTTGTTGTTGGGTTTAAATATACTTTAAGCAGTGATGTAAATGGGCGTCCAACCTCAGCATTCTATTATCTCTTCAGAAGAAGGATGACATCACCCTCATCTAGGCACCATGGAAGAAAACCAGGGAAGGGGAAGTATATTATCTAACTCCTGGGACATTACAAGTACTGATGCGGGCTTACAAATAACACAAGAAAATCCATGTTTAACACTTTCTTAAAATTCCCATCATAAAAGTATACTTTTTTTATCTAGTTTTTGCTGGGGAGATCCTACCCCTCTATAAAAAGACCCCTCTCAAGAAAATAAATAAAACTTTTGGCTGGAATTCCACTTTAACCTCGTTAAGACAAGGCTGTATTCTGGTTGGTCATATACCTACTGTATGTCGGATTACGGAATGTAAGAGAACCTGCCGTATATACGCGAGTATAAGCCGACCTGAATATAAGCCGAGGCACCTAATTTTACCACAAAAAAAATAATGGGAAAACTTATTGACTCGCGTAGAAGCCTAGGGTGCCCATGCGCATGCCTCACTGAGCCCATGCGCATGCCTCACTGAGCCCATGCGCATGCCTCACTGTGTCCAATTTCCCTACCTGATCTCCGGCGCTGTGTGACTAGACCAGGGATCTTCAAACTACGGCCCTCCAGCTGTTGCAGAACTACACGTCCCACGAAACATTGTAAAACTCAGACATTCACAGACATGGCTAGGCATGATGGGAATTGTACTTCTTGAACAACTGGAGGGCCATAGTTTGGTGACCCCTGGACTAGACTGACGTTTAACATGGGAGTCTATAGAAGGGGTGCCCGGATTTGAAAAATCGGTGCTCCCCGGCCGTAGGTCCCCTGCACACTTGTAGGTGAAGAGTGGGGCTACATGTGTGCCAAGTTTGGGGTCCAGGAGACCTAGGGACGGCCAGTACCGGGTCCCCAAAATCACCGGAGAAATGACCGTTTAACATGGGAGTTTATGGAAGGGGTTCCCGGCTTTGAAAGATCGGTGCTCCCTGGCCGTAGGTCCCCCGGACAACAAACTTTGCACACTTGTAGAGGAAGAGTGGGGCTACAGGGGACCTACGGCTAGCCAGGATCAGGCACACAAATTTGAAGATGGACACAGACTCGAGTATAAGCCGAGGGGGCATTTTCAGTACTGAAAAACTCGGCTTATACTCGAAATTGTCATTCCTTTTTGTTCCAATGTTCAATGGAATGACAATTTTCTTTGCACATGCAACCTTTTTTATTATGCGTGTCAATAAAAATCCTTTTTGGAGGAAAAAAAAAGTCTGTATTAAGTTATTAATACACAATGTCGCAGTGAAGAGGTTAACACAGCAGAGATGGACGCCAGATCTCTAGAGCCATACTTTCAAGTCATTATCTAGCCCCTGTGAAATAGCCGCACTACACTGCAAAAATGTGATTACATAAGAAGCAATGAGCTCAATGTGTCAGAATAAATCATTTACCAATAAAACTGCTTTAACCGGACAACTACTCCTTACTTGAGAAGTGTAAAAAAACAAACATTCAATGACAACAGACAGGTCGGTTCTCACCTAGGGTTTGCCACATTACTCATAAGACGAGGTTTGTTCTCCCACATATAAATGGAATGTTAGTCAACCCAACCCCGTATCCCAACCTTATACACATGTCTACACTTTGTATCTGGATAATAAGTGTGGAGAAAAGATTTACTCGACAAAATTTGGGGCTTGTATGAGAAACAAAAGCTCACTTGTGACCAATTATGTGTGTTGTAGGTGCAAACTGGACCCTTCACATTAGGAACCTAAAACAGTTGACCCTCCGTATTCACATATCTAATCCAATAAGGTTGGATCCGATATTTAATTTTGTATTTCTACACAAGGATTACAATGACCTGACACCAGCGTACTGGTGATTGTTATCCTAAAGGAGGTCCCATTCAAAATGAATTACTTAGGATACTTCTAGTTAAGTCCCCTTTCACACTGGAGCATATTGCAGGCGCTATAGCATTAAAAATAGCGCCTGCAATCCGCCCTTAAAAAGCTGCACCATTCATTCCAGTGTAGCGCTGCGCTAGCAGGACGGTAAAAAAAGTCCTGCCAGCGGCATCTTTGGAGCGGTGAAGGAGCGGTGTGTTTACTGCTCCTCCACTGCTGCTACCCATTGAACTCAATGGGACAGTGCGGCTATACCGCCCGCAATGTATTGCGGGCGGTTTTATAACCCTTTCTCGGCCACTAACGGGGGGGGTAAAATCGCCCCGCTAGCGGCCGAAATGCACCGCAAATCCGCCCATAGCGTCGGCTGTGAAAATAGCAGCGTTTCACCGCCGACGCTATGGGCGCCTCAGTGTGAAAGGGGTCTAAAGGAGTCGTAATCTGGAGAGGTTAGTCAGGATCTCATCCCACCCAAACTCTTCATTTGAAAATGTGTTCGGAGTCAGGGCACTCTTCGCCTACAAGGTGCTGCTCCAGCCTCCTTTTGCACCCCCTTCCTCAAGTGGGAAAGAGCCCTAGGCCTCACGTTCCCATCGGCTCAGAGATTACAAAATATTATACTTTTTGCTCACTACTTGTCCACGTCGAGCAAATACAAGAAACTGGGCTACAAGGTTCTCATATGCTGGTACAAAGTCCTGACGCTATTGTGTAAAATGTACCGGAGGCGGTGAACACTTGCTAGAAATGCAAAGCAGTGGAGGGTACCATCCTCCATATCTTCTGGTCATGTAGACCAGTGGTCCTCAACCTCAGTCCTCAAGTACCCCCCCCCAAAAGGCCATGTTTACAGGTTTTCCTTTATCTGGCACAGGTGCTTTAAATCAGAGTCAGAGTCAATGGCTTGGTATTTTGGACAGCTATTTTATCTAAGAGAAATTCCCAAAACACGGCCTGTTGGGGGTACTTCAGGACTGAGGTTGAGAACCACTGATGTAGACAGCTTGTGGGCTTCTGGTCCTGAGTTAGGGAGACTCACCAATCTTGATCTAGGTGCAGACCGAAGCAAGGCACCTGCTACACCACTCTGATTTCCCAAAATATAGACCTAAATAAATCCATGCCGATCCACCTTCTGAATGCAGTCAGGGCCTCTATACCGGCACTGTGGAAGCAGGAATCCCGCCTAAACTCTCGCCCTGCATTCAGCCGCATTACGAGGCAAATAAGAGAACTTCAGGCACTCATGGCTTCACCGGATGCGCTGTACTTCCAGGGAATATGGCGATATCCTAGCAACCAGAGGGGGATGCCCCCCCCCTTTATTTCTCGCTCTCCCTAATTTACTCTATTTCTTTGCTCCAGGAATCTAATGCTCATTTGCTGCCATTTATAAAAAAAGGTTTGGACTGGGCGGAAGCTGTGCAATCACCTAATTTGTGTTATGCATATTGATTAAAGTGGTTGTAAACCCTTACATATACCCAGTGAAGTGACTGGCCTCGGGTGATACAAAGATGAAACAAATCCTCCTACATAATTTGCACCTGTTTATCTGCAGTCTTCTCTAATCTACATCTCTTTTAAGTGCAGAATGTATACAGTGTGTCTGAGCTGTCAGGGAAAAGAAAAAGGGGGGCAACTCATTCTGTATTGTGACTGGTATGGAATGTCCCACTTTATGTACTGGTATGCTGGTGCAGCCACACCCTCGTCTGTTGGAAAAAACTCCATAAAGAATTAAAAAAATAAAATGTATAGATCCTGGAAACTTTCTATTGTTAAATTAACCTCTTCTCCCCCCCCCCCAAAAAAAAAAATGCATTATTGTATGCACATAGATTTAGAAAAGCCCTTGATGACCCTTCTGTTGGCATCAGGAGAATCCTAAATAATCTACAATAATTATAATACATTTCAATTAAATTTTTTGCTATTTTATTTGCATTGTTTGTTGTATTCAAAATGTACACTTACCTACAATACTTGGGACACTAAAGAGACCTTTGTATCCCCCTTTTATCCCAACCATCATTTTATACCCCTGCTCTCTATATGACCCTCCTTCAGGTAAACAGCTATGCAAACCTAATACCAAGCGAAAGTCACCCGACATGTTCTATTCCCAGGGAGAACCATTAAATGTCATGTGACTACAGACAATTCTATGGCTTACAGACATTGTGAATAAAGTGTCACAGTGAAAAAAAAAAGTTCTATAAAAAGCAACAATGCACAACCCAATTAATATGTCCGGTGATGTGGAGAACTGGGCGCATTCTGCAAAAGATCAAGTCTAGCGAGAGCGCTCAGTCCGAAATGTTCCACTTTCCGAGCAATTTTCCCTCATTATGAGAACAGAGAGGCATTGAAAATAACTGAGAGCTGAGATATGATAGTTCCAGAGGATCAGCAATTAAACAACAGCCTCTGTCATTGCTGTACGAGGTTCTGTGTGTTGTCAGACTCCAGAACAGAAGAAAGACTGTGCACATGAATGAGCTTTTCTCAGACTATCAGAGTCAGACCACGGCGCAGTACCTGACCGCTAGGATCTGGACATCCTTTATTTTTCGCTCAAACTGGGAAAGAATAATTCAAGAATATAAAATATTGTCACATCACAAAAACAATTCGTATAGAAAAATATTTGGGAAAGTGGCAGCTTGGTCCTATGATGAAATCATTGAGGACCAGTGAGGACCTATGTGAAGTTCTTACTGCTGAGCTCAGCCGTGGCGAAAGGAGAGCAAGCGCATGGCTCTGAACAAGGACGCCACTCATCCTGAGATGCTGGCTTTTCTTTGGAACAGGTCCAAATGGAGCTATGCATAGTATTGGGAGTTTTTTGGGCAGGCTATGGTGGGGATGCACATGGACTTCAGGTATGGCAGAATTAATGAAGGTTTTTACAGCCATTTGGTTTATTGCTACCTACTGGGACTTCTTGACTGCATAAGGTATTCTGTTTTTACAAAAGGTGAACTAAATCCTTAAAGTGGATGTAAACCCAATTTTTTTTTATTTATTTAATTTGCTGTCACAATTGTAGTGTATACGTTTTCCGATCATTTGTGCCAGGTCTTGCCACAAAGCGTTAATCCAGCTCTGAGCAATCCTCTTTTTCAGTGAGATAAACGGACAAACAGAAGAACTTTTGTCCGTTCCGCCCCCTTGCTGTGAATGACGGGTTATTTACATATCTCATGCACCAAGCCTGAGACCGGTATTTTTTAATTCCCACCCCCACTCCTTTTCTGAAGTCATGTGGTTACTTTTTGTGGATTTTGACTGGATGTTAGTGATCATAGCAGAAGGAATATACAGGAGAAAACGCATGTTGACAAGGGGAGTGTAGAGGTGGGCGGGGAGTCTACCGACATCACGACACCACCCACCGAGCTCCAGACAACAGATCCACCCACAGAATCTGCAGTTTTTTAGTTCTTATAATAGACAGAGGGGAGACATTTGACAGCTAAGGATACATGCAGGAGGCATCTATATCCTTATAGATCAGCACTATGCCAGTAGTTTAGAAAGGATAAAGCCTCGTACACACGAACAAGTTTCTCAGCAAAAACCAGCAAGAAACTTGCTGGCAGAGATTTTTTGCCGAGAAATTCGTTCGTGTGTATGGTTTCTCGTCAAGAAAAGCGACAAGAATCTCGACGAGAAAATAGAGAACCTGCTCTCTATTTTCTCGTCGAGATTCTCGTCAGCCTGTTTCTCGACAAGAAAATTCTGTGTGTGTACACTTACCTTTTCGCCGGGAAGCCCGCGCATGCTCGAAATGACTTTGACGCATGCGCGGTAGCTTCCTAGGCATAGGTAGGGTGAACCAAGATGGCGGCGACGGCATCGAATGTGACGAGCGCATGCTCGTCGTATTCGATGACGTCACCGCGTTCGCTCCATTCAAAGAAATCTTTGAATCGAGCGTGTGTACACTCGGCCGGGGCAAGTTTCTTGTCCAAGAATCTCGTCGAAAAAAACGACATGTTTTTTTCGACGAGAATCTCGGCCGTGTGTACGAGGCTTGAGAGTGGGTTTACATCTACTTTAAGCCCTGGTTCACATCAGTGTGGCTGATGAGTTAATTGTGGCTTGCAACTTTAACAGAGGTCTATGCAAGTTTCAATAAAAAAAAATCGGAAAAAAAGTAGTGCAGGAACCTTTTCCTAGAAAGGAAAAAAACATTGGCACACTAGAAGCTGGATGGAGTGAGAGAGTAAGGCAGGGCAATGCCAGTGAATAAAGTTCGTAAGACTAATATAGTCCACACCATAGGATGGGAGTTTCTATAGCTGCAGATACTGTGACTGGGTGGCTGCTGGCTCTAAAAAGAACCCCTTTTTCGGAGTCGTGGTGATTTGAACGGTTCCATTGCCGGCAAAGGCGTGCGTTGTCATGCAATTTGGAACTGTCAATTTGCATGACAAATCACACCAGTGGGAATGAGGGCTAAAGAAGAATTTCAGGTATGGTATATTTTTACATAGTTACATTGGTCCTGCATGGACCAATGTAACCACGTATATACCACGTATATACCATATCTGGATGATGCTTCTGGAAGTTGGAAATCACTGACGCAAACACCACTACTCCAGTGATCTCCACTTGGCTTCTGGTACGTGTGCCGAGTGGCCGCCTGATCCACGGTCAACACAGGAGGCCAGTCATGCAGCGCGGGCGCCAATCAGAGAATGCTTTGCATTTTATCAAATTGAACTATGAGGATTCTTACCCTAGGTCAGAATGACATTCCCCTTCTCTATGGCTTCTTGGGATACAAACGTTACAGATCCCAGGAAGCATCAGGCAGGGATGAGCACAGACTTATGTCCTAACCGGCCTGAGCTGTACCACCAAAAAGCTGCAAGTGCAGCTGCGAAGCCGTCAATGCAAACAGACGTTTTTAAGAGGTGGAGGCATTCCCCTCCCCGCAACCACACACACGGGGTATGTATATGTCTGGCTGTGGGACAGGGAATGCCTCCACTGCTTACGATTGGCTGTCCTCACTGACAGCTTCTTGGCGGGACAGATCAGGTGGGTTTGGATTCATGCCCCAACATACTTGACCTCACCACTGGCGTACGGGTACTGTAGTGCACATATGCCGATGCACTTCACTAGGGGGACAGCTGGCTCAAATGGGTCCTTGCAGCCTACCCCGATGTTGCGCCGAGGTCAGCAAGAACCCAGAATGTGAATTTGTGGTGTTTCATCATTCATTCAGTGATATCCTTAAAAGGTCTTGACGCTGTAAATCATACAAGTAGCTTCAACATAAAAAAAAATCAATAGGTGTGAGTCATAGGTAAAGAGAAAACTCAAAAGTCCACAAGTGACAATCCAAACACCATAAATGTTTTCTTCGGATCTGAAAATTTTAACATAATACTATTGGATGGGTCCCATATGTGACATCCAATACTATTATATCCAGAACGAGGTGCGGATCGCACGCCGCCACGGGTCTGATATGCCCATCCGCACATGCTGTAGACACCTGGTGCCGGGATTGGCACAGTCACATGTGAGTGCAAAATGTGAACATTTAATCCCATTTTTGATAGAACCTACTACACCATAAGAGCTCTCGTGTCCTTGGAGGAGTCCATTCCCATATCCTCGGTTTCTGACGGAGGGGGTCCCACAGTGGAGAGATTTTTATCCAGGATCTTGCTGGTTTATTTAATATAGCGCATTTTGACCTACCCTAAAAAGTGGTCAAACACCTCTGGTGAGTTGCCATCTACTTTAAGTACTCGTTGGTGAAGTTTATTTGAAGAACTTTCAAAATCGGAAGAATCCATTTATGGTGTTGGGATTGTCAACTTTTGGACTTTCTTTTGAGTTTGCGATTTACCTATGATTCACACCTATAGATTTTAATGTTGAAGCTACTAGTATGATTTACAGCGCCAACACCTTTACCTTTGTTCATTCAGCAAGAACCCAGAACAGGCAGTGGCATCTCGGTAGCCAAGGTAGAAGATGGCGGCGTGGGACCAGCCTTGTGGCAGATGATTGGCTGCAACAGGACAACACTGGATCCACTGGACCTGTGAGAATGTATTTGTAGGAAAATCAATCTACACAGGTAAGCGAGGATAAAAAGTAATTGTATTGAGGGGGTAAACATCCTTTTTTTGAGGGTCCCATTCAAAACCAAACGACGAACGTAAGTCAGAGCCAATTGTGATATTTTCCCCCATGTGCAATGATTAGAACATTGACTTCATGAAATATGTACAGAGACTCTATGCTGTACATATCTCCCTTATCTGCTATAGATAAGAAGGGGAGTAGCAATGATGAATTAAAGACTTCCCCGTGTGAACTTTTCCCCTTACCAGTAACAAGACACTCCCCGCCTCATATACAGCATGTTACCTTGTCATCTGTAAACCTCCTGACCTTGCATATTTGGAGCATACTGCAATAGAGTTACGGGACTGTATTAGATTTATCGGCAGTGGCCTCTGGAGAACACATAATACGTTCTTCTAAGACGTCTGTCTGCTCCATGCAGCTGTCCTGAGCCCAGATATCAGAGCCCAGCATGACGGGATGTATATTCCATTCTATACACAGGACAGACACCCCATATTGCTCTTCTGCCTTGGATTTTTGTTCAGTAGACCGCACGCTGAGCTGCCTAACTCTACCCAGATGTTTGCAAGGAGGACAAAAAGAGGAAAGGTGAAATAGGTTACAAGGAGAATTCCGCTAATTAGGTAGATCCATTCCACATGTAGGCTGAAATATAGAATCAGACACTGGGCTTATATTCAATGTCCATAATTATTCCTTTGTAGAACGCCGCCAATCCCTCTAGCTGCTGGATGAGAGATGCAACACTCAAGGGTTAGTACCGGCAATATGTGAATGTGTTTCAAGGTTGTAAAAGGTTAGTCTGACGCTCAGGGTTGTATCTTCAGAGGTAACTCTTGGCCATTTTATTAGGTACACCCAATAAAGGTTGGGTTCGATGGCTTGGTAACACAAATTGCTACTCAGTCAATCACATTGTGGTGAATAGGGATGAGCTCCGGCGTGTTCGCATTGAACACGTGCAGAGCCCGCCAGGAAGTCGGCACCGCGCTGCGCTAATCACAGCCAGGGAGACATTTCCCAATCTCTGCAGCCGAGCATCGGGAAATGTCTCCCTGCCTGTCATTAGCGCAGTGTGGTGCTGACTTCCTGGCGGGCTCTGCACGTGTTCAATGCGAACACGCCGGAGCTCATCCTTAGTGGTGAAGAGAACTTGCTGTTCAAACCGAGCATCAGAATGGGGAAGAAAGGGGATTTAAGTCACTTTGAATGTGGCATGGTTGTTGGTGCCAAACGGGCTGGTCTGAGTATTTCAAAAACTGCTGATCTACTGGGATTTTCACACACAACCATCTCATGGGTTTACAGAGAATGGTCCGAAAAAGAGAAAATATCCAGTAAGCAGCAGTTATGTGGACAAAAATGCCTTGTTGATGTCAGAGGAGAATGGGCAGACTGGTTCCAGATGATTAAATGGCAACAGTAACTCAAAAAAACACTCGTTACATCCAAGGTATGCAGAATACTATCTCTGAATGCACAACACATCCAACCTTGAGTCAGAAGACCACACCGGGTGCCACTCCTGTCTGCTAAGAACAGAAAACTGGGGCTACAATTTGCACCGGATCACCAAAATTGGACAATAGAAGATTGGAAAAACGTTGTCTGGTCTGAGGAGTCTTAATTTCAGCGGCGACATTCAGATGGTCGGGTCAGAATTTGATGTAAACATGAAAGCATGGATCCATCCTGCCTTGTATCACCGGTTAAGGCTGGTGGTGGTGGTGTAATGGTGGGGGGGATATTTTCTTGGCACACTTTGGGCTCCTTACTACCAATGGAACACCGTTTAAACACCGCGGCCTACCTGAGTATTGTTGCTGACCATGTCCATCCCTTTATGACTACAGTGTCCCCATTTTCTGATGGCTCCTTCCAGCAGGATAATGCCCCATGTCACAAAGTACAAATCATCTCACCACTGGACAATGAGGTCACTCATTGCAACTGCGTAATGCCATCATGTCACTATGGACCAAAATCTCTTAAGAATGTTGCCAACACCTTGTTGAATCTATGCCACGAAGAACTAAAACAGTTCTGAAGGCAAAAGGGGGCCCCAACCCGGTACTATCAAGGTGTACCTAATAAAAGTGGCTGGTAAGTGTATGTACGATGTGTGGGTGTTAAAGCTAGGGCTGCAACGGATCAAAAAACTCACAAATCGAATTCGATGCTCGGATCGAGAGAGTCACGGATCGGATCATTTTCGGATCAGCAACAAAACCAAGACAAATCTTGTTACACCCACCGGAGTTTTAGATTTCACAGTTATTTTCAACACAAAATGGAGCTTATAGGCTTAAATACAGGATTTGGAAATCTGACGGACTGTTTAGATGTTAAATTTTAAAAGCAGCAGCAAACCTGCTGACCTTATATGTGACAGAACACCCGATTTTCACATTTAACTAAATGCAGGTTTGCTGCTGCTTTTAAAATGTAACATCTAAACAGTCCGTCGGATTTACAAATACTGTATTTAAGCATATAAGCTCAGTTTTGTGTTGAAAATAACTGAAATCTAAAACTCTGCTGGGTGTAACAAGATGTCCGCTTGTCCCCTTCTCAATCTATCATTACTGTGCAGGAGTGTGGGGTGTAGCAAGATGGCGGCAACAAAACGTCACTTCCTGACGAGACAACGACCGCCGCCGGGTGCACCAAGATGGCCGCCGCTCCAGAGCTAGGCCAAAGCCGCGGCCTTTCCTATGGCCAAGGCTCCGGAGCGCTCCACGGATCGCGTGGTGTGCCGATCCGAACAGGGTGACCCGTCCGGATCACGGATCGGTGACGATCCGTTGCACCACTAGTTAAAGCCAAACCTCCTTGCCACCACACAGATGCGTTATGTGAGTGGCAAGAGGCTAAACATTTGATGAACCCAATGTGCTCAAAAGGGTCTTTAAAAACCTTTTATTTTTTTTCTACAGAATTTCAGCAACATCCCAAAATCTGCAGAAACATAATAAAAAAAAAAAAAGGAGTGTTGCGCTCTGTGTGAGAACAGCAGTCTCTCTCCAGAGGTCCAACATACTCACTGTACACTCACAACTTCCAAGTGCTGGATAAAAAAAAACACAAAAAAAACAAAAACAAGGAGGAATAGAGAAAACAGAATCTGGAATAAACTCACGAGGATCACGCACTAAGTACACAAGTGAACAATGCACACATTCTTAGTGACACACACAACATGAACCAATTTTTATTGGGTTTTCCGGGCGTACACCGGAGTAGTCAGGAGCCAGTCATATGGCAAACTTCATTTAAGCAGAAAATGAAAACTATTGCTCAATTTTTTATTCTTCTGACATTCCCGTTTCCTCGGTCACTGATAGGATGACAGGCTCCAGAGCCCCCCCACCATCATACATCTCATTTAGAGTCTCAGATACAATGACCACATGCTGGCAACGCTTCAAAGAGCTCCGATTGCAGCATGTTACACGTACGTTAGGAAATATTACACATGGCGCAGGCAGACATTGTTTGCACATTGCTACCGTACAGTGACCCAGATTTCCACTATTCCAGGCAGAAGCTTCTGATAAAAGTGCCCCCCACCCCCCCGATGGCCAGAACACGCAGAGTTCATGTACAGCAGTGCTGTCATCTCCGCACAGATGGCTCGCAAATATTTACACAGATCGAAAGTGGTTTAAAGTGATTGTAAAAGTCTAGTTTTTTTTTTTTCTACTAAAAACAAACATGTTATACTTACCTGCTCTGTGTAATGGTTTGGCACAGAGCAGCCCAGATCCTCCTCTTCTCTGGTCCCTGGCTGGAGCTCCTGGCCCCTCCCCCTTCTGTCAAGTGCCCCCCAAAGCAAGCAGCTTGCTATGGGGGCACCCGAGCCAAACTCAGTCTACCCGTTCAGACGCGGAGCTGCAGTTCAGCCCTGCCCCCTACCGTTAATTGCGTTTGACAGCAGCGGGAGCCAATGGCGTCGCTGTTGTGTCTCAGCCAATCAGGAGGGAGAGTACCGGACAGCCAAGGCACTCGTGGACATTGCTGGATAGAGAGGGGGCTCAGGTGAGTAGAAGGCTCGGCTTCCACTAGTGCGACTTGTCACGCGACTTGGGACTGCAGTCACATGACAAGTCGTACCACATGATTTCCAATGAGTACCGTTTATATGTGCGTCTTCAAGTCGCAGCAACTTCAAAGTAGTCCCTGCACTAGGTTGGTCCCACTTTGATGCGACTTGAGGTCCATAGACCTCAATACACAGGCATTGTTTCAAGTCGCAATAAAATTGCAGAAAAAAAATTGCGGCAAGATCGCGTAACTTTCAGATCGCAATAGTGGAAACCTAGCCTTAGGGGGGCTGCTGCACACAGGCGGCTGCTTATCTTAATGCGTAGAATCCATTAAAATAAAAAACCTTTTGCCTTTACAACCACTTTAAGTTCTACAGAAAATTAAAACTACTCATAGAAATCATCGGGGATCAAAGATCTCCCAATTTATTGCTTAAAAGCGACACTAAAATTATTCTCCAATCATAATCCATACACATCCATTACTTTAAAAAAGGGATCTTCGCTGCATCTGAGCAACAAACTAAATACATGATTTCATTCATTTTCAATGTTTAAAAGCAAACGTCCCCATCCATCCGTGTCTCCATGCTTTACTTTGATGAGAAATCACTTTGAAAAACACCCCCCCCCCCCCCCCAGCATTTCTGGCCATGGCCATCTTAAAGCGGAGCTCCACCCTAAAGTGGAACTTCCGCTCATCGGAACCCTCCCCCCCTCCAGGGTCACATTTGGCACCTTTCAGGGGGGAGGGGGTGCCGATACCTGTCTAAGACAGGTATTTGCACCAACTTCCGGGAGTCCTCTCTGCGGGTATTGCGTCACTTCCCGCAGAACGCCCGTTGTGTTCTGGGAAACACTTGGCTCCCAGAACACAATAACCAGTGAGGACGGCGCAGCGCGACTCGCGCCGTAGGGAACCGGGCCGTGAAGCCGGAACGCTTCACTTCCTGATTCCCTCACCGAGGATGGCGGTGGGGGCAGCAGAGTGACGAGCGATTGCTCATCTTCTGCTGCCGACGTCGCTGGACTCCAGGACAGGCAAGTGTCCTAATACTAAAAGTCAGCAGCTGCAGTATGTTTAGCTGCTGGCTTTTAATTTTTATTTTTTATTTTTTTACGGCGGAGCTCCGCTTAAAAGCAAGAGCAAATTATTTATGTAGCATTTACTTCCTGGAATCCATCTGCCCTTAGCTCAGGTATGCAGGCAGGAGGGTGTGCTTAGCCGAGAAAACTCCTCCTGAAGACTCCTGGGATGTATGACATTTGCCTAGGCAAGAAACCAGTATGTAACTAAAGAAATGTAAATTATTATTATTATTAAACAAGTAAATATAAAATACCTTGCTATCTATTTACTAATGCTAGCAGCACAAGGATTACAAATAGTCAATATTGATTAGGAGAGTGAAGTTCCACTTTTCCTGTCTGCCTGGAGTTCAGATTAACATGATGTGCAAATCTCACCAACCTCCAACTGACATTGACTTGCAGCCCCCTTTCCTTTCACTAGCCCCCACTATCTCCTACAATGACATCCGCATGATACAGAGCATTACACCAGGACTTCAAAGCGGTGGTAACAGAGGATTAGGGTAATTTTATTGACCCCCCCCACACTCTGATCAATAACATCCAGTATGAAGGGTGTAGTCTTAATGGGGCCTGGCAGCATAACCCTCCAGCACTCTCTGGTTGTGTAATGTGTTCTCTGGGCAGCTACAGCCTTATTCTGGATACAATTCCATAGACTGCCACTTCTTATTTACTACAAAAGCACTTGGCATGCTGTGTTGCCCATTTAGGTCTCCATAGAGGAAATGCCTTTATAATGGTGGCCAAGTAGCCAGGGGGCGCCATCACTTTTTTTTTATGGGGTGCCATCACATATGGTCGCCCCGCTGCCAGGTGCTGGCTGCATTCCCCGTCATATTATTATATATGGGTGTGACAAGGTCGGGCCCAGCATGTGGGGCTATTAGCGATTGATTTCTGCATTTAATCTTTTCTATCATTCCCGTCCCCATCTGCAGCTCCTGACACAAATCTCCAGAGGCCTTCTGTAATTTAAAGAGATTCTAGACATCCAGACTCGCCCTCCGGCATCAGCGTGGGTAAAATCCACAGACCGTGCAGCTGGGGAGACGGGGGACCAACACAGAATGGAATACATTTCTTTTTAAAGAGGACCTGTTAAAGGGGTTGTAAAGAGAATTTTTTTTTTCTTTTTTAAAATAACAAACACGTTATACTTACCTCCACTGTGCAGCTCGTTTTGCACAGAGTGGCCCCGAACCTGGTCTTCTGGGGTCCCTCGGTGGCTGTCTCGGCTACTCCCCGCAAGAACTGAACACCTTCATGCGAGCGAGCATAGTGGCGAGTTCTTGTGGGCGCGCTCCTGTGATAAAGCCGGCGGCCATAGCCGCTCACTGCATCACTCGGCCCCCCGGCGCGCCGCGTCATTGGATGTGACCGACAGCAGCGCGAGCCAATGGCTGCGCTGCTTTCAATCCATCCACTCTAGCTAATCAACGACCAGGCTGAGCAGCGAAGAGGTCGTCGGGGGCGAGCGCAACAGGTGAACAGGCTCAGGTAAGTAAAACGGGGGGGCCGGTATTGTCGGATGTTTTTTCACCTTTTCACCATAGGATGCATTAAGGTGAAAAAACGTGTACCTTTAGTGTCCCTTTAATAAAATTGACACTTCCTGGGCACGTCAGCATTTCCAAATCACATGACCATTGTGATTTTTTTTTTAGAAAAATATCACATGCTTGTGAATTTTTTAAAAATAAAATCTTGTGAGCTAAACGTACTAATAGGCATTGGGTGACAGTCTGATCGAGTGACAATCTATGTTTTATGGGCCACCTACCAGACACCTCCATCTGAGGTTTCCCGGGTGGATTATTGATCAGACATGTCAGAAAAATGAATCCATTTCTTGTTATAGGTCAGAGCTGGAAGGAGTCTATCCACACCCTATTCATAGACTAGTCCAGGGTTCCCCCGGAGGGTGCTAGTGGATCCTTGAGCAATCAGCAATTTCTGCCTCTCAGAAATGTTCCACTGACACCATTGAGCTTTTTAGCCATCTGTAGGGGGGGGGGGGGATTCCTCCCAATGATCACAAATGTAAATAATGCACACTATCAGTTTTTCATTCAACCCAGCAGGGCTAAATAAAAAAACTAAAAAACAAAAAAACTGGAAGAGCATGCTGTACTAACTTATCTGATGTGGGTACAGCGATCTCCCCACTGAGCCATTGTGTTCTGACAGGGGGACTGCGCATGCGCACCCTCAGCCCGCCAGAACACACAGGTCAGCGCTCACAGGCATTGCCTACCAGCACTGATCGGACGCCAATCAGATGCTGGTTTTCCAGCATGCCCATTTGGCCGTGCTCTGTTAGACAGGCTGGTGTACACATGGGCCGAATATTGTCCAGTTTCTGTTGAACCCGACAATTGTACTAGGCTTCAGGAGCATTCTTCTCACTGACCATCACACTAACGTATCATGAGTTGGCAGTCTGCCAAGTTTTTAACATGAAACATTGTAACCAACTTCCTTCTTAGGCCCCTTTCACACTGAGGCGTATTTCAGGCGTTTTAGCGTTAAAAATAGCGCATAAATAACGCCTGAAATAATCCTGCCCCAGTATGCTCAATGTGAAAGCCCGAGGGCTTTCACACTGAGGCGATGCACTGGCGGGGAGGAAAAAAAAATCTTCTGCAAGCCGCATCTTTGGAGCGATGAAGGAGCGATGTGTGTATACCGCTCCTCCACCGCTGCAGCCCATTGAAATCAATGGGACACCGCAGTAATACTGGCTGCAGCCACGGTTTGCGGGCGGTATTAACCCTTTTTCGGCCACTAGCGGGGGTAAAACCGCACCGCTACCGGCCGAATATCGCGGTAAATACGACGGTATAGCGGTGCTAAAAATCGCGCCGCTATACCGCCACCGCACTTGCCCGCCCCGTTGTGAAAGGGGCCTTAGATCAAACTTCTGTGTGTAAAGTCCAAATCTTTTTCTGACCCTTGTTTCTTAAAGTGGTTGTAAACCCACTCTGACAACCTGCACCTACAGGTAAGCCTAGATTAAGGCTTATCTGTAGGTGCAAGAAATATCTTGCAGAAAACACTGCACCGATATCTACGGCGCATGCACGCCGTAGACAATGGCGCAGGCGCACTGAGCGTGCCGGTTTTCTGAATGGGGGAATGCCGGTCCCTCACGCATGCACGGGAGTGATGTATCGCCGGTCCGGCCAGTCACAGTGCCGGAGCGGCGATACACGGAAGACACTCGGAGGGGACATGGCGTAGGGGAACGAGGAGTGCTTCGGGGGCTTCGATCTCAGGTAAGTGCCACATAATGAGCTATGCCTTTTTCTTACAGGGTTTTTTTTTTACAGGGGGAAAAAAAAAAAAAAAAAAAAGAGGGTTTACTTACTCTAAGATAAAAATCAATATTTTTTGCTAGAACATTACTTGGAACCCCCAAACATTATATATAATTTAGCAGAGACCCTGGGGAATAAAATGGCAATTGCTGCAATATTTTATGTTGCACTGTATTTGCCCAGTGGTCTTTCAAATGCAATTTTTTGGGAAAAAACACACTTCAATGAATTACAAAAAAAAAAAAAAAAAAAACACAAACAGTAAAGTTAGCCCAATTTTTTTTGTTTTAATGGGAAAGTGTTGCGCCGCGAGAATCGTGATCCATCTTCTAAGCAAAAAAAAAAACGTGATTCTCATTTTAGCCAGAATCGTGCAGCTCTATTCACAATGTTGCAGGACCCCCATCATCAGGCATGATGAATGGGTCCTGCACGGCCCCGAAAGGTCCCAATTTACTGCTGTGATGACCGGTACATTTTTAGATGCCATTTTGAAGATCCATGGTGTGCTGGCAATGTATGCTTCGACTAAACACAGTCAATCCAATCGCAACTACGTTTTTTTAAGACGCCCTCCAGTGTCTATGAGCACCTTACTGGGGAGTTCCAGCCTTTTTTATGTTTATTAAAAGTCAGCAGCTACAAAAAGCGCACCGATTAGGACGGTGTCATTGCCGGAAAATGCCGCCAATTTGACATGCGATTTGACATGTCAAATCACATGTTAAAACGCAGCAGTGTGAACCAGGGCTTAGCCACAGGAGCATGAGATTCCGGATTTTAGGTGCAGGCGGGAGGCACAGGCATCCAGCTTCCATACAACCACAGGAACGTAAGCAGTCTGTGTTCTGAGCATTCCACCCTGGGGACGTACTGCCCTATATGTTATCGGCACTCGGTGCACCATTCAGTTGCAGCACCTTTTTCCATTACACACAGTTCATAACGTCTGCAACAAACACTGCAGATTAGTAGCCCAGGCTGAAATAATAAAACTAAAGTGAAGAGCTCTGCCCGCCTGTGGACACACCCAGGATGTGTTCTCAGGGTTAATTTTGCACAGATACTGCTTAGTAATTGGAATCCCTGGAGAACCAGCATAATTATGCCATTAGGTTAAAAGCAAACATGGTAAACAGAAACTTGCTGCACTCCAGTAGAACTACAGCACGCCATGCCAAAAAACAACAAAAAAACGGCTGCTGGGATTTGCAGTCACTTGGCACATGTAAAGACAAATCTATCCATCTTGGTAATACAGAAGCATCAAACATGATTAAAAGCCATAATGAAGTGCGGAAGAATCTATTTTCTATGCCCCCTAGACCTTCTGGCCATACTGGAACATAGGGGAGAAGACACTGCAGGGACTGGTCTATCCACAGGGAGGATTGCGAGCATAATTTGTTCCAGAAACATGCTTGTAATCCAAAGCACTCGTATATCAAAGCAAATTTTCCCATAAGAAATAATGGAAACTCAAATGATTCGTTCCACAACCATTTATTCATAGGTCCTTCAGTTTAAAGGCCATATAAAAAGATTATAGCAATGTGATAGGTTGTGTAACCATAAAATGTCCATCCACAAATGGAAGCCTCCACAAGGAGATAAGTAGTAAAGTCCAGCAGGAGCTACAGAGTATAAAAGAGAAGAGAGGCACCTCTAAGTGTAGCAATATGTTGCGCCTTCATTAAATGTAACCATATTGCTACACTTCGAGGCGTCTCTTCTCTTTTATACTCGGTTGTGACACGACACTACTTGTATATCAAGTTGAAAATGTATTAAACATATTTTGCTTGTGTTGCAAAACGCTCTCAAACCAAGGTTTTACTGTAAATCTTTTTTGTCCCCTAGACCTTCTGACCATACAGGGGCAGACACTGCAGGAAACGGTCTAGCAGAGGATCGAGGAAGCAAACCATCTTTTCTATGCTGCCTAGACCTAGATCTCCTGACCATGCTGGAGCATGAGGGAGAAGACACTACAGGAACTGGTCCAGCAGAGAGGAGGCTTGGGTAAGTAAATCTGCTTTTCTATGCCACCTAGAACTTCTGACTATGCTGGACCAGGTGGGAAAAGACACTGCGGGGACCAGTCTAGCAGTGCCAAGGCTCAGGTAAGTAAATCTCCTTTTCTATGCTGCCTAGACCTAGATCTCTTGACCTTGCTGGAGAAGACACTACGGGGACTGGTCTAGCTGCACAAAGGATTTGGTAATTACCGTATATACGTGAGTATAAGCCGAGTTTTTCAGCACATCTTTTTTGCACTGATAATGTCCCCCCCCCCCCCCCCCCCCCGGCTTATACTCGAGTCTGTGTCCATCTTCAGTTTTGTGCGCCTGATCCCAGCCAGTCGTAGGTCCCCTGGACCCCAAACTTGGCACACATGTAGCCCCACTCTTCCTCTACAAGTGTGCAAAGTTTGTTGTCCAGGGGACCTACGGCCGGGGAGCACCGATTTTTCAAAGCCGGGCACCCCTTCCATAGACTCCAATGTTAAACGTCAGTCTAGTCACACAGCGCAGGAGATCAGGTAGGGAGATCAGGCACAGAGAGGCACAGGCACAGAGAGGCACAGAGAGGCACAGGCACAGAGAGGCATGCAGATGGACACCCTAGGCTTATACTCGAGTCAATAAGTTTTCCCAGTTTTTTGTGGTAAAATTAGGTGCCACGGCTTATACTCGAGTATATACGGGTAAATCTGCTTTTCTATGCCCCCTAGACCTAAATGAGCAGTTAAACCTTACAGTGCCGGTGCAGTTAGGCTTTCAGTTCAGCTTGAACAGCAAAGAAACGCATTTCTAAAGTGGCAATTATGTTTAATTCTTCTCAAACATGAAATCTGCCTTCCCACACACATTACACAATAGAGAAACATAATGGAGCAACCACACAGGTTAGTAATTAGTTCCCCTCTCTGGGTGCAGGCCATGTCCTGTAATAAGTGACGTTGGGGCCGACACACCACATTAACACTACAGCATGCCTAAAACATCTGTGCAGAGGTGGAAATAAGATCCCAGCTGAAAGAATTCCCAAGCATGGCCACGACTGGGAATTCTAGGCGAATGAATAGGCCCGTGCAGAATGAGCGCATACAATCCCCTACACCGATTTCTGGCAGCAAGAAACCTCTCGTCCGTCAAGGTAATTTGAAGTGTTTTCTGGATTGAAAACCCCACCCTGACAAGATCACAGCCATGGCCTTTTCCTCTGTGCCCCCCCCCCCCCCACCTCAAAGCGCGGAGAATAAGCAGCCTTTTGTTGCCAACAACCTCCTCCCCACACCCTCTTCTAAATTCCCCCGGTTTTCATTAGCTTTTCTTCCAAGTCAGTTGCTGGAAAGGGAGCCGAGACCTGGCTGATTTATGTAATCGCCAAGCCCGGGGCTCAGACCACGCAACAGCTTTACACTATTCTGCCATAAAAACACTCAGATTCACGCAACAGGTTTAATATGGAGGCCGACGGAAAACGTTACGCGCCCCGTTCCACCTGTTCGACCTACATCCTTCCATGCAGCAAGGCAGGCTGAAATAGTAATAATACTGCTAAACCCTCTCACTTCCTGTACAAACCTCAGTGACTGAGCACCATAAACACAACATCAGTACAGCAGCTGTACTCCATATAGAAGGGAATACAGCGAGGAGGTGCAAAGTGCGCAAAGAAACTATTCAAGATTTAGTTCACTCAAGTCCGATTGATTGAATGTATTTACTTGATTAATCACTTGAACAATATCCAGATGGACTAATGTTCTATAATATCTATGTTAAGTAACGTATGTTTGAAGCCTATCCAGGCACCTTTGTGATGACGATGTTCAACTAAGAAATTGGATTATTTTTCTTTATTTTTGAAAAATTCAATAAAAAAAAATCTTAGAAATTAAAGAAAATAAATCTAACAATTTAAAATTTAGATTTTTGAATACACAAGGACTGTCACATCCATTGTTAGTGTGCGAGAAGAAAAGAGCAACTTCGATAAAAACTTTTTTCCTATCTGAAAATACCTGAAATTTACTAAATATTTCGAATTATTTTTACACGCATGCGTTTTGGGGACACGGTGCCCCTTGCGCACATATTTTAGATTTCCCACAGTGACGTCCATCAGTCCACTACATGAACGACTGACTGCCATAGTCACCGGCCTGCCAAGGCCTCCTTCACACGGGTGTAAGCTTACACCTATGAGAGGGCCGTGTTTGCTTGTAAGGGATTGCAGAGGTGTTCTGTGAATCACCAAGCAGACAGTCCTATTCATGCCAATTGGGACGCAGCAGCTGGACAGACAGCTCCCAATCTGATGTGCTTGTGTGGGACCCCGCAGGCCGCGTGCATTCATGATACTATAACAGCGCGATTGTCAAATTGAGAGCAGCGGCTGTGTCCGTGCAAATGCTCCGTCCCAATTGGCATGAATGGGATTGCCTGCACAGGGAGGCACGGAACATCTGTGCATCCCCATACGGGCGACATACACTTAAGTATGCCCGTGTGAACGAGGCCGTATTTAGCAATGGACAAAGGCTTCCCCCCCAAGGGTCTATTCACACCCTTGCTTACATTAACTTCTCTGTTTGCCTTAAAGTGGTTCTAAAGTGTTAAAGAGGTAGTAAACTTCCATCTTTGCATTTTACCCATAGGTAAGCCTATAATAAGGCTTACCTATAGGTAGTGCAAATATCTCTTAAACGTACACCGTTTTACTTACCGTAGCCCGTTCACCTGCTCTGCGCATCCACGGCGTCCTCTTCTACATGGAGTCTGGCCGTTGATTGGATAGATTGTTAGCAGCTCAGCCATTGGCTCCCGCTGCTGTCAATCAAATCCAATGATGCGGCCGCGGGGACCGAGTCATACACTCTGTCTATGGACGCAGAGTGTATGACACAGGAGCGCGCCCGCAAGGTAACCCCCTCGGGAGAGAGCTTCCCAGAGGGGGTTAGCTATTGCAGGGAGGAGCCGCCGTGGGACCCCAGAACAGCAGGATCGGGGCCACTCTGTGCAAAACGAAGTGCACAGTGGAGGTAGGTATGACATGTTTGTTATTTGAAAAAAAAATAAAAAATTAACCTATACAACCCCTTTAAAAGGTTTTTCACCTTAGACCCTATACACACTATACAACTTTTGTTGTCAGATTGCCTTTAGATTTACCAAGACCATGTAGTGCAAGGGCCTGCTTGATTGCATACAAATTGAAACTCTTAGGGCCAGTTCACACCAGACGCAGTTCCGCTCAGTTTTGTGTGCATTTTTTCTGCACTAAAAATGCATGCAGTGTTTTCCGTGTATGCCAATGGCTCTTGTTGGCTCTATTTCACACCATGCAGTCAGTTTCCGGTGCAGAAACTGACTGCATGGTGTGAACTAGAGCCAACTAGAGCCATTGGAATACATGGAAAACACTGTGCATGCATTTTGTGCAGAAAAAAATAAAATACGGAACTGAGCGGAACTGCGTCTGGTGTGAACTGGCCCTTAAGGTTTGACCTCCATATTGTATGGTTTTGGTAAATCTAAAAGGGGGGGAAAAAAAATAAAAAAATAAAAAAATATCGAAAGAAAAAATTGTTTTAGTGTGTATCGAGCTTTGTGTTCTGTATTGTATTCTATGCATTAGGGTGAAAAACCCTCTGTGCTGCAGCCCCCCGCCCCTTTCTTACCTAAACCCGATCCAATCCAGTGATGTGCATGAGCGCAGCCGGCTCACTCCTCACTGGACAGATTGATAGCAGGTGTCATTGGATCCTGTTGCTGTCAATCAAATCCTGTGACATGAGAGCGGGGGGGGGGGGGTGAGCCCCGCTGTCTGTTTCAATAGATGCAGTAGCGGGACTCAGGAGCAAGCCCACACGGGTGCCCCTAGGGAAATTGGCTTTCCGTAGGGGCACCAGATGAAGAGGAGGGGCCTGGAGCGCTGGTAGGGGACCCCAGAAGGGGAGTTTCTGGGCTGCTCTGTGCAAAACCAATACACAGAGCAGGTAAGTATAGTCATGTTTGTTTTTTTTTTGTTTTTTTTAAAGGGACAGTCCCGCATCTAGGTGCTGTCCTGATGAATCCCGAGATTACAGCATAAGCATGAACAGCAGCTCAAAAACCAGTGTTAACTTGGGGGATTTTGGCCGCAAGTGGGTGGTTCCCTTGTTAGAGAGGGGAAAGTGGGTGTGGTCTGAACAGGACTTCCCTAAAAGGTGGGTGGGGTTGAGAGTGATTCGGGAGTGGGAACAACATGTTGGCATGCAACATTAGTTTTCCAAAACAAACCTGCAAACAGACGGGCTATTTATTGCAGAAAGGACATACAACACGTGTCTTCTGCAATAAATTAAACGTACCTGCCTTCTCTACAATGTATCAGTGTACATTCTCAGTATATCGCCCGTGTGCCCGGACGAATAAACTCCAGCACATGCACAGGATTTGCGTCATCCTGCCTTGGCCAATCAAAGGCCTGAGGCCTAGAAGAAGCCAGGGGGGGGAAGACATCAGCATTGGCGAGAGAGCCCACAGATGTCAGATTAATGGAGCAAAAGGTGAGTATCTGAGAATTTATTTCAGCTTTAAATATTTTGAATTGGCTCTGAAAAAGAAACCCTGTATATATTTTTGAGAATGCAGCTCACCCCCCACAAATGATTCACACCTGTGCATTGGGCTGCACTATACTGTATATGTGTTGGGGTAGCAGTCAGAGTGAAGGCAACCCACATTTTCTGTGCATTCCTGCACTTTGTACAGGTATGAATCCAGCCTAGGGGCGAGATTACATTTGCAATCCTCACTAGCACCGGGATCGCTACTATGGGGGGACACAGCAGAAACACTGATCCGTGCATTCCCACCCCCGCCGGCTGGATGAATGAATGAGGCGTCACTCTTTCGCTGCTGACGCCTCATTCATCCAGGAGGTGAGAGAATGACGCCTGCAATCAGATGAGGGTTCTCCTCACCAGTGTCAGCACCGCCAAGTGTGACATCATCCTAAGTGTTTCCATGTATTGAGGCATTCGCCTCATAATCCTGGCCCAGCGTGGCACCAGTCCCAAAGAACACTTGTATTTGGCCTCTACCTCACAATAGTGTGCTATAAAATACTGTAGAAGAACTTCACGTATAATACACTTCAGGTTGCACAACAAACGCACAATGACCATTTACCATATAAAAACAATAAAAATGAAAGTCCAACTCTAGGCAAAAATGACACCAGGAGCAGACCACAACTCAAGACCGCTGAAGCGCGGGGGTGCCAAAGGTGGGCTTTAACAAACTGTTCTATAAATATACAATTCCATAGCTCCCAACTGTCCCCGATTTCAAGGGACTGTCCCTGATTTGGAACAAAGTCCCTCTTTCCTCATTTGTCCCTCATTTTGGTCTGATCTATATACCGTATATACTCGAGTATAAGCCGAGTTTTTCAGCACTTTTTTTGTGCTAAAAATGCCCCCCTCGGCTTATTCGAGTCCGTGTCCATCTTCACCTTTGTGCGCCTGATCCCGGCCAGCCATAGGTCCGAACTTGGCACACATGTAGCCCCCACTCTCTCTCTACAAGTGTGCAAAGTTTGTTGTCCGGGGGACCTACCGCCGGGGAGCACCGATTTTTCAAAGCCAGGCATCCCTTCCATAGACTCCCATGTTAAACGGTCATTTCTCCAGTAAGTTTGGGGACCCGGTACTGGTCGGCCCTAGGTCTCCTGGACCCCAATCTTGGCACACATGTAGCCCCACTCTTTCTCTACAAGTGCGCAAAGTTTGTTGTCCGGGGGACCTACCGCCGGGGAGCACCGATTTTTCAAAGCCAGGCATCCCTTCCATAGACTCCCATGTTAAACGGTCATTTCTCCAGTGAGTTTGGGGACCCGGTACTGGTCGGCCCTAGGTCTCCTGGACCCCAATCTTGGCACACATGTAGCCCCACTCTTTCTCTACAAGTGTGCAAAGTTTGTTGTCCAGGGGACCAACGGCCAGGGAGCACCGATTTTTCAAAGCCAGGCACCCCTTCCACATAGACTCCAATGTTAAATGTCAGTCTAGTCACACAGCGCCGGAGATCAGGTAGGAAGATGTGACAGAGGCACGGGCACAGTGAGGCATGGGCACAGCGAGGCACAGCGAGGCATGCAGATGGACACCCATATAAAATGCACTTTATATCTTTCAATAAGTGTTTCCCAGTGCTAAATCTTTCATCCAATTTCTAAACGGCTGCATTTGTAAATTTCTAAAGCCAATATTAAAGGAATAGTAGTGGTTAAAAAAAAAAAAAAAAAAGCGCTCGAGTTAACCAATCATTTATTGTGTGCAATTCTCCTTTAAAAGGGGCGTGGCAGGGGGTGCGTCCTATGCCTACATACTTTTGCTAATAGGTGTCCCTCGTTCCCACAAGAAAATTAGGAGGTATGGTTACAATACAATTCAATACAGGAGGAATCAGAGGACCCTGCTCGTTGGAGGTTACAATCTAAAAAGGGAGGGTCAAGTTATGCAAAAGCTAATAACTGTAGGGCAGGGATATGCAATTAGTGGATCTCCAGCTGTTGCAGAACTACAAGTCCCATGAAGCATAGCAAGACTGACAGCCACAAGCATGACACCCAGAGGCATGATGGGACTTGTAGTATTGCAACAGCTGGAGGTCCGCTAATTGCATAAATCTGCTGTAGGGGATGGGCTGATTGAGAAAATAAATGTAGTTAGGTGGGGGGCCAACAGGCTTCTTTTTTCAGGGCTTGCCTAAAAGTGGATAGTGTAGGACAGGGTTGGCGAACCTTGGCACCCCCAGATGTTTTGAAACTACATTTCCCATGATGCTAAACTACACTACAGAGTGCAAGAGCATCATGGGAAATGTAGTTCCATCCTATGGAATTCCCTACCCCAAGCTGTCCAACTAACTCCTATGCCAGTGATGGAGAACTTTGGCACCCCAGATGTTTTGAAACTACATTTCCCATGATGCTAAACTACACTACAGAATGCAAGAGCATCATGGGATATGTAGTTCCAAAACATCTGGGGTGCCAAGGTTCACCATCACTGGCATAGGAGTTAGTTGGATAGATTGGGGTAGGGAATTCCATAGGATGGGAGAGGCTCGGGCGAAGTCCTGGAGGCGAGCATGGGAGGAAGTGACAAGAGAACTAGAGAGCAGGAGGTCTTAGGAGGAATGCAGAGAACGATTTGGTTGTTTTTTTGTTTTGTTTTTTAAAACTAGCAAACAGATGCCATGGTGCTCCACACAAAAAGGGTGATACAAAAGCAGATGTAGTAAGCACAGAGGACTTCCATTGGGGAACAACAAG